>JANTQA010000012.1:1665000-2865000 GCA_027625915.1 Anaeramoeba flamelloides
TTGCGCCTCCATTATTATTATTAAATAAAAAAAAGGAGCTATTATTAAATATTGGATCAAAAAATAAAATTTTTTTCAAATCTAAATTAGCAAATTTTTTTTTATAATTTTCGTAATTTTGTTCAAATATCATCTTATTAATGAATAATTCTTCATTTGAAGATAAAAAATAATGTTTAGCAATTGTTGTTTTGAAATATTCTTGATGCAAAGTCAACATTTTACCAGGCTTTAATAAATACCCCCAATTCATATTTTGTGGATTAATACCAATTTTCATGGAAATTTGGCTTAGGGGTATTGAGTTTGTTGAATTTTTTAATTTAGAATTATTATTTTTTATCAAAACAATTTTTTTTTTATTTTTTTTTTTATTCTTCTTCTTCTTCTTCTTCCTATTATTATTATTATTATTATTATTATTATTATTATTATTATTATTATTATTATTATTATTATTATTATTATTATTATAATTTTCTGTATCGTTCTGGTTTTGATTATTTTTTGAAGTCTTTTCTAAACCTAAAAAGAATTCCATTAAATCTTCTTGTTTTGTTGGCGAAAAAAATTTTTGTATTTGTGAATTGATTAAAGCATTTTCTAAACCAGTTTCCTTTAACACCTTTAAAAATCTAATACCACCAAGAGTAAAAAATCTTTTAAATTTGACTTTAGGTATGTAAATGATTATAATGTCTTTAATTAATAAAGTATAAATCAATTGATTTATTAAATTTGTAACTTTTTGAAGAGAGTTAAAATAAAATTCTGGTTTATTAGTTTCCAAATCAATTTCATTTGAATAATTATCAAAATTTATATTTTTTTTAGAATATTTTGCAAATATTTTTTGACATTTCTGGCTTGAAAATCTAATTTTACTAGTAATATTGCATATATTCCTTAATAGATTTTTATTTTCTTTGATTATTATTTTATTTTCAAGTAAATCAGATGTTTTTCGAATATTTTGCTTTATTCGATGTAAAATTGACCAGATCTTCCCAGAATTTGTTTCATTTTTAAAATTTTTAATAAAATTGTTGATAATTTTAATTTTCTTTTTTCTTTTTTCAAATTTATCTGGTTCAAAGATCTTTGATACATGAGATTTCATGACAATAGTTTTTATTCGATCAGCAGTCAACACTCTCTGAATTCTTCTTCTTGGTTTTACAGTTGGAGATTTTAATTTAATTTTATTAATTTGTAATTCTTTTTCCTCTTCTTTTTTTGTATTATTCAAATTTTGATTTTCAATTTTTTTATCTTGATCATTATCATTACTGTTCTTATTGCTTGCATTTTCTGGTATTTGTTCTTTGTTGGGTTCATTTCTTTTATTCTTCAATTTTTCATTACCACTAGCGCTATTGCTATTACTCTTGTTACCATGGCCACTTTCAGTGCCGTTGTCGGTATCAGTATCGGTATCGGTATCGGTGTCACTTTCACTTTTACTGTTAGTATCGCCCTCAATTTCATTACCAAATAATTTTTTAATATTTTCTTCTCTAGCGTCTGGATATAATGTATTAATAAATGCTGAAGATTGTAAATTTGAATTTATTACTAAACGAACACTTTTTCTCCAAACTCTTTTATTATTATTTTTGTTTTTATTTAATTTATTTAAAATATCATGTGGCAATTCAAATGTTTTATCTTCATCATTATCATTGTCACCATTGTTGTCATTTTCCTGGTTTTTGTCCTTGTCATTATCATTGGATTTATTTTTTAAAAGATCTTTTTCAATTTTTTTTTTCCATTTTTCTTCTTCTTTTTTTTCTTTTTTTTCCCTTATTTTTTTATCATTTTCAATTTTATATAAGGTCTGTTGATGCCTTTTTTTTCTTTTTTGACTCGATTTTCTTTGTTTTTCATTAAATTCATTTTTACCAAAAATTGCGTCCAATGAATCTATTTCTTCACCCATTGAAAGATCAATAATCTGCTCAAATAATAAATAATTTTCAATCAACATTAAGTTTTTATTAATTTCTTCAGAATCTAAAGTAAATAAAAATCTGACTAGTCTATTGAGTATCGCAAAAACTTTTAATAAAAAACAGTAAGGTGTTTCCTTTTGGAAAATGGAATTATCGCCAGACATGAATATCTTTGAAAATGCTATTTTACATTCATTAAAATAAGCCAGAGCTTGCTCAGGATTGTTTTGCAAAAACCTCAATTCAGCCAAATTTAAATAACAATTTAATAATAATAATGGTTCTGAAATAGTTGATGCAATATCTATTGAGTCAAGTGCATGCTCTTCAAGTTTATCTAAACAAATTAATTTTTGATTTTGGTGATCTTTAATGTCTTTTAAATAACAATCATAATATTTTTCTTGATTCCCATCATCACCATCACTATCACCGTCGTCGTCATCATCATAATCATCGTCATCATCATCACCATCACTTTCCCCTTCACCTTCACGACCCTCTCCCTCGTTATTGTCCTGACTTTTCTCTCCCCTTTTCTCTTGTTCTTGTTCTTGTTCTTTGCCTTTATCTTTTTCTTTAATTTCACCTTCTCTTTTATTTGTGTCTTTATCTTTCTCCCTACCATTTTCTCTTTCTTTATTTTGATTGTTAATTTCCCCATTAACTTTTTCAATTGGTAATTTTGCTATGTCATTATAACTATAATTAAAGAATCCAACTAAAGGAAAAGTAAATTCTAATAAAGTTTCAACTAATCTAGACAAAGCCTTTGCCTTTCTATACATATTACCAGCCTTTTCAAAATAATCAATAGCCTTTAAATAATTTTTAATACAAAGATTAATTATTTCACCTAAATTATTGAAAGTTTGATGAATATTTTTAGGAATTGGGATCGGATCACCAAATTTAGTTTCTTTCTTAGGATCAAAGCTCAAACTAATAGTTAAAGGGAATTGATGAATTGTCTTTGGGGAGCCTAATTTCTGCAAAATCTTTGCCTTTAAATACAAGCATCTACCATTTGAACTTAGATTATCACGACGAATAAATTTCAATAAACAGTCAACCCAATAAATGGCATCTGCAAATTGCCCCTTTAAAAAGCTTAATCTGCAGGTAAAATCTACAAAGTGCAAATGAGTTTTTAATTTTGAAAAATCATTTGTATTTTTTTTGAACAAATAATTCGATATTTTAAATTTCTTAGCAGATTCAAGTCTTTTCAATTCAATTAATGAATTCTGAAATCTACTTGAATAGTATTTAAACTTTTTTTGAGAGTGATCACTTTCAATTTCTTCATATTGATTTAATATTTTGGATGCCTCTAATAACCATCGCTTTTTCAAATAAGCCTTAAATAATAACTCTAAAATTTGTGATACTTTAACTTTGGGCAATTCCATATGCAACAAATCCTCCAATAGACTGATCGATCTTTCAATATGCAATCCTTGTAAATATACCTTTGCCAATTTCATTTGTAAGACCAAAAACCTTGAATCTAAAGTTTTACCAGTCAAAGTTGAAAACCTTTCATTCTTTTTCATTGTTATTTCCTTTTCTTGAAAATTTTTTAATGGTTTTTCACTATTATCATTATTAAGGTTATTGTTTTTATTTAATTTATCCATCTCAGAAATATTGATCGTATCATTACTATCGTTATTGTCAAGATCATAATCGTCATCACCATCCTTACCAAACGGGTTTAAATATTCTGCAGCATCTTCTAAATACTTTTCAGCGGCCTTAAATTCCCCCTTTTCTAAGAGCATTGAACTTACCACCTCAGAAACAAAAACTATTTCATTAATTTTCGTTTCCTTTTTAAAAATGTCTAATATTAATAAATAATAGGATAAGGATCTTACAATGTCCTTATTTTCATTACAAATAACTGCCAATTTTCTTAAAAATTGATGAGGCACTTTTTGCTTTTGCAATTCATATATTTTTAAACAACTTTCAAAAATTGTAATTGCATATTGGTATTTTTGATTTTTTAATAATACATCACCAAAAATCATTAAAATGTTTATTCCAAATTCACTTAGAATTGGTAGATAACAATTTGTCTTTTTATCACTGAGATCATTTGTTAATATTTTAATTTCATTCATATTATTATTATTATTATTATTATTATTATTATTATTATTATTATTATTATTATTATTATTATTGTTGTTGTTGTTGTTGTTGTTATTATTGTTTTTTTTTTTTTTTTTTATTAAATTATTTAAAATAAATAATTTTTTACCACAACTCATTAAATCTAATATAAATAAACTTTCAAAAAAATATTTTTCTGCCAAAATTTTATCATCTATTTCTTGATAATAAAACCCTAAAATAAAAGCAACTTTTGATTTTAAAGCATCATATCTTTTTGCAAGAAAAAAGGAACGATATAATTCTTCAATTTTTTTGATCCTTTTTTCTTCTTCATTAATTATTTGAATATCATTTAATTTTTCAAATTTAATTAACATACTCTTATCAATATCTTCATCAAAATCATCCTCAAAATCATAGCTTTGCTCTTTATACTTTTTTTTATTTTTTTTATTTTTTTTATTTTTTTTATTTTTTAGAGGCACCCGATTGACAATAGTTAATGGAGAAATACCAATTAAATGTAAATGCAAATTAGCTAATGTTGCTATTTTTATTGCTAATTTTAATTCCATTTTATTTCTTTTTCTCTTTTTTGACCATTTTAAATTCTTTTTCCCTTTCAACCCCCCTTTCTTGATTCTTTTCTTCTTTTTTTCCCCTTGGGTATTTTTTCCACTTCGTTTTTTATTTTGAATATTTAAAATTTTATCATCATTATTTTCATTTTCATTTTCATTTTCATTTTCACTTTCGTTTTCATTTTCACTTTCGCTTTCGCCCCCATTCCCAGTTTCTTCCATCACATTTTTTTCATTTTGTTGATTATTTTCAATATTTTCTCTTTTCAAATTTTTTTTGTCAGTGATTTTTTCTTTTTTCGTTTTATTAGAAATGATACCCAAATTTTTGAAAATTTCTTTTTGGTGTTCATCTTTAACTTCAGTACTAAAACCACCACATTTTTTATATAATTTCAAAAATCCAATCATAATATCAAATGATTCTATACTTCTTAACTTTTTACACAAATGCGATTTTGCCTCGAGCATTAATAATTCAACAAAATTTGAATAAGAAGGTTTAAATTTTTTTAAAATTTTGCCTATTTTATTAACACCTTTAATACCAATAAAATTACATGATAATCTAAACATTGAAATTGAATGAGTCCAAAATTTTGGTGACATGTTTTTTTTTATTTTTTTTATAAATTTTTTCAATTTTTTATTTTTTCGTTTTTCATTATATTGCTTAATCTTTCCAAAATATCTTGTAATGCATATTTTCGCCCTCTCGATTTGATTTGTTTGTTTAAAATATGAAAGGTATTCTAAATATAGAAGGCACCATTTATCTGAAAACTATAATTTTTTTTTTATTTATTAATTAAAGGATTATTTTTTTTTTTCGAAAAAAACGATTTTATGGTGAATTAATGGTTTGAATGAAAAAAAAATTATAATTAGTGATTAATTTGAAATTACAAAAAAATCTTGTAATTAATCATGGTTAATCTTCTATTTGTTTTTTTTTTTTCTTCTTTTGTCATTTTTTGATTTTCATCTTTTTGAAAATTGTGTTGTTTTTTGAAAAAAATTTTGCTTTTAAAAAGTGGAAATCTGTTAACGATCTTTTGGATCTAAACAGCATTGTTTTATTTGATTAGGTTAGATAATGAATCATGAAATAAAATACCAAACAAAATTTTCAAATAAATCACTTCTGAAATTATAAAGTCGGTTGGTTGGGTTTGTACTTTTTTTAAAGAAATAAAAAAGATAAATTTAAAAAAATAAAAAAAAAATAACAAAACATAATATTTTCCTAATCAATCTCTCTCGGGGAAACTTAGAAGAACGAGTATTTGATTTATTTTATCATTTTAAGAGTATGTCCTTAATTATGGAAAATAGTTTTGTTAAAATATGATAAATTAAGGAAATTATTCAAGATATATTAAAAACTTTCATTTCAAGTATTGACTAAAACCAATAAAGACGACGACAAGAAATTTCCAAAAAAACGTTGTTGGAATTTAATCTCACTATTTGGGAAAAAAAGTGAAACACGATTTTTAATGTTTACTAAAACCTGAAAACATAAAGTGTGTACAAATAGAAGAAGAAACAAATTAACTTCAAAGAACAATTCATTATATTATTTTCAATTGAATCAACAAAAACAATTTAAATCTTCTTTATATCGGAAAGATTTGAGAAAGTTGTTTTGGAGATCATAAAAAATAATTTAAACTTTTTCAACAGATTTTTAAGAAGAGATCAATTCAAGAAAAAACCCAGACACCAAAAGATAGTATTCAAAAAAGTGTTATTCTATTGAGTCCTCTCTTTTGTCTTTACTTTTTTATTTTTTCTTTTATTAATTAATTTTACTTTTGAATTTTTAAAAGATTTGCAATTAAAAATATTGTTGATCTTTTTTTCTCGAGTTTCGCTTTTTTTCAAAAATGGTAATAAATAATGAAGTGATCTGTAATTTGAAAGATTTTTTATTCCTGAGCGAAAGTGTCAGGTTAGTATCTCAAAAAAAAAAAAATCATCGAAATGACTTGTGTTTTCTGTTGTTACAATAAAATAAAAAAAACAGAGGAACGAAAGAAAAAAGATTTGATCTTACAAGCTTTTTTGGACTTGACGTTAATTTTTTTGTGCTATTCAATTCTTGACTTTTATTTTCGCTTTTATTTTCTTTATTTCGAGGAGTCATAAGTGTCACCAAATCAGAATTTTTCTGTAAATCGATTAAAGATTTTTGTAATTTGGGTTGGTGTTTTGTCACTAAATTTTTTGACCAATTTAAAAAATCTAGTTCGGTAACGGTCTGAAGACACTTTGAAGAACAAAAAACTGGCTGGGGTGGCAATGATATTTTTGTTCCATTTGCCACAATCTTTGTAGTTTTTTTGGAATTTCTCCCTTTTTGTTTTTGGTTTGTGGAAAACTTTGAAAGATCAGCCTCGGAATCAGAATCAGAGGCAGAACTAGAATCCGAACACGAAGAACCTTGTTGGGGCCCAATAAACAAATGCTCAGTTGGGATTTGTGTTTCACTGGAGTCACTACCTTCTTCGTCGCTACTTCCGATTGAGTGGCGCAGAAGCTTGCTCAGCATTTGGGTAACTTGGCTTTGCTGTTTACTAAGAATCACCACACTTTCGTCGTTATTCGGTATTGTGCTGTCATCAAATTCAGAGCCCCAATCAGAAAAATCATCATCGTCCTCCTCATCCTCGTCGTCGTTCTCTTCTTCAAACGACAAATTATTTTTTTTTTTTTGTTTGCCCAGACCAAATAAATCCAGAGCTATTTTTGTTTTGTTGGGCTTTTTTTTTATAATTCTTTTTAGTTTCTTTTTATTATCGCTGTTACAACCAAAAACTGAATTTGGTTCAAGTTCACAAACAGACGGCTTTGATGAAATTGGATGTTTATTTTTTCGAATATTATCAGAAGAATTTTCTTCATCATAAAAATCATCAGATGTACTTTCCCCAGATTCTTGATCTGCAAATTTTTCTAAGACTCCAAGATCAAGTTTGGGTTTGTCCATTATTTGATTGTGTTTTGGTTTTTTTTTGAAAAACAGAGAATAATTAAAATGTTTCTTTTTAAAAATTAATTAGGAAAAATGATTTAGAGCTTCTAAATTTAAAAAAATGTTTAATTGGTGGTTTGTTTCAAGATAAAAAAGAATCACATTTTAATAAATGACACATTTGGAAAAATCATTTTTAACAGAATAAAAAAACAAATTAATTGAAAATTTATTAAGGGAGAAAGTACATTTTATAAATTTTGAGTACCTTCATTTGTGTGAAACTGAATTCTTCAAATCATTTCATTTCTTAAATACATTAACATTTTGTTAAATTCGGAAGTGGAAGATATCCATAGTATAATATATATTCAAATCAATTAAAAAAAATGGAAATCATTAAAAACATTGCAAAATTGATCAAGAAATAATAAATAAAAATCATTTATTTCTTGATCTTATCTATAACATTTGATTTAATTACTTCTTTTTTATGAAGTTTTATTTTTAATTCATCATGGAAATACTTTTGTTTGAAAAATTTTTGATTAACAAATTACTTCTTATTTGTGAAGAATTTCTAAAATGTATTTTAAAATCCTATTTTCATTTAATTCATCTAATTCCAGTTTTGGTTCAGAAAATATGATATTTTTTGAATATACAAACTTAGAAATAAAGATTAATTGGACGAGTTTGTTTGATTTTGAAATTATTTTTTTTCTATTAAAATGGAAAACTGACAATAATTCTGAATCTTTCTTGAAAAATTTTATCTCTTATTTTTCTTTTTCTTTGGGTTGAACTTAATGTAACTTTTTTTTTTTTTCAGAGAATTTAAAATCCATCCTTTAATCTTTGGCACATTATTCTGAGTTTTAAACTTGGTTTGATAAAACTATTTGAAAAAAAGTATTTTAAAAGCAAATTTATAACAAGATCTATTGTAAAACAATAATAAATAGTAATTCGGTGACAAGAAATATAAGATGATGAATTGTTTAGATTCATTCAAATAAAGAAGATAAAGTAAATAAATCTTGGAAAATTGACTTTGATTGATTTTTTGTTTGTTTTTTCATTTCTTGATTTCAGACAATTTATTTGAAAAAGAAGTTTTTCTTGTTTGGCCTTGAAAAAGATAAGATTTATTGAAAATACACATCTTTTCTGGTATATTTTTTTGGTTTGTACTTTGATTAATTTCGCTCATTCCCAATAACATATTTCAAGATCCAAATTCGAATGTAATAAAACCCAAAATTTTAATAAAAAAAATTAACCAAAAATTGAAAAATTTAAGATTCAACTCTGAATTACTTTGGTTTCTTTTCACAAGTAGAACTAGAGCAGTGAATGGTATTTTGGTTTCAAAGTTTCAATATATAAGGGCACTCAAAAAATGTTTTTCAGTAAGATTTTCACAATTAAAATTTTTCAATATCATAAAATCTACTAATACCTTCAGGACCATCTTATATTTATGTTCTATGAGAACACAAATCCAATACATCCAATAGAAAAAAATAATTTAAAAGATTCTATATTGAAGATAAATCAAAATATTACATGATTTTAGATTTTATTCTGTGAAACTAAAAAACTTTTATAAATGGAAACATTTTTACTGAAATTCGTGAATAAAAAAAAGTAAATTTAAAGCAGTTTTTTACTTCGGGCTTTGTTTCGTTTGTACTTTATCTAAAAGAATATTTATACACTTACCACCAACTCTAGAATACTTTAAAATGAATTCTTAATCCCCATATATAAGAGTATTTTCATTTTCCAGGTAAATTGCAAATTAGAGATTCCATTATAGTAATGGTTTTGCTTCCAAATTAACAATTTTCCAAAAAACAAGATTTCTTGCCTGAACATTTTATAAAATTATTTAAAGCATTGATATTCATCAAAGTAATATTTACAGCCATTAATAAAACAGGTGAACCACCAAAACTATGATATTATAAATTATTTCTGATAAGAATTTAATAGGTAAACATTGGGTATTTTTCTTTGGGATAAAATAAAGAATAATTATGTAGATTACTCACTGAAAAAAGAAAAAAAAAAAAATAATTAAAACTTCAAAACTTGTGTTATTTCTATATGTATTCAAGGAATATATTGCATTCAACAATCGTATTTTGTAAAATTACACTTCTTTTGGTTAAAAAAAATCGAATAACAAAAAAAAATTCGAAGGGATTTCAAAGAAAAAAAATATAATCTAAAAAAAAATAATCATAAAGATTTCAATTACCAAATTTCGAATAAAAAAAATTAAATTCTTTTCTTTTTTTATATTGAAGTGTTTAAATTTGAAAATTTTCAAACATATTGTTTTTATTTTTTCAATCCAAAATCATTTTAATCCATTTTAATTTAATTTTTTATTTATTTTAAAACCCTTAATATTTAGCAAAGTAAGGGTTTTAGTTGATTCTTTGAGCCCAAAAAATTCATATGAGAAATGAAAAAAATATAAAAAACAATTTGGATCTTAAGGGATTAGCATCTACGAAAGAGAAGCCTACAATCAAAGTATGTTGTTATTGGACCTAATCACATTAGTGCTACATGAACAAATGTCTCTAAAAATCAATTAGTCAAGAAGTACTATTTGTTTATCTCATCAATTAAAAATGATCTATGTATTAGTAAAAAATCGACAATTTCAGAAAAAAATCTGTATTTCGCCATAAATTTCAAGGTTGAATTATCAATATTCAGACTCCAAAGTTGTAAAATATATTTCTTTAATTTATGGCGAAATGTAGATTAGTTGTGAAAAAATTCTTTTTTTTTTAAAATCAAATAATTAACGAATGAATTTTTTGACCAATTATTTCAGAAATATTGTATATATATTGATGTTACAATTAGCTTTATCAAAAAGGAATCTAAACTAATCAGTTTTTGTGCTTTTATGTTGATGATTATTGAGTAAATCTTGAAATTCAAAAATTTGTTAAAATAGTTACTTTTGGAAGTTCTAAATGTCAATTATTAAAATACTGGAATACTATTATTGGAGTTTCAATTTTTAGATTTGGAAAAGGAATCAAAAAAAAAAAAATCCCAAAAATGAAATTTTTAACGTGATCATTAGTAAAAAATGTAATAATTTATTGTTTAATAGGATTTAAAATAGATTTTTTTGAGCTATTTGAGTTATGGCACAATATCATTTACACCCAATTACAACACACTTTGATTATAGTGAAATCTATGATGACGCTAATACCTTAAGGTTTACAATCCCTGAAATTTGAAAAAAAGATTATCTTGAATTGGGTGTAGTGACTTGTTAATTTGGTTCTTATCTGATCGATCTTGGACTTGGTATGAGTTTTAAAAGTGGTTCAAAATGGCAATTTTTGACAATTTATTTTTTTTTTTTCCTGAATCAGAAATGAAGAGTATAAGGTTAATTGACTGGAACTTAATTTATAATAAAATGTGAAGTTTTCGTTTCAAATTTTTAATTATGTTGAGGTTTTATTTGGTACTTTTAAAAAACAATTTTTTTTCATTAAGTTAATTGATAAAAAAGTATTTAAAAATTTTCTTCCACAACCCAAAAATGTAAATTTATTCTTTATCATCTAGCAATCTATTAATCTTAGACTCTTCAATTCGGATTTCGGAAAAAAAAAAATACATCATCAAAAATTTCCTTAATGAACCACTCTTAAAACCAAAAACAAGAACAAGATCGATCAGTCTAAGAATCAAATTAACAAGTCACTACACCCAATTCAAGATAATCTTTTTTTCAAATTTCAGGGATTGTAAACCTTAAAAAATGCCAAAGAGGATAACTTCAGACTGATACAGTTATATTAGAATAAAAATTCACAACCATTCAGATTGGTAATTGGTTATCGCTATTTGATACTTTTTTCTGAAAATCCCTGTTTTTTATTGTTGATTTTTGGAGATCAATCATTATATCACATATTCAATTCTTACTAATTAGTATTTGGCGCTAAAGAAAAATTTCAAAAAAAGTTTTTTCCAGTTTTGAAAATATTTTTTCACTTGGTTGATTCGACCCTTTAATTTAAAAAAATGAAAAAATGTTCAATTTAATGTCCTTTAAACCGTAAATTTGGAGTGTATTTAAACTTTAATTTTAAAATTGACAGAGTAAACTCCTTATAAAGTCTCATTTTTAAAATATTTTAAAGATAATTTTTTGAAAAGAACAATTATTAAATTGTGTTTTAATTAAATTAACAATCTTTTTTTCTCAACCAAGATTAAAATCCTAATATTTGCCAAATGAAAATTAAAAGTTCCTCTAGAGTAAACTGTAATATTAATCCACAGATTGAAGTGATTCAATTTCAAAATTATTCCTAACAAAAAATGATTCGAAAACATTTTTTCTCTTTTTTTATATTTTTTTGTATGAACAATATTTCAAAATGTTGGGGGATTGGGGACAATTCAAGGAAACAATTCAAATCTATAACTCGTACCGAAGTTACTAAGTACACTCTTTTTCAAAAAGAAATCGATATTCAGCTTTTGACTGTATCAGATCGATCAATATTTTATTATTGTGGTAACAGAGTCTTTTGTTGTGATGGGCGTTACTTTCAACCAACCAATTCTAAAATGGAACCCTTAAAGCCTAAAATAATTAAAATGCGCTCTACAAACACAAGCCATGTCATGCTTACTAAGTGTGGAAGATGCCTTTTTTTATCTGTTTACAATGAGAAACAAAAGCTCAGCGAAGTTGATTTTTTTTACAAGAACAATTTAAAAGTGATAGACATTTCTTGTGGATCAAACCATACACTATGCTTGTGTTCCAATGGCGAGTTGTATGGTTTTGGATCAAATAGTAATGTAATCTTTTTCAAATACTACTTCTTTTATTGATGGGGATCTTTATTTTTTTTTTTTTTTCACCATTAAGAACTACGTCCCCATCCTGGAGGGTGTTGAGTTATCGTGTTATTTTGCATTCACCACTCAAAAAGAATTTTCGTTCTGAAGAAATTGGAGAAAAAAATTACAAGTTTCAAAGTTAAAACCGGCACAAAACAAAAACAAAAAAAAATACCCAATAGATTTTTGATTAAAAATTTTGGAAAAAAAAAATGACTTTAAGGGTTTTTCAACACGAAAAGAATAGCACAAAAATTGTAGTCACTTTTTTAACTTGTCAACACTTTTGTTTTTTTTGGAATTGTTCCAAATTTTGAAAGGAATTACAAGATCAAAATTTCAATAACTTTCAATTTAAAAGTTTTTACAATTCAAACTTTTAAATGATTGCAATTTTCACAGCTTTCCACTTTTTGGCTTTCATAAAAACAGTTTCAGGTTTTTGAAAGCTAACAAATATTGTTCTTTTCGATAAAATTTCAAATTTTCAATTAAATTTCAAATGTTATCTTTGGTTTAATTATTATTTTTTACCCTTTTTTGGCTAAAAAAGTTTGTATCAAGTATTTGAAATTTGAAAAAATATGAAAGAATATCAGTGACTTAAATCTTGCAGACTGTCAGCCTGAAAGTTCGAAAAAGTCTTAAAAGTATTTGTATGGGTTGTGCTATTCTTGTTGTGAAGTACAAGTTCAAATTTGAAAACCTTTCAAACTTGTAAAAGTAAATGTCAAAAAATATTTAGAAAAGGATTTATTGTTAAGTGTTAAAGATTATAAAACACTTTTAATCTGGTAAAGAGTGAATTTTAAATTGACTGGATTTGTGTCTTCTAATTCAAAGGGTGTCTTGAAAAAATATTTAGAACAGCTTGGGAAATTTTTTTGTGTTTATAGTTGAAATGGAAATTGTGAAATATCAAAATCAAATTTTGATAGGATCTAAAAAAGTTAAAAATTGTGAAAATTGATAAAATTGTTGAAATTTACCATTTTTTTATATCAAAAATTCTCAATGAATAAATTTTAATTTTCTATTATGGAACTCTTTCAAGAGGGTTGTTTTTATTAAGGGACTAGTCTCTATTATTTTTTTTTTTGACCAATTTCTAAATAAGGATTCCTTATCTAGAAATAAGTTTAATATAAAAATAAACAGGTCCTTTCAAATCTAAGTAATTGGCAAATAATTTTCTCAATCTCAATTAAATTTTAGGTAAAACAATTTAATAGAGATTAGTCCCTTAACAATTTCACCGTTTCCACCTGAAAGTGTGTCCTTAAACGAGTTGTTTTCCCCAATTTTTGTTTGATCAATTCTTTAAATAAGGTTAATAAAATTTGAATTTATGGAAAAAAATTGTCTATTTTGCCATTTATAACACTAAGGTGTGTTCCTTATTTATATTAATATCTCTCATTCAGACCTATTACTCTTTTTCAATACGTTAACTTAAAATTAAAAAGAGGGAAAATCACATTCCGTAGCTTTTTTTTTCAATTCTCCAATATCCAATTCATTCGGAATTGACAGTTCAACAAAAATATATTAACACAAACAAAAAAAAGAGGACTTATTCATAGAATAAAAAGATATCACTAATTTCAATTTATTTCTTGGGGTTTATTCAAAAAGCTAACAAGCAAACAAAATCAAAATAAATTCAAAATTTTTATCAATATAAACCATTTTCCAGTCAAAGGGGCACAGTTGTAATGAATAAAATACATGTGTTTAAATGGTTTGCATAGATATTAGAAGGAAAATTTTATTTTGGAAATTTTCAAAATTGAAATCATTTTTGCACATTTTCGATTTTTTTTTTTGATTTTTTTTTTGATAACACTTAATCCAATTTACAAAATTTTTTTTTATTGCAAGATCAATAGCTACTTGTAAAAAAGTGTTATTCTAAGGTTATCGAAACTGTAGAAATGATTGTTGAGAAATTATATTGATTTCTATTGGAATTTTATTCATTCTTTGATCCTGATATTTGAATAATAAATGTGAAAAATTTTCACTTCATTTTCATTTCCTTTTTCAAATATTGGCCACAAATACCAACAAACTTCGTTTGGGGACTTTATTTCTAAAAGAAAAAATTGAAAAACTCAAATTCTTAGGTCCCAATTGAGAAAAACAACGATGTTCGTTTTGAACTTCTATTGGTATTTGAATAATAAATATGAAACATTTTTCACTTCATTTTCCATACTTTTCTTTTCGAAATTAAGCCCCCAAATGAAGTTTGTTGGTATTTTTGGTCTCTATTTGAAAAAGGAAACGAAAATTCAGTGAAAATTTTTCACATTTATTAAACAAATATCAAGATCAAAGATCGAATTGAATTGCAATAGAAATCAATATGATTTCTCAACAATCATTTCCATAGTTTCAATGACCTTATAATAACATGTTTTTACAAAGTGAATATTGATCTTGCAATAAAAATTTTTACAAATGAATGACGTTTTAAAAAAAAAATCGAAAAAAAACAAAAATGTGTAAAAATGAGAAAAAATGATTTCAATTTTGAAAATTTCCAAAATACAATTTTTCTTCTAATATCTATGCAAACCCTTTAAACACATGTAATTCACCCATTACAACTGGGCCCCTTTGACTGAAAAATAGTTTATATTTCTATTTTTTTTTCTTTTTTTTTTCATAAAATTTTTTCTTGGATTATCCCCCCTCCCAAATAAGAAAATAAACAAATAGATCTTATTGATTATTTTCAAATCTTAAAAAAATAGTATTAAAGTGAAAAGGAAAAAAAATAATAAACTTTTTCTTTTCTGTTTTTCGTGATTTTTCAGATAAACTAATAATAAAATAAAATTATTTCATTTGGTAAACATAAATCTGGAATTTTTTATTTAAAAGTTGATTTAAATGTGATCAATAATCATTTAAAATTAAAACCAAAAATATATTGTTGTGTTCTCATACTTTCTGTGTTTTTTCATAACTTATATTTGTTGTACTATTTTTTTAGAAATTGAAAAACTCTCACAAAGTAGTAGATTTATCTCTTAACTTCAATGCCTTAAATCATTGGAAGGAAACCTTCCAACTCAACAACAATCTAGTTTTTTTACTGTAATTCGTTTTTTTAAAAGTTTCATATTTTAAAATAGAAAACAAAATACAATTGAAAATAATGATTTTATTAAGAGATAATCCCAACCCCACTCCAACCTAGAATATGAATTGTTATCACCTCATGTACTGTATTATTAGTCATTAATACTACAAGAGCATGTCTTATAACCAAACTTACCATCTTCTGGTGAAAATGGTAAATTTAATTTTAATTTTCTTATTAAAAAATGAACAAAAAAATGACAAATAAAATCCTATATAACTAATAATCCAAAAATTTTGAATACTTTTTTATTTTGAATATTAAATCATTATTCCAATAGAACCTTTTATCATCTTCAACCACGGATTATGATCCAGTATTAATTAGTTCAGATGTTATATTGATTTCAGAGGGAAAGTCTTCAGAACATTATTTTTTTCTGAAAAAGAATACATTTGAACTTTATGCAAGAGGATATAATGCCTATGGGCAACTGGGCAACGGGGAGATTTCTAATCGTAGAAAATGTATGCAAAATTATTTGATAAAGCCGCCTTTGGATAATAAGAAAATCAAAAAAATATATACTGGCTGGTCTTACTCGATAATTCTAGTAGGAAGAAATTATTTTTATACAACTGGAGCAAAATTTTCGAATGGTACATATCTACAACGTCAAAAATTTAAAAAATTGAATTTTTTGAGAAAATCCAAAGTAAGGGATGTAGCAGTTGGTGCTGGTCATTGCATGGTTACGTGCACCAATAATTTGATTTTTGGTTTTGGGAGAGAAACTACAGGTGAGCATTACCATTTTTTTATGATTAAATATTTTGTATAATGCATTTTTAAAAACAGAAAAATAAAATTTTTTGAAAGTGTTAACCAAACTGTTGAAAACGGGAACCAAACACTTTAGGGGGTTAAACAACCCCTTTGAGAAACTTTATTCTCCACGTTTTTAAAAAATTTATATCTCTCTACTTTATTCAATAAAAATATCTATTTTTTATAAATGTTTCTAATCTTTCCTATAGAAATGCGTTTCGGAGTTGATGGTATTCCAGAAAGATTATTGATTCCACGATTAAAATTAAAACCTACTGAAGAATTACATGCAATATCTGGGGGTTATTTTTCAGTTGCATACACGATAACCTGTTCCCCAGTTAAGGCGGACTTTCAAAAGCTATTCCAATCAAGGTTATTTTCTGATTGTAAAATTTCTAAATTTAAAGTGCACAAGCCAATTTTAGAGGTCAGGCTAAATACCAACATTCAACAAATTATTAAAATCTTAGAATTATTAACCGATAATGAAATTTTAGAATTACTCAAATGGGTATATTTTGAAGAAATCAACAGTGTAAGTGTTTATAATACACTGGAGCTTTTCAATATTGATTTTGAAACTATGGGTACCTTATCAAATGATATTAAAAAATTATTAACGAATCAAGTCTCAAAAGATCTAATCTTAAATATTTCTCAAAATAATAATAACATAAGAATAAATGAAGAAATTCCCGTTCATAAATGTATTTTAGCTGCAAGAAGTAATTTTTTTTCAAAGCTATTCCGTAATCAAAAAAACAAAGAAAAGGTAACGCTTCAAATTGATGGATTTTCAATACAAACCATTAAATGTTTAATCAGATTTTTATATTCTGGAAAATTATTTTTAAGAAGTAAGACTAAAAAAAAAGAAAAAGAAAATGAAAATGAAAATGAAAATGAAAATGAAAATGAAAATGAAAAGGAGAAGGAGAAGGAGAAGGAGAAGGAGGAGAAGAAGGAAAAGATAGGTGAATATGAATATGAAGATGAATATATTGAAACGATTATAGATCAACTTTTAAACGGAATGCATGTTTTTGAATTAAATGAAGCTTCCCGAATTATGAAAAGAATAGATGAAATGAGAGATATATTATATAAAAAGTAAAAGAGAATAAATTAATAATCTCTTTAAAAAGGAAACATCATTATTTCCCAAAAAAAAAAAAAAAAAAAATTCAACTTTCCAAATGTTAAGGTTAGTTTTTTTGTATTCATATCTAAACTAGTATTACTTTAGTAGATATTATATAATTATGAATAGATAATCAATTAAATCTTGATATTTCACTTTCAAATTTCATATCCAAATAAAATAATACCACCATTTTTCATTTAAGTTTTTTGATTCTATTAAAATTTAATTATTGATCTTTTTCAAAAAAATCAAAAATTTCAAGGTTTTTCACAAAATTTTTTAATCTTTGGTTTACCATTTTCTGATTTTTAAATCAAAATTTATCTAATAAGTTCCAAAATCAAAATTTTAACCAATAATCTTCTCTCGTCATTGCATTCTCGTATATTAATCTTCTTTTATCAATGAATTGTTGGAGTCAATTGTTTACACAATCTTTTTAGAAAATTTTTATACATGTTTATTACATTAAAATTGATTAAATTATAAGTTTTTATTATTTTTTCATTTACTTTTTATGAGTTTCATTATTTTTCTCGAAAAAAGAATTTTTTTTTTGTTTATTTATTATTTTGTAACTAAAAATTAGAGTAGAAGAAAAATTGTTGATGGCTTGATATTCTTATTTGGTTAACAAAGGATTGGAGAAGAGAAAGAGCAGTGTAATTTTAACTTCTTCTTCTATGAAATTCTCTTCTTTTGTAATCAACACCTGGAGAGTATAATATTATATAAACAGTTTACCAAATATTTACTCATTTTCTAAAAACAAATTATTGTTACGATTCAAAAAAATTTCAATCAAAAAAAAAAACAATCACCAATTCATTTTAACACCTTAGGCTACTAAAAATAATTGTTTTAAAAAGATTCAAATTCTTCCATGTTATTTTCATTTACTCTACCTTATTTCATACTTTCTTCTTTTCATTAACTTTTTTTTTTATACTTTTTTTTTGCAAAAGATCAAGTGGAAAAAACAAGATCTTCTAAAAAAAGATTTAATAACTAACAAAATTGAGACCCCTGTAATTTCTTGAAAAATATGAATTTAATTATTCGTATAAAATCTTGTTATTAACTTTTTTTAAGTGAAAGTTCAGTAATAAAAAATCCGTAAAGCTCATTTCAAAAATTATGACTCAATTTTTAATTTGCTTTTTGGTTTTATTTTCTTTAATTTTTAAAATATCAGGTTATAATATATTTAGAATGATTTAAAAGTGAATTAAAAATCAGATTTAATTATTTATTGTTTCTTGAATACTAAAGGATATTTATTTTTTTTCAATTTATTATTTCAAGTGAGACACAATTTTGGGAATGGTTTTTATTTAAATATTTTCAATATTTTCAACATTTTTAATTTTTTATCTTGTCATGAGCAAATCTTTATATTTCTTTATTAAATTTAATAATTATAAAGATTTCCAACAATTTTTGGTATTCATGTGATTTAAAAAAAAATTTAATTGTTTTTTTTTTACAAAAACTAAGGGAAAATCTTGAGGAAACATTACTTCTATAAAGTTAACATATCAAAGAAACTAAATCCAATATTTTAAATAATCACAATATAAGAAAGAAAATCAAAATTTTATAGTTAAGAAGTGATAATTTAAGTCAAATCTAAAAACCAACAAATGTAAATAGTATTTACAAAATTTTTCTATTAAAATTTGTTTGAGAAATTTCGGGAAAAAATGAACAATTAGGGGGATTTTAATTCTAATTATTATAATTCAAAAAATTTGAAAAACAAAGAGAATTAGGCCCTTATGTTTTGTACTTTCTTGAAGGAAGTAGTTAGAACAAATATTTTCTGGTTTATTAAAGTATATTATCCACCCTTACAAAAAAAAGATTGGAAAAATAATTAACTTTTGAAATCCTAATAATCTCATTTTTTGTAAATAATATTTGGATGCAAAGTTATAAACGTAAAGCAATTACTGTTTACAATTTTAATGCAAGTGAAGAAAATGAGATTAGTATTTCTTATGGTGACATTGTGATTGTTCTTGAAGAAGATCCGTCAGGCTGGTGGATTGGGAAGGTCGGTAATGAAATAGGTTTTTTTCCAAAGAATTGCATCAAATACTTAAACACAGACAAAGAAACATATAACTTCAAATCAAAAACTTCAACACTCAACCAGTCAGTGAACATTGAAAATTTTCGAATTCTTGTAATTGTTTTTGTTTTTGTTTTTTTTTTTTGTTTTTGTTTTTTATTCTTCTTTTTTTCTTTCTTATTATATTTCGGCTCGTCATAATACCAAAACAATTTCAATTTCTTTATTAGGTCAACAAAAACGAAATCATTGAATCAAAAAGGAGTAAAATTTGATCTTTTTTATCAACAAAAAAAATCAAAAGATAGCAAGGAAGGAATATTGAATCTTTTAGTACAGCGTCTCCAACCCTACAGTGAAAATTTCGATAACATAGAAATTGAATTTCTTTTAAAAAATTTTATATTGGACAAACTGTAAAATGATTTACTGTTGAGAGAAAAATGTTTGACAGAGAAAAATGGTTGGACACCATTTTTAATTGGGAACCTTAGTAAAATTGAAAATCAAATCCTATTGATAACTAGGTGACTTTAATATAAATCCAGCTTTAAAGGTGTTACAAGTTCATTAATCTGTGGTTTATGTAGAATACTCATTTGAATGGATGATAACTAAAGTAGATCATGCTATTTTAACAAAAATCCAAATTTTTAGTAAAGTTTACTATTAATTCTGAAAATGGTAAATTTTAAACTTGATTTAGATTATAAGAGATAAGGTTTTGAAAAAGTAGAATTACATTAATCGTTATTCTAATAAGTAGATTATTGTTATTTTCTTTAGTTATTTCACAAATGATTGAAATTAAAAATCATTTTCAGTAAGGTACCCAATTAAAAATGCTGTCCAACCATTTTTCTGTGTCCAACATTTTTATCTCAACAGTTATTTAACGTTTCGGATTAACTGCAAAATTTATAACAGAAAAACAATTTAAAAAATCAGATATTTTAGGTTTTTGTATTAGACAAACAAATTCCTAAAAAAAACACTTACATTAAAGTGTATTTTCAATTTCCAAAATTGCAAAAATCTCACAGGTTTTAAGAATTTGAAATTGATGATTGAAAAATATACCCTTTTCATCCTGACCATAAAATTTATAAGAAATAGAAATTGATTTTCTATTATAAAAATTATATCTTGGTCTATAAACCATAAAATGGTTCATTTAAAGTTTTATCAAAAACTGTAAAATTTATATGAGAAGAAAAAAAATTAAGAAATCAAAATTTTTGGTTTTTATAAAAAACAAAAAAATTCAAGAAAAAAACATATTTTAATCAAGATTTTCAATTCCAAAATTGTTCAAAACTCTAAGGTTTAAACAATTTAAAAACAATGATCGAAAAATGCTTTTAAGTTTCCATGATTTCTTTTCTTTCTGTTCTTTTGAAATTCAATTTATATGTCCTTAATAAAATTAAGCACTATTTTTTTCTGATTAATTTTTTTCGAAATCTAACTTATAACTTAATTCAATTAAACACTGGTATAAATTTTTTTAGAATAAAAACACTCTCAACTTTTGAATATCGAAAATATTTTTTGGAATTAGTGTGCACTTTTTTATTTTTTTTTGAAAAATTGGGGTTGAGAAAAGTTTGAAATCAAAGAATAAGTTAATATATTAAATTAGAATGCTTTTCCAGAGAGTTTATCCTTTTAGTTTAACTTTTTTTTATTTTACCATTTAAAACTAAAAAAAACATTTGAGGACCAAATTAGTCCCTTTTGTGAAAAGAAAATTCCCATAATTTAGAATTTGTTTTAGTAAATGAGTTAAAACAAGATCGTGAATCTAAAAATATACATAATTTCAAGTGTGAATTTAATGATTTTGGCAAAAAATGTTTTCAAGAAAAAGTTAAATTGAAACTTTATTTATTTTTATTTTTTCATTTAGTTTTTTTAATTGTATTATTGGAAAGTATTTGATCAGTTTTCCATTTTTAGTGTTTTTTGGGTCGTAGGTACATATATTTGTTTCTTTTAAAAAAAAATGCTCTAATGAAGTAAGAGAAGTTGAAAATTTTATCTTCTGATAGAAATTGAAATTTTCTATTTCATCAAAGACAATTTTATAATAGACAACCAATTTCTATGTATTATAAATTTTATGGTAGACTTGTAACGGTTGTAAAATGGTTCTGAAAGTTTATGTTAAACAGTAAAATTTAAAATAAAAGGAAAAAAAATTTACATTGCCCAATTTTTTGGTTTTTTACATTGACAAACAAATTGATAAAAAAACCCTCTATTAATAGACGAATTCAATTTCCAAAATTGCAAAAACTCCAAGGTTTAAATAATTTCAAAGCAATGATCGAAAAATCCTTTCACCATGGAATATGTAAAGATTATTGAAAATTATAAATTAAAAATCAAAAATTATTGTTATCAAAAATCGATACACCCTGTGGGGAGTGGGCTATTTTAAAAGTTCTTTAAATATGCATACAGATTTCTTTTTTTTTTTTTTTTTTTGATAACTTTAATTTTTCTGATATATAAGTCGAAAACCAAGAATTTCTCATTTCTTTTTGAGTTTCTATCTTTTTCAATATAATTAAAATTCTCACGTGATCAGTTTTTTTGTAGATTGTTTATTGATTACCATTGGGAGATGTGGCTTATTTTTTAAAAATTTCATGACTTTTTTATTTATCCAAACATCATTTAAGTTTAAATCTTTTTGAGTTCGAATTAAAAATAACTATGCCATAAAATAATTGACTAATGTAAACTATTTTTCAAAAATTTTGACTCACTTTTTATGCTATTGGAATTAATTTTGTTTGGTTTTATCCTATATTCTGATCAAAATATTTTTTTAATTTTTTATTATTTTATGGCAACGGTAATACAATTAAAATTTTTTACTTATTTCTTTTTCTTCTTTTTTGATAATTTTTTTTTTTGTTCTTTTTCTTTTTTCCTTTTTCTTTTCAGTATTTTTCTTTTGCTTTTTAAACATAAAAATAATTTGATATGTCTTTCCCTCGAACAATCGTGAAATCAATGATTTTACGATGAAATTTTGTTTTTGAATGGGAATTTAAGGGATTAGCGTCTACCAAGGAGAAGCCTAGGAACAAAGTATGTTGTTATTGGACCTAACCAAATCAGTGCTACATGGTTCAAATGTCTCTAAAAAATCGATTAGTCAAGTAGTAATATTTGTTGATCTCATCAATTAAAAATGATCTATGTATTAGTAAAAAACTCAATGATTTCAGAATAAAATCTGCATTTCGCCATAAATTTCAAGGTTGAATTATCAATATTCAGACTACAAAGTTGAAAAATATCTTTCTTAAATTTGTGGCGAAATGTAGATTAGTTGCTAAAAAATTCGTTTTTTTTTAAAAATTAAATAATTAACGAATAGATTTTTTTGATAAATTATTTTTAAAATCTTGGTAATATATTGATGTTACAATTATCTTTATGATCAAAAGCAAACAAAGCTAATCAATAAGAGGGTTTTTATGTTAATGGTGATTGAGTTAATCTTGAAATTAAAAAATTATTAAAATAGTTACTTTTGGAAGTTCTAAATCTAAATTATTAAATACCAGAATAACTTTATTATTGAGTTTTGATTTTTATCTTTGGAAAAAGAATTAAAATTTAATTTTTCAAAATGAAACTTTTTTAATAGTGATTATTAGTAAAAAATGTAATAATTTATTGAGCAATAAGATTTATAATAGATTTTTTAGAGCTATTTGAGCAATAGTGCACTAATATCATTTACACCCAATTACAACATACTTTGATTATAGAGAAATCTATGGTGAATCTAATCCCTTAAGTAAAAGTACATCTGGGGTGTAATTTACACTTCTTCAAGAATAATAATATAATTTTATTTTTTTTTTTGATATGAATATTATATCGAAAATTTTTAAAAGTTGGCTTGTATAAAAAAATTATAATCATATAATTTATGCTGTAAATCAAAAAAAAAACGAAAACAATTTTTTTTTTTTTCAACAAAGACTTGATTAAAGTCATCCAAAAAATAAAAAGTCTCAAATAAATTCATTATAAGAGATAATACTTTTTTTTTTTTTTATTGAAACATCATAGGAAAGAAATTAAATTTTTAAATCAACTTTTTGAAAGCAATTAAATAAATAAACAATTTTTCATAATCAAATAACAAAATCGATAATTTATCAATTATTTTTTAATATTGTATTTAAATAATTATATCAATATAAATATATATATATATATATATCTATATTATTCGAATTAGAACAATTATTGTTGGGAAAAAACAGGAGAGCCATTTCAAATCCAAATTAAAAAATCTGAAAAAAAGGGAAAATACAAAGGAATTAAAAAATATACCGCATATGAAGTTATCTCAGGGAATAATCGTGTTCTAAGACGATATAAACATTTTTTATGGTTAAGATCAAGATTAATTGAAAGATATGATCCAATACAAATTGCACCGTTGCCCGAAAAGCAATTACAGGGAAGATTTACTGAAGATTTTATTGAAAAGAGAAGACAGGCACTGGGTCAATTCCTGAACCAATTATCTCACCATCCAATTCTCTGCACCTCTGCTATTTTAAAACATTTTTTACAAGCCAGTGATTTTAATAAATGGAAAAAGGGGAAAAGGAAATTTGAAAAAGAAAACAAATCTGGGTTTAATTTGTATCAAAAAATTGATCTTGAAAATTTAACAAACCAATACTCTGAAAAAGAGATCAATTTAGAAATTTCTGCTTTTGTTAACCATCTTCATGAAATTGAAAAAAAGCTTAGATTAATTGAAGTTTCTGCTTTCGATTTAATAAATGACAATTATCAAGAGTTTTCAAATACAACTTTACAACTTGGATCTTCTTGGAAATCCCTGACTAAGCCTGATCAAGAATATAAAGGTTTGTTACTAGATTTTTTTTTATTACAACGACTTTGGAATTTTTAAATTGCTTTTTTTGGAATCTGTTTTTTTTTTATTATTTTATTAATTTTTTTTTTTTGGTACATTAATTAAGTCCAAAATTTAATGTTGAATACTCCTTTCGTCAATGATTTAAAAAATTCAAAATTTTTGAAACAGATAAAACAGTTTGAAGAATAACTAAATACCAAAATTTCAATTCAATCTGGAAATAATTTTGATTTTACAAATTATATTTTTCTTTTAGGTATTCTGTTTTTGTTTTCATTTCCTTTTTTGAATTTACGTAAATAGTTTTAAATTATTATTTATAATTCTGATAAATCTAGGTACTCAAAGATACCCACTCTGGTTACTATAGGTAAATTAGTAATTTAGATGATAAAGAAAAAAAAATATTTTGGAATCGAGCAAGTTCCAAATTTTTATTGGTTGAAAAAACAAAAATAAAAATTAAAAAAAAAAAAAAAAAAGCTAAATAGTTTTCAATTAGATCAACAAATTTTTTTGAATGATTGATTCGAAGTTAAAGTTGTGTTCTTCAAAATAGAAAAACTCAAATAAAATTAGTTGGTTGTATCTTATCATTTGATCGATCAATAATTGTTTGTGAAATTTCAACAAATATATATATTAATACTACTTTTTGTTGTTATTATCACACTAACAAATTTTTTAGCAGATCAATTGATTTTTGATTTATAATTATTTATTTGTGGTTTTGCGGCTATTGCAATTTAAAAAAGTGTTAACATTTCAATTTGTTAATGGTTCTAATTAGGTATTTCTTCGAGAAATTATATAATAAGATTTTTTTTTTCAAAAATTAAATTTTAGTATGCCAAAAATTACGAATCAGGGTTTATTTAAAAAATTGGGAAAAATATAATCAAAAAGAATTCCGATCTTGAAATCTTGTCTGTTTTTTTTTCAAAGTGGAAATTTTAATTTTAATAGTTAATGCTTTTGTATCTCCAAATTAACCAAAATAACAATTTTTTTTATTTTCCAATATATTCAATTTTAAACGATTTGGATTCTCTCTCTTCAATCAATATTTTGAAAAATGAATATTATTATTGAAAGGTTTGATTTTACATTTATTTTTTTTCTGATGATCATTTTTTTTACAAAAATCAAAAACCCTTATCTCTCCATTTAAATCAAATTTTCTTAAACTCCCGTTAAAAATGATTAAAAGATTTCCTTTTTTTTTTTTATTGTAATTTAAGGGAGGAGTTTAGAATTCCTCTTGTTTGCCCGAATTCCTAAACTTGAATTTAGAAATCGTATAATAGATTCAAACATAGTCTTATTATCCACTAAAGCTAATAAAGAATTGGATCTTGTTTATTAATAATATTATAAATATTATTATTATTTAAAATAAGTGAAAAATTATTTTTTTCTAATTCAGAAATCCAGATTTTCCGATTATTTTCATAGGCTGGGCAGTTCCAGAGAAAATGATCCAAATCTTCAATGATATCCAAATCTTTATTTATTTTACACAATTGACAAAATTGTGATTTATTTTTGTTCATAAAATAAAAATATCTATTAAGATAATTTGTATAATTTCTTAACTTTAGAATAGAAGTTGAACCCTTCCATTTTAAATATTTTTTGTCGTTAGGTTTTTTTTAATTTAAGAAATAAAAAGAAAATTTTTAATAAATTTTCGGTTTATTTCTTAAATTAAAAAAAACCTAGACACGACTGTTTGTTAATATTTCCCTGTATCAAAATTATTTTCAAATAATTTTGTACTTTCCAACTTGGACTATTTTTTTAATTGATTAATTCTGTAAACTTCGAGTTCAGATTCTAATTCTTTTTAAATTTCGAGCTTTCCAATTAATGTTTTCTGTTTCTTTTTCTCTGAAGGGGAGAAGATTTATTAATTTATCAAATCCCAAAATTTTTAATTTTTGAATTAATTTGAATTTTCTTTTGTAAATTGTGATTCTTGCCAAATCAATTTTTGCTTCAGTTTTATCGATAAGTCTTGGGGAATGTGGGTTTATTAAAAGCGATTCTGTGATTTTCTTATTAATCCAAATATCAATTTTTTTGAAATCGGATTCTGTAAAGTCAAATATCTCCAACCCATATAATAGTTGACTATGTAAAACGGCTTTAAAGAATTGAATTTTTAACCCATTAGAAAAATTCCTTTCTTTAAAAAATATGTAGGATTTTTTCAAAATTATTATTGACCTTTTCAAAGTTAAATTTTAGATGAGTTTTTTTTGTCTAACCAAATACCAAGATATAAAATTTCTTTTGATATTAGGGTTTTTTTTGTTTTATCATCATTTGGATTCATTCCAAAATCTTTTATTATTTTATATATTTTTTGTAATTGATAATTTATTTCAATCATTGATCCTTTCATTATTAATATCAAATCATCAGGAAACATCTGTAAGTGTATTGCTAGTGAATTGATTTTTTTCTAAAAGAAAATGAGAAATAAAACCAAATAATAGAGGAGATAATGGATCTCCTTGGTAAACACCTATTCCTTCCTTTGAGTAATAAGCAAGTAGAAACATTTTTAAAATTTCATTTTTGATAAATTTTTTAATTGAGTGATAAATCAATGAATGATGAATAGAGTCAAAAACATTTTTGAATATCAATTGTAACTATATATACATTTTCATTTTTCTTTGTTTTTTCTATATTTTTTTTATATTTATATAATAAATTCAAAACAGCAATCCGTGTATCTAATTTTTTCTTAAATCCAAATTGTTTTTTTGATACTATGTCCCAAGAATCTTGTATACCAGCATATAATAATTTAAGAAAAAATCTCGGGAGTGTTTTGTTTATGGAAATGGGTCGATAATTAAGTGGGACCCCCTCATCTCCTGATTTATGAATGAATAATATATTTCTTTTTTTAATAAAATTAATATTTTTTTGAGAAATATCTTGAATCCAATTTAGAAATATTTTTTGAATTGTAATTAGAAAATTTTCATAATTTAAATAAAATTCGTTACTTTGATTTTTACTTGATTTATAATGTTTAATTTTGTCAAAATCTTGAACTGATTTATTTTTCTGATATTTAATTAATTCTTCGATTTTGGCAACTGAGAATATTTCTTTAATTTCTAAATCAAATAAATTTTCTTTATCTAAATAATAATTTTTTATAAAATTTATTATATATTTTTTTGGTTTTTTTACTTATTGATTTGACATAATTAAAATAGGATTTTTCCAAATTATTATTATTTAAAATCATTTTTTTTTGAAGATTCTCTTATCCGGCTAAGTTTTTTTCCAAAAATTATAATTACTTTCGAATTCCATATTAATTTGATCAATTAGTTTTCGATACTTATTATTATTTCTATCTTTAATTTCTTTTTATCAACTCTTTATTATCATAAACTCTGTTAATCAAACTAAATAATTTTAATTCATTTTTAGGTATATTCAAAAACTACTCTATCTTTCATTATAAATTGTTTTTTAAACTTTTTGAAGATAGATTCTGTTACTTTATAATTATTATTTTTTAAAAAATAGATTGAAATTTTTTTGAAAATTAAATACATCTTTTATACAATATGTTTTTTTAATTTCCCATTTTTTATTAATATTAAATTGATTTAATATTATGTTATGGTCACTAATTGTATTTTTAATAGAAATTGATTTATTTTTTTTTTAAAATTTTATTATTTGTGATGAAATAATCTAAATTGTTTTCATTCCGACTTGGTCTATTATTTGAAATTATTTTAAAATTATAAAGTGAAAATTGTTTAATTTGTATCTCATTTAAATTAAAATCACCCCCGATAATGGTTTTGTGGAATTGATAATGTTGTAAAAATATTTTTAATTTTTTTTATAAAAAACTAAATTTCTATCATATCTTTTTATATAAATTAATTATAATATAATCTGTGAATTGTATCCCCATTATATCCGGATCTGGAACTAATATTTCTCTTGTAAAATCTTTAAAAATATTTTTTACAATTATTAGTAAACCACCTTTTCTATTTTTATCACCATAAGGTTTTTTTAGTTATTGAGAAATAATTTATAAAATATGGCGTTTTTTGTAATTTTTGTTTCTTGAATTAAACAAATATCTATATTATATTTTAATAAAAAAGATTCTAAAATTGCAATTTTATTTTTATCATTTAATCCCCCGAATATTGAATGATAAGATTTTTATATTAATAAGTTTATCGTTATATTCTTTTTTTTTTTTCCTTTTAGTAATAAAGATTTTTTATTTTTTTGAAAGTAAAAAATATATAAGTTTCTTGGTATCAAATAATTTATTTTTAAAAGATATTTTATATAATAATTAATTTTATATTTTAAATCCCATATTTCAATTAAATTATTTCCTTTTCTTTGATATCGTATCACTGGACGATTGTTTATAAGATCGAAAATCTCTAAAGTTGAAATATTCTTTTGAGAAAAAATTAATTTATTTTTTATTTGGAACATTTTGCAATTTTTTTGATAATTTTACATTTATTCATATTAGAAAAATGTATGATTGTTTTATCATTTTTTGCATTTTTTTTAAAAATCAAATTTGAAATTAAAGTTTAACTTTTTCAGATTGATGAATATTCCTCTATGATTATTTATTAGTTTAATTATTAAAATAAATATTTTTGAGAATTGTAAGGTCGTGTCATTAAAATTATAATCTCCATATAAATTGATAAAAGAGTAATTAAAGGATTTTTTAATCCAATATTTTATTTGTAGTAATTTCATATTACATAATTCCCATTTATGAAATTCATATATAATAATATTTTTCATTAAAAAATAAGTTAAATTTATAAAGTGTTCAGTTCTTTCATAATTGTAAGAACATAAAATAATTATTTCATTTAATATATTTTTTAAAATAATTATTATATTTTTTACTAGTATCAATTGTGTTTTTTCCATTATTTACACTAATAATATTTAAAATTTTATAATAAAAAAAAGAAATTTTTTCTTTTCAATGAAATTTCTTTCTTTTTTATAAAAATTTAGATTGATGATTAATGGGTGTTCAAATGGATTTTTTTGGGTTGGTAAAACTCCATTTAAAATTGTTTAATTTATTTGATTTTTTTGATTTTTTTGGTTAATAATTATTAAATGAATTAGGATTTGGAAATTTTGAGTTTTTTTAATTGTTTTTATTTGATTATATAGTCAATAATCAATTTGGTCAATATGTAAATTACAATATCCTTTTGGATTTGTTGTAAGTTTTTTACATTTTTTTTTATTTTTTGTAATTCCATTACATTTAATTGTTGTGTTTTTTAGTTTTGGTTAAATCAACCATTTTAATATTTTTTTGAATATTAATTATTTTTTCATTTTTATTTCTTTGAGATAAGTCGTTATTTTGTGAGTTTTTTGTTTTCAATTTTATTTAAATTATTTTTTTTGAAAATAATAATCTAATTTTTTTGAGTCAGAATATCACCTTCTTGATAAATAATCATATTTTTACAATTATTATTATTATTATTATTATTATTATTATTATTATTCATATTATTAAAATTTATATTATTAATATTAAAATTGGTATTATTCTTCGAAGGGTAGAGGTTAATCACATTAACTGAATCTTGATTTATGGAGTTGTCATTTTGAAAATTTTTTATATAAAACATTAAAGAATTATTTGTTTTTCGGGTGTTTTTTTCTTTCAAATGTATTTAAAAAGTCAAAAATTTCTTTATCTGCTTGAATTTTTAAAAAATTCAAATTATTTTTATTTAAGTTACTCATTAAACTATTAAAATTACCATTAAACTCAAATCTTTTAAAATTAAAATTATTTTTCAAGATTAAATTATGATTGGGGGTATTATGATTATTGATTCCATAAAAATCGGCTAGAGATTTTTTCTTATTTTTTTTAGTTTCTTTTTTATTGGGTTTTAAATTGATTTCTTTTTTATCAATTTCATTGTCATCCTTTTCAATCTCTATTTCGATTTCTTTATCATTATTTTCATTTTTGTTATTTGAAACATTTTTTTCAATATCATTTTGAAGTTTTTTAATAGTTGTTTGTTTATTTTCAATAATTAATTGTAATTTTTTATTTTCATTTTTTAAATCTAAAATTATTTTTTCATAGTATTCAGTAGATTTTTGATTGTTTAACTTTTCTTTTGATTCTTTTTTTGAAATATTTTTTTTTTCAAAGGCCCTTTTAATAATTAATTTATTTCGATTAACTCTCATTCCATTTAATTTTAAAGATTTTTCTCTCAATTCTTTTGTTTGAAATGTAATAAATGAATAATTTCTTTTTTTCTTCTTAATAATTTTAATATTTTTTTTCTTCTGGTTTAAATTCTTTAAATAAATTAAATAATTTTTTTTTCATTTATATTTTTTGGGAGATTAAAAATTATAATTTGATTATTTGAAATTTTTAAATTTTTTAGTTGTGTTTTATCATTTTTTTTGATATTTTGGTTTATAAAAGGTTGAAGATTTAGTATTATTTTTATTAAGAAATTCTTTTTTGGAACCATTCATTGTCTTTATTGTTATAGATTTTTTGAATGTTATTATGATGTTGGTCTTGGGTTGAATTTTCACTGTTTTTGGTTTTTTCTTTAAAATTAAAAAATTTCTTTATAAAAATTCTTCTATTGTGTAGGGATAATTTACCCGAATGTTTTAGTAAGTTTAAATATACATTCTTATTAGTAAGGGTAATTTTAGCACTCCCTTTGAAACGCTTATATCTATCATAATATAATTCTATATCTTTGAATTGAGAGATTTTCTTCAGCAAATTTTTAATTTCAGTCAATTTAGCACGATATGGTAGATTACACATAAAGACCGTATTTTTTGCGATTTCCTTGTTATGTGAAAAAAAATTTTTTTGATGAAAGATCTCTTTTGTGATCTTTTTTTTTATCATTTTTTTTATTTGTTGTGGAATCACGATTTTGATTTCTAAGACCTTTTTTGGTGGTATGTGTGTTCGTGTCATTGCCTTTCGATGAGTAATTTTTTCTTTTATTTTTATTATTTTTTTTTCTTTTTTTTAAAAAAGTTTTATTTTTGTTTCTTGAGTGATTTTGTTGATGGGAGTTGTTTTGTCGACGCATACACTGAGACTTATTTTTTTGCTCTTCTTTTTCTTTTTCTTTTAATTCATTATTTGCTAAATAAGAATTTTTTTTATCTTTTTTTTTCTTGTTTTTGTTTTTATTTTCTCGAGGTTCATATTCTGTTACTGTGATTGTTCTTTTACAAAAAGAAAATTTGTTTGAAAGTTGTTGTTTCATTCTTATTTCATTGGCTTTTGATAATGGTGTAAGAATAGCGAGTCCATTGTTCGGGTTTTTTTTATTTTGTAAAATTTCCAAGTTTGGTGAGCAATGGGTTTTCTTTTTTATAAGTTGAACTAGTTTATTAATAGAATATTGTCTCGGCAAGTTTTTTATAAATAGTTTCTTTATTTTATTTGTTTTCATATTTTGTAATTGTTCCAAATTAAAAGTATGATTTTGCTGCAATTATAAAAAAAAGTAAAAAAAGTAAAAAAAAAATAAAGATTTCCTTTTTAACATTAAATAATATTTTTTGGTAAAAAATTGTATTTTAAGGAATATGAAAAAGTTATCTTTTACCCCTATCAAAAACTCTTTAGTAGAAAATCGATTTAATTTTAATTCCAAATCACAGAAATCACAGAAATCACAAAAATAAAAATCTTCTAGTTTACCATAATTTCGAGGTTTAGGATTTTGAATACACCTTGTATAACTAAATTAATATTAGTAAAATATAATATGACTGAATTATTGCTAAATAGGTGAATGTGAGAAATAAAATCAAAAATCTATCAAAATAAACTCTTTTTTTCTATGGAATTTTCCCCGTTTATGAAAATAATCATAAAATCTGGATTTCTGAATTAAAAAAAACTAATATTTTTAATATATTAAAAAATAATAATAATTTTGATATTATTAGAAAAAAATTTTTCAATATATTTATTATTCCTAGTGGATAAAAAACTTATCTTTGAGTCTTTATTAAACAATTCTAAATAAAAATTTAGAAATTAGAGAAAGTACTGTATGTTTCTTAAAGTGCCATAGAGTACTGTAGAGTGTTTTCTAAAACCGTCAAGTACCTGGGGGTTTCCAAAATTCAAAAGAATAAAGTAAAATCAAGAAATTTTCCATAATTCTTTTAAATTCTGGAAAAACTAGACACCCCACAGAAATATCTAAAAATCATTACTATTCAAGGAAATATTAATAAACAGTAGTGTCGTCAAGTACCTAGTTTTTTTTTAATTTTAGAAATTTACAAAAATTTCGGAAATCAAAGATTTTACTCAATTCTTTTAAATTCTTGAAAGGCTAACAGCCTTTTTTTTACTTTTTGGAAATAAACAAAAAATTAAAAAAAAATCACTTTATTTCTCAAATCAAAAAAAAACTAACGGTAAATAAGAGGAATTAACAACTCCTCCCTAATAATAATAATAATAATAAAATAAAAATAAACTCTTTTTCACAAAAAGGATTGTCAATTTTTTTTGGGGAAAATAAAACAAATATTATGAGTTTTATTCATATTCTTTTCGAAATAAATTTTCAATTTAAAGATCAGAATCATTTTTTCTCAATTCTAAATGTTTTTTTTTTTCTATTTTCTTTTTGTTTTTTCTTTTTTCTTTTCTTTTTTTTTTTTCAAAGTAAATTCAAAAAAACAAAAAACTTTGAAAATTCCAAATTGACATTAAGAAAATTGGGGATATGTAATTTCCTTCAAAAGAATACATTTACTATTTAAAAAATATTATTGTTATCAATTTTTAATTTTCTAAAGAAATTGAGAAATTTTGCTCAGATATTCCAATGAATGATGAAAGTGGCCCAAAAAATTTTAACATTGTTTTTTTTTTGAAAATAATGAGTTTGTTCAGGCCGTTCTTTTGATGATTATTGAACTTAATACGAATTTTATTATTTCTCTTATTTTTAAACAATCTTTGGTTTGTTGATTCTTAAAAAAAATTGAATTTTTCATTTTTAGTTGATCACCCCTTTGAGTGAAATGGAGTTTATTTACTGAACCATTAACCAAAATGTTTTGGAATTGATTATTAATTTAGGACACGTTTCTAAAAAGATAAAATATCAATGTTAATTTTCTGAAAATGTCACTAACAAACAAATTTATTTTTATATTTATATATTTATAGGGTTTACATGGAAAGAACCAACTGTTGAAAGTATAAATCTTGAATCCAAAATATATGAAATGGGTATAAATCTTGAAAATATCGGAAATTTATGGATGAACCAGAGCAATATTCACTATAACAAATATATAAAAATTATAAAAAAATATATTCAATGTTCTCAAGTGTTTTTAGAAACACTAAAAAAATATGAAAAATTAGATTCTTCACAAAAAAATTCAAGTAACAAAAAACAAAAAAATCCAAAACAAGAGCAATTACAAAAAATATATGCCATTATTAAAACAGAAGTGGATTTATTTTATAGAAACAGGGTTTATGATTTTAAAAAGGTAATGAAAGAATATGCCGAAAATCAAATCAATTTTCATCTTAAAATTATTTCATTATGGGAAAATTTCTATCCCTATGATGACAAAAAGAATAATAATAATAAGTAATTTTAAAAAGAATTGTTTTTTTTTTTTTTTTTACATAAATTGAATCTAAACTTAATTCCAAAAATTTGGGCACAGCTTGAACAGTAGAAAGAATAGCAATACTCCACTTTACATTCAATTTGGAAATAATTTTGATTTAACAAACTATTTCATTTTTTGTCTTTTTTATTTTTTCTTTTATTTGAGTAAAAAGAAAAGTTATTTATTATGCTTAAAATTTTCCGAAAATGATCATAAGATCTTTTTAACTACATAACTATTTAGATAGATGTTTGAATAAAAAAAGATAACAAAATTTTTAAAAATAAATTAAAAATTCTCAAAAAATAATTTAAAAAACTGAACCAAAAATAGATCAAAATTAGAATTATAATCTATAAAAGAAGGGATAAACCCAAAAAAAAAAAAAAGAAAAGAAATTCTTTGTTTTAAACAAAAATAAGAAAATTTTAAAGTTTTCAAAAACAGATGAATACGAAAAAATTGATTGGAAAATAGAATTAACTAAAAATATTAGAGTAAAATCTAAATATCTTTTGGAGAAATTTTAATTTTTAAATATTCATGACCTTCCATCATGAAACATTTATTATTATTATGATAAAATAATAATATAAATAAACAGTTGTGCTGTGGAGTGACGTCAAGTGCCTAGGTTTTCCAGAATTCAAAAGAATAGAGAAAAATCAAAGATTTTACTCAATGTTTTAAATTTTGGAAAACCTAACTGAAGTTTTTTTCCATTTAAGAAATAAAAATAAAATTTAAGAAATTTTCATTTAATTTCTAAAATTCAAAAAAACCTAACGAAAAGTGTCCATAGAGTTCCGTAGAGTCATAGGTTTTTATTGGGGTTTTCTGTTTTATCTGTAAAGTGTTATAGGTTTTTTTGGGGTTTTTTATTTTATTTGTTAAGTGTTATAGGTTTTTTTTACTTTTTGAAATAAACAGAAAATTTTAATAAATTTTCGGTTTATTTCAAAAAGTAAAAAAAACCTAACGAAAATCTATTGATTTTCTTAATAAAATAGAAAACCACAAAAAAACCTAGAACACTTCACAAATAAATAGAAAAAGTACAAGAAAACCTATAACACTTTACAAATAAAACATAAAACCTCAAGAAAACTGCCGTTAGGTTTTTTTTATTTCTAAAATTAAAAAAAATCGTCGTTAGATTTTCTAGAATTCAAAGGAATGGAGAAAAATCAAAAATTTTACTCAATGTTTTAAATTTTGGAAAATCTAACAGAGGTTTTTTTTTACTTTTCAAAATAAACCGAAAATTTATTAAAATTTTCTCTTTATTTCAAAAATTAAAAAAAACCTAACGACTGTACGAGGAAATTAATTTCCTTCCTTCAAAATAACAATAAAAAAAAAAAAATGATTATTTAAAATTTAAAGAATAATTATTATTATTTCTAAAAAATAAAAATTGAAAAGTTCTTCTTTTGAAGTTAATATGATAAAAATCAAATTTATTATTATCTCAATTCGAAATAATAATAAAAAATAATAATTTACTATTAAAAATTAAGAGAAATTTCAAAAATAATGATTTATTTCATTAAAACTTGCATTCTTATGAGTTTGGAATTAACTTCTGTTGACATTCTTAATGATATTAAACTTGAGAAAAGCATCAAACGATTTGCTTTTTCACCTATTTTTTGAAATTTGTTTTCAAATTCAGATTGATCGAAAGAATATTTTAATTTTTCTTCGTAATTGGTGTATTTTCTATACAAAATCGTCATAACAGCAACTAGGACTTTTTCAAAATTTCTAACAATAATTTCATCCAAGTTATTGAATTTTCTTACATATATATCAATTTCATCTGTTTTTAATGGGATGAGGTCAAGATTTTGAATTTGCTTTATTTTAGAGATATAGTAGAAAAATATAAAAGAAAAAAATAAATCGAACAAATAAAAAAATGTAATCAAACAAATAAAAAATAAATTGAATAAAATGAAATGTTAACAAATAAAAAATATAAACAAATCAAAAAAAAATAATTACTTGAAGAGATTCTTTGAAACTGGATTCGAAATATAAATCAAAAAATTGTACCAATCCCAAAAGAATTTGAAGATTATTTGTGCTTCTACGATTAGAAAGTTTTGAGAAAATATTTTTTTCTGCATATCTTTTTGTTATGTCGTGTGCTAATTGAATAAATTCCTTTCTTTCTATAGATTGATCTGTTAAATAATAACTAATCTGTTTTGCTAAAAGATCAATAACACTATTTAAAATATTAAAAGATAAGAAAGAAAGAAAATAGTAAAAGAAAGAAATTCATGAAATTAAGTACTTTTAAAATATTTGAATCAAATTTATATATTATCCAAAAAATTGAAATGTTTAAAAAAATTATTTTTTAATATAAAATGATTAGTTCAAAATATTTCCAAATAATATAAATCTATTTGAAAAACATACTATCAAATTATTATGTCTTTATTGTTTTCTTTCTCTTTCTCTCTCTTTATTTTTTCTCACACAACGAAATTTTCGGCAAAAAGTTAAAAAAAAAAAAATATTAAAATGATAAAACCGATTTTAAAAAGAAATTTGAACAAGTCAGAACTCAAGCAATAAGGGTTTAATCGAATTATTGGTTTTTTCATTTTTTAAACTTTGAGAAAAACGATCTTTAAGGGATTAGTCTCTATTATTTTTTTTTTTGACAAATTTTTAAATAAGGATTCCTTATCAAGAAATAAATTTAATATTGATAATAAACAGGGGTTTTCAAATCTAAGTAATTGACAAAAATTTTTCGCAATCTCTATTAAATTTAGGTAAAAAAAATATAATTGAGATTAGTCCCTTAAAGGAATTTTTTTTTGGCAGGTAATATTAATAAGAAATATTTTGTGATCTTTTTGAAGTTTTTTTGCAATGGTATTGATATTTCCAAAAAAATCATTTTAAATTTTTCAATTTTATTAATTTAAAGTTGAATTTTCAACTGATCAAAAACAATTGAGAAAGTTCAAGATTTAGTGTTAAAATTTAAAATAGAAATTCAAAAAAAAAAAGAAAATCATTTCTTGGGTGTCAAATCCTAACTAATAATTATAGTGTTTTTTATAGGGTTCATTTTTTGTAAAATTACTTTGTTTAACTTTTTTCTGATGAATAATTTATGGATTCAATTATCACATTTTCTTTTCTTTTGGATGAAAGAAAAAGTGAAAAAGAAAAAATGAAAAATAATTTCAATTAAGGAAAAAATATAATAAATTACGGTTTAAGAAGTTGGAAATATGAAAATTGATTTTGAATTCTTATGGTTGTCTCATCAAATGTTTGATATATTGACCACAACTATCAAAAGAAAATGCTATCAAAAGAGAAATTAAAAACAAAATTCATTTTTAAAATATTTGAAAAATATTAGAGCTTTATCGGAAAGATTAAAACACTTTTTTTTTCTTCCAAAAATCTATTTTTAATGATGATCAATTTATGTATATCAATGAATTTATAAAGATAATATTGTGCAATGAATTGAGTAAAGAATTAATTTTGTTTATTATAAAGAAACATTATTCCAATGAACCGTTTACTAATTTCCAAATGAGAAATGAGAAAAATCTCATTTAGATTTTTAAAAATTCAAGAAGAATTAGAAAAATAACTCTACAATTAAAAGTTTTATAAACTATTTGAAATTATTATCATTTTTTTGAGATTATTTTTATTTTCTTTAAATGTTTTTAACAATCATCTCATAAAGTGGTTAAGTATAAAATATAAATATAATTATTTTTTGAAAGAATTTCTAAATAATTGATTTTGTTCAAAAGTAGTGTTTCAAAAATTAATTATATTTATATTTTATACTTAACCACTTTATGAGATGATTGTTAAAAACATTTAAAGAAAATAATAATAATCTCAAAAAAATGATAATTTTGAAAAAAAAAATATTTTTGCCGAAAATCTCCGAATGTATTTTAATACAAATATGAAATTTTTTTGTTATTCTATTTTTGAAATTAAGATTATAAGTTTTTATCAATAAAAAAAAAATCATAAACAGATCTCAAAGATTCTAAATATCTCAAAAATTAAAGTATCTCTAAAAAAAAAAAAAAAAAAAGAAAATGTGTTTAAATACAAACCTTTTATGATCGCCAATTAAATCAAAAAGTATTATTGCATCTTGTGGTTTTCCTTGGTTTTCTGACTCTATTGCGGTTTTTTTGATTAAATTTTCCATTATATTTTCACCTAAAAATACCTCTAGTTGGGATTTTTTTCTCTTCCCATTAGGTTGCAACTTTCCGAACAGCAGATAGAAGTTTTTTGTTTTTAAAGCTAATTCTTTTAAATTTGATAAACGGGTTTTTTGTTTTTTAAAAAGTTTGATATAATTGATTATTATCCTTATATCGTCATTGGATAAATAATCTGCAATTGAAATAAGAGAAGAGGTAAATTGTCGGATCATCATATCAAAATCAAAAAGATATTTCGAATGAATATTTTTTTTCAATAAATTATTTTTCAAATCTATTCCAATTTTTTTTTTATTATTATTTGATAAATGTTGATAAGCGTTTGTCAGCGAACTGTTTTTATACCCGATATCATTTTTATTTTTCTTTGAAGATGATAATAAAAATGAAGAAGAAGAAGAAGAAGAAGATTGCTTTTGCTTTTGATATGGTGATTGGAAACTATTTTTTGTTAATAAATGCTTTTTGGAAAAATTGATTCTTAATAGCCCCAATGATTCGAGTATTATTGCAAAATGTATGGCATCTATTTGGAAATTTTTGATTGAGTATAAATAAGCAATAGCTATTTCAAATTGGAGAGTGATCAGTAATACTCTAAAGTATTTGAGGGGGTGAGATCCTTTATTGTTCCAATGGTGAGGTCCAATTTCAACAATTTTTTTTTGTAGCGCTTGGTAAGTAAATGAATCTGGGGAAAGGCTGCTTTCTCTTGTTGAAATATTATCAACCAGCTTTAATTGGAACCAAAGATAATCCTCAATGGATTCAACAACGGGGTTAACAGAATTATGCTCGCACCGGCCAATAATATTATAAACGGCCTTTTTATAAGGATCGTTCGAATAACGGAATTGCTTTTTATATTGGTTCGACAAATGGTTTTTATATTCCCGTGAAATCCTTTCATTATTTTGTTGATAATTTTGGAAGAAATGAAAGATTTCGATTTCGATTGTATTTTGAAGAATTCCTTTTTTATGCAAAGTTTGAATGTTTTCAAATAGACTTACAATCGCGTCAGTGTTGCCACATCTTAAGCAATAATAGACAATTGCCCAAAATGGGTAACCCTGATTAATGTCGGATAAATATTCTGGCCAGTCATCTTCATTATTGACATTGAATTTGATGGTCAAAAATAATTTGATCAAATCCAAAAAGTCCATATCTTGATAATCTAATTCTGGATAGTGATCGTAACATTGGTTATAAACCAAATTTTGATATGTGTTTTGTAAAAATAATTTTGTACCTTCAATTAAGATCTCATATACTTTTGGTTCCTCTTGGATAATAAAGGATTGTCGAATATCCTTTTTTGTTTGGAAATATTTTTGAAGAAATAAATGCTTTTCGTAATATATCAGTAGTCCCCACAAATCACTTATTTCGCTAAGTTCTCCTTGCACTTTCGAAAAAGGTTCATTTATTATAATTTTTTTTGTTTTTGAATTTATTTTCTTGATTTCTTTAATGTTTTTTTCGATTTTTTTTGAACAGAAATACATTATTTTGCTGATGTTTTTTTTGTTTTTCTTTGTCTTTTTTGTTTTTTCTTTTTCTTTTTCGTTTTCTGAATTTTCTTTTTCTTTTTCTTTTTCTTTTCCTCCCTCAAAATTAATTTCTTGATTTTTGTTTTTAGTATCATTTGGAGAATTAATAGAATCTAATTTGATCAATCCTCTTGCATAACAAACCAATTTGTTTCGAACCAAATATGAATTAAGTGTTATTTTTTTTTTTTTTAATTTTGAAAAATACTGTTTATTTTCATTGTCCTCTTCGTCATTATTGTTACCAAACAAATCATTCGAGTTAAAATCGTTTGAGTTAAATGCAAAATAGTCGTCGTCATCCCAATTATTTTTTGATTTGTTGTTCATGTCCGTTGTAAGTTCTTCTCCTAAATTGAGTATTTCAGACCCTAAGGTATGCTTACTGAACGTTAAATTAAATAATTTTTTTTTGGTATCGAACCATGACTCATCTGCGTGTTCAAATGTCTGAAGAATAAAATCTTGTTTTCTTGACTGCTCGATTGTTTTTTCAATTTTGGTAATCGCACGGTTATTCAATTCTGACAAATAAATGGAGAGATCATGAGTAATAATTTCTTGGTCAGATTTGCTTTTCTCTTTTTCTTTTTCCTTTTCATTTTCTTTTTCATTTTCTTTTTCTTGTTCTTTTTTATTTTTTTCTTTTCCGGCGTTTTCATAAAAGGATTGGCTAATTGTTTTCCTTTTTGGTTTTTGGACACGCAAGGTATCAATTTCACGATACAATTTATCAACATCAAACCCTCTTTTGGATAATAAGTATTGCCCCTTTCGATGAATACGCGACAAATTCATACGACTTGGCTTGTAGCTAGTTTTGATTTGTTGCGCACAATCCTTCGTGATTTGTTCAATATTACTTCGTTGTAAATGGCTAACATCACCAGTAAGCTTTCTTGTTAACTGCTCACTTTGATCAAATAAGGTACTAAATGACATGAATTAAAAAAAGTATTATAAAGTGGTTGTTGAAAAATTTTAAAAAACTTTTTAATCCATAAGAATGTGAAAGAAAAATGATAACCTTCATTTCAAAAGAGAAGATTCAGATCACAGCTGAAGTTACTGTAGATGAATTTAGGTTGAGAGATAATTGATAAAATCAAAGGGATTGGAAGAAATAATTGTTTTTTTGATTTTAATTGTTTTTATTATCAATAAAAGATTTGAGATGTTAATTGGATGATGATATATTTGAAAATGACTTTAAATGAGAAAAACTCTTTTGTTAATGTAATAAATTAGAAAGAAATTTACCAAAACCTCAAGTTGGATAATTTGAAATAGTGATCCAAGTTAACCATGTCAAGGGATGAGTAGAACAATATATTCATTGATATCAAAGAATACTGTAATTGAGAGCCAAGGATCTGAGTTCGTTCCTTTAAATGGCTCCAAAAAATCTATTCTAAAAATTATTTCAGAATAGATCCTTTGAATTTTTATTAACTATTGAGAGAATAATGTTTGACACAGAAAAATTGTTGGACACCATTTTTAATTGGGAAAATTAGTAAAATTGAAAATCAAATCCAATTGATAACTAGGTGAATTTTATATAAATCCAGGTTTAAAGGTGTTCCAAGTTCATTAATCTGTGCTTTGTGTAGAATACTCATTTGAATGGTTGATAACTAAAGTAGATCATGCTATTTTAACAAAAATCCTCGTTAATAGTAAAGTTTACTATTAATTCTGAAAATGGTAATTTTTAAACTTGCTTTAGATTATAAGAGATAAGGTTTTGAAAAAGTAGAATTATATTAATCCATATCCTAATAAGTAGATTATTGTTATTTTCTTTAGTTATTTCACAATCAATTGAAATTAAAAATCATTTTCAGTAAGGTTCAAAATAAAAAGTGCTGTCCAACTATTTTTCTGTGTCTAAAATTTTTCTCTCAACAGTAAGGATCATAGGGAAAAATTTTTATTTTTGAATTTTTTTAGTTATTTCTCCAAATCTAATGATCAAACAAAATAATAGTATTCGGCGAATTAAAAATTCAAATTTAGAACTGTCAATAGTAACTGTTTTAATAATTTTTTATTTTCAAATATTTACTTAATAATTATCATATACTGATTTTCGTGTTATAAATGGGATAAAATTTCACTTAAATATCATATTTTTCAAAATAAAAATCTTCTTTTAGGATTCTTCGTTCACATAAAGTATATGGGTATATAATCAACAAAAAATAAAAACGAAAGAAATAAATGGATAACACAAATTCCAATCTATTCGTTGAGAAATCTCATAGTAAAATAGATAAATAAAACCTGAATGAAAATGTTTTTTCATTTATCTTTCAAATCCTAGTTAAAAAAAAGAGTAATTATTTTGGTATACTTTTTAATAAGGAAAGTTGTATTATCACCATATTTACAAAATGATGAAAATAATTCGTCAAACAAAACTATTATAATAATTATTGAATTTTTGAGAATAATCGAATTTTTTAAATATATTACTTATTTGCTTAACTATAAACACATTTATTAAAAAGTTATTTTGCAACTCTGAAGTCAGAATGTTTATCTTTTATTCTTAATATTGTCCAGGGGTGCAATATTTTTTCAAAATATTGGTTTTTTAACCAATATATTTATATTTTTTAATTTGCGAAGATAAGCAAAAAATAATGTGTTTTTTATGAATTTTTTTCAAGGCATTTTAACAACGAAAAACTATTGCGATTTACAAGCAAAAAAATGAAACTTAATCTGTATGTGATCTATGGTAGATCTTAATCTCTTAAGAACCTAAAACTGAGATTTTAGAATCCTATATGTTATTTTGTTCGTTTGATTCTTTGATAAATATAATAACTAATTAGGTATGCAATAGTTCAAAAAAAAACAATAAAACAAAAAATTTAAATTGTAATACATTTATATTTTATGTGGATTTTTAAATATCAATGTAATTTAATATTTTTTTATGTAAATTCCGGCTTTTGATATTTATTTCAATACAATTCCAGTATTTTTTTATTTTTTCGCATTTCCTGTAATGGAAAAAAAAAGTTATATTAACTGTTATACCAATATTAAGAATTGAAATGAATTCCTTGACCAATAAAATAATAAAGGATCATTAATATCAAAGATAATAAAACTTACTCAATTTTTACTTATTGTGAAACCATAATTAATAATCTCTTAATTTCAAATTGAATGAAGAGTTACTTATTGAAAGGTGAATTTAAAATGGTTAAAAAAAGGTTATTTACTCTGCTTTTTCATGATAAAAGATTGATACAAAATAGATTTATACTGAAAAATGAAATTTAATAAAATTTTACAATTTTCAAAACATAAAGAAGGTCTTTATTTTTTTTTGGAATATTTATTTTGGAAAATCACCATTACAATTTCGAAAATAAAGTACAAAAAATTATTTAATTGATACTAAAAAAATTAAAACAGTATTTAATTGCTTTTTTTACAGTGAAATTTTTCATCAAAAAATTAAATCTTTAATAGATATAGGGAATCTTTTACTGTTTCAATTGATGAGATTTACTTTTTGAGATTGTTTATTTCCAAGTGAATTTTAAAATATTATAATATATACGAGAAAAAAAAACATTTATTCTTTGAATGATTGGTAGTAATTATTTTTTATTTTATTCTGATTGGTGTAAATAACAAAAAAAGAGAAAATTGATTTTTCAACCAATAGATTAGAAGAGTTTAATTTCATTTAGTTTTAATTTTTTTTATTTTGGTGGTGTCTATTCTACTCAGTACAGAAAAAAAGGACTTGTATTTTTTAAAGAAAAGATATTCAGATCAAAATTCTTTTTTTGCAAAAAAAAAAATAATTGGTTTCATGGTATTTGTTCAAACCCTCAAGAAAAAAATGTAAATTCATCACTTCTGACTGCCCTTAAAATTATTTTGATTTCAGCAACTAAGAAATATAAAATATTGAAAATTATTTTTATTTTTTTTTCATTTTTTATATAAGGTTCTTGGAATTGGTAGGAATAAAATAATGAATAAAGAATTCGGGTTAACGATATCGTAATCAAATTTCGTTTTGTGTATTTAGTAATGCAAATTCGTTAAATAAATAGTATCCCCATATATTAAGAAATATAAATTTATTCTTTTTATGATGATAAAATCTTCTCTAGAATTGTTTTGGTTTTTTTAGTGAAAAATATTAACTTTTTGGTTATTCTTTTTAATTTTTTTTTCTTTTAATACTCGGAATTTAAAGAAATAAAGATCAAAATTAGCTATTTATATATTTCTTGGTTTAAGTGATAATTTAAACCATAAGTATTCTTGAAAAGAAGAAATGTATTTTTTAATTGGAAATTCAGGGTTCCCAGGTAGACACAAATTATTTTGACAAGAGAGGGTTTCTTGGTATTTAGTTATTCTGTCAAAAAAATTCAGATGATTTTTTGACAATTTATTGTCCAAAATAATTTAACACTTTTATTGACTGTAAATTCTTACTCATAAACAGTGGATAAAACTTTTTTAAGGGGCTATTCTCTATTATTGTTTTTTGATAATTTCTAAATAAGGACTCCTTATCTAGAAATAAGTTTAATATTGAAAACAAACAGTATTTTCCAAATATAAATAATTGACAAAAAATTTTGCCAAATCTCTATTAAATTTAAGTAAAAAAATTTTATAGAGATTAGTCCCTTAAGAAAAATATTAAGAGAATGTTTATTGAATTTTTTAGTCACATACCAAAATAAATGTATGGTTTTTCTAATATAGGTTCAGAACCTGAAGAATTCCTTTTGAATGTAAACCCTAGAGTGTATGAGTTATAAATCAGAATCAAATTTCACTTCATTTTATTTCTGTTTTTGAATGATTTTAAAGTCTTAAATTCAAATCTAAGGTTAATTGTAAAATAAAAAGATCAAAATTTTCATTCAGCTTTTCATAAAATCACATTCCGAGAATTAAAGTAAATTATCAAAACTTCCTATTCTAAAAGGTAAATTAATGATTTAACTTGGTTTTTACGAATGAAAAAATTGGAAATGTTCTCATGATTATAAATTATAATTTTGGAAAGCTGAATGAAAATTTTGTTCCAGTTATTTATACAACAAATAGTATACTGCATTTCATTTGCTTGTTCCCTTTCTGCTGTATACTCTCCCATGTATTTTGGATAAACAAAAAACCCGAAATAAAAGTATTTTTTTTGAAAATGCGGATAATCAACTTAAATTGTGTCCTTTTGATATTTCCAATACCCACAGAACAACTTTTTGGTAACACTTTATTAAAATAAAACCAATAAATTTTTCAGTTTAAAAGTGATAACTCAATGATCTTATTCAAAAAAAACAGTTGAGCTCTTTCATTTTTTCTTTTTTTTCGTTGATTTCCTCTTTAACAAAAAATTTTCAAAAAATAATATTATGTCTCTTGGAAAAAGTCCAATTATGATGGCTGTAGGTGCTGTGGGAGCACTTGTTGGATCACGAATCCTAGTGTCAACCTTGATGGAGCATGGACCTAAATTGCTTACAAAAGCCTTTAATTCTTCGAAATATGGGTTTGATATGAAAATGAACAAAACAGAAGCTTCCAAAATTCTTGGCGTAAGTTTAAATGCTTCCCAAGATGATATCAAAAAAAGACACAGACGTTTGATGTATCTTAACCATCCCGATAGAGGTGGTTCGCCTTTAATTTCTACAAAAATTAATGAAGCCAAAGAGCTCTTATTTGGTGGCAAAAGCACACAAAATTAATCAAATACAAGTTTTAATTCTTTTTTTTTCTTTTTCATCTGTTTGTTTGAATACAAGGCTTTAGTCTTTTATTTGTTTTTTTTAAAAGAAGATTTTTATTAATTTAGTTTTATTTTTTTTTTTTGTTTTTGGTTAGGTCTTTATGTTCATCAAAATCAAAAATAAAATGACACAAAATTAAACTTTGTGTTCTTCTTAAAAAATCCAACATTTCAAATTTTTGTTCAAATAAAATCTGTTGAAGACTTTAATCTTATTTTTTTTTCAGGCGATTTAGAACGTTTGCCTTTTTTTTTTTTTTTTTTTTTTTTTTTTTTTTTTTGCAACAAAGACAAAAAAATACAAACAAAAATATTTTTTTGTTTTCTTATCAATTAAACTGTTCGATTTATTGGAAGTGGAATAAGAACACTTGGTTCCTCTTTTAATTTTATTTCATACAAATTCTTTTGAATTGATTTTTAATGTTTTTTGGATCTTCCACTTTTGTTATTCAATAGACTCATCATAATTCTTTGGAAAAGAACCTTTAAAATCAATCAAATAACCCAAATTTATTTGTTTTCATTAATTTAGTCTTTTAACCACTTATTTATAATACTGATAAATTCAAACACAGGTAATAAACTTTTTATTCAATTTCCATTTTTGTAAATCTATCAACTCAACTTTTCAAACAGTTCTTTGGTAGAGTATTGAAAAAACAACTAATTTTTAGTTCAATTTCCCATTATGTAATCTCATCTCTCAGCTTTTAAAACAACTCAAATGAAAGAATATTTTGAAGATCAACTAATTTTACAAAGTTACTTTAGATTTAAAGCAATAAAATACTTTATTCAAATTCAAGGGAAACAATTTGTAAAATGGAAAGTAAAGTAAAAATTTTCAGACACCTATTTGAATTTATCAGTTAGGTTTTTTTGGTAACTCTTTTAATTTGATCCTTTGGTTTTGAATGAAGGGAGAAGGTACATTTTACCAATTTTGATTACCACAGTTTATGGAAAACTGAATTATTCAAATCATTTCTTTAATTGAATACAGCCAATATTTTTAATAAATATGAGATTGGATATATCTTAGTATAATATATTTTACATATCAATTAAAAAAGGGAAATCAAAAAAAATGTAAAAATTGATTAAGAAAATATTAATAAAAAAATCATTTATTTCTTGATCTTATTGGTAATTTTTGATAAAATGAATTTTTCTTTAAGGGACTAATCTATATTACATTTTTTTTATTTAATTTAAGAGAGATTGAGAAAATTTTTTGCCAATTACTTAGATTTGAAAAACCTATTTATTTTTTTTTTTATTGTTGAAGAAGTGTACATTACACTCTAGTTGCTCTTTTACTTAAATTGCCTTTAGAGATAATTTAAGTGTAAAATCATAGATTTCACGATTATTAATTAATGAAAATAATTTCAAATAATCACAGTTTAAAATTAATATCATTAAGATTTATTTCTATGAATTTTTGATGAAAAATTAATATATTTTTTTCATAAGAAGGACATACCCATAAAAAATGATTAATATTTTCTATTATTTCTTTATGTTCATATTTTAAACATAAAGTAAAAAATTCAAATGAATTTTTATCTATTACATAATAGTATCTGTTTAGTTAGTTAGTAAATGTTCTGTGTTTTAGGATTGTTGAGCTTGATGGATAACTTAAGCTTTTTTGAGTTTTAAATAAAGAGTTTTGATATTTTATTATTTTGAAATATTTCTGCACTTTCCAGCTCTTTAGAATTCAATAATTCATTATATGTATATTTATCAATTTCTTCTTTCAATTCAATTAATTTTTTAATTTCCAATTGATTTTATTATTGGTTCGTTGATTAAATTATATTAATTTATCCAAATAAGGGAGAGATAAATTTTTTAATTTTTTTTTTGAATTTGAATTTTTTTTATTAACCAAAATTATCAGATTTTCAATTTTAAATACTGTTTTGTAAATAATAATTGGTGTGTTTCTGTTTATTTTACATATTCCACCCTAATAAAAAAAAAGTTTTTTATAATATGTTGTAAAGGTGTTATAAACGTTTAAAATGTTAGAAAAATTTATCATAAAAACTTTTAAAACATAAGTATTTGTTAAAAAGTGTGTTATACAATTTGTAACAATTTATAAGTCTTTTATAAGAATATTTTTTCAAAAAATATTGAAAAAATCATCATATCAAAGGAAATTTTGTTATAAAAATGTTAAATAGATGTTATACAAAAAGTTTTTTTATTAGGGCAGTAATACATGAATTAATCCAAGAATTTAAATAATTTGGGGTTTTTATTTCATAATTAAAAATTTCTAATCGATAAGTTAATTGGATTAATATAAAAGATTTAATCAATCTTATTTTTTAAGTTATTGTTAAGAGAATTGTTGTTAAATAATTGTTTAGATTTATTAAACGCCTCTTCTAATTTTTTTAAATTATAGACTATATCTGAGATTTTATCTCAATAAATATACAAATATTTAATTTGTTTTTAAATCTTTTGATATAATTGTTTTATCTTTATTAGATTTTAACCCAAATTGGATAATAATTTCATATACTGAATTTAATTTTTGATTTAAATAATTTTTCTATCCTTTTATAATTAGGATTAAATCATCTGTAAAAAATTGACAATGGTTTGTTAATGGTATGATTTTCAATAAAAGAAAATGAGAAATTAGAGCAAATAAAATAGGAGGCAATGGGTCCCCTTGAATATACCGAAAAACTTGTTTATTTTCAATATTAAATATATTTCTAGATAAGGAATCCTTATTTAGAAATTGGAAAAAAATAATAATAGAGACTAGTCCCTTAAAAAAGATTTGTTTTCAATTCTGGATTGAAAATACTATTGTGTGTAACATTTTTAAATAATCAATTAATTTTTTTTTTCTAAAGGATTTCCAAAATGAATTTTAATCCTTATTTCATTTAATTCATCACATTCTAGTTTTATTTCAGAAAATAGGATGTTTTTTAGATTCATCTTTAAATAAAGATTTATTGGATTTAATTCCTTTGATTAATAATTATTTATTTTCCATTTAAATGAGAAGTCAAAATAATTCTGAATACTTATTTTAATTTTTTTCTAAAATTTTCTTTTATTTTGGGTTGAATCTTTTGTAACTGTTTTGTGATTCTGAGAATTCATCCCCTTTATTTTAATTTTTGAAATAGTATTCTTTATTTTGGTTTTGTTTGATTAAAATATTTGATAAAAGAATTTGAAAACAAATTTGTAAAAAAATGTTTAGTAAAATAATAATAAATACAAATGGGCCAAGAAATTTAAGGTAATTTATTGTTTGGATTCATCCAAATTAAGAAGAAAAGTAAAAAAAATCTTACAAATTGGCTTTTTTCAATTTTTTTTTTTTCATTTTTGATTTCAACAAATTTATTTGGAATGGTGATCTTTCGTGTTTGGTCTTCTAAAAGAAAATATTTATTTCAAATACATATCTTTTTGGATCTATTTTATTGGTTTACTCTTGGGGTAATTTCACTCATTCGTATAAACACATTTCTAGATTCAAAAACAAATTTACTTCCTTAAATGGAAAAAATAATATTCAAAAATTTGAAAAATTTAAGATTCTACTCTGGTTAAATTTTGCTTTGGGTTCTTTTTTCTTTTCACAAATAGAGTTGCGAAAGTGAAATTCCGGTTTCAAAGTTTTGATACCTGGTGACACTCAAAAAAATCTTTTTCCAGTTAGGTTCTCTAATTAGAATTTTTCAAAAATTTTTAAGGATTATTCGAATTTTATTGTTAGTGAATACTATTTTTCCACCTAGTAACATATTTATAGACTTTGGAGAAATATGATCTCCAGGATCTTGCTAACTTGAAAAATTTTGGTTTTTTTTGGAAAATTTAGGGTTGGGTAAAAAAAATTTCTCTTCATCAAATCCAAATTATTCTCAACAAATTTTGAAGAAAGAAATTTCATTAGGAAAATGTCACGCCACTTTCTTTTCAAGTATTTTAGAGTCTAGTGATAGAGTATAAATATACTTGAAAAGAAGGTGGAGTGGCATTTTCCTAATATCAAAAAAAAGGGCTTTTTAGTTTTGTCTTGTTTTGTTTGGGAAATTTGAAAAGTTTTTAGTCGAAAAATGATTAACAAGCCAAATCCAAAAAAGCCAAAAATTGCAATATTTTGACTCTTCATCAATTCATTTTCTTTTAAAGCTTTTTTTCTATTTATAGTATTTTATTTCAACCCTCACTGAGCATAAAATTCGAATAGTCCTTAAATGTTCCAACTTCTTAAAACATTTTTTTCAATATCTTCTTGAATTTCTTTGTAAGTGCTGAATCTTTTTTCTTTCCAATGATTGGCGAATTACAAAAAAGATCTGAATTAAGAAGAAAGGCAATTTTAACTGAAAGACAACAACAAAAACAAATTCAAGAATCAAATAAAAACCCTGAAGAGAACGCAGAATTATTTACAAAAAATTTTAATGAACAAATCAAACTGATCGAAGAAGCAATTTCCAAAAAAGAAACATTTCTGAATTCAACTCTAAAACTAAAAACAAGCTATTTAAATAATATTGATTCTGAAATCAAAAAATTAATTACTTTACTTTCTGAATCTACACTTTTTATACCAAGGTACGATCAACAAACATCACAAAGAAAAATTGAATCGTTCATAGAAATACATCAAAACCTTCGATCAGAATTAATACCAAAAAAGAGATTTAAATTTAAGTCTCGTAAAAAATTGCCAACAAGGTCCCAAAAAAACGGAAAACAAACAGAATTCGGAAAAGAAAAAGAAAAAGAAAAAGAAAAAGAAAAAGAAAAAGAAAAAGAAAAAGAAAAAGAAAAAGAAAAAGAAAAAGAAAAAGAAAAAGAAAAAGAAAAAGAAAAAGAAAAAAAAGAAAAAACAAATCAAACAAAAAAGAATAAATCAACCAATAACGACGGAAACAATGAAAATTCAATTTCTTTCAAAAATCTGACAAACGAACAAAAGCTATTAAACCGCGAACAATGCTTAGATCGCGACATCTTTCTCTCGAATTTAAAAAATTGTAAATTGTCGATACCAGTTTTACTTTCTTCATTAAAGATAGACCGGATTTATGACTCAGTTATTTGTGTTGGCCCTGTAAAAGGATCTATTCATTTAGAGTCATGTAAAAACTGTGTATTTTTTCTTGCTTCGCAACAAATCAGAATCCATGACGCAAACAATTGTAAATTTTATCTGTATGCCTCAAGCTCCCCGATTATTGAAACTTCTTCGAATGTTGGGTTTTCCCCTTACAACTTTTCTTATCCAAGCCTTAAAAATGATTTGTTGGAATGCAATTTTGATAAATCTTCAAACCAATGGGACAATGTTAAAGATTTTAATTGGCTCAGAAGTTCAAAATCTCCAAATTGGTATATTATTGACGAAAAGAAAAGAGAGTCAAAAATAATTGAAAAATAAATTAAAAAAAAAATCAAAAATCACTCCGGAATAATAATGATCTGAATTTGAGACTATTTTTGAAGCAAACTTTTATGAAAATAATCTGAAATTTGATTCAAAATCTATTGAATTTTTAAATGAAATATCATTGAAATACTCAATGGAAGGTTCGGGGGAATTTCAAGGAAATTTCTGTTGAAAATTTTAAGGAATTAAAGAAAAAATGTTGAAAAATATATGAAAAATAAATGAAAATTTATTCAATTTTCAAAAGGTTTTTTAATTTTTTGATTTTTATGTGCGAAAAAGACGAAAACAAAAATACAAAAAAAAGAAAAAAATAGATAGCGATAGAAATAAAGTAATTAAAATAAACTCCATTTCACTCAAAGGGTACAGCCAAAAAATGAAAAATTCTATTTTTTTTTTAAGAATCAACCAACATTCTATTGTTTGGAACAAAGGGAAATTAATAAAATTTGGATTAGAGTTGAGATTCAGAAAAGAGAAGCCTGAAAAAGCAATAAATTTCAAGAAAAAAATAAAATGTTAAAAACAATTTTTGGGCTACTTTCATTGGAACGTCTCTTGTAAAATTTTCTCAATTTCTTTAGGAAATTAAAATTGTTCGAAATGCAATTTTTCAAATATTAAATACATTTATTACAAAAGAGATTATAAAGCCTCAATTTTCGTAAAGTTTATTTGGAGTTTCAAACATTTTTTTTTCTTTAAAATTTTATTTTTGAAAAGAAAAACAGAAAACAAATATCTAAAATAAAAAAAAATAAAAAAACTTTTCTTTTATTTTTTTCATAAATTAATAGAAAAATTGATCAACCATACTGGACAAAAATTCATCATTTGTTTGAATTGTTAATATTACTGAAAAAGAAAGTTAATTATTAGAATTAATAAACATGTTGATTTTTTAACACAGGGATTTTAAATACTTTATTTTGAGCCTTTGTTTTTTGTTTGATTTTGAAATAAAGGTTGTAATTGAAATTTTGTTATTTTTTTTTTTTTTTAATTTTGTTGACTTTGCATTATGAATAAGTTGAACTGATTGAATTTAAGTAAAGTGGTATAAATTAATTTCATCATTATTTTTTTATTATTGAAGAAGTGTAAATTACACTCAAAATGACAGTTGACTTAAATTTCCTTTCAGAAATTTAAGCATAAAATCATAGATTTAATGGTTATTAATCAATGTAAATAATTTCAAACTTTCACAGTTTAAAATTAATTAATTAAGATTTATTTCTTTTAATTCATTTAGAAAAATTAATCTATATTTTTAACATAAGAAGGGCAGACCCATAAAAAATGATTAATATTTTTTATTATTTCTTTCCGTTCATGTTTTAAACATAAAGGATAAAATTGATTTGAGTTTTTATCGATTATTTAATAATACCTATTTAGACCATTATTAAATGTCCTGAATTTTCGGATTGTTGAACTTGATGGATAACTTAAATATTTTTGGGCTTTAAATAAAGAATTTTGATTTTTTATTTTTTTGAAATATTTTTACATTTCTAGCTCTTGGAATTCTATTATTCAATATATGTATAATCATAGATTTCTTTTTTCAATTCAATTAAATTGTTTGAATTCCAATTGATTCTATTGTTTGTTTGTTGTTTAAATTTTATTAATTTTTCCAAATAAGGGTGGTTTAAATTTTTTAATTTTTTTTTTGAATTTGAATTTTTTTTATAAACCAAAACTTCATATTTTCACTTTTCGGAGTCGTGGAATACCAATTTATAATCACAGTTTATGAAATCCCATTTATTAATAATCTTTCTATCGGTTTTTTACTCCTCCTGTTTCAGGACGTGGATAATTTTTAATTTGGTCATGTAAATGATATAATATTTTCTTTAATATTTTAATTATTTTTCTTCTTCTCTTTTTTATTAAGTAAATTTTATTTGATTACACCTTTCTCAAAATAAACAAATAAAAAAAATATCATATTTTCAATTTTAAATTCTGTTTTGTAAATGAAAAAAATATGTTTCTATCTATTTTAAATATTTCTATAATACGTGAATTAATCAAAGAATTTAAGTAATTCAAAGTTTTTATTTTATAATTAAGAATTTCTACCCATATGCCAATTGAATTAATATAAAAAGTTTAAATAATTTAATTTTCAAATTATTTGTTAATAAATTATTATTAAATAATTAATTTGATTTATTATAAGTTACTTTTACCCTTTTCGAATTATATAACAAATGTAAAATTTTATCCAAATAAATTACCAAATAGCTAATCTTTGATAAATCCTGAGTAATATTTGTTTTATCTTTATTAGGTTTTAATCTAAATTGAATAATAATTTCATATATTGGATTTAATCTTTGATTTGAAGTATTTGTTTCCTTTTTAATTTAAAAGTAAATCATCTACAAACCTTTGACAATGATCTGTTAATGTTATAATTTTCAATAAAAGAAAATGAGAAATTAGAGCAAATAAGATAGGAAACAATGGATCTCCTAGGAATATACCAAGTACTTTAATTTCCTTATTATCATCAAAAGATGATATTTTTTTTTCTATTATTCTCAAAGGATGATTATAAAATGATTAATTTCCAACTTATGTCGTTTTCTAGTTTAGTTTTGAATGAGATAAATCAACAAAAAAATTCTCAATTATTAATTCCAACGAAAATCTTTACAAGTCAATGTGTTTCAGTTATAATGGCTGAATTACTATGTATTTAAAGGGTAAAATTGGATATTAGAATAAAAAAAATTAAGTTTAGAAATTTTAAATTGAAAACAATTTTTTATATTTTGTTTTTTTTTCTGTTTTTCTATTTATACTTGAGGAATTTCCAAACAAGCAGGTAACTTTTTTTAAAAAAAATTTCAGATAAAATCCTTATTTGTTAGATGATCTAATCCATTATTTGGAAATAAAAAAATTAAGTTAAATATTAATACCAATGAATCAAGCACCTATTAACTTTATTTCAAATTATATTCACCAAAATATTTTCAAATTTAAAAAAAAAAAAGCACTTTTTGAGGAGAAAACAATACATGACCAATTTAAATAAAAAACGGGCAATATTGAGAGTCACAAACATTTTTTTCATCCAAAAAAATTCTGTTATAGGTTTTAATTTGATTGGAAATTTTGTTGAGACTAATCCTCTGAGGGAAAGAATCTTTTCTATCAAAAAGAAAAAAATAATCATCAATTTTCAAACTAGAAAATATCTTTTAATATCGAGATCATCCAAGTTCGTAGCTTAATTTATGTAATATTATACAAAAAAACAAATGGAATTATTATCAAGAATCAATTACTGATTGTTAATAATTTTTATATCTTTAAATAGTTTTTTTAGGATTGAGCCAAATAAATATATTTTAAAATAAATTTGCATCACTCTCTTTTTTGTTAATACCTTTTTGTTAATCAAAAAAAAAATTTATTACAAAATCTATAACTACAAAACAAAAATCTGTTATTTCAAATATTGTTAAAATAGTGAGAATAATCGTAGAGAAATTGTATTGATTTTTAGTGTAATTTTCTTTGATCTTCAATTGAAGATCAAAATGAAAACTGTTGTTTTTTTAAAATATAGCCCTAAGAATTTGAGTTTTTATAATTGTTAAGGGTCTAGTCATTTAGGGGTGAAAAGGCACCAGACTCAAGGGGTGGCCTGAGACCAAAAAGGGTATTGTGAAATAGCCCTTCTTTTGGTTGACAAAATTCAAATAACAAAAAAAAAAAATTTCATAGATCTCTTTGACAAAAAATTAAAGGAAAAAAAAGAGTTCTCAATTTCAAAAAATCAAAATATAAAAAAAAAAATTCATCTTTTCTCATTTTCTTATTCAAAAGAGGTTAAATTTCTTTAATTTAAAACAAATTGCTTTCTTGTATTTCGCAATCAATTTTATTCGATTTAGCCTGATTTGTGGTTATTTTAAAACCCTCTAAATTTGACCAAGAAAGGATCAGGTAATAGTCTTTCAATAAAAATAACTCATTTGAAAAAAGAAAAAAAAGAAAAAAAAAGTCACCGAGATCTCAAAAAGCGCCAAAGAGAGACACTTCAAAACTGACATAGTTGTTTTCAGAATTGTAATTCACAACCATTCTAATTGGAAATTGAGTGTCGCTCTTTGGCGCTTTTTTCTAAAAATATCCTCATTTTTGGTTGTTGATTTTTGGAGATCGATCGTACATCATAGGTTGGTTGGTTTACGATTGGTGTTAGGTCCTCAATAAAATTACTAAAAAGTTTTTTTCCATTTCAGAATAAAAAATTTCACCGTAATGACTCGACCCTTAAGAAAAAATAAAGATTTATTAGTTTTCAATCAGATAGATATCAACTATTCTTGGGTAACGTGAATATATTCTATTTATTTCTTCTTGATTCTCCAAAGTCCAATGATAAAAAAAATAATTGATATTTGAAAAAAATATTTGGGTCACTTTGACGGAAACAAAGTTTACAAGTCATTAATTTTTTAGTTCACCACAATTTTTCTTTTTTTTTAATTTGCAAAAAATAAATATTCAATTAATTTTTCTCGATTTTATACTATTTTGAACTCAAAATTGTTATGTGTTCTTTAATAAATTTAAAAATAAAAACTAAAAATAAATAATTAGTTTGGATTTATAATTTATTTTTTTTATGTAATTTTTTTTCATTTTCATTGAAAAATTCATTAATTTTTTTTCATCTATTTTTTGTTATAATAATTTTCAAACCAATTACCCTTTCAGAAATCAAATTAAAAAAATTTTTTTGGGAGAAGACACAACAAAAAGTGTTAATTTCAAAAAAATATTTAAAACTGAAAAAATAAAAAAAAAAAGGTTGTAAAGAAATTAACAACAATTTGCAGAAAACCAATGTTGAAATATTGTATAAAAGATAAGATTTACAGATTGAGTCAGGTTATTTTCGACCCTTTTTCAATTTTTTTTTTACGAGATCTTTTAGGCTATTAAGCACTTCTGTTTCCCGTTTTTTTTGTTCTTCCAGATTAAGCATTGCTAAAGCTCTTTTCTCTTCAGCGGAATAAATCTGTGATTCCTTCCTTAAACGCACCGCGTTCATCATTTTGTGTCTACTACCAGACATAACATAACCGGCCTTTTCAAAGCGTTCAATTTCCTCGGACGTTAAACCGATTTCACCTCTTCTAGGGATTCTTTTGTTCTGTTTCACAAAACTGGCGTATGCCTCACCTTCGCCGGGCATCAAGTTGTCACCATAAGAGACAGAAATTGACTGTAAAGGCGTGGGACCAAGCAATTTTTTTTCGTTTTCCTCGTTTGTGATGTCTGGCAATTCTTGGATGAGCTTGTTGTTCTTCAGATCTTCAAAATTGATTGTTTTCTCAACCCAAACCTGTTTCTTGTTTTTTTTTGATTTTTTTTTTTTTTTTTCTTTTTTCTTTGTTATGTTTTTTTTTTTTGTGTTTTGATTTCTTTTTTGAGTGTTTGTTTTTTTTATGTTTCTTTTTTTCTTTTTTGTGGTGAGATTTTGGTTTGTTTTTTTTTTTAATTTCGTTTTTTGCTTCTTCTTCTTCGTCGTCTTCTTGGCCGCTTAACTCCGCTTCTTCCAATTGTTTTTGTAGCTTTTCGTCTTGTTCTTTTGCTTGCCTCATTTTCTCCTCTTGTCTCTTTTTGAATTTTTGATATTTTTCTTCTTCTTTTTCAACATCTAATGGCGCCCACAGCTTGGAACGCCCATACTGCGATCTCCTTTCTTCAACACGTTGCCTTTTGTTAAAACTTTTTGGCTTTTGTTGTGAAAAGTTTGTCTGGAGAGACGCTAACATTTTCATATCAAAGTTCATCATTTTGATCGGTTTTTTGTTTAATTTGGGAAGTTTGTGAAGAGTAAAGAGTGAATTTTTGAGAAAGTTGGACTGTTGGTTTTATTTTGGTTTTGTTGTTGTTTGTTCAAAAAAAAAATTATTAAAAGGAGAACAAAAATTGATTTTCAAAAAATGAATTATTGTATTTCTTTCTAAATGCTCACCAGTTTTTAATTATTTGTAATTATCTTTTCTATTGGTGATTTAAAATGAAGAAAGTAGCCTAATGTTAAATAAAAAAGTTTAGCCATTCTTTTCCAATCTTATTTGTTGAAAAAATAATTGAACAAAATTATCTTTTATCTTTTGAAAAATTTCAAAAAAGATCAATGAAATATATTAAAACTCTTGAGTAGATGTTAATATGGCTTTGTGGTTTTTGTTTGAGACAATTGGAGGATTTTGGTACTTTTTTTAAATAATTGTGAAAGGTTTGTTTTTTTTTCAAAAGTTTCATAAACATTTAGATCATTTGATGAAGAAATTAATCCTTTTGATTTTCCAATAATAATTTTTACGTTTTTATTGTAAGGCATTGAAAATCATTTTAAATACTTTATGAAAAAGTATATATGCACATCTCTGTGATTAAAATAAATTGTGAACAAATCGTCTGATCCCTAATTCAAAATAAACTATCTTTCAAAATAATTGACACATTAAAAATCAAATTTTAAAGAAAAATATTTTTAATAATTGAATTTATCTATTATAATATAAAAATTTCGATTTTAATATTCAATACTATACTCAGGAGATATTCATTTTTTGTCTAAAAATAAAAGAAAAAAAAATAAATAAACTGTTAAAAAAAATTGGGAAATTTATTTTGAAATAAGCATTACATAAAAATAGACAATTCAAAAAAGTAAAAAAACCCATTTATCGATTCTTTTTCTATTTGGAAAACTAAATCTCATCTCTTTTTCAGATTTGAAACCAATTTTTTCATTAATTCATCTGTAACTTTTTTCTAATTTTTCATTTTCATTTTCCATTTTAACAAAATACTGTGGAAAAAATAAAAAAAAGAAAAAATGATTTATTTGCAAACTTTTCATTGTGAGGGGAAAAACTTCAAAACGATACAAAAGCAATTCAAAATTCAAATCTAAGATGGGCTATTTATTATGGAATTTAGTTTATAATCCATTTACTTTTTTTTTTTTCTTGTTCCAATGTTAATAAATATGATCTAATTGACGACCCAATAGGACACCTAGATTCAAATCAATTTTGAAGGTGATACCCTTTGATCTTTTAAGTAACATATAAATTTTGAATGCAATTTGTTCACAATTTTTTCATAATTTTCTATATGTATTAATTTTGATACTACAAAAATTTCAACAAAACTTTTATCTATTTTTTAAGGAAGTAAGTACATTTTTCAAATTTTGAGTGCAATCATTTATTGTGAAAATGAATCCTTAAAATCCTTTCTTTACCCAAACACGGAGATATTTTAATAAGTACTACAGTGGGATATATACTCATATAATATTTTTTCATACCAACCAAAAAAAGGTATTCAAAAAAATGAAAAGATTGATCAAGAAAAAAGAAAAAAAAATCATTTATTTTTTGATCTTATCTATAACATTTTATACAATTACTTATTCTTAATTTCGTTTTATTTTTAATTCTTTCTGGAATAAACTTTTGTTAGTAAAATTTTTGAGACACAAATTACTTTTTATTTCTAAAGAATTTCCAAAATGACATTTAAATCCTATTTTAATATAATTCATCAATTTCTAGTTTTATTTCAGAAAATAGGATATTTTTTGAATTCTTTATCTTGATAATAAAAATTTATTGGATAAATTCTTTTGATTTATATTTATTTATTTTCCATCAAAATTAGATCTCAAAATAATTCTGGATCTGATTGTAATTTTTTTCTAATTTTTCATTTATTTTGGGTTGAATCTTTTGAAAGTGTTTTTTGATTCCAAGAATTCAACAACTTTATTTTAATTTTTGAAATAGTATTCTTTATTTACGGTTTTGTTGATAAAAATATTTGAAACTAAATATTTGATAAAAAATTTTGAAAAAAATGTTTAGTAAAATAATAATAAATACGAATGAGTCAACCAATTCATGGCTTTAAATGGTTTGGGTTCCTACAAAATAAAAAGATAAAGAAAAAAAAAGTTCCAAAATAGCTTTTGTTGATTGTTTATTGTTTTCATTCTTGATTTTAACAAATTAATTAGGAAAGGGGATCTATCGTTTTTTGTCTTCAAAAAGAAAATTTTTATTCTAAATACATATCTTTTTTGGCCCATTTTTTTGAGTTTACTCTTGGATTAATTTCAGGGAATCCGTCGAAAAACATTTCTAGATCCAAAAAAAAATTTAATAAAACCCAAAATTTTATGAAATAAAAATTTATATTCAAAAAATCGAAATATAAAAATGCAAATTAGTTTGATTCTTTTCTTTCCAAATAGGTCAGAGAACTATCTTTTGGTTTGAAAGTTTCCTGTTATGATGGTACTTAAAAATAATTATTCAGTAATGTTTAAACAATTAAAATATTCCAAAATGGTGAAATGTAGTTAATTCCTTAAGAAATTTTTTCCAATTTGATACTTCATTTTTGAATTTCCTTTTTAATTAATTAAAATATTTGAAATCAATAATATATTTACTTATTATTTATTATTGATTCATACGATTGATTAAGCTATAACTCCTCTCTAAAAAAGAAACAGGCTTATTATTTTGAAAATACCACAACAAGGAAAAAAAAATAAAATCTGAAAATTAATGTTTGCCAAAACTACTTTTTGGATATCAGTTTTAAATCTTTTTATAAATTATTATTTTCAAATTTATAATAATTTTATATAATTAAGAAAAGATGGCTATTAAACTCATTAAGATTCGAATGTCCCCTTTTTAAAAATTACATAGTATGAAAAAAACGCCTATTTTTGGGGTAAAAACACTTTAGTAAAATACATTATCATTCAAAAAAAAAAAAAAAAGATTAAACAAATTTTTTTCAGATGAAAAATCTACCATTATTTTAGAAATTTAGCTTATTTGTTGAAATGTAAAAGTATGTTGTAATTGGGTGTAAATAGTATTAGTGATACATTGCCCACAACAATCCAAAAAATCTATTCTAAATATTATTGAACAATAAATTATTACATTGTTTAAGTATGATCACTAATAAAAATTGTCATTTTGGAAATTGTTTTTTGAATTCCTTTTTCCTAATCTCCAAATAAAAACTCAAAATAATAATATATTTGAGTATTTAATAATTCTTTTTTAGGATCTTCAGAAAGAAAATAATTTTAATAATTTTCTCATTTCAAAGATTAACTAAAAAATTATCAACATAAAAATCCAAAGACTAATTAATTTTGTTTTGTTCAAATAAAGTTACTTGTAGCATCAATACATTTCTAGTTAGTGAGAATAATGTGTAAAACATAATATATTTGTTAATTATCTAATTTTTTAAAACAATTGAATTATTTAGTAACTAATCTACATTTCTCAGACAGTTTTAAGAAATATATTCTGCACCTTTGTAGTCTGAATATTGATAATTCAACCTTTAAATTTAATGAATCCAGATTTTTTTCAAAACAATGGATGATTTTTAATTGACAAAATCAATAAATAGTTCTAATTTAAGAATCAAATTTTTAGATACATTTGAACCTTGGTTGAGAACAAATTTGATTTATAATCAATAACAGCATACTTTAATCTGAGATTCTCCAAGGTAGACACTAATACCTCAAAATAAAAAAAAGTTCATTTAGAGTTTTTGTTCAAACTATATTTTTATACTTGAACGGAGTTCCAAAAAATCATTAAAACGAAGCAAAGAAAAAATTTTTAACTCTTTTTTTTAAAAGTTTGTTTCCCAATTCATTTATCCAAAAATAATAATATATTTAAAGAATGAGTCAAGATTTTTTTAAAAAAATATCTTTATTTTGGTCCATTGAGAGATCAACCATTAAAAACTCTAAAACCTTGTTTTGTATTTTTGGAAATTGGTTTGTTTTAAAAATGTCAACTTTCCAAAATAGAATGTTTTTATATAAAAACTGAAAAAACCAAAATATTCAAAATCCCAAAACACAAAACAAACAAAAGAAATTCAGAATTGTTGGATTACAATTGTTAAGTGACACGAGTGTCTTTAATTTTAAAAACAGTTTCATCAACAATTTTTGTTACCTTAAAGTAAAAAAAAAGGATTAACAACAAAAACTCAATTAAAATTGTCAACAAAGATTTTTAAGTTATTTTGACAAGAAAACCCAGATCATTTTTTTTATAAGAAAACAAAAATTCAATATAAATTATTCATTTCTTAAAAAAAAGCTTTGGTCTTCGAATTGGTCGATTGTAAAAAGATAACCAAAGTATTATTTTTTCAGATCTCAAAATTATTCTTGACTCAAACATTTTTTTTCAGAGAAAAAAGTAATAATTATCTATTTAAATTTATATCCAAATAACGTAAAAAGACTCAAATCGGAAAATAATACCAAAGTCTGGTTATTTTTGTTGAGTCTATTATTTGATTTAAATCTTGAAAATATTCTCTTGAAAAGAAAAATTCTGATTTGTATATTCCATTATTTTAATTTGATTATTTCTTTAATTGTAATTAATTTTTTTTCTTCTTCTTTCTTTTGGACTTTCTTTATACACTTTTTCATACTGATTTGATTCACTTATATCACTCAATTATCTTTTCTTTTTTTTTACTTTGTTTTCTTTCGATACTCTTAAAAAACTGAACATTGTTAACACAGAACTTTTAAAAAATGAAATTTCTTTTAATTGCTTTATTAGTCATTGCTGCGTTCTGTGAACCACTGACAGAAGAGAACTACAACTTCCTTTTCTCAAAGTTCCAAACACAATACAACAAAAACTACAGGCCAGAAGAGCAAGCCTTGAGATTCTCTCTGTTCAAGAGCAACCTTGACAGAATCAAAGCTCATAACGCACGAACTGATGTCTCTTTCAAGACAGGAATCAATCAATTCTCAGACTGGACAAGAGACGAATACTTATCCATCTTACCAAACATGCCACTCCAATACTCTGACGCACCCGTCTGGGACAACAAGGAACAACCAACTGCCGAATCTGTCGATTGGAGAAAAAAAGGAGCTGTTACACCAGTTAAAGACCAAGGACAATGTGGATCATGTTGGAGTTTCTCGACAACAGGTACCATGGAAGGAAGAGATTTCATTGACACAGGTGTCTTGAATTCATACTCTGAATCCATGATCGTGGATTGTGACAGTGATTGTTACGGATGTAATGGATGTTGGCCATACTTAGCTCTTGAATGGGTCCAAAACCAAGGAGGTGACTGTAGCGAAAAAGATTATCCATATCACGCCGTCCAAGAAACCTGTAAAAAAAGCCAATGTAAGAAGAAAGGAACATGTACAGGCCACACAAACATCGAAGCTGGATCAGAAGCTGCTCTTGCAACCGCTGTCGAACAAAACGGTCCAATCTCTGTTGCCATCGACGCTTCTCACTGGAGTTTCCAACAATACAAATCAGGTGTCTACTACGAACCAGATTGCTCATCATCTCAACTTGATCACGCTGTCCTCTGTGTTGGATATGGTGTCCAAAACAACGACAAATACTGGATTGTCAAAAATTCATGGAACACTTCTTGGGGTAACGAAGGTTACATTTACATGGCTAAAGATAAATCCAATAACTGTGGTATCGCCACCTCTGCTGTCTATCCAAACTCTTGTAAAAATCTCTAAATTATTATCAAATAAAGAAGAAAAACTTTCTTTATTGTTACGATCCCCATATTTTTTACTCACACTTAAACTTTCAAAATTAAAATATTTCTTGTCTAAACGAATATTTTAAATGATCAATAATATCAAACTTTCAAACATATTTTTTCTTAAAATAGATAATTTATTTTCGCTAAATCAATTATCATTTAAAAAAAAAATTAAAACTGAAAATTAAAAAAAGTATAATTTTCTTCTTTGAATAACCAGCTGACTTATTTAAAAATAAAATGTTGTCTTTTCTTTTTATTCATTTTTTTCTTAAATTTTTTATTTTAAAAGTTGATATATAATGATATATCATTTCGGACCAGAATTTGAGGTTTCTTTCAAGATGTGTTTTGAAAAATTATTATGATTTCCTCTCTTTTCGAAAAAAAATCATAAATCTACTTCATTAATTATTACGATTATCTGATTCTATCTAAAAAATATTAAAATTTCAATCAATAGAATAAAAAATAGGAATACAAAATCAAAAATTATATAAATCTGATTAATTATTCCAGTTATTTATTTCAAATCATTCAAGCAATTTTTTAGCTCTAAATTTTTCAAGATAAAATTATTAAAAATTAAATCCTTCCTTTTTTATCAAAAAGATAAAAAAATTTGAAAGTAAAAAACATTCTTTTTTTTGTTTTCTTTTTTTTTATTTGATGTAAATATGAATTAAACAAAACAAATATTTTGTTTAATTTCTATACTGAAGATAAAAATAAAGAAATTTTAGAAAAATAATTTAGAAATTTAAACCCTTTTAAAATAATGGGTTATTCCTGAAAAAAATACCAAATCAAAAAAAAAAAATGTTAAATCAATTTTATTTGTAAAAAAGTAGTCAAAGTTTTGCTTTTCATCTTAATTTTTACTTATTTTTTCCTTCATTTATAAAAAATAAACAAACTAAATATTGGGTTTATAATTAGAATTCAAAATATAATTCAAAAAATCAACAGAAAAGAAAATTTAATCATTCTCTATTTTCTAAATTTGAACTTTTACTTATAAAACTTTTATAAAAAATAACTTTTTTGGTTATTTTATTAACTTTTTTTTTCAAGCAAAATTAAATTTATAAGTTTATTTAGAGTTATTATTTCAGTCTGAACAATTTAATACCATTAATCTTTAAGGAACAAAAAAATTTTAGGAGTAAAAAGTGTAAAAAAGATTTTAATTATAAAAGGGCAGGGGATAGGAAAAAAAAAAATAATATTCTACTTAATTTTAAATGATCAATAAAGATAAAATAATATTCTCTATGTTTTATATATCAATTTCAAAAAAAAAAAACAATCCTTTTGTGTAAAAAAAAAAAAAAAAAGAAAATTATTTTGTCAAAGACAACTCAATTTAAAGGTTGAAAGAAATTTGTTGGGTATACTATTAAATATAAAATCCCAGAACATGAAAATTGTTAAGATCAATTTAGCTGAACAATCAAAAATAATAGCTAAAATACAATAAATATTCCTATTTTACCGATAAATATCAAAATACACAAATTTACCTATACTTTGTAATTTAAATTAAAAATTTCAAATCAATAAATTTAAAAACTGTGATAAATATAGAAATAAGAATAAAAACCCCAGATCTTTAAATTGATCGAGAAAATTATAACCAAAAATCAAAAAATAAATCTAAAAGTAAATTTACTTAAAAAAAAAATTATTTATAAAAATAAAAATAATTTACAGTCATTTTAATTTAAGTAAAGTATTAATTGCTTTGAATTTAAAAAGAATTAAGGAAAAATTTACCATATTTTTTTATCTTTTAGTATTCTTATTTAAATTTATAATTTTGGAATTAAAAACTATCAAAGAAAATACCTTAAAAAATTACAAAATAGATTTTAAAATATTCTAAAAAATCATAATAATCTGTATAGATTTATTTTCAAAATGTAAGAAAGTTATAATTTATTTTTCAAAATAATTAACCTAAATTAAATTTTATTTTTTAGTAAATTTTACGATTAATTTTGAATATTTGAGTTTTTTTTTTAGGTTTCAATATTTATCAAAGTTTTTAATTTTTTTATTTGAATTTTTTTAATCAATCAAACAATTAAAATTGTTCATTTTTAATAGATTATTTAGATATTTAACTGTAGAATGCGATTTTGGATTTTATGTTCTTATTTTTGATAGTTCAAAAAAAATATCTTAGGAGTTTATAAAATTCCAGGATTTTAGATTTAAAAGATAAATTAACTTTTTTAAAAGGGGTTATTGTCGGAAAAAATAAAAATTCAAGAAAAATCTTGGCCAAATTGAAAAACTCTTAAAATGATTAGAAAACTCAATTAGAACTTGAAGTTTCAATTACTGTGCTTATTTACTCTTAGAATTTTGAGTTACTGATTTGCTCACTTTAATATCTAATTTTAACATAATAAGATTATTTTCTTTTAATATTTAACCTTAGAAGTATACCGAAGAAGTATACCTAAGATATATATATATATATATATAAGTTCTTTAAAAACACCAATTTGGTTAATTCTGTTATCCTGTAATAATTTTATAAATATAATAAAATAAAAAAAGTTCAATTTTCAAGAAATTCATATTTTTCTAGTAAAATTTTTAACAAGACATTGAAATATTACACTGATAATATAAACCAGTATATGTATTCTAAGCTTTGATCAATTTAACTTGATCAAAAAGTTAATTAAATAAAAAAAAACTTTCTAAAATAAAATTTTCAAATTATTATTTTGTCAATTATATAATTTTATACTCTTTGATTTAGTTATAAATGATGTACCCTTCAGATAATTTATCAAAATCAAAGATTAGGATTGTTTTTCATTTTTCTGAAATATGTAAACCTTTTAATAAAATTATATACAAAAAAAAGTAAAAAATTATTTTTTCAATCAGCAATAAAATTTCATATACCCTGTTAATATTAGTATTTTTGCGTTTAGTAAAATTTCAACAATTAAATATTTCTGAAATTTATATTAAGAAATATGATAACAAAATTTCAACAATAAATCTATTAAAAAAACAAAAAAAAATAAATAAACCCTTTTCACTTGAAAAGATCTTTCATTTTGATTATTTTCAAAGTTTTTCTAATCTTTTTAATTTTCATGTGACAAAATACTTGTCACATAGTTTAGAATTTTTTGAAAAAAACAATTAAACATGTTCCAAAATATTGATTAATTTAAGTTTAAATGGATTAGTTCTATCATGATACACTTTGGATTTGGGTGTTTTATGAAGGAAATAAAAATATTAATATTGCAATTAATGTATCACTGTTCCTATGAGTTATGATAAATACAAAGTTATGATTAAAATCAATTAATAAATTTTAATATTTTTTCTTTGAAATCTGTTTTGTTTACTTAAAAATCGAAAATTATCTTTTTATTTAATTTTTTTGTTTTTTCCAAATCTTTTGAAATAAATAATATTATATTTGAATATTTAACACTTTAAAATTTTCAAATAAAAAAAAATAAAAAACCAATTTATTTCCAAAAACCAAAATGTAAAATATTCTCAAAAAGTATAATTAGCAAATTTCAATTTTTAATAAAAAAAAAGTATTAAAAAGTAAATTCTTATAAAAAAAAAGTTTGAAAATATTTACAAACTAATTTTCCAATATCTCCATAAAGAAAGATCTTTTGAAATAAACAATGGAATATATTATTAATATATTTTAACTGTTTTTTTTTAGTTTTAGCTTTTATAACCCTTTGAGTACTACTTATATTATTAAAAAAAATAAAAACTAATTAGAAAAAATAAAAAAATATGAAAAAAAGTAAAACCAGAAAAAAAAAAAAAAATAATTTTTTCTTGTTTGAGATTTTATTAAAATTTGGAATAATTTGATCTGTTGTAGAAATATAAAGGATCTAGGTGTTATTTTTTTTTTTTTTTTTTTGTCGAAAAATCAAAATTTTTCACATTTAAAATGTCAAATGATCTTTTGTAAACCAAAAAATAGGAAAAGAACAGTATAAAAATAAATCAATAAAAATGAATTTTTGAACAATAAAAATAGAATGAATATCATAAAAACTTAATTTAAAATTTAGCTTCTTCAGGAACTGTGTAAACTGCTTTCAGGGCTTCTTGGCCAAATTCCTGATATTTTTGTTTTGTGATCCACATGGTATCAAATGTATCTTGCACAGAAAGGATACACCCACCAATCAAAGATGAGTTTTGTCTTCCCATTTTTTTATTATCGACTGCCATTATGTGGATTTTTTTGTCTGTATATATTTCTGTTAATTTCTTTTCTAATTTGTCTTCAAATTGTTCATTTGCATGAAACCCTGCAACAACGATATTTTGCAATAAGATTGTGTGTGAAGATTCTTTGATTGAATTGATTGATTCTTGGATTAAGTCAGTGATTGTTACAATATCAACATTTTCACTTATTTTGGCAACTTTGATTGCATCAGTAACAGCCCATCCATTTCTAGCTGGAACGATTTGAACATAATTCTTACCAAGTTCAACAACTAAAGCATCAAGCTTACCACAACTGTACATTGACAAAACAGGTTGCACTGCAATAAACAATCCTTGGACATTTAATTCATTGAAGAAATAATTTGCCAAAACTTCATCTAATTGATATGGCTCATGAACGTGTACACTGACAACAACTTGACAGGTATTTGGTTTAACTTGCAAAGTTTCAAAGATCTTGTTGATCATCTTTTTGAAAGCGTCAAGATTAGTGATTTCTTTTCCATTGAATGGTTCACCATATTCTGAGCATTTGATTTCCTGTGGTTCAAAAGAATATGTTTTGAGACCAAAGGCAAATTTAAATGAATAAGTTCCTAAATCAATTATAACTTTTGTCATTTTCTATTTGTGTTGATTGTTTTGTTTGTTGAAAAATTTGTTTATTTGAAAAAATAATGAATTAATTTTCTTTTATTTTTTTTTTAAAAACATTTTATTTACTTCAAATAATGGAATATAATCGATTCTTAAATTCCAATATTATCATTTTAAAGATTGAGTTTTACAGAGTTAAAGTTTGATTATATATATTTTTTTTTTGTGAATATTCTCAATTTATTATTTTATCAATTTTTTGAGCAACTTTCTCAGAAACAAATATGAGTAACTTTTTTAAATTTTTTAAAAAAACTTGTTTTAGTTTGAGATAAATTGTTTTGTTCTTATATTCCAATCCCTAGAGAAATAAAAATGATCAATAATAGTAAGTTATGTTTATTAAGAAATTCTTTGCTAGTTTTTTAATAAAAAATTGGGTTAATTCCTTTCTTCCTTTTCAAATATTTTTCTTTTTAATTTCAAACAAATAAATTTGAAATTGGTTGTTTAACTTTTCTTTTTTCACTCTTTTTTTAAGAGAAAAATTTGGTGTAATGGATGAACCTAGATGAAAAGAACATTTCAGAATTTTAAACTGATAATCAATCCAAATTTTAACTAAAATTTGGAAGATATGTTATAAATGAAATCTTCAGATAAACCACTTCAAAAATAATGTTTTTAATCTTTCTGAAAGTTTTAAAGATCTTTTATTCACAAATCAAAATAATTTTTTTTTTTTGCAATATTGAGTTTTGTCCTTTTTATTTTTTCAAAATCCATTTAGGAACTTACCCAAATATTTGAAAGTAGTAATCAAGATTTGTTTTGGTTTAGGAGAAAAATATTCAAGATAATAGAATTATTAGAACTTTTGTACTAATATTTAACTAAAATAAAAAACTAATAGAATTAATATCTTTGTAGGTTTATTTCTAAGAATACAGAAAGTAAGCTTTAAGGAGTCGAACATAAAAGAAAATTTAATTTAAATACCATTTTTTCCAAAACAAAAAAATTTATTTTAATCTATTAATAAAAGATTGTAAATAACTTGACCAATATCAGAGGATTTTTTTTTGTAATGTATGTTAAAAATTTATATCGATATATATAACATCAGATCGTTTGTATTTAATTTCAAAAAACTAGTATTTCGAAAAAAAATCTAGAAAGTCAAGGCTAAGGACTAATTTAAGTAGAATTTATTAACAATTTTTTTTTCTTCTATTATCAAATTGTGTAAATAATTATCTCAACCCTAATTGAAAATCATTTTTTTTTACTTTTTCCAATAAATATAATTCTAAAACATCCTGTTGTATTAAGAAAAAGATCAGATCAAAAAATTATTAAAAAAACATTATATATCCTCATTAAATTTATTTTTCTTTACTAAAAATTTTGAAAAAAAATTGTTTTTTTTTCAATAAATTTCTAACTCAAATTTGTATTATTTTTTTAGAATTTTTAAAAAGTTTTAATCAAAAGATTGAGCTAATGTTCCCATATTTAATCAAAAAAAAAAAAAAAAAAAACACGTAAAATATATTAAATTCTCTCATTATTTAAATGTGGATAGATTATCATAGGTTTTAAAAAATTTTAATTTGTATTCTTGATGAAATATTAATACTGTATAAAAATTTTAAAGGGATTTCATTTATCTAATTCAATTATTATCAGTATTTATAGAAGAACCAAAAACTTCTTTATATTAAAAAAAAATTAAAATAAAGTAAAATAACAATTTCATGTTATTGTGATTATTTTTTCTACAAATATATATAAAATGAAATTCAAAAAATATTTAATTACTTTTTTTTTAATAATTAAGAATAATAACTCAATCTGAAAAAATGAACATTGAGAATTTTTTGATAAAAAATAAAAAAAAATAAATTTACCAAAAAAAATCCAAATAATAGATATAAACAAACGGGGTTAAGTGACTATATTTTAATATAATAGAAAAAAAAATTTGAAGTTTAAATTAAGAAATGGGTATATGGATATATATGGATAGATAAAGAAATTTTGAAATATTCACATTAAAATATTTAGATATAAATTTAAATTAATTGGGACAAAAGTTGATAATAAATATTTCGGGTTCAAAGAGCCATGGATATTCAAGAATATTATTGAATATTATAAAAATATAAAAAAGAGTTGTATCATTGGTTTTCTTTATGTTGGTCGTTTTTTTTTTAAATTTTTTTCTATATTTTGAAAATCAATAAATTTTATAATCAAAAAAAATGTAAAAATAAAGAAATAAATAAAAAATAATAATATATAAGAGTTTTTGCCTTGATACTAAAACAAAAAACCTTTACAAAATAAATAAGAATTAAAGGATGGAAATTCTTAATATATTCCACAGATACACTCTGAATACCACCTTTTTATTATTTTCCAGGTGAATTTGGTTGGTAATATAGATTTCCAAAAAATATTTCTACTTTTTTTTTCAATCATTATGGTGCCTTTTTTTCCCCAATATCAAGTGTTTTCCTATTAACTTCTGAAGAACAAATAAGAAATTAGTAGTATAATACACATCAAAGAATTGTTGATATATATCTGAAAGAAAATTAATTAGTAAATAAATTTTTTTATAAAAGAAAAACTCAAACTTTTAAGTAACCATATGTAAAAAACAAAAAAGTTCATTTTGATCTTCAATTGGAATCAAAATAATAAATAGGAAAGAATTTTCATTTCATTTTCCATACTTTTCTTTTAGAAATCAAGTCCCCAAACGAAGTAGGTTGAGATTTGTGGTCTCTATTTTAAAAAGGAATTCAAATGAAAACGAAGTGAAAATTTTTCACATTTTTTCATCAAATATCAGGATAAAAGAAAGATTAAATATGATTTCAAAAGAAATTAATATTTTACCTCTACAACCATTTTTACTTAGAATCAGTAACATTAGAATTAAACTTTTTTACCAAGTGACTATCGATCTTGTAATAAAAAAAAAAATAGAAAAAGAATTGTCAACAAAAAAAATCGAAAAAAAAAAAAAAATGTTTAAATTAGAAAAAATGTGAAAAAATTTTGATGTTTCCAAAATTCATTTTTTCTTCTAATATCCATAAAAATACTAAAGAACATGTAATTCATTCACCTAAGCTGGGTCACTTTGACTGGAAAATGGTTTAGATATTCTTATGTATTTGATAAGAAGAAAATAAAATCAAAATAATTCAACAAAAGTAAAAAATATATCAATTTAGAAATTGATTAGAATTTGATGATTTTTTATCTGGACTTCCCTTACTCAAGAAAACAATCAAATAACTGGGATTAAAGAATTAATTCATACAGCCGTTCCAAGGCTACCATAAAATTATAAATAAAACACAATTGATTTTTCTATTCTTATTTTCTATTTTCAAAAAATTCAGAAATAAGAGTTATTATTCAAAAAAAAATTTCAATAAATGAGCTATTATTCAAATTTTTGAAACATCAAATATAAAATTCAAGATCACATGAAACTTAAAAATTATTGGTCCAAAAGAGCCCCCAAAAAAATATCAATATTGACTGATCTTTATAAATTTACCTTTTTTGAACAATATTTTAAAGTGCTTCATGAATCTTCAAAATTTTTTTTTTTAATGTTTCAAAAATTTGAATAATAGCTCATTTATTGAAATTTTTTTTTGAATAATAACTCTTATTTCCGAATTTTTTGAAAATAGAAAATAAGAATAGAAAAATCAAATCTGTTTTATATAAGATTTTATGGTAGACTTGGAAAGACTGTATATAAAAAATATAATAATATCTTGGATATTATATAAAATCGAAATTCTTTATTTATCTCATATTGGCTAATTATGTAAAGAATTATGACTCGGTCTTTTGTAATATCAAAACAAAAACTTTAAAATTCATGTTTTTCCGAGTTCTTTTTAAACCAAATATATGAAAAATCAACTATTAAATTAATAAGATTTTTTGATTTATTATTTTAAATAAAAATAACAAAAATACTAGATTTAAAATGTTGTTTATACTCTTAATAATTAGCAAAAAAATATTGTTTAAACTTTAAAATTTCAAGAAATTTAATTAATATTTGAGAATAAAATTCATGATCAATTGTTTCTGATCTCTCAAAGATTCAATTTTTAGGTTTATTTTTAAAATATTTTTTGAATAAGATTTTTATTCATAATGTTAATTATCCATACAATCTATCAGAAATAATTAAAAGAGAGATATGTTCAAAATAAAAATTTTGAGCAAATTGTTCTTTTTCAATTTTGGATCTGAAAAGTCCAAACCAAACAGAATAAGGAATGTTTTTCAGTTAAATTTAATTAGCAAAATAACAACTGTTTTAAAAATGAGAATTCAATCTATCAAAAGTTGGTAAAGACGTTTACTGAAGGGGCTTGTTTGTCTAACTTGAATTGACAATTTGTTAAAATAATTGTTCTATTAGCTTTAGGAAATGAAAGAATAAATCAGAGTTGTTATTCACTTAAAATATAAAAATGAATTGTGTTACATCAACTGATAAAAAGGTGTAATATAATTTTGTCATCTAAAATTTAAATGTCTTTTCGAATCAACACTTTTTCATTTTTTGAACTTTTTCCATCTTCAACAAGCTATCTTAATGTCAAAAAATAAAAAAAAGAATAATAAAAATATTGTACCACAAAAGAGGCCAAATTATTATACAATTGTTTGTGTTGGAGATCAAATTGGTAAAACTCGTTTAATTTTAAGATACATCCACGACGACTTTGATGAAGAGCATGATCCTACCCTGTGTAACAATTGAACTATTTTACTTTTTGATTCTTTTTTATTTTTATTTATTTGTTTTTTGTGTGTTACCTTCCACTAATTTTGAAATTTACTTTTTGGTTTTCCCTTTTTTTAAAAAAAAAAAATAACTTTTTTCAAATTCTCTTCAACAAACAGTTGATCGTCATAAAAAAAAAACAACAATCGAAGACGAAAATGTAACAGTAGACTTGCTTGATATTAGTGGAAGTGAAGATTATTTTTCATTATATAACGAGGTGAGTACCTGAATAATGTTATATTTTTAACTTTTTCATTAAAAACAAAAACAAAAAATAAAAATGAAAAAGAACAAGAAAAAGAAAATTAAAATTAAAGAAAAAATCATTTTTCAATAAACAAATTCTTTCCAATCATCTAAAATATTTTAAAGTGGTTTCAAGAAGTAGATGGGTTTTTGCTCCTTTACTCAATTAACAATCCAAGATCTTTTGATTTGTTAACCATTTATCGTGAAAAAATTATTGAAACACAAGAAACATCAGATTTCCCTTTGCTCCTTGTTGGTACAGCTGCTGATGATGAAACAAATCGAAAAGTCACAACAAAAGAAGGAAAATCCTTAGCCTATACTTTTTCTTGTCCTTTTTTAGAAGTGTCTTCGAAAAATGGTGAAGGGGTTGTTAGTAAGCTCTTTTTATTTTTTTTTCTTTTGTTTTTCTTTTATTTTTCCTCTTTGGATTAGTTAATTACAAGGCACCAGTAAAAATGTGCAAAATTAAAGTTCCACCAAAACTCTGCACTTTGAACACTTTTTACATGAGCTTCGTGTTTTTGTTGTTAATTGTAAAAATATGTGGGTTTGTCAAGTGGGTGAATTGATTAATCTTAATCAGGCAAAAAAAATTTCAAGAAACTTTTATTTAAAATCAAGACTTGCATTTTTTAATTTTAAATTTAAAAAAAAAAAAGAAATTATTCCATAGAGAGCGTTTAAGAAATGTTTTTATGAAGAACACTAAAGATTATTTTTGGTTTTTAAATAATAAATAAAAAAAATAGAGCCTTTGGGCCGAAAACTTTTAAACAAATTAAAATGCCATCCAGTCGTAAAAGAAATAAACAAAAAAAAAAGTTTTTAATTGAGCTGAAAATACTATTTATGTTTACCAATTGTTTTTTTAGACACGTTTGAAAACTTTTTAATCTGACTTTTTTTAAAATGAACTTTTTACTCTCATTTCCTTTGTCAAAATATAATCTAAAAATTGATTAAATGTTCGAATTAATAATAGCTGAAAGATCAACTGAACAAAAGTTTCGTTTGGCTTTCCAATAAAAATTGTTTAAAAGATTTTTATACAGCTTTCCAAAAAAGGTATTAAGATCAAGCCAAATTTAAACTACTTTATATTGTAAATCAGTCATATTATGATTTTCTGTTTTAGAAGGGTGAATTTGATGTTTTATTGAATTCTTTTTTTTGGAAAGATGAATGAAAATTTTGTTTCTTTTATTTTGCAATTAACAATTCACATCACTAGTATGAAAAAATAAATTTTAAAAAAACAAAGTGAGACAAAATTACTCCTTTCATTAACCTTTCATTTTCAATAATAAAGTTTATTCATAATATGATCAAAATTCCAGAATTTCAAATTCATGAGGGTATTGTATTTATTGTTGTTAGTATAACCACCTTTTTTAAAAGTCTCTAGTCAAGAAAAAAGGGTGTTTTTTAGGCAATAAAATTTAAATAAATGAATGGATGTAACAATGAATTTTCTTTAAATTCAACTTTTGGATATTGTTTTTGATGGATTATAACCGATAGTTTTGAAAATGCTGTACTCATCTAATAAAACTGAAATAGAGAAAAAATATTCCTTATGATAATTATTGTCAGTTTCCTTGTTTTTTTTTGATTCAAAAGAATTGAGTAAAATCCTATTTGATTTTACTCTATTCTTTAAATTCTGTAAAACCTTCCAAAAAGTGCCGTAGAGTGCCTAGCTTTTCCAGAATTCAAAAGAATAGAGAAAAATCAAATAGGATTTTACTCAATTCTTTTGAATTCTGGAAAAGCTAACTGCAGTTTTTTTTTTAAATTAAGAAATAAACCGAAAATTTTTGAAATTTTCGTTTTATTTCAAAAATTAAAAAAAAACTAACTGCAGTTTTCTTGAGGTTTTCTGTTTTATTTGTAATATCTATTGATTTTCGTTAGGTTTTTTTGAGGTTTTCTATTTTATTTGGAAAATCAATAGATTTTCGTTAGGTTTTTTTGCGTTTTCTATTTATAACCGAAAATTTATTAAAATTTTCTGTTTATTTCAAAAAGTAAAAAAAACCTAAAACACTTCACAAATAAACGAGAAAACCACAAGAAAACCTAGAACACTTCACAAATAAACAGAAAACTCAAGAAAAGTCAATGGTGGTTTTCCAGAATTTACGGACTATTCATATTTTATGCTCTGTATGGGTTGAAATGTAATACCCTAGCCATAAAAATGATTTTTAAGAATCCCAATTAAAGGAAAGCCAAGATATTACAATTTTAGGATTTTTGTTGAAAATTAAAAAAAACATTAATTGATCAGAAACTTGAATGAATTTTCGAACAAAACAAGGCAAATTTAAAAATGTTTTTTTTTGAATATCGCTGTTGATAATATCACAATTATTTTTAGGAAGATATATAAACTGAATTTCAAAATTTGGGGCAGATTTTTTTCGAGAAAAAATATCATCGAATCATAATTTTTTGAAAAATAAAATTCATTTTATTAAACTGTTTTATAGAAGAGAAGAAACAAATAGAAATATAAACGTATGTATTAAAATCATTTTATTATTTGAAAGAATAAAGAAAAAAAATTTAAAATTCGCAAAAAAAATTTGCCCTTCTTTTTGAAATGGAAAATTTTTAAAAATGTCCATTTATCGATTCTCCATTGTGTTCTACAACTAATCTTAACCTTTTCTCCATTGAACTAACCAAATTCTCAATAACCCCCCATTCGATATTCTTCCAAACTCTTCTAACAATCGCTTCAAGTTTTTTTTCAGTTTTGGGTGCTTCTAAACTAATTCTTTTACCCATGATTCCCCAAAGATTCTCAATTGGATTGAGATCCGGCGAATTGGGAGGCCAATTTTCCAAAACTGAACATTTCTTTGATAAGTATTCTTTTGTGGACCTCGATGTATGTGCAGGAGCACCATCCTGCATCAATATCCAATTCCATTTTCCAAATTCTTTATCCATATCTGTGAACACTCGACAACGCGAAATTACCTTTTTTTGATAGCTTTCGGAATTAACAATTTTTGGACATTTAATTAAAGTCGATATCCAACTATAGTTAATTCCACCAAAAAACATAATTTTTTTTGCCATACTTTTCCTTTTCGCGAAAAACAGAATCTTTAAAAAAAGAAAAAAGAAAATTACAAAAAAGCAAAATTAAATTAAGAAAAAAAAAAAAAAAAAAAAAAAAAATACAATTATGGTATTAAGATTGAGAAGTTTGGATCTTTGTTTTACAAATTGTCATCAAAAAAGTCATTTTTAGACAATTTTAATTTTTCGTGATCACGTAGTCAAAATGATGTGATCCACAACCTATGAATCTTACTAAAGAATCCAATTGAAAAAAAAAAAAAAAAAAAAAAAAAAGATAACCTTCATTTTCCCCCCATTGTCTCCAAATAAACCCATTGAGACTTTCTAAATAAAACCACGTTTCATCTGTAAAAACAACCTTTTTCCAATCTGTATTATTTTCTATGTGATATTGTGCGAAATTTAATCTTTTCTGTTTTGTTTGTTCTGTTAATTTTGGTTTAACTTTTGGAGCTTTATATTTAAAATTTAAAGATTTCCTAATCCTCCAAACTGATGTTGCACTGATTTCAATTTCTCGTGTTTCTTTTAAAAATGTTGCTAATTTTTCACAACTCAATTTTCTATTTTTTTTTGTTTCATTCTCGACAATATCAGTAATTTCATCAGATTTTATTCTTTTTCTACCTGTTGATTTTGTAAAGTCTAGTGTTCTAAAAAAAATTTAAAAAACAAAATTAAAATAAAATCAAAACAATTGAATTAAAAAAGGATTAAATACCCTTTCATTTCAAATTTTTGTTCCCAATATCGAACTTTCTTTATTGTTATTCCCAAGTTTTGTGCAATTTTACTTCTTGAAATGCCTCTATTTCGAAGTTGAACAATTTTGAGTTTGTTGATACTTTCATTTATTTCTTTCTGAATTTGTTTCATTTTAAAAAGGGGGAAAAAAAATAAAAAAATGAAAACGAAAAAAATTTAAATTTTTGAAAAATAGAAGACTATTTTTGAAAATTAAGATAAAATATGTTTGATAATCCTAATACCAATATGATACAATCATTAATTAATTTCTCAAGTTTAATTTCATAAAAAAAAAATTATGCCCCACATTTTGAAATTCAGTTTATACACTTGGTATAAGCTATCTGGTGATTCAAAATAATTTGGATATGATCAGCAGTGATTATATTTTAGATTTTCGAAAATTGAGTGAAAAATTTTGAATTTTAAAGTTTGGATAATTTTAAAATTTTGTTATTTGGAAAGGATCTTGACCTTTTTATATTTTCACTCGTCAGATTGATTTTGATATTTAAAATAGTTAAAATAGTTTTTTATTTTATTTTATTTTTGTAAAAACTTTTCAAATAATGTTTTATATTTTGATTTTTCAATAATTTTTTTTTTAAATTCGTTAAACATGAAACGAGATTTTTAAACTAACTCCAAAAAAGGTTGAATTCCTTTTGCTTTTAAAGTTCTTTGAGTTGGATTAAAAGAAACTAATAGCAAAAATTTCATTTTCAAATTTGAAAGAACCCTTTGTGTAGGACACAAAAACTTTTATATTTCCAACCTCGACCAGCACCACCAATTTACAATTTACTACCAAAAAAAGAATTGGAAATTTTAAGGTTTGAATAGCCTTGCAAATAAATAACAGTTCATTCAAAAGTAAGTTCATTAAAAACCGTTACAACGAAACACAAATCGCCACCTAATAGTTAGCAATCCAGTCTCAAAATTTCTAACTTATTGTTACGATCATTATAGGGGAACGATTCAAACCAACTCAAATACACAAAATCCTCAAAACAAAGGAAAAAGAATGGTTCCTTGATACCAAAAAAAAAAAAAAAAAACCAAATAAAAAAAGTATTTTGTAATTTTTTATCGTTTTCAAACATCTTTTTCCTTTGTAATTTTCTTCAAAAAAAAAATGTACCTAAATAAAATTGACAAATTGTCTTTTCTATTTAGGGCACATTGCGTGTGTGAGCGTAAAGGGGAAACTTTTCCTCAAAAAAATCGAAAATACACCGATCAAACAAAAAACATTATTAATTTAAAGATTTCATCAAGCAAAAAAAATTGTAAAATTGAAAATTCAACAACTAAGAATCAAAGTTCGAAGCATTAGAAAGGAAAGTGAATGAATTCTTCTATTTCTGAAGAATTGTCAATGAATTGTAGTTAAAAATGACAAAGAGGTTAAATCTTTACCAAAAAATGGTTTTGCCAACTGGAAATTTTTGAAAAAAAACCTAAATTTTCAATTTAAACAAGATACCTTGAATCAACTTTCTTTTATGTCAATAAATATGTTCCTACACTTAAAAAGAGTATTCACTGGCCTTGGAATATGATAATTCTTAAAAGAATAGAGTAAAATCTTTGATTTTTCTCTATTCTTTTGAATTTTGTAAAGCCGCCGTTAGGTTTTTTTTAATTTTAAAACCTAAACTAAAATTTCTTCAATTTTCAGTTTATTTCTTAAATTAAAAAAAAACATAGGCACTCTACGGCACTTTCCTAATTTCTAAATTTTTGTTGAGAAATTTCAATAAAGAGTCATAATTTTGTTTATCATTAACCACTAGCAAGATAAATAAAGAGTCTTTATTTTGAATAATATCTTTGATGTTGTTCTTTATTTGTTTATTATTTCTGTTTATTTGGGTTAATTCTTTAATCCAATTTTTTCGTTTTTTTTCATAGGATGGACAGTCCCAAAAAAAAAAAACTAAATTTAATCTACAATAAATTTTATTATTACAAAAAACTAATATTTATTCTTCAACATTTTAATTTTTCATAAAAACAACTACAAAAGAATAATACTCTAAAAATAAATAAACTTATATTGTATATTAAACAATATAGTTTTTAAAGAAACACCCAAAGTATAAAAACTAAAATATTGGATTATTTTTCTGTTTCCATTTTTTTAGAAACACCACCAAACAAATATTTATTGTCAGATAATATTAATTATTGTATTAACACTACAAAATACTCTATAATAAATAATTTATAAAAAAGAAATTTAACAAGATTGTTTTTTTTTTAAAAAAAAAAATATAAATCTGTCTGTTTTTATACTTGAAGAGGTGGAGTGCTTTTAGTATTTTTAATTTTATAGATTTCATCATTTTTTAAAATCAATTAAAAACTTTTTTTGTATTTGAAATAAAAATAAAAACAAAAAAAAAAGAAAAAATGAAAATTAAAATAAAAATAAAAATAAAAATAAATCTTCAAATTAAATTTATTTTAATTGAAAAATTGGTTGGGGGTGAGTTAAATTCTAATAATAATACTATTTTCATAGTATTTAAATAATTTATTTTTATAATTTCCTTACCACTCCAATAAACACTAAAAGTACAAATCACTAAAAATACAAAACACTGAAAAACCAAAACACGAAACCTAAAAACTCCAAAACTAAAACCAAAAAAAACTTGCTAATAAAAAAAATTATTTATTTCTACTTCTTTTTAAATAAATTCCACAATTTTTTTTATTTAATTTCCTGAAAACATTCTCTTTAAAGATGCATTTAACGAAATAATTAGAGAAATTAAAAACCACCGACAAAAAAAAATCGAAGAAACTAAAAGTCAAGAGCTTGCCAGTGATGTCACCTTTACAAATCCAAGTATTGAAGGTTTTTTAAAAAAAAAAACAGGTTTTGGATCTCAAAAATTGTATTGTGTAATTGAAGATGGGATTTTATATTTTTTTAAACAAAAAGGCAAAAGCCGAACCTTAAAAGAAAAACTGAATTTAATGACGTGTACTCCCAAGCCTAATATGACCCAAAGAACAACCTTTGATCTTGTTGGGGTCCATGGCACCCATACCTTAATTGCGGAAACAAATGAATTGGCTCAGGAATGGCTAATAAAGGTGCAGGATGGCATCGCATATTTATTAAACCAAATAACGTCCGGAAAGGAGCAATCAATGAACACATCCGAAAGGCATGATTTAAATTCAGTGTCGCCATATGAAGAACTGAGGAAATTCCCAGAAAATTTGTATTGTTCGGATTGCGGGGCCCCAGATCCTGATTGGATCTCGATTAATCTTGGGTGCCTAATTTGCTTGCCTTGTTCGGGTGTTCATCGTTCGTTAGGTGTGCACATTTCAAAAGTACGATCTTTGACTCTTGATGAATGGGAACATGAAACCCTCGAATTAATGAAAGTGATTGGTAATGATTTGGTAAACGAAATTTGGGAAAAGAGATTAAATGAAGTGAAAGGAATAAGTAAGCCAAATGCCAGATCTGATCGTAGCGATCGTCAGTTGTATATCGAAAAAAAATATCGAGATCGTGCATTTATTGATCAAAGGTTCGATAATTTGGACACAGAGGCAGTTGGTGTTGAAATGTATAAAGCTATTGAGGATAATGATTTAAAAAATTTACTTATCCTCATAGCTAACCGTGCAGATGTTAATTGGAAAAACACAAAGAAGGATAATCAAACGCCCCTGCATACCACTGCTGAAAATGGTAATATCATCTTTGCTGAATTATTAATTAGAAATAATGCTAATTTAAATATAGACGATTCAAATATGAAATCACCTTTAGATCTTGCAATGGATAATGGTTTTGAGGATGTTGCAGAATTATTAATTAGAAGAGGGTGCGAAAATCGTGGGAATTACACTATTTCTCAGACATATATTGACAATAAAACTAATGAAAATGAAGATAATAATGAAATTCAAGAAATTAGCATTGAAAATGAGAATGAGAATGAGAATGAGAATGAAAATGAGAATGAAATGGAAAAAGATAATGAAATCGAAATCCAAAAAGAAAATGAAATAAAAAAAGAAACTGAAACTGAAAATAAAATTATACAAACTAGAATTCCCGTTGAAAAAGAAAAAGAAAAAGAAGAAGAGGAAGAAAAAGAAAAAGAAAAAGAAAAAGAAAAGGAAAAGGAAAAGGGAAAAGAAAAAAAAGAAGAGGAAGAAAAAGTAAATGAAAATGAAAAAAAACCTGTTCTACCAAAAAGAATAATAACAAAAGCAACGACAACGACGACAAATACAAATACAAATACAACAACAACAACAACAACAACAACAACAAATAAAACACCAACTACGACTACAACTACAACTACATCCAATAGGTTGACTATTCAAGAAAGACAACAAGCATTACAAAAAAAATTTGAAAACAAATCAAATGTCCAAAATAAACAAAATGTTAAAAAAGAAGTTGTTATAAATTCAAAAATTAGTAAAATCCAAAACCAACTTGGTAAATTTAACATCCAAAAAAAACCACCACCAAAAAAATTAAATACAGGAAACATTTGGAGACCAACTGGGCCTACCAAAATTAGAAAAAGGAAAATGAATAATAAGCTTGCAATGGAACTTAAAAAAAAATTGGGAAAGGAACTTGCTGAATCACCAATTTTGGCAAAGCGCAATAACTCCAAAGATACAAATAAGCAAAGCAGTCTTTTAACAACTTCCTCGAAACTGTCTAATGAATCAAAATATATACCGTCTTTAATACTTGAAAAAAAAAAAGATAAAAAAACTCAAAAAGGGAAATGCGCTGTTTTTTTTACACCGAAAAAAATATCTGGCGGTAAGGAAAATGTGTTAGGAAAAAAAAAAAAAAAAAAAAAATAATTAAATAAGATTTATTAATAAATTAATTATTTAATTATTTAATTATTTAATTAATTATCTAATTAAATTTTTCAATTTATATCTCTTTCGCCAAGTTGAACCTCGAGCAAAGCCTTATTCAAATGTAATATCATTCCACTTCTGTCCTCTCATTGATAGGTGTGTAATTCCACATGTATTGATAGGTGATGTGTTGAAAAGTTTTTTGATCTCGCAAAATTTTTTGGAATACAATTTTAAATTTTTAAATAAACTTTTAATTTCTTTTTTATTTTTTTTTGGATTGTTATTTAAGTTTATGATTGTTTATTTTTTTTTCTTTTTTTTTTCAGCCTCCGTTTTAAAAGTGTTCAAAAATCTGATCTTTTTCAAATAGCCAGAATTTCAAAATTTTCAATTTTATCAACAATTCAATTTTGATTTCAATCTTATATTCCAAGAAGTTTCTTTTTTTAATCTATGTTCAAAAAGTAATCTTAAAAAGTGTATATTTTGTGATTAAATGAAAGTCTTATTCCTCGAAGTTTTTAGATAATTACGATAAATATATATATATATATATATATATATAAGCTATTTCCTTAAAGGATGTACAAATTTATAATAAAATATATTTATTAAACTCAATCTTCACAAAACTATTTAAATATAAAAAATTATTAACAATTATTTATTTATTCTTTGTAATAATTAAATTTGTTTCTTAAAATTATATTACTTAAATAACATATGTTAAATTTTCAGTTCTCAGTTTTATCTGAATATTTTTTTATGGGGGTGAATATTGGTGTTTATTATTTTTTTTTTGATGGAAACAATCGTTTTCATAACTTTTTTAATTTCAACAGATTTTTAAATAGAATTTAAAATATTGTACTGTAATTGGTTCTTTAAAATATAATTTGTATCCTTTCTCTATTTCAAGTTTTTTATTGAAATTGGTCATACATTGTTTTCTCTAAAAAAAGGTGCTTTTTTTTTTTTTTAATTTTTTGGGAAATATTTCAATGGAACATATTTTGAAATAAATACCTATTGTTATTGATTCAATCGGTATTAAAAATAAATTTAATTTAGTATTGTCAATTAAGAAAGACATTTACTAAATATAATTTTTTTTTATAAATTGAAAAAAAAAAAACACTTATTTTGGAAATGACTAATATATATATATATATATATTAATTCAAGTTGCATAATATGAAAATCGGGATAAATATGCTTTATTCAATATATTCTACTCAAGGGGTCATAAGAAAGGAATAATAAAATTGATAGATGATTTTATTTGAAATTTCAATAAAAAATATCTATTAAAGAAATTTTTTTCTTAGAAGTCAGATAATTATAGTAGATAAAAAAAAATTGAGAATTTTTTAAGGTGTTCAAAACTCATGATGAAGGTTGGTATATTCTTGTATTTTGAAAAAATTTAATTTGCAAAAACATTGCTGAAAAAGTTTTGCTGAGTTATATGAGATAATGAAACTTTGAAACCAAAATACCATTCACTGTTTGATTATGAAAATACCAAAAGTAAACCAGATTTCAGTCATTTTTTTAAATCATTTTTTAAACATTTTTTTTTCCTTAAATTTTAGGATATATTAAATTTGATTTTGGATCTAGAAATGTGTGTATATGAATGCTTGGTATTAAAAAAAAATGAATAAAACCCATAAAAATAGATTCGAAAAGGTGTGTATTTAAAGAAATCTTTTCTTTTTGAAGACCAATTACTAAAGTTCACCTTTCAAAATAGATTATTTGAAATCAAGAAAAAATAAAAAATAAACAAAAGTAGTTCTTGAAGATTTTGTTTCTTTATATTCTTAATAAGGATGGATCTAAACAATTCATAAACTTTGATTTCTCACCCGATTACTATTTATTATTATTTTACAAGACATTTTTTTTTACAAATTTGCTTTCAAAATTCAATTTTCAAATATTTTTATCCCACTAATACGAAACAAAGAATATTGTTTCAAAAATTAGAAGAAAGGGGTTGAATTCCCGAAACAAAAAAAAAATATAGAAAAGTTCAACCAAAAAAGTAGAAAAATTAGGGGAAATTTTCAATCAGATATAGAATTATTTTAAGTTTTCAATTTAATTGAAAATAAATAAATATAAAATCAAAAAATTCTTTCAATAAATCTTTATTTCTAAAGATGAATTTAATAATTATCCTATTTTCTGAAAAAAAAACAAGAAATAGATGAATTAAATCAAAATAATATATTTTAATATTAATTTTTGGGGAATTCATAAGAAATAAGTAGAAATTTTTTAATCAGAAATTTTCCAAACAAAGATATTTTAGTGAAGAATTAAAAATAAACCGAGGCAAAGAAGAAGTAATTGTATCAAATGATATAGAAAAGATCAAGGAGTTAGGTTTTGTTTTTTTATTTTTTTTATTGATCAATTTTTTCATTATTTGTGTATTCGATTTTTTAATTGGTATGTAAATAGATTATACTAGGATAGATTTCATTCATATTTATTAAAATTTCAATGAATTTGATTAAAGGAATCATTTTAATAATTCAGTTTGGCATGATTGGTGGTACTCAAAATTTGAAAAATATACTTACTCCCTGAAAAAAAAGTATGTAATACGTGCTTGATCTTGAAAAGGAAACAATTAAAAAAAAACAAAACTACAGACAGATCTCTTTCTAATAACACTCTCTCTTAAGAAATTTCTTATAACATATCTAAAAAAATTTGATAATCCTTGATTCCGATTAACAAGCTCTATTTGGATTCAGAGGAGAATATGAGATAAAAATTTTTGTAAACAATTTTATGAACAGATCTGATAAAGAGAACTGAGACTGACAATCTGGATATTCACAATTAATTGTTCTATTATTAAATTTAAGTACCTATACCCATATTTTTGTAATGATGTTAAGATTATTTTTCTGACTGTAAATTTATAAGAACAAGGATTGGGAATTACTTTTTAATCCAAGTTGAAGAAAAATTTCTCTTCAGTTTGAAATCTGTATCCTTTTTTGTGTTTGGACAGTGGATTGTTCCATGACAGTTGAAACAATTTTAATGATCAAGTAAGGAAAATATTTTTTAATTATTTTTTTCAATCAATAACCGGAATTTCACATTCTTGGACTTTTTTTTTCATTTTTCGATTTTTTCAAATAACAAAGAAAAAAATATGAAAATGGTTCAGTTGTATAGAGATCATGTATAAATAAGCTGTGTGAATAAAAATTTAATATTTAAACCCAAAAAATATTAAAAAGAAAAATTCACACTAAACATGAAAATCCAAAAAAGAAAAAAAAAAGAAAAAATTTTAAAATGGAATTGGAATAATTCTATCTTATTATATTATTTTTCGAATAGGTGTTAGTTTCATTAAATTAGACTTATTCGAAATCAATTCTTTTGAAAAAAAAAATTAATATTATTGAAAGTTACATTATTTCTACTATTTAAAATTATCAAAAAAAAAAAATAATAATAATAATAATTGTAATAAAAATAATAATAATAATTGAAATATTGACGATTATAATATTACTGTTGTTAAGGATATTATTAGATTTTTTGATTTTATACCTTTTATTTTTGTTTAACCGTATTTTTAGGAACAATTTGTAAATTTGAAGACAAAGTGTTTATTGTTTGAATTAAATCCTCGATCTGAGTATTGGAATTTTCGATATGTCTCATTACATCCTGAGCCACATTTAAGGATTTGTGCACCGAAGAAGAAATGGAGCTTAGTTGGTGGTTTAATTGGCCAGATTCCTTTTTTTTCATTGTTTTAAAATCGCTGTCGATTGACTTTAACACAAAATTGTATTCCTTTCGTTTGTTTTCAAGTGTCTTGTTTACTAACTCTTTTTTTTTTTTTGTTTTTTCTCTTCTTAAAAATTTGGGTTTTTTAATTAGCGATCCCCTTTGATTTTTTTCTTTTGGTTCTGAAGTTTTCTTGGCTTTTGATTTTGTTGATTCTTTTTGATCTTTGTTGCCTTTAGTGTCTTCGTTGTCCTTCGTCTCTTTTTGATCTGGTTGTTTCTGATTGTCTTTCAAGTCTATTTCTTGAATTGGTTTTTTTTGTTCTTGGTTAGTGCCTTCTTGTTCCTGATCTTTCTTTAGGCCAACCCCTTCTTCTTGTATGGATTTAAAAAATTCTGATGTTTGTTTTTTTTTTTTTTTCTTCTTTTTTTTGGTTTTTGTTTTGGTGGGTTGTTCCTTTGGATCAGTTTTGTCTTCTTCGTTAGGTGTTATTTGTTTTTTTAAATTCTTAATTTTTTGTCTAAATTTATTAAATTTGAATCCGCCTGAAGAAGACTTGTCAAATGTTACTGTTTTTGTAATTGTTTTTGTTTTTGTAGACTCTGGTTTGAGTACTATTTGGTTTGTTTTGGATTGAAAGTTTTCATCGTCTTTCACCATCGCAACCCTTTTTTTTTTAGATTTTTTTTTTTTGTGATGTTTTTTTTTTTTTGCTTTTTTCTGTTGTGGCTTGTTTGTTTCTGTTTTCTTTTCTTCAAGATCTCTTTTTTTCTCTTCGTGTGTTTCTTTTTCAATTGTTTGGCTTTCTTCTTCTTTTTGTTGTTCTTCTTTTTCTTCTTTGTTGGATTGAATCTTAGTTTTTGTTTCATTTTGATTTAATACAATTTCTTCTTCGCTTTCAGTTTCGGGTTCTTCACCTTCAACACCACCACCAAGATCAAAAGGAAATGACATTTAAAAATTAATTTTATTGTTGCAAAAAATGGAAAAATAATTTCTAATCTTGTTACAAAGATTCTATAACAATTGGTGTCACTTTTTTACTTGTCAACACTTTTTTTTTTGAGAAATTCTTTCAATTGTGACAGTAATTAAAAGATAAAAATCCAGTAACTTTCACTTCTAAAAGTTTTGACTTTTGTTCCTTTATAGACTTGTAATTAAAAGCAATTTTGAAATTTGGATTTTGGATTCTCATAAAAAGAAGTTTCAGGGTTTTTAAATTTTAATATTTGTGAATTTGGATTGGTTAGGTAGAAAAAATTTCTAATCAATTCAAAATAATATTTTTTTTAAGGGAGTAGTCATTTTTTAAAATAAAATGAAATCTTATCAAGATCTTCGAAAATATTTTTTGGTAATTTGTGTTTCGACTTATGAAATGGATGAGTCAAACTAATCTAAACAATTTATTAGTTTGAGTCTCTTTATTGAAATCCAAATTTTACATGTTTCCAATATAAAACAAAAAAATGTAACCTATTATTTTGTTTAACAATTAAGTTAATTCTTGAAAATGGGAAAACATATTTTTGATTTTATGTTGGAAAGTATTGAATTCGAAAAAAAAAAAATTATTTGATTTATGGTTTTAATGATTAATATTTCAATTCAAATCTTAGACAATAAAAATAATTGTGATATTTGTGGTTAAATAAATGAATATTTGATAGAAGTTTAACAAAAGTTTCTCAATTAAATTTCGATCGATTAAGAAAATAAAATTTTTTATTCTATAAAGTTTGAAAAAAGTTGTTTTCTGGTTTTCAAAAAATGAAAAAAAAATATAATTTTGAAAATTGTTTATAATAAATTGTTTGGTCTTATTCACAAGAATCCTTATAACAATTAAAATCATTTTTGGTAGAAAAAAAATGATTATGAATTTTGAGGATAAAAATACTTTATTCCCAAATAACTTTAAGAAAATTTTATTTTGAAAAATCTAATTTTATCTTAAAACAAAAACAATGTTTCTTAGTAAATTTTTTAAATGACTTTAAAAATTTAATTATTTAAACTATTCTTAAAAAAATATAATTATTTTCATATCAGTTAAATATATCATTTTTTTGGTTAACCACAAGAATTATCTGAAAAAAAAAAAAAAAAAACTTTATATTAATATTCATGGTAAACAAGACTTGTTGCTGTATAATAATGATCAAAATGATAATAAAAAGGGTAAAAATATGTTTTAATGTTTTAAATAAAAATAAATTTAAGTAGTTTTCTTTTTCAGAAAAAATGGAAAAAAAAATCGATCCAACAATAAAAAATATTCTTTTTCTTGGTTTTTTTAGTCGATCAGAATTTTTTGGCACTTGTCATATACAAAATTTTTTAGTAGAGAATACCACCAATAACATATTTTTAAATTTTGCCTTATTGCTGTAGAAGACCGATCCCTTAAAGTATTTCTATTTACCCTGTTCTGGGATTTCAAAAACTTGCATAAGTATTTTGAAATATGAAAAAAATTGAAACAAAACAATAAACTGAAACCTTGAAGGCTGTTAGTTAAAGATACGAATAAAATATTGGAATTCTTACTTGAGAAGACGCTTTTTGTTGTACTAAATTATAATTCTTGGTTTATTCATAATAATCTCGTTTAAATTTATTCTTTTTAAACTCTTTTTCAGTCAAAGGGGCCCAGTTTTATTGAAGAAATGGAAGACATTCTATGAGTTTAATTCATTACTCTTATCAAACTAAAATTTTCAATTTTTAGATCAAAATCATTTTTTCCCCTTTTGTAAAATTTTGTTTTTTTTTGTTTTTTGCTTTTTGCTTTTTTTTTTTTTTTTTTTTTTTTTTTTTTTTTTTTTTTTTTTTTTTTTAAAATTAACTTTGAAAAAAAAAAGTTTGAAAAACGAAATAAACATTAATAAAAGTTCAGCTTTGTATGTTCTTTTAAAATTCATACATTTACAAGTAAAAAATTATATTATCAACAATTTTAATTTCCTAAAGAAATTGAGAATTTTGCCGAGAAGTTCCAATGAATGGAGTCCAAAAAATTTTTTAACATTTTTTTTTTTTTGAAATTTATGGTTTGTTCAGGGGTTTCTTTTATAATTATGGACTCTTATAAGAAGTTTATTATTTCTCGTATTTCTAAACAATCTAAGTTTGGTTGATTCTTAAAAATAAAGTGACTTTTTCATTTTTGGCTGGGCCCCTTTGAGTGAAATGGAGTTTAGGACATCAACTATATAATTTTATATTCTAATGATTCAGGGGATTATTCCATCTTCCAGTAACCAAATTTAATTGTTGATTAGAGTCTGTTTTTCATAGTTCTAGAAAAGATTTTCGAAGTGATGTTTTCAGTAATGAAAAAATGTACAAATTAACTATTTCATGATCATAATATCTTTTTAACTCTTGCTTTTTAAACAAAGTTTTAATTGAGTTATGTTATTTTATTTTAAACAGTTAAACTGCTCGCGTTTCTCACTGATTTCTTATTTTCATTCTCTAATATTAATATAGTGGTGTTGGAGAATAAATGTTAAAAAATTTTTTTCATTTTTCAGTTCTTTTTCCTTTTATAAAGAGAAAACTTCAAAGATATAGATTGTAATTAAAGATCTTTATTTATTTGTTTGGTACTTTTGCTGTTCTCTATTATTTGATTTATTGGGTGTACCAAGAATCCTCATTGAAAGGGATTTTGAAGAATTAAAAAAAGAATAATCAGCTGGAATTTGATCCTATTTAAATTGCAAAGTCAAGTATTTAAATCTTCAATCTATGTGATGGAAAATTCCTACTTTTGGGAACAAATAAGTATTCTATTGGATTATTAGCAAACAATTCTGGAAATACTACCTTACAGACATTTCATAAATATATAATTTATGATTGTCCTTTTTTCAAAAAACCGTAAATATCTTCAAAACAAAGAATGTCATTTAAAACTAAATTTTGGAGTTTCTGTCTCAAAAATACCAAGAGGATTAATCGAAGATGGGAGAAAGAAAAAATAAAAAACACTACAAAAAATGTATTACTTTTATAATCCTTTTTCACTTTGGCAACATATTTCCTCAATTCGAATGTGTTGGAAAGTGTTTGAAAGGTTTTTAAATAATTTGAGTTTGTGTGAAAGTCCGAAAAGACAGTTATAAAAGTCATGAGATTTTTTGAAGTGGACTTGAGAATCTCTTATCATTTTTTTAACAATTGCAAGTGCAATATTAATTCTTTTTGTAAAAAACTATTTTTGTTGGTGAGCAATAGTTTCATTTTACAATGAGGATCTCGTCTACTATACAATTTTTTATTGTTCTGATTTCTCTAACATTATTTCAGAAATGTTATTCTGTTCCAGACGAACAGCTGTATGATCTTTTAGGTTTAACTTCTCATTGCACAGCTTCCGAAATTGAAACAGCCTTTCAAAACCTTCAAAATGAATACGATCACTCCAAAAGCCATAAAAAAGCATATCAAGATCTTTACCAAAATATTCAAACTGCATACTCTATCCTTTCAAACAAAAACAAACGAAGTATATACGACACAAAAGGTTTGCCGGGTTTACAAACAGCTGGGCGAGAGAATAGTATTATAAAAAGTAATAACAATATGTTTGGAAACTTTGGTAACTTCTTTGGTGGCAATGTAGAAAGTGAAGGAAACAGTTTTACCATCTCTTTTGGTGGTAACTCAAGGACCGTCCGTAGTAACAGTAGAAATAATAAAAAAAAAGGAAACAGCTACAAATTTGCTCTCGATGTTTCCCTCGAAGATATCTATAAAGGTTGCAAATTGAAAATCCCCTATACTAAAAATGTTTTAAAAAGAAGAGGATCTTCAGATTTGATCCGTAAAAATACAGAACTCGAGATCGTTATAAAGCCTGGTACCCCAGATAAACGTGAATTTGTATGTTTTCTTTTTTTTGCTTTGTCCTTTCTTTTTCTTTCCTTTTCTTTGAGTGATTTTTTTTTTATTCAAATTAGCCGACATCATCAACTTCGACTTTTAAAAAAAATTTTAAATTAATTTTTTACATCCAAATTTATCACAAAAACCGAGACTCCTAATCAAATAGTTATTCAAATTATATTCAAATCAAATTTAGATTCACTTTAAATTAAAAGCTATTGGTAAAATACAGTCCTTGTACTTTTTAACTTTGACTCCAAAAAATTTAAATACTGGTATTTAAATTCAGAAACAGGAAAAAATTTTCACTCAATTTTCAATTTCTTCTTTCAAAATATAGATCCCAAATTACAACAAACTTCTGAGAAAACTCTTTTTATTAAAGACAAATATGGAAAATGAAGTGCAAAATTTTGTTCCATTTTAGAATTCAAATCCCAGTAAACAAAAAAAATCAAAATAAACACAAAAAAATCATTGAAACACAAAAAAAGATTGTTCGTAATCACTCACAACCTCATTTTTCAACTCAAACACTAATCTTAAAAAAAACAAAAACATTTTGTGTCCTATCTTAAAGAGTAGTTCCTGAAAAAAAAATTTTTTTGTGCCTTATTTTGATTAATTAGAGTGTGCGTTAAAAAGTGCGTATACTGTATTATAATTATTAAGGGTCTAGTCGCTTTTCGTGAATTTACACCAAACCCAAGGGGTGGCTTACTAAAAATGATTATGTTAAAATTCATCTTCTTTTAAGGGACTAATAACCAGATAAAAAAAACCATAAAGTAAATTTAATAGTAAATTCAAAAAAATTTTACTACACCTTGAAATTGAAAAACGAAGTTAAAAATCTGATTACTCCTATATCAAACTTACCTTTAATGTTATTTTCTGAAATGAATTATTGTTTTTAAAAGTTTGATCCATTTTCCTCCTTTTTTGAATATCTAAAATCCAACCTATATTTTCAAATTATTTCAAAATCAAAGTTATTTTCTTTGAAGAAGAAAGAAATCCTATTGTCTGCAAAGAAGAGTACAAAAATATCCTTTCAAAAAAATCAAATCCCTAAGTTTTGATCACAGAACTCAATAAAAAAAATCCGAAATTTCAAAAAAATTACAATAATTATTTTAAACTTGAAAAAAATATAATTTATTTCTTTATAGAACAGATTTTGAATCAATTTTTTCTTTTTGTTTCCCAACAAAAAAATACTAAAAAAAACAACCAAATCATTAAGATAAAACTATTATTTGAAAAATACTTTTTTAAAAACCTGTAAAATTCAACTAATAACCTAAAAGAAATATGTTTTAATTTGATTATTTACAAATCAATAATTAATAACCCAATCTTAATTTTTTTCAGTGAATTATTGAAAACCCAAAGACTTAAAATTAATCAATAGATTTTATTTTTTCACAATTTTATAAAGATTTTCAAACAAATCAAACTATTTCAAATTAATAATTCGAATAAAAAATAATTTTAATAAATATTATCAGTCCTGATTTAAAAAATAATAGTTCGTTGTTTATCCTCGGAATATTTGGAAAAAAAATATTAGATATTCTTTTAAATTTCAAGAAATTAAATAAATTATTATGAATAAAATAAATGATAACTCATTTCTCTAAAGTTGATAAATGGGTTTGCTTATTGGGATTAATCGAATCCTTGTGTAAATAAGTGCACTATTATCTTTGGGAAAATAAATACATTAGAGTTAATAGTCTCTTAATTGAAACAATTCGAATAACAAAAAAAAATAATTAAAAAGAAATTCTATTAAATATCCAAATGATTTTATTATTGAAAAATTCAAATAAAAAACCAAAAATCCATTGGATCTCAATTACAAAAATTCAAAAAACAAAAAAAAATTCAAAGAATTTAAATTGGCAAGATCTTATTTACATAAATGCAAAAAGAAAAAAGATTCCAAGATCTAAATTACACAAAAATTCAAATAAAAAAAACAAAAATTTCACAGATCTTCAATTTCTAAAATTCAATTAACAAAAAAAAAGTTTAAAAGAGATTCTCAATTTCAAAAAATTCAAATTTAGAAAAAAAAATTAACCTTTTCGGCTTTTGTATATGCGCCTGGTTAAATTTCTTTAATTTAAAACAAATTGCTTTCTTGAAGTACAAAAATCTATTTAATTCAATTTAATTAAATTTGTGGTTGTATTATAACACTCTATATTTGATAAAGTAAGGATTTTGTAATATTCTGTATGATAAAATTACTCATTTGAAAAATGAAAAAAAGAATTAAAAAAACTCGAGATCTCAAAAAGTGGCAAAGAGTGACATTTCGAAACAGGTATATTTATATTTCAATATTATATATTCACAAAGATTTAAAATTGAGAAATGTGTGTTGTCACCCTTGTGCTTTTTTTCTAAAAATGTCCTCGATTTTCATTGTTTATTTTTTAGAAATCTATCATACACCACATGTTGATTGTGTTTTTGATTGATATTAGGTACTCATAAAAATTGCAAATCTCTAATTTTCCATTTCAAAAAACTTTTTTCACTATAACTACTTTCCCCCTCAAAGGGCGAAAACAAAAATGTTTTATAAAGTAGCTCTAAACCAATTTAAAAAAAAAAAAAAGAAAGTGATCAATATATCTAACAATTTCTCAAACTTTGTGATTTTACTTTTTTAAAATTACCAAGATTTTAAAAACCTCATATCCCATTTCCAAGAGGTTTAATTTAAATGAAAGCCTAGTAGATTCCGGGATTGAAAATCATTATTATTAATGATTCAAGCGAAATAAAGCTATGAAAGAGTTTTTTTATAAACAATAGTTTTCAAAATTTCTTTGTAAATCAAGTGAAAAATATTTACAAATTTATTGGGGTTTATCAGTATTTTCAGAAATATATTAAAAACTCTTATGTTACACCTTTGAAAAATGACTTGAAGAAATTAGCATTTTAATCAACTAAAAAATTCTAATCCTCCTATTCTTTAATCGTTTACGAACCACGAAGCTTAAGCTTAATTTCAAAAAGAGCGGTAAATTTTTTATCCGAAAAAAATTAGTTTAATTATTTTTTTTTTTTGAATAATCATGTATTTTACTAAAGTGTTTAGAGATAATAACCAATACAGATTAATAAATAAAAATATATGTAATCATTTTATTTTTTCAGAGACAAATGAAAAAAGAGAAAAAATTAATAATAAAAAAGTTTCCCCTAATTTTGAAATTTGGCTTAGTCAATCATCTGAAATTCCCGTTTCCCTTAGAAAGAGGATTTTTTTTCAAAACCGATTTACTCTTGGCTGAACAACAAGAAATTAGAATGTGTTTGTCACTTTTTTTCTAAAAATTAAGGTAATTTTACTTGAGGGTTTTTGTTGGCCATCTTGTATTTTCTTTGATAAAGTGAAATTGAAAATTAAATTTAGGTTAAACCAACTTTCTCAAAAATTGATAATTTTATGGTAGGGTTACTTTAAATTGAATCTTTATTTATTTCCAATTGAAGGAAGAAACTGAACTAAAATTCAAAATTCTCCACATAGTTAAAACAGTGAAAAGATAACAACAACACAGTTTCCTGAAATATGGAAATAATTTTGATTTTTGTAAAATATAACAATCATTTTTACATCTTTTAATTTTTTTGTTTTCTCATTTCTTTTTTTTGAATTACTTAATCTGTTACCCTTGATCGAAGAAATTTTCTTCAAATAATTGATATTCGGTTAAAGTTGAGTTCTTTTAAATAGAAAAACTCAAATAAAATTAGTTGATGGTATATAACGATCTGATCGATCAACCATTGTTAATAGAATTCCAACAATTTTACTAATGTATTTTTTTTTTTTGCTCTCTCCAAAATTTTTTACACACCCTTGATTTATTAGTATTGATAATTTTGATAAATATTTATTTTTTTGTTGTTTGGAGGTTGTAAATGATAAATAATTGATAACATTACAATTAGTAAACGGTTCTAATTTGGTATTTCTTTTAGTAGTGATTAAATTAGATTTTTTTTTTTCAAAAATTGAATTTTAGTTTGTTAAAAATTTTGAATTGGAGCTTATATCCAAAAATTTTAAACCTTTTTTTTTTTTTTTTGAAATAATTAATACTTTTTGAAAAAGTTTGAAATAAAAAATCAAAGAATAAATCAGTCATGTATATAATAATTATTAAAGAAACAAAATCCACTTTTCAAATGCTAAACTCATTTTTTTTTTTTAATGTTTTTTTTTCACATTTTATAATTTAATTGTATGTAATTTAATATTTGTATTTATTTAAATTCGTTTCTCATAGAAATTTGAAAAAGCAGCAGATGAAGGCGAGAACATAATACCAGGTGATATTATTTTTGTTTTAAATCAGGCAGAAGATCCAATATTACAAAGGGATGGCAGCCATCTCATAATGGAAACAGAACTAACGTTATATGAAGCATTAACCGGGTTTGAACGTGAATTTGAGCACCCCAGCGGAGAAATGACTACTGTAACTTCAAAAACAGTAACTAAACCTGGTATGATGAGAAAATATCGTGGATTGGGAATGCCAATTGAAGGAACCAAGAGAAAGGGGGATCTGATTGTTACATTTAAAACCAAATTTCCAGAATCATTTACAGAAGAAGAAAAAAATAAAATCCAAAAAATCTTTAATGATAAATAAACAAAAATATTTATAAATTGAAAAATTATTCATCATTTTTTTCATCGTCGTTTATTCATAAATATATTTCATAAATACTTTTGATCAAACGTAATTTTCTCGGCAATTATATATATATATATATATATATATATATACTTTACTATATATATTCCTCATTTTATTATATAAAGTTAATTGAAGAAAAGGTGTGAATTTCTTTTTTATTTCTAACAATAATAAGGTGTTATTATTTCTGAATAATAAAATTTGTTTTCTTGAAAATTTTTAATATTTTAGAATCTATCTTGGAATCCTTGCTATAAAAGTAAAATATACAATAGATACCAATAATGAGAGATTAAATTCCGATTATTAGAAATCAAAAAATCGCATAATTTTCGAAGTAACTGCTAAACACTTTCAGAATTAAAAAATTAGAAATTATTTTTTATCAAAAAGGCACCTAAAATTTCTTAAGGGTGTAAATTACCTTTTACCATTTTTTAAAATATCTAATTTTTATAACATTACTTAAAAAAGATTTTTCCAGTACCACTAGGATATTGAGACTTTGAAGACAAAATACCATTCACCACTCTATTTGTGAAAAGAAAACAAAAAAAGTAATTCAAAGTTGAAGGTTAAAATTTTCAATTATTTGAACATTTTTTTTTGATTAAATTTTTGGTTTTATTAAATTTTGGTCTTGTATCTTGAAATGTGTTTATATGAATTCCTGAAATTAATCAATAGAGTAAAACAAAAAAAGTAGACACGGGAAGGTGTGTATTTGAAACAACTATTTTCTTTTAGAAGACCAAACAAGAAATATCACATTTTCATCTATATTTGTTGAAATTAAGAATGAAAGAAAATAATAATTGACAATCACCTAATTCCCAAGATTTTTTTTCTTTGTCTACTTAATTTGGATCATACGAAACAATTAATTACCTTCGATTTATCGCTCCATTATTATTTATTATTATTTTACTAATATATTTTTTTACAAATTTGTTTTCAAATTTCTTTTTTCAAATATTTTATCAAACTAAGCTATAACAAAGAATACTATTTCAAAAATTAAAATGAAGGGTTTGAATTCTCGGAATCTACAAAGTTTCATTCCAAAATAAAAGAAAAATTTAAAAAAATTTCAAGCAAGATTTCAGATTTTTTTTGAGTTTTCAATTAATCAAAAATAAATAAATAATTAAATCAAGCTCGTCCATTCAATAAATCTTTTTTCTCAAGTAGAATAAATTAAAAAAATCATATTTTTCTTGAACTCGAATCTAAAATAAATAGAATTAGATGAAAATAGGATTTTTAAATTCATTTTACTAATTCTTTTGAAATAGGGAATTATTTGGTAATTGAAAAATTTTTCAAAAATAAAAGTTTTCACTTGAAATATTAAAAATAATATAAAATCAAGTAGAAATAATTGAATCAAATATTAAACACAAGATCAAGAAATAAATGTTTTTTTTATTTATTTTATTTTAGTGATCAATTTTTTAATTATTTTGATTTCGATTTTGTAATTAGTATGAAAATATATTATATGAGGATAACTTCCTACTCTCCTTTATTTACTTGTATATCTACCCATTTGGTTAAAAAAAATTTTTTTCATGAATGAATTGGCAATAAAACCGAGGTACTCAAAATTTGTAAAAAGTCAAACACTCTTAAAAAAGTAAAATAATTCCAAAAAATTAGAAAAAGTATGAGAAAAATTATTTAAAATTTTAAATTCAACTCTAAATTTTAAATTTTCAAAAAATAGAAAGTACTCAACCTTCAAAATTCGTAGGAGATTGATATACTATTTGAAAATGAACTAGGATTTGGTACAAGAAGAAGAAAAAAATCACGGGTTTTTTTAAAAAGCTGGTGTTATTCTCTTGGTATGAGATTTTGGGAGACAGCAGTAGTGCCACTAATTTCAAGTTGGATTAGCTGTTCTAAAAAACAAGAATAAACCACTTTGGGTTTAACATTCAACATTTGACTAATACTGGTGTTTTGATTATTGAATGTGACAAATCCGCAACAAAGTTTCTTTTTCCAATTCTTAAACATTCTAATTTCCCTTCGGTTTTCCAATATATGATAATAAAGTTGTCAAGTAAATTAATAGCGTTAACAAATACTAATCTATTTCTTTCGAAATTCATAATTTGTCTTTGAAATTTAAAAGAGATACAAACGCGACTGATTGTTAGTTTTTCACTTCAACAACTTCCAATTTTCTTTAAGATTCTTAGTCGTTCATAGATATAAATACTTTTATAAATATACATATGTGTATTTGTGTGTTGTGCGTGTATGTATATATGTATTGCATTAAAGAAACTTCCACAGAAATAAATAGAAAGATCAGAAATTAAAATTATTTTTTGACAAGTTACATTTGTAATTTAAAAAAAACGGTAAATTAAATAAAATTTTTTTCCCATATTATTGTAGTACTACAAAAACGCTAAAAAAAATAAAATGTAAATTTATGTCTAAAAATCAGAAAATATTAGTAAAAATTAGTATATTCACAGATTGCAAATTGTTCGTAAATATTCCAAAGAGGGAAAAATTTTGAAAAATGATTAAAAATTTTGATCAAAAATTGAGATCTTGTTATTTTCCGATTAATAAATAAAAATTTTGTTTTCAAGTTCTAAAATGTATATTAATTATTATTGCTACAAACAATTTAACATTGTAAAAATTTTGTTTTCAGGTTAACTAATCAAGTTTAAATTATTGTCTTAAAATATCATTTCTCAACATTGTTGTCAAGATCTTTGGATTTTCTAACTTATAAACGAGAAAAATATTTTGGAATGTGAACTAAAAATTTTCATTTTTTAATTGGAAAAAAATAGTAATATTATATTCATTTTGGAAAATCTACCTTCAATTTTCATTTATTAATTGGAAACAAGAGTAAGTAAAAAAAAGTTATTCTGAAAATGAAATATAAGAGAAATTGTTTAAATGTTTTATTCAAAAGAAAACTTCAACTTATGTTTGGGTATACGGAATCTGAAGAAAGAGAATTGTTATCTTAGACAATAAAGAGAAAAAAGAATTGTTTTTATCTTGAAAATATCAAAATTGTAATTGAAAATCTTCGGACCAAACGGGTTCTGATTGAAAAACCAGCTGTTATTTTCTTAATTACTTTGTTTTTAAAAAAAATTAACTTTTGTAAACAAATTCGAAAATATTCTATAAATTCTAATTGTTTTGATTCTGGGTTTTGGGGATGTGTGACTTATCTTAAGACATTTTTACAAATTCTATTGATAAGTGTTTTCAATTCTATTTGTAATTTTGCTTATAAAGTATTTATTTTTCAAAAAGAACTTTCTCTTGAAACAAAATTAAGGTTTTTGTTTTCATCATAAACTAGACAACTGAATAACTTGACAGCCTAATTTACCCTCTCAAAAATACTTTTATTATTGATCTTGATCTCCAAAATAAGATAATTCAAATCAAAATTGAAGCATCTAATAAAATAATAAATGTTAGATTGCGCAAAATTCTATAATAGTTTAAAGAAGAGATCATACGAGATTTTTCAAAGAGTAGATATGATTTTAAAGCAACTTTTAAGACTTTAATCAAAAACATTGTTTGAAAAGATGTGAACTGCTAATTTTTCGAAAGATCTGAAAAGTTTTCAAATTTTCGTTCAGAAATATTTAAACGAAAAAAAATAATTCCCAATTTACAGATTATTATTAATCAAGAGTTGTAAAACACGTAGAAATTTACAATTAAAAGGAACAATCTTTTTTCTTTGAATATTAAATCTTTTTTTTTTTGCTTTAAATATGGATAAAATTGACTAAATAACTGGAAATTTCGAAAAAAAAAAAAAGCAATATTGAACAAAATATCTTCAGAATTGAGGTGTGCCTGAAAAACAATAAGTGTTACATGTTTGTATGACTTGATTAAGTTTTTAGTTTTCCATTATTTGGGCAAAGTGTATGAAAATTATGTAATTAATTAAGAACTTTATAGAAAAAAAAGTTTTTGGATTAAACACTAAAAGAATTGTAATTTCATTCTGATCGGAGAATTTTAAGTTCAAAATTGTAAGGTTATTTTATTCTTTTAAAAGAAAATTTTTAAAAGTAAAACCCAAACCAAGAAAAAATTTCAACTCAAAACGATAATCTTCACTTTTCTATGTGATATCTTTTAAGAATAACACAAATCTGTTTTGAGAATTTACCCTTTTTCAATTTTGATTACCAAGAGATATAAACCAATCCTTTTCAACAACGAAAAAAATTGACTAACAACTCTAATGAATCATTTTAAATGTTGACTTCAATAAATTGGTTTCTAAACAGGTTCCAAACTCGCCCTAATATCTTTAAAAAGGGAGGACCAATTCGTTTTTATTTTTGGATCCGAATAGTTTTTGACTTTCTGTCTAATTCATAATAAGCATTTTTTAGTACTATTTTAAAATTTCAGGTATAAAGATCTTTTTTTCTGATCTACAAACACCCCAATTTCAATTTTATTTTATAGGTCTCATTTGCCTTTTGATTTTTTTCAAAATGTGATTAAAAAGTTGAATTTTTTGACGAATATTTAATATAATTTGTCAAAAAACGACCTAATTGTTTTTTTTTGCTCGTCTCAAAACTTTATCAGGATTTATTGGGATTTCTGTTTCTGTTTAGAATTTCCTTAATTATTTTGGAGCAATTTGAGTTGAAATCAAAATTAATTCAGGCAAACAATCTCTGAAAAAAAATTTACTAAGTTCCTCGTGACAATTAGATAAATCATTTTCTTGAATAATTCTGTTTGCCAGTTTTGTTTTGGGAAATTAAAAAAGACATTTGGTAAATAAGGACGAGCAATGTTAAAACTAAACCAGAACAGAAAAGTGATTTCTCTTGAAAATGATTTAGTTAGGTAGTGAAAAAAGATTTTTTTGAAAGAAAGAAAAATAACGCATTAATTATTTTTGAACAAAACAAAAGATCAATAAAGATCACCAAAAACACTCGGGCCAGTGTGATTTGGTTGAAAGGCTGATTGGGTATTGAATAAACTTTGATTTTGGATGAAAATTTGGTTTTTTGGATTTTGTAAACACTTTTTAGAAAAACCTTCTTAATCTTTTCTTGGTACCCCATTTATCCAATTCTTAAATCTGTATCCAAACTTTAGAGTTCTTATTTTAAAAATCAGATATTAAAAAAACTGTTTTTTCTCCATAAATTCCTATTTTTAAACGAATTATTCTGTTTTTTGTCTTGAAGAGAGATTATATTTTCTCAAAAAAAAAGATAAATTTTTTTTCGAATTTTCTCTGAAAAAAAATTTTATTTCACTTTTAAATTTTTTAGGAATTTCTTTCACATTTTTCAACAAAACTGATAATATCGTAAATAACAAACACTTTCTCAAAAGGTAAAAATTTTCAGGTATCAAAAAGCGAATTCTATTTGTTAAATTTTTTTTAACTCAAAAATCATTTTTTTTAAAATTAATCAAATGCAACAATTTGCCTTTATAAAAGACTATCATTTTCTCAAATTAAAGAGAAATACAGAAAGGGGGCTGATTTATACATCCCTGCACAAGAGGACTTCCGCAAAGGTAATTTTATTTTATTCACATTTTATTAATTAAAAAAACAATTAAATGAATTATTGAAGGTTATTGAACATTTTTTTTTTTTATTTTTTTCTCATTACAAAAAGGTTCTAATTCATGTGATCAAAAAAACGTCAAAAGATCAAAAAGCCTGTAACAACATTTTAAAAAGCATTGAAACGATAAAAAACTTTTACCATTCCAACTTATTAAATTTTCTGGAGTTATATGAAAACAAAAAGAATTGGATAATTGTAGTTGAATATTTAAAGGGAAACAACTTACACGAGTGGCTAAAAAACAAGAAGAAAACAAATCAGAATATTAACCTACCTAAAATTTTTGCACAGTTATTATTATGTAAGCATTTTTTTCTTTTGATTGTTAATCTATCGAAAGATTATTTTTTTTTTTCTTTTGGTCGAATTACATTGTTTGAATGAATGAAATTAAATGAATCTTCACAAAAACTTGTTTGTTGAGAATAGAAAATTTTGATGTGTGAAAAGAAATTTTGATCTTTGGCTACAGCCGATTTGAGAAATATAAAGTCTTTTTTCAAAGTTTTACTCAAGTTTTCGATTTTTAAAAAGTGAAAACCGTTTTTTTTTTATTGAGATTGCCAGAATTAAAACTGTTTGAATGGTTTTCGATTTTTTTAAGTGAACAATTGGGTTTTAAAAGTGGTGCAGAGGTTGGGGTGTGAAGAAAAGCACTTTTTTAAAAAAAGTCCGCACTTTAGAAAAACATCAAACTTTTTAAAAAAGTGTGAATTCTTACAAAATCTTAAAAAAAAAAATTATTCACTTTTTTGAAAAGAGTTGTATCTAATTTCGAGTTTAAAGTTGCTGATAAAACCCAACAAAAAATTAATCTTCCTTTTCAAATGCAAAAAAAATAATTTTTTTTTTCTCAATTCTGGATTTTAAAAGATTTGCAAAATAAAGTCACAAAAAAATAATAAAGTTAATACCACAAACTGTTACGCACAAATTTTTTCCTCTAAAATATCACCAGTAATACTTTTTAAGGGTAGCCACTTATTGTGTATTTGATATATGCTCAAGGGGTGGCTTTCAACTCGAAAAGGGATATTGTGGACTTGAACTTCTTATCATTACCATTGTGAAAAAAATTTGGGTCATTAAAAAAAATTGGGTCAGTCAAAAATTTGTTTTCGTTTTTTAAATAGTAAATATTAGCAAAATGATTTTTGATCAAAGTAAAATTTTATGAACAAATCTTACATTTAAGAAAAACCAAAGTCACTATCAATAATAATTTTCAAAGGCAAAATTATTTCGTTGCATTTTGTGCTTATAGAATTACTGTGGAACTCTAAAAAACAAAAATTTATTTTTAATTGTAAACTTTACTAAAAATGTTGATTTTTTTTATTAGATTACATTCCAAGATCTAGTTAATCATTGTTTGGGAAGACCAAAAATTAATAACCGTTTTAAATTAAGGTTTGTCTAAAGGGGATTTTAAGAATTTAAATGGTTTCTGAAATCTTGATATTTCGGTATTTTGAAGTTTTGATTGTAAACATTAGTCGAAAACAATCTCTTTCGAAAAAACATCTTTTTTGGAAGATTTTATAATTCAATTTGATTTAAAAGGTTATTTAAGATTAACCGTGATAAATTTGCCTTCATTAACAATGATAAATATCTTATTGAATTAATAGATTTTAATATTTCCTATTAAATATTTCTCTTATTTTTAGTAAAGTTTACAATTAAAAATAAATTTTTGTTTTTTAGAGTTCCACAGTAATTCTATAAGCACAAAATGCAACGAAATAATTTTGCCTTTGAAAATTATTATTGATAGTGACTTTGGTTTTTCTTAAATGTAAGATTTGTTCATAAAATTTTACTTTGATCAAAAATCATTTTGCTAATATTTACTATTTAAAAAACGAAAACAAATTTTTGACTGACCCAATTTTTTTTAATGACCCAAATTTTTTTCACAATGGTTATATAAAATTTGATTAACACCACAACTTTTAACAAATACTCGATTTGCAAAAAATCAAAAAAAAAAAAAAGTTTAAAAATATTCTCAATTTCAAAAAAATTCAAATTAAAAACAATCTCAATTACAAAAAAATCAAATTTTTAGAAAAAAATCTGATTTGTACATTGTATTATCTTTACAAATGCTTAAATTTCTTCGATTTAAAACCAATTGATTTTTTTCCGTCCAGCATCAATTTAATTCAATTTGATCTAATTTGTGGTTGTTTTATAACACTTTACATTTGACAAAGTAAGGGTTTTTTTTAATAGTCTTTCAATAATAATAATTCATTTAAAAAATAAAAAAAATGAAAAAATAAAAATCTTTGAGCTCACAAAAATACCAAATAGTTACACTTCATAACAGGTATATTTGTTGTTTTCAAAATTAATAATTCACCAAGATTTCAAATAGGAAAATAAGTGAGTGATTTGGCGCCTTTTTTCTAAAAATGACCTTGTTTTTCATTGTTAATTTTTTGAGATGGATCGTTTATCACATGTTGATTGGTTTTTAATTGATATCAAGTATTAACAAAAATTTCCAAAAAAATTTTTTTTCGCAATTATAAATGTAACCTGAATTAATTTTTTTTTATTTTAAAATTTTTTTCATTTTTTTTTTTTTGTCTTAAAAAGATACTGTATCATATTTCTTTAAATTTAAGCAAGTACTCCACCAAAGTGAGATAAAAAATATTTGTTTTTAACCAATATGTAAAGATCCTATTCTTTTTTAACTCTCTGAAAGGAAATACAATTTTTACTAATTTAAAATTAAAAATTTACCTTTTTAATTAATTTGCAAAGATCAAGAGTATTTTCTACATATTATTTTTCAAGGAAATTTTTTTTTTATGGGTACACATGCATAAAATTGATGTCTTTATATTTTGACTAATATATTGCTTTAAAAAAATAAAATTCAATAAACCAGATACGGAACCAGATATATATATATAATATTTGTGAACATATAAATATATATATATATAACACTCAATACTTGCATCATACAAAAAAAAAACAATTAATTTATTTATTTATTTTTTATTCATACTGAAATCCTTTTTTTTCTTACTCTTTTAATTTAATAGTACTTGAATATTTTGATTCAAAAAAATATTATGAATGTAAAATAACCCCTTTAAATATCATTGTAGATAAAAACTCTCAAATAAAAGTCGATTTGTCTTGCCTTTTCCCTGATCTTTTGAGTAATTATTATCTAAATCTACAAAAAAATGATTATCTCCATTTTACGAAATTAACTCCTCGCAAAGATAGCAAAAATTATGTATTTGTTTTAGGGTTATTGCTTCGATATTTGTTTTTAAATGATGAATTATACCTTCAAAAAAAAAAAAGTCATATGAATAAGGACAAAATCACTTCAAATGATGATTTAGAAACGTTTACAACCCCTTCAAACTTCAGACACCCTTCAAGATTTTTAATGAGAAAGATGTTAAGACCTGAACCTGAAAATAGACCCTCTCTAAAATGGATCAAATATTCCAAATGGGTTATTGATTCTTTACAACAAATCCCAAAAGTGAAAAACTTATATCGCTTCCCCATGAATGCACTGTTCAAAAAAATTAACTTACAAGTATTGTTTCAAATGTCATGCCTGAAATATGATTTAGAATTGGTTGTTAATGATATATTAAACAACCCACATGGAAATATTTGTGCAGCGTATAAACTTTTGGCATTACAAAACTGGCAGTCGTCATCAAATAAGAAAAAACAACATATAAAGAAGAGTATAAAATCTAAATCCGAATCTGGGCAAATACAAGTAAAAAAATCAAGTACTCAGCCATTAGATCTCTCATATAAAAGTATGAAAGAAATGAAAAATATTATTAAAAAGACTATAAATTCACAAAAAAACCAAAAAATTCAAATTGAAAAATCAAATTCAAATGATTCAGGGATATTACTTGATGAATTATCAAAAGACCGTAATTCCACTTCAGGGACCAATATTAGCCCCGAATATATAACTGGCTCAAGTATCATTTCAAAAACACAATCCAGTGACTGTTCATGCTTGGATCGTAATTTCCAAAAAATGATTAAATTGAAACAAGCCAGTTCAAGTAGCTCGGAAGATGTCTTTTATTCGTTTGGAAATAACACAAATGAAGACGATCAAAAAAAAGTAATTAAAAGTAAATCAAATGATCTTTCTTTAAAAAAGGAGAATTCTCGAAAGAAGAAGAATTATAAGACTAAGAATAAAGGAAATGGGAAGGTTTTGATAGATAAACCCCAACTAACTGAAGAAAAAGATCTCAAAGAATTAAAAGAATTATTAAAAAAAATCGTAGATTGTAGAAACGATGTTGTCTCTACGAGCAATTCAAAAAAAAGAAAAAAAAAATCAAAAAGGGGGGATATCCAAAAAAATAAATATACACTGAAACAAAAAATGAATTTAATACGCTCAAAGTTAGAAATCGCTTCTAAAGTGGGGGGTAATGCAATTTCAAATCTATTCAGCCCCAGGCAAATAAAAAGATTGAAAAATAAAAATAATATTTTTTTTAATAAAAAAAAGGAAAACAAAAATATTATTTGCAACAGCTCGAGAGATGATTTAATTACAAAAAAGCATAAGTTAAAAAGAATAACAACCACAAATAATTCGATTCATTCAAAAAATATGAGGGCACAGACATTGTCTAACATACCCCAAATGAATTATTTAAAATTGAAAAAATACAAATCCGATGATATAATTAATTATAATTATTCAAGATTCTGTTATTCAACAAATGATGTAACATCTATCCATTGGTCACTTGACGAATCAGAAAGTTTCGGTTTAGTTTCTGAAACAACAGGGAAATTAGCTATACAAGAATTATTTGGTTCATCGCTTTTTCAAACAAACAAACAGAAAATTGTTGATGAAATTGAAACAATTTTCCAATTCATAGGAATCAGTTTAAAAAAAATTAAACGTTACCATTATCTCTGTAAAGCAATTTTGGGGAAAGAAATTATTACATTCCAGATCAAAATTAAAAACAATAAAAAAAATTCTCTCGGAAAGATCACCATAAAAAATATCAGTAGTAAGCCACGCCTGTTCCATGAATTGTGGTCAAATATATATAATGATCATAAAATCTTGTTTCATTTATAATGGTTGTTATATATATATATATATTTTTTTATAATTATTAAGATGACTAATCAATTTTATTATCTCTTCTTTTTTAACAATATGAGTTTTATTTTATTTTGAAATATTAATTAAGTTGAATTATTTAAATAATTTTTTTATTTGATTGTATTTTCTTAATTTTACTTTTTTCAAATGGAATGAGGATTGAAAAAATTGATAAAAAAATAATTCACAATATTGATAATTTTTTGTTTATTGTCCAAAATTTATTTATTCTTTACTTATCTAACTTTTTTCTTTGTTTTATTATTAATATTTTTTTTTTGGAAGTTGATAAAGAACTTTTTGTATAGATTAATTTTTTCATGTTTTGTCATTAATTTCCTTTCTTTCTCTTAAGTCTTTTTTTATATTATTTGTGTATTTTAAAGATACAAAATAAAAAACCTATTTTTATTGCTTTTTCCTTTTAAATTTTTGATTATTGCTGCTTTATTGGTTGGGTTGAAGGAGTAAATAAAGAAAATTTATTCAAATAAAAATGAGAAAATAGATCAGAATAAGTTTTGAAATATGAGAAAAAAATAATAATAATTTCATTTGGTTGACCAAATTCAAAATTTATTTAATGCAATCAAGTTTTCAAGATTTCAAAGTGGTGGTAAGAACTTGATAAAACAGTCATCACAGATGAATAAAAATTTACAGTCTATAATTAAAAATTTGATATACTGGGTGGTTGTGCTTTTTATAATTTAATAGAATAGAATTAAATTTTATATTTGGCTCCATTTTTTTTTTTTGAAATACTTATGAAAGGGGTCTTTAGCTTTTACGAGAATAAAAAAAAATTAGTAAAATCAAAAATAATGCTCTATTCTTTTGAATTCTGGTAAATCATCATTAGGTTTTTTTATATTTTTGAATATAAAAAGAAAATTTCAAAATTTTTCTTTTTATTTCTGAGATTGAAAAAACAGATTCGCTTTACAGTACTCTATTGTACTCTATGGTACACTAACTCAAATAATATTTCAAAGCCTATCCAAATTTATATTTTTTATACTATTTTAAGCTTCTTTTATTTCGGGTTATCTATTAAATATTTGTTTATTGAAAATTTTTTTTTAGATTTTTTTAAGAAATAATGATGGATTATTTAACAGGATAAGAGAATAAATGGCTTCAAAAAAGATATTTTATTACATTTAAAGTCATTTTTACTTTTTTTTTCAATCTCTTAAAATGTTTTTTAATTAAAAAAATTAAAATCGGGGTTATAGAATCTGTTTTCAATGATATTCTAAATAAGATTTTTTGTCTTTTTTCGGTTTTTTTTGTAAATTTATTTATTAAAATGGTGTAAATATCTAAAAGTGATCTTTTTAAGTTCTTATAAATTAATTTATGTGTTTAACAAGAGATTTTTAAAAAATTTTTCCCCCTCTTTTGGGAATATTTAAAATATCAAAAAAATATTAATAATAATAAAATTAAAACTAATATTAAAAAAATAGAGAATTTTACTATAAAATTTGTTAAGTAAAAGGAAATTTTTCAAAAAAAAAGGGTTATTTTTCTGAAATTGTGATAAGTAACAATATCTGTAAATTAGATTATATATCAAGATAATTTACAAAAATCAGGATAATTATATAAAAATATGGGTAAAATAAAAAATATTCATTAAGGAACTAGCCTCTATTATTTTTTTGACGAATTTTAAATAGGATCCTTTAACTAGAAATAAGTTTAAGATGAATGTAAATAAGGTTTTTCAAATCTTAGTAATTGGGAATAAATTTTTCCAATCTCCATTAAATTTAGGTAAAAAAAGTTTTAATAGAGATTTTTTCCTTAAGAAAATATATTTTGATTTAATTTTCAATTCTCTTTTCAGCTAATGTGGTAATCTTTTGAAAAAGAAAATTTTCAGATGATAAAAAATACAGACCTACAAATAAAATTAATTCTTTTTTTTTAAAAAAAAAGATGGTTTATTCAATAAACAATCAAATCAAGATTTTTCATCGTATTTCGATTTGATTTTGTGGGTAGATCAGTCTATCGTTTAAATCAAAAACATTAATAACTTGATACTAAATAAAAAGTGTCTCCTTCATTACTGTATTTCAAATAAATATGACAAAAAACTCTTGGAGAGTAACCAACCTATCCATCTTTTGAAGGATGAGGTAATCTTTGGTGATGAAAATTTTCATAATTCTCTTAAAATTAGAAGTAGATGGGTAGTTTTTTTCAAAGCTTTCTCAATTACCAGTCACATTCTCAAAAATTATTGAGTTTGTAAGAAAAAAAAAATTTTTTTTTAATCAAATTTTTCTTCAAAGAGAGTCTTTAAATTTTTTTTTTATATTAGTTTTTTGTCAATAATATTATATGAAATTTTTTATGATTATTTGAATTTTTGTCATTAGATCATGAAATTATTAATTTTTTTATTATTCGAATTTTTATCAACAAAAAAACGCAAATTTCAGAACTTTTTTTTGGGGTAAGATAATCCTTGAGTTTGAGGAAAACACAAGAATAATGAAGAGGAAATTGAAAGTTAAAAAATAAAAAAAAAAAAAAAATTGTAATCTATCATGGGTGATCTTGTGATTGTGGTGGTTTCTATTTAATTATTTTATCTAAAATTTAAAAAAAAATTTGATATTTAACAGGGTAAGTACATTTTATAATTTTTGAATGTTGCTTTTTATTGTAAACTAAATTATTAAAATCATTTCTATAACAAAAAAAAAGATAATATTTTTCTAAATATAAAAATGACAGATATCCTCAGTAAAAAAATTTACATAATAATTGAAAAAATCGATTTCAAAAAAAAAAAAAAATGATCAAAAAATACTTTAAATCATTTATTCATTGGTCTTATCTTTAAATTTTAGTATAATTGCTTCTTTCTTGCTTTTTTTTATTTTTTAATTCTTGAATGAAAAACTATTTTTTTGGAAAAATTTGTGTTTAACAAATTACTTTCTATATAATAAGAATTTCTAAAATGAATTTGAAAATCCTATTTTCATTTGATTTATCTAATTATGGTTTTGGTTCAGAAATTAGGAATTTTTTTTCATTCTTTCTTCAGAAATTAAGATATATTGGAGGTGTTTGTTTGTTTAGGTAATTATTTATTTTTGAAATTACAGTAAGTTTCACTTTTAAAGCACAAACTTTCAAAAAAAATTAAAGCACAAAAAAATCTCAAATTAAGGATCAAAATTAGGAATTTTTTTTTTTACAATTTATTTTTACAAGAATTTGAATTTTGTGCTTTAATTTAAGATTTTTTTTGTGCCTTAAATTTCGTTGTAAGTTGTGACTTAAAAGTGAAACTGACTGTAACTTGAAAACTCAAAATAATAATAAATTTATGATTGAAATTTTTTCTCAATTTTTCTTTTAATTTAGTCGAATCTTTTCTAGTTGTTTGTATAATTTCAAGAATTCAACCCCTTTATTTAAATTTTTGAAATGGTATTATTTGTTTTGTTTTGGTTTGATAAAAAATGTTGAAGAATTCCCAAAACAAATTTGTAAAAAAGGATACAAGTAAAAATATTAATAAATATTAATCGGGTAAGAGATCCAAGGTTAATATCTTGTTTATTTACATCCAAATAGAGAAGAAAAAGAAGAAATTGTTTCTTAATATATACTTTGGTAAAATGTTTTTCCTTTCATTCTTGATTTCAACAAAGTTATTTGGAAAGGTGGTCTTCCTTATTTAGTCTTCTAAAAGAAAAATTTTGTTTCAAATGTACAAATTTTCGGATCTATTTTTTTGGTTTATTCTTTCGTTAATACCAAACATTCTATAAACGCACATATCTAGATCCAAAACCAAATTTACTAAAACCAAAAAATTTAATCAAAAAAAATGTTCGAAAAATCGAAAAATTTTAGATTCAACTCTATATTAAATTGGTTATTTTCACAAAATAGTGCTCCGAATGGTGAAATGTGGAAGTTTGAATATTTCATGTAACTCAAACAATCTTTTTTCAGTAAGGTTTTCACAATTAAAATTTTTCAAAATGGTAAAATGTACTTACTTCCTTTGAAATACAACATAGAAGTTTTCTAATTTGTGTTAAATATTTCAAACCTGTTTAACTGACTAGTTATCTTACATTTTTTCACTCAAAAGAAGTGAAATTCCACAATACACTTTTTTGGTGCCCTGTTGCCCCATGAGTATGGGTCCAAATCCACGATAAGTGACCAGAGCCTTTAAACAAAAATTTGTTCTTGAAAAAAACAACAAAGAATTAAAAAGAAAAATAAAAAAAAAAAAAACAAAAAATATATTTGTGGTAAAAAGTTAACTTTATTAAAGTGTATTCGATAAAACGAAAAATTATATATATCAAAATATATATAAATTTAAGTATATATCTAATTTGTTAGTATTAATAAAAACACAGATTATGATTTTCAAAAATCTTGTTAAAAAGAAAATTGACTCAATACCTTAATTAGCATTTTTATGTTCCTAATTTAAATCAATTTATTAATAAGTTAGAAGTAGTTTTCAAAGATCCTTAGAAAAAGAAACAATGACTCGGTTACTACTCAAACAAAATAAAAATTGATTGTTTAAAAATAAAAAAAAAATAAGAAATAAAACTAAAATAATAAAAAGATGAATGAAAAAAAAAAATAAAAAGATCTCAATTACTTTAAAATTTTCAAAGTCTTATTGGAAAGAAACTTTGACTCGAATTTCATTTGTAATTTGATCTTAGGTTCTTAAAATTCAAAAATGAAGGACAAATCAACAAAAAAAAAAGAACAAGAAAATTGGGAAAGAAAAAGAAAAAGAAAAGAAAACAAGAAAGTAGTATTATAAAAATAAAATAAAAAAAAAAAAAAATGAAAGAAAAAAGAGTTTAGTACCAAATATCATTTAAACAAATTAAATTATGTTCTTCTTCGAAATCATTTCCAAAGAAATCGTCAATATCTTGATTAAAATTGAAAAGAAATTCTGGTTGTATTAATGGGAGCTTGTGAAGTGCGGGTACCTCTTCCTTATTTTCTAAATGGTTTGTTTCTTCGAAAAGAGGATCACTATTGAACGTTTCTTCAAAAAGAGGATCTCTATTGTGTGTCGTTAAGAAAGGTGAGCTTGGTTCTTGTGGAAGAAAATCATTTAAGGTGCCCGTCGTTGAATCGTTTTGAATGCTTGTTTTGAGCTTTCGTTGCTTTATGATCGGGGTGTTAAACGATTCGGTTTGGTTATTATTCTCTATTTCTTTTGAAAGACGCTTTCTTGTTTGAGGAGCAGCACTAAAATGAATTGTTGCACTCTCGTCAATTTTTTTTATTTCAAATTGGTTACTTTCTTCGATCTTTAGATTTGTTTTTCTTGTTGTAGTCATGCTTTTATTTGTGTTTGTGTTTGTGTTTGTGTTTGTGTTTGTGTTTGTGTTTGTGTTTGTTTTTGTTTTTGTTTTTGTTTTTGTGTTTGTGTTTGTGTTTTTCTTTGTGTTTCTTTTCCTTGTTCTGGTTGTATTTTTTCTTGTGTTTATTAGGTTTTTTGTTTCTGTGTTTGCTTGTTTTTCTTGCTGCGATGCCATCAACTTTTTTTTTTTGTTTTCGATTTTTTTTTGTTGGATTTTCAATTTTATTTGTTTTCGTTCTTCTGATTGTGGTTCAAATACAAACCACTCACGAGAGTATTTCCTAGAGTTTTCAAGCTCAAAATTTTTCATTAAAAAGCTTGTAATGCCTCTTTCAATCGACTTTTTTGGTTTATTCGTTAAGTGTGAGAGATACTCGACACACGTCCTTTTAATCCGGACTTGCTTAGGGTAGCTTTCTTGTGGAACACCTTTTTTGATTAATTTCTTGGACAAAAGTGAAAAATCTAAGCCAAGTACTTCACCTGTTCGAATTTTGCTGATTTCTTTTAATCGTTTGCGAAACCCAGTAATTTTTTGAAACTTGATTTGAAGATCTTCTTCGGTTAAGGGAATAACGATAGTCATCTTGTGGATTTCTTTTTGTTTAAATAATTTTTGGTACAAAGAAAAAAAAAAAGAGAAAAGAAATTTGGTACAATTGAAAAAATAAAAATAAAAACAAGAGTTTTTGTAAAGCGTTGAAAAGCAAAAAGAAAAAAAGGTAAAAAAAAAAAAAAATTTATGTTCGTAAAAAAAAAAGTAAAAAAAAAGAAAACTAAAATTAAAAAAATGATTTTACAACTAAAGCACCACAATCTAGTTGGGTATTCAAACGTTTTAATAGGAGATTCGTTTTTGGTGTTTATGTTTTGTTTTTTGTGTCAACTAAATTTATTCAAAATTTAGAAAGTTATCAGCACTCTGATTTCCCAATTAACAAAGGAAAATATAGGTTTTGAGTTCATAAAAATATTTTTCGCTCTTGAGAAGTTGAATAAAATCAAATTCGAAATTTCAGATTTAATTCAGAGTCAGATGGAAATTTGAGACAAAATTGTCTTTTTATTCATTTGAAAGCAATAAGTGGATTTGGGGATATCAGAGTTAATTCACCAGAAAGTTTTTAAAAATCACAATTATTTGGAACAAATTGAGATCTCAGAGAAAATCGGTAATATTCAATCTAATCTAGATAAAATATAATCGCAATATTCGATACAAGGAGGATAATTGTCAAAAAATCGAGATAAATGACCAAACGTAGTAATGAAAAGCAAACTGATATAATAGTTGATTACTTTAAGGCTAATTCGATAATATTTCTAAAAACAAAAATTTTACATTGCTAAAAAAAAAAGAATATGTGAAAAAAGTCATTCTTTGGAAAAACAATAAAAAAGATTCTTGATTTAATCAAGGATCAGATCAAAGAGTTTTCACTGCACTTTATTTTTGTTTGGTTGACAAACCGATCGATTCTTTTAGATCAACAAATCTAATAACTAAAGATAAATAAATTTTTTCTCATTCATTGTAGTGTTGTAAATTGTGTTGAATGAAACGACTTCTAAAACAACCAACACTTCACTCGTTCTTTAAAGAAATGCGTTCTTGGGTTCAAACATTTTCAATATTCTAGTGAAACTGTTAGGAGTTGGTTTACTATTCAAAAGCTTGCACAACTACCTATCCACATTATCACCAATTATTAAGATTTATTGCTCCAATTGTTTTCTTCTTCTCATTCTTCTTTTCAATATCTTTGTATTGGGCAGAAAACACAACTAGAGCTTTAAGTGCTTATAGATTTTTGTTTGATCGATCACCAATAAGATTGAACATTAATCTTTTTTATTTTTGGTTATTTAACTCGTGAAGGTAATAACTCCATTTTAAAAAAACAAAACACCTATTTTGTATTCAATTATATTTTTGAAATGGATACGATTATTTGTTTGATCATAAAATTCACTGAAATTTTACATTTTCAACAAAAAAAAATGAAATGCAGAAAATTTTTTTTTTCACAACAAAAAATAGAAGGTATTTTCAAAATACTTTGATGTTTTTTGTATTTCAAACCTTTCAAACATTTGAAGACACTTAACAAACCACCTTGAAACTTTCTAACATATTCAAATGGGAAAAGCTCTGTAAAATTCATATCATTTGTAAAAGTCAAGAAATTTTGTTTAGTGATTTTAAAAAAAAATTTACATTTTTCGTGTTTTTTACTTTAACATGATTTGATAGATTATCGGGAAATTCTCTGAGCTCTTGATTTGTTACAAATAATCATGATTTTTTTTATTGTTTGTGATAAAATAGCACTACTCATGTTTTTTTCTCTATAGTCAAGATTTTATTGCTAATGTTGTAAAAATCTATGTTTGCATCAAAGTTTCGAGACACAACAGTGAAAAATTTTTTCAAATAAAAAATTATTATTTGCTAATTTTACCCTTTTTAATAACTTCAATTAGAATAAAAAATATTGGTTAATAAAGGATCTTTGATCAAAAAATATTTTTTAAGATATTTAACAATTCAAATTGGAAAATTGAATTTTCCAATGAGATATTTTTTTTCCATTTAATAGTAAAAAATTTGAAAACTTTTTCTCTTGGCAGCTAAGGGGTCATTTTATTTTATTTTAAAAGTATTTTAAATCTGATGAAAACATTTTAAATAGGGAATCAATTATTTTGACTATTGCGGAGTTATTTGTTCTTTTAAATTGAAAAAAAAATAATTTTACTTTGATTTTCCGTTGGGTTATTTTTAATTTTTGAAATAAACCAAAAATTTTTATAAATTTTCGGTTTATTTCAAAAACAAAAAAAAAAAAAAGCCATTAACTTTTTCAGAATTTAAAAATATTGAGTAAAATCTATATTTTTCTCCATTCTTTCGAATCCTGGAAAAGCCAGGCACTCTTACGGATACTTTCTTTAGGTTTTTCAGAATTTAAAGGAATAGAGAAAAATCAAAAGGATTTTACTCAATTCTTTTGAATTAAAAAAAACCTAGGCATGCTACGGCACTTGACGGACACTCTCAATATTTATCATCAGTTCTTTTTTTTTTTTTTTTTGAGTTTTTTTAAATTATTATAGTGTTTTCAAAACTATTAGTTATTATCTCTTTAAAAAAATATCCTAAAGTTGAGTTTAAAGATAATTCATTGTCACATCCATTGGAAATTTTTTACCCCAAAATAGATCTTTTTTTCAAGACTAGAGACTTTTCAAAATCGTATTAATATTAACAACAATAAATTCAACAACCCCAAGATTTTTAAGAACTGAGAGGTTGATTATATTTGAATAAACCCGATTAATAAGAATGAAATTATAATTGAAGTTGTAGTTTTGTCTAACTTTTTTTTTTTTTAAAATTTATTTTTTCATACCTATGTTCAGAAATGCTAAAAATGGATTTCAAGTTAAAAATAATAATTCAATTTGGAAAATAGTAAATAATGTTTGTTTGATCTCTAAGTACTCGGTTTTTTCCTTAGTTTTTCAATTTTAAGATGTGGTAAACATTTTTTTCAATTTGTTATTAAATTTACTTGATGTTTTTTTTTGATAATCATTCCCTTAATTTATTTTTTCTTTTTTGTTTTATTTTTTTTTGTTCATTTCATTATCAAAAATCTTATTTCCCTTTTTTTTTTCCTGTTTCCCTTATTTAACCAAACACTAAGCTCTTTTTTATTGTTCAATTTCGAATTTAAAAAAACTAACCAACACTTAGAAATTGTTTACATTTATTTCTCCTTAAAATTGACTTTCCCGTTCAATACAAATTCACAAAATTAAAGTTTTATATTGGCACTCAGCCTAGAAGATTTTATGATAATTATTCAGTTTTTTTTTCTCCTAAAATTAGTAAATTATTCTAGGGAAATTGAACGAAAATTCTTTCTTTTTTCCTTGGAAAAATACCATCTAGGCCAAAACCAGATCTCTTGATAAATTTACCATTTACTTCAGATTAAAACTCTATTGTAATTTCGATCACCTAAAAAAAGAAGTGTTCTTTCAATACCTTTTCAAAAGATCTCCTTCAAACTAACATTTCTGAAAAAAAAAGTTTAAATAATTTAAAAAATTCATGTTTCTTCTTTGTTATTGATTTTTTTTATTAGTTTATCTCCAAAACTCCAAAACTTTCAACAAATATGCGTTCCACTTTTTTCTGAAAAACGAATCATTTTTTAAATTTTAACTTTATTCTTTGTTTATTTGAAATGTTTAATCAACAAATTCAGACAAGAAATTTATTAAAAATTGTAATTACACACTCCTTACTTTCTTTCCTTGATTATTTTACAATAATCATTCTCTTCAAAAAAATTTTTTTTTTTTTTTTTTTTTTTTTCTTTTCTTTTCTTCCTTTTTGTTTTCAATCTTTCTGTTTACCCCAAATAACCATAGTCAAAGAAACAAAAAGAATTTATAAAAAACTTAGAAACAAAATCAGGAGAAGATTTGATTCAAGAATTGTCTTTAATCAAAGAATGGCCTTTTTATGAAAAAGGATCTTTCATATCTTGGAAAAAAATTCTTACTTCAATAAATGATTACCTGAATGGTTTTCATTTAGTTAGCTCTACCTTTCTTGAAAATTTGTATAATGAAAAAGTATTAAATAACATTGAGCAAATAATTTCGATGCTGAACTTTCTGAAATTACTTTTTGAATGCTCGGATATGAGCAGCGTATCGAATTTTGAAGGAGAAGAAACTCTCTTAATTTTAATGTTTGTTCATCCCAAACTATTGGTACCCTGTTTGGAGTGCTTTACTGCATTGTACTCAAAGTCTGTTATCAACAAGACCCATATGAATCAAATCGATCCCAAATTTTCGAATTTATTTAGGAATTACATCTTTCATTTTTGTGTTGATTCTGTTCCAAAAAAGATAAACAAATCATACCCTTTGTCAAAATTATGTGAATTGAACCAAGAATCTACTATTACTCAAGAGGTTTGACCTTTCCTAAAATTCTTTTTGTAAAAAGAATAAATTTTTTTCTTTTTGATTCTTTTTATTCTTTCTTTTTTGATTTTAACATTTTTTTTTTTCTCATTTTTTTTTTTTTTTTTTTTTTTAATATTTTTTACTTTTCCTTTTCTACCTCTTGATCACAAATATTGAAGTTTTTTGAAGAAGAACAAACAATTTATTTAAACACCGAAACAAACGAAAAGAAGATTGCTTACACAATTTTACCAAATGAATTAAATTGGTTAAATCAAGAAAATACAGTCCCTACGATTTTTACCAAGCTAATTGAGAAATACTCAATCAAAGAAGAGTACTACCATTTTCTTTATTCTCAAATAATTCGTTCCTATGAAGTTTACCAAATAAAAATCACCAAGAAAGATTCCTTATTTCATCTGATTAAAAGAAAATTGACAGCATTAAACACTTTGTTCTCTTATAATTTAAAGGACAACGATCAAATTCAATTGATAAAATTCGAATACCCAACAATAGTCAAAGAATTATTTTCCATTATTTGTAATGAGAATGAAATTAATGAAGTAAGCCATTTTATTTATATTTATTTTTATTTTTTATCAAAATTTTTTTTTTTTCTACTGTATTTTCCAAACCAACACATTTTCCTTTTCTTAAACGGTTTTAAAACTGAAGAACCAATTTTAATCAAAAAATTTTGTTTCTGAAACATTTTCAAGATTTGTACAATTTTTTAAATTACTGTTGCCAAAATAATCCGTGAAGACTTGATAAAAAAACTGTGTTTCAAAATAAAAAGTTGTGTATTTCTTTTTTTTTCGACAAGTCCTACACATTAAATAATCAAAGAAACCGACAACAAATGATAAGTAAATACCGTATTGGGTTCTTAAAGTTCTACCATGAAAAAAGAAATTCCATTAAAAATAAAAGATCAAATATAAAATTTTTCTCTCCAAAAACATCGAGTTATTTTAAAGAAAATTTTTTGTACTTTAAGATCGTAATCCCTAAAAAAAATCAGCTTTACTTAAAAAACAAAAATTTTTGGAAAAATTTGAAACTAATTCAATTCATAATTTAAAGACTTTCTCAAAATATCTGGATTTTACTTTCAAAATATATTTTACTGCAGATATACCCTTGTGTACTTAACTAGATGTTGTATCAGAACAAGAAGAAAAAAAAAATAACGGGTTTTATTTGAGACACATGGATTTTATACTCTGATCATAGATAATTTGACCCTCTGTATCCAAACCATTTTTCTTTTTTTTATTTTAGAAAGTTTAAAAAAAGATCTATTTCAAGTGTGCGTTCACCAAAATTTGTGTAAAATTCTTGATAAAATATAAAGATTGAATTCAATTTTTAAAAATAATAATTTCTTTACTGTTAATTAAAAAACAAATTGACCATTTTCACAAGAAGATGGCAGTTTGCAAATCAACCCACATTCTCATTGTATTGTTCACCAATAATACACCCCGTAAGATAATAACAATCTAGATACTAACGACACAATTATCTCTTCTTAAAATCATTTTTTTCTCTTAAATTTTATTTTCAATTTTGAAATATGAATTTTTTGAAAAATAAATACAAGAAAAAAAAAAAAATAGATTGTTGTAAAGTTGGAAGGCTTCCTTTTAATGGTTTAAGGAATGTAAGTAAAGAGATAAATCTACAACTTCCTAATGTTTTTTTGATTCGATTCAGAAAAAAAACCAGCGCAACAAACACAAGTTAATAAAAACACAAAAATTATGTGAACAAAACAATATATTTTTTGTTTCGATTTTAAATTATTATTGATCACATTTAAACCAATTTTTAATGAAAAGTGAATGTTTGTCTTTATCAGAATGGTCTTTTTTTCTTATTTTTATTAATTGATCTGAAAAATAACCCAAAAACAAAAATATACAATTTATTATTGCTTTCCTTTTCACAAAATATTATTGTTTAATATTTGAGAACATTCAAGAATAACCAAATTGAATATTGATTATATTTTCAAAAAGATTAATGGTACTCGACAAATGAAATGATCACTAAACCAATATTCAATGATTAAAAAATTGAATTATCGTAATATTTTATTTTTTTGAGTTAATCTGACATCCAACTCTCCGTGAGTCAAACAGTTCTTATTTCTGAAATGATTCTTTCAAAAGAAATTCAAAAAAAAACAATAAAAAAAACGAAACAAAAAAAAATTAACATTATTAACTTTAGATTTCTGGAAAAAAATTGTTTAATTGATTTTAATTGTAAAGATGGTTGTGAAAAGGAAAATTTTTCAATTATTTTTTCCTTATTTTGTCCGCTAATAAATGAAGATATATAAAACCAAAATCCCCCAAACTTGATTAATACCTATTTTTAAAATCTTCAAGCCCAGTTCACATGAATGGAAAAAGTCTATCAACAAAAAATTCAAAAAATTCACTTTTACTAATGTTTACAATTAAAATTCAAATTGGGTAAATTGTACATGTTTAAATTTTGGTTTTATGCCGATGTTTTGAATTCAATTTTGGTTCCAATAATAAATCTACTTTTTGAACTTTGCTTTTGTTTTAAAATGAACAAAAAAAGACATTAAAAAATATTTGAAAATCAAAACATTTACTACTTTTTTACAATGAAAACCGATTTGACAATTTTTTTCCAGAATGGTTATGTATATTATATTAACACAATTACTTTTCAACATTTGATCTTACTAAATTGTTTTACTCGAATAATTAAAAAAAAACAAAATATAACTATTTTAAATCTTGATGAGGAATAAAAGTTTTCAAAAAGTATTGCCCAAACTGTTTGACCTACTCTTTTATGCAATAGAAGTTATACTTTTGAAAACTTTTGTTACACAATTTTTTACAAAGACTGAACCAAAAATCTAAAATTAATACTTTGAAACAAAAAAATCAATTATTTTTTTTTTTATAAATCAATTCATTGATTTCATTTCTTTAAAATAATAAAATTGAATATAGTATATTAAACTAATTTAAAATATTAATTTTTATTTTATAAAATTATTAATATTATTTTCACATAAATTTTTATTTTTTATATCTTTGAAAAATTAAAAAAAAAAAAACTAATAAAAAAAAAAAAACTAAAAAAAAAAAAGGAATTTCGAATTTTAGCTTGTAATGTATTGTTCCATGGATATCATCACCAAACTTATCAAAAAGAAATTTTCGAATCTTCAGGATTAGGCCAAGTTTCAAGTTTATTAGCAGCAAATACAATTCCCGAAATTATTAGAATTTCACTTACAAAACTCAAGGAAAAAAAACAGACCGATAAAAAATATGGAATAAAATTTCTAGAAAGTATATTTAATTTTATACATAAAATTTATAATACATCATATGGAAGAAAATCTTTAAATGGATTAAATATTTTGAATTGGGTTCAATTATTTGTTCCTATTATTTGTGATTCCGAATTTAAAAATTATGGATTTTTAACCAAAATTACAGGAATAATATTACTTTTACTGAGAACACAGACAGACATTTTCCAATATGTTTCCCAAACAACTTTTTGGTCTGATTTAATCAATAGACTAATAAATGATGTTGATTGTTTTATAAAAGTAGATGGTGATATTAATAAAAATTTAAAAGAAGATGAAAAAAAAGAAAATATAAATAAAAAAGATGAAAAAGATGAAAAAAATGAAGAACAAGAACAAGAACAAGAACAAGAATCAGAAAAAGAGAAAGAACAAGAAAAAGAACAAGAAAAAGAACAAGAACAAGAACAAGAAAAAGAACAAGAAAAAGAAAAAGAAAAGGAAAAAGAAAAGGAAAATGAACAAGAACCAAACAAAGAAAAGCAAGAAAATATAAATGAAAAAGTAAAAATTATACCATATGAATGTGTAACTTTTTTAGCTAATAGTTTTTACGTACTTCATACTTTGTCTAGAAATTTCACAACAAATTTTGAAGAGATAATTCAACAGATAAATTGCATAAAAATGATTAGTAAATTACTCCAAAATGTTAATTTATGTTTTTATTCTAATAGATTATTTGGTTGGCTTATTGAATTTTTAAATATTATTTTAAATAAATTTTCAAATATTATTCCACAATTAATTGAAAACACTTCAATATTCCAAGATTTCCTGAATTTAATAAAAGAAAAATGTCCAATTTCAACAACCGGATTAAGAATAATACCATATATAATATATTCCTTTTGCAAAACATCAGAAGGGAGAGAAATAGTATTCCAAAGCGGAATTGTAATTCATTATTTAAATTATTTTTCCCAAAAGCATTACATTCATCCCTTTGGATATAATATAAATACAATTGGTAAAGTATTAACACAGATCACTTCCAAAATTCCAAAATTACGTGAGAATATTTTAACAACAATTTTTAAGATCATTGAAAAAGCTTTAAATAAAAAAAATGAACAAGAAAAAAAACAAGAACAAGAAAAAGAACAAGTACAACAGCAAGAACAAGAACAAGAACAAGAAAAAGGAAAAGGAAAAGAAAAAGAACAAAAGCACAAGCAATTAAAAGTACAAAAACAAAAAAACTTGGCTGCACCACTCAATTTAATTTTAACATTTCTAGAATCATTTTTTATTGAACCTCTAAATATTAACAGGTTTATTGATCTTGATGGTATTAAAAAGCTAATGAAAATTTTAACTTTTCATCCAAAAAATGAAATTTCGAAGAAATATAATTCTATTCTCTTTCTAAATATTAAAAAATTATTTGTCATTATTTCCAAAAAAAGTAATCCCAAAGTATCTTCACAATTAATTGACTCAATGGTTGTTGAACTGATAAAAATTAATGAATTAGAAGTTAATGAATTGTTTTCAAACATTGGGAATCTTAAAATTATTATGGAATTTAACGATTTGCTTGGTGAATTAATAAAATTAGCGATCAATCAAAATTTAATTGAGAATTCAACAACCGCCTTATTAAATGAATGGAGCACTGAAAATTCTTTTAAGCTTTGCAACATCTTTAGTAATTTGAAGGTCAAAGCTTTAAAGCTTATCACCAAAGAAAAAAATCACGAAATACTGACGAAAAAATTTAAAGAAAAAGAAATTCTAAAAGAAGAAGAAGAAAAGAATGTAAAAGATAAAGTAAAAGAAATCGAAATTGAAAAAGAAAAAGAAAAAGAAAAAGAGAACGAAAAAGAGAAAGAAAAGGAGAAAGAAAAAATAAAGGAAAAAGAAGAAAAAAAAAACCAAAAATTTCAAAATAATTTAAAAAAAATTATTTCTTCTATTGATTTCTTATTCAACGAAATAAATAGAGCAATTATAAGTTCCTTTGTTGATATTAAAAAATCAAAAAATAAATATTCGGAATTTTATTCAAAAAAAGAAAAAGAATCTGATCAAAAAAAAACCCTACACCCTTCAAAAAAAACATTTGAATTATGCAAAATTCTATCAAATACCTTGTCGCATGAATTAGAATTAATAACAATCTTAGATGAGATAGATGAATTTAAATTCTTACCCTCTTTGATCATAAATGATTTTATGAATTATTTATTTGTTCAATTGGATAGCACTAATTATTCGAAAGAAAAATGTTTAAATACATTATTATTAACCCAATTGCAACACGATGGTTCAATAACAAAATTATTTAATTTAATAAATGGTATTTTAGATTTTAAAAACGAAAACGAAGACGAAAATATAAATAAAAATGAAAAATTGGAAAACAAAAAATTATTATTTAAACAAGAATGCCATAGTTATAACTTAAATTTATTTTTAAAATTAATATTAAAATTAATTAATAATGAAGTTTTTTTTTCATCTCATGCAACTATAGCCTTAAAGGATTATAAACCAAACGATGATGAAGAAACGAAAGGTTTTAATGGAACATTTTTTTTCACTGATTTACTTATGGAAGTGACTAATATTATTATTAAAAAATTATGGAATAGCGAAGAATTATTAAAAAATTCCAAAATAATTAGCTCTGAAAATTTGAAAAACTTGATCTTCATTTGTGATTATGGTGCGATTGGAAGCGATCAAACAAAAATTGAACAATTAAGCAAAGAAATGGAGGAGCAAAGTAAAAACACGCAGCAGGCCTTTGGGCTACCAAATATCCGTACTTTGAATTCCTTTCGAACAAGGCCACAGGATGTTGTTGTCAATCAGCAAATTCTTAATTTGATGGTAGAGATGGGATTTATTAGGGAACAAGCAGAATTGGCATTAAGGAATGTTGGCGGGGAAAGTATTGAAGACGCAACGGATTGGATTCTGAACAACCCCCAGGCATTTGTACAGCAACAAAACACCGATGGTGGTCTCGAAGAAGCAATTCGATTATCCATTTTAGAAATGGAAGGAGGAACAGGGACTGGTGGGCAAAATAGTAATTTATTTAATATTGAAGTTACAAAAAGTGAAGAACAAATTAAACAGGAAGAATTAAAAAAAAAACAAGAAGAATTGAAAAAGAAGGAAAGAAATGAAAAAATTCAAGAAATGAAAGATTTTTATAAAAATACAGAAGAAAATAAAATTTTTTATTTATTAGAATTAATTGAAAAAAGAACTGGTGAAATTGAATCAGATATTTGTGAAACTATCTTTAATTTAATTGAAAGGCAAAAAGAACCAGAAATAAAAATCCATTTAATTGTTGATGAAATTCATAACAGAATTAAAATTAATTTTGATAAAATGATTGAACAAATAAATATTATTAATAATAAACACAATAATGAAAATATAAAAACAGAATTAGAAAAACAAGAGAATGGAAAGCAAAATATTATATCCAAGTTTGAAAAAAAATTATTTTCTCTAATTAGAATATTATCGATGCTAATTAATCTATTCGAAATCGATAACGAGGGTTTATCCAAAAAAAAACAATCAAAACATTTAAATCAAAGAGAGGCACAATTAAAATTAGAAAATAAAAATAAAAAACAAAAATTTCGAGAAATGATTTTAACAATTGCCATTGGAAATAATATTGCTTCAACATTGACGAAAATAATTAATTATTATTCAAATAACTTAAATATTATTCAAAAAATAGATGACAATGCCCCATCTTGGTTTATAATTGCTTTAATCACTCTTGATTTGATCATGACTTTTTTTGAATTAACAAAAATCTCGAAAAACAAACAAAAATTAATTGACAAAATTAATAAAGATAATTTAGAAATTAATAAAACAGAGTTATTAACAAATCTGTTAAAAATATTTGATTCACAGATCAATCTTTATCCCAATAGCAATGAAAATACGAACACAAATGAGGATTTAGAAACCAATACTAATTGCTTACAAATCATTTTACAATTATTTGTAAAATTAACAAATACTGTTGAAATGTCAAAATTATTTATTGATTTGAAAGGAATTGATAGTATTACACAATTGCTATTTAAATCTGATGAACAGACCTTTATTGGCAAAACTTGTTTAACCAATTCAATAATTAGAAACATTATTGAAAATAAAAAAATACTTCAAGAATCAATGGAACAAGAAATTAGAAAATCTTTAAAAATGTTATTATCATCTAATGAAAAGCATCAAGATTTATCAAAGCAAAAAATGGATTTGATAGCCTTTAATAAAAAATATTCGAGATTAATTGCAAGAGATAAAGAATCCTTTTTAAAAGCCATTCAAAATGTTTGCAAACTTGAATTTTCTTCAAATCAAAAAAATGCCTTTATTAAATTAAATACTAATTTAAAAAAAAAAACTTTACAATTTCTCAATCAAGATATTGAAAATCAAATCGAAAATGAAAAAGATGAGAAAAATCAAGATCAATTAAAAAAAAATGAAATTTCGATCATAATATTAAAAATAATAAATCAATTAAAAAATGAATTCATAAATCTTGTGAAATTACAAAATGAAAAAAAAGAATTAAATAATAAAATTGACGAATTAATTAAAGAAGAAGCATTAAAGGAAAAAGAAAAGGGAATTGTAAAAGAAACTGAGGAAGAAAAAGAAAACGACAAGGTAAAAGAAAAAGAGAAAGAAAAAGAAAAAGAAAAAGAAAAAGGAATTGAAAAAGAAAAAGAAAAAGAAATGGAAAAAGAAAAAAAAGAAGAAATGGAAAAAGAAATAAGAAAATTTAATGATCAAAAAAGAAAAACAATTAATTTAATACATCAAAAGGAATTTTCAATAGTTAATGTTTTTTCCTTTTTAAATCATTTAACAAAAAGTTATTCTCAATTTCATTATGAATTATTAAATATTAAAATAAATATTGATGATTTAAATATAGACAATGAAGAAAATGAAATTAATTTTAACCAATTCTTAATAGATAATTTCTTAAACCGAGAATCTCTTTCTAGTGTTGTCACAAAATTATTGATTACATTATTAAAAGCAAAACCAGGAGATTTTGAAAAAAACAAATTAATTTTGAGAGATCTTTTTTATCTTCGTAAAAAATTAAATAATTATTCAAATTTCAAATTATCAAACTACAATTATCAATTTTCAGTAAATCATATTCTTCCTCTCTTGAATATAATTTATAAATTATTTGAAGAAGCGAAAATAACATTAACAATAGTGCAAAATGAAAAATTTTTTAAATCTTTATTATTTCAAGTATTTTTCCAACCATCAAAACAAAATGATATTAGGAAAACGTTTTTAAAATTATTAAATTCAGTAAAAACAATATTTAGTGAAATTAAAAAAGAAAATAAAGAAAACCAATTTATTCATTTTACAAATTTGATTGAACAAATTTTAAAATTATTAGAAATGCTAACATTTGTTAAAAATTCACATTTTTATGATTTATTAATTAAAGTTAAAGAATACCATGAAAAAACATTTCATAATATAAAAGTCAAAAAAGAAGAAAAAGAAAAAGAAACAGAAACAGAAAATGAAAAGGAAAAGGAAAAGGAAAAGGAAAAGGAAGAAGAAATGGAAAAAGACATTGAAATTGCCACATTTATGAATTCTTTACGTGAACCAATGGAAGAGTTTTTATCTGGTATCATTGAAGGGAGAATTGATGTTGATGAAGAATTAGAAAAATTATTAGAGCCATTTACTTCTGATCTTGGAATGAATATTAAAGAATTAGCTAATAGACAGAAAGTAATTTTATTAAATGAAGATAAAAGAATTAAAAAGGCTCTAATTAACAACTATAAAGAAGAGTTACCAATAATCCATTCCTATTTTACAGATAAGTTTAATATGAATTTCTTATTTGAAAAGAAGAAGAAGAAAAAAGAAAAAATTGATAAAGACCGCTGTGTGAAAGATCAAGTTGAAAAAAGCACCCTACATGACCTTCTTGTGCAAGATCAATTAATACAGAGACATCAACAAGAAAATTCCTTTTTATTTGATTATGTTTCAACTGATAGCGAGGATTCAGAGGATGACTCAGATGATGATTCAGATGACGATCCATTTATTTCGCCAAATAGAAATAGAATGTTTTCTGAAAGAAACCAAAGAAATATGGAAGCTGAAAGATATCTGAGAGAAAGAATTTTGAGTGCAGAGAGACAGTTAAGAAGAAATAATTTTACTGGAAGACAATCACAATTGACACAATTGCAAATCGAAAATGACCTTCATAGATTACAAAGACTTGTTAGGGAGAATAATGCATTTGCCCTTAGAAATTCCAACACCACAAGTCGACCATATGGCCGATTAGGAAGTAGATCCATTTATCAGTCGCCTTCACACTTTCTTTCACAGTCACGCTCGCGTTCCCCCTCACCAACTAGAACACAACAAAGAAGAAACATTAATGATTCAACATGGTTTGAACAGATTTGGCTAGGTGGTTTATTTTCCAGAAATGTTTTTACCAATCGTCCTAATATGATCAATTACGGACAAAATCAAAATAGATATTATAATAATTCCTTTGAACAAGGTATCCCTACAGACCCAATTCTTTCTGAAATTGCAACATCCGAACAAGAATCAATCAGAGATTCCTTAGTTGAAATAAGTTTCCCCAATCTTTTACTAACAAAGGAAACTGAAACAAAAAAAGAAGAACCAAAAACAAAAACAGAAAATAAACAAGAAGTAAAGAATGAAAAAGAACAAGAAACAACACAGCAACAAACCCAAGAACAAACCATACAAAATGAACAAATACCTAATTTAGATAATTTAATTTCTTCATTTATTCAGAATAACCAACAAACCGATTCTCAAAATTCAGTAAATGTAAATACCACTACAAATATAAATATGGGTGGCTTAGATACTGAATTATTAAATGAATTACCAGAAGAACTCCGTCTTGAAATACTCACAGAACAATTTCGAGCCCAACAAAATATTTTCCAAAATATGCAAACAACAGAAAATCAAAATCAAAATGAGAAAGAAAAAGAGACTGAAACTGAAAAAGAAACTGGGGAGGAGAAAGAAAATGAAACTGAAAAAGAAAACGAAAATCAAAATCAAAATGAGAAAGAAAAAGAAACCGAAAAAGAAACTGAAAAAGAGAAAGAAAAAGAAAAGGAAACAGAAAAAGAAACTGAAAAAGAAAAGGAAACTGAAAAAGAAAAAGAAACAGAAACAGAAAAAGAAACTGAAAAAGAGAAAGAAAAAGAAACTGAAAAAGAAAAAGAAACTGAGAAAGAAAAAGAAACTGAGAAAGAAAAAGAAACAGAGAAAGAAAAAGAAACAGAGAAAAAAAAAGAAACAGAAAAAGAAACTGAAACAAAAACAGAACAATCAACAACTGAACAAAATCAAGATCAACAAGATGAATTATTATTTGGTCAATATAGAAGACAAGATTTAGAAGGACTTGATATTGATGTATTGACTGAATTACCAGAAGAAATTAGGATGGAAGTTATTCGAGATCACCTTAGACAACATCCACCCCGCCGAGAACAAAATACTTCTACAACTATAACTACAACAACAACTACTACTACAACAACAACAACAATAAATATTAATGAAAATGATAACCAAAATACAGAAAATAATTCAAATGAAAATGAAAACCAAAATGAAAATGTAAATGAAAATGAAAATGAAAATCAAATCCAGGAACAAACCGAAAGAGAAATATTTTTATCACAATTACCACAAGATATTTTAAATGAAGTCTTAGAATCTGAACAAAGACAACAAAACCAAAACACAAATCAACAACAAACAAGAGGAAATGAAATGGATGCAGGAACATTCGTAGCAACTTTACCACAAGATATTAGAAACGAAGTCTATTTAACAATGCCGGAAGAAGTAATTGTAACTTTACCACCAAATTTAATGAACGAGGCAAGAGCAGTTAGAGATAGAAACCGATATAATCGATATAATAACTATAGGATTGGAAGACAAGGGAGAGAAGGTTATTATGGAATGGAAACCTTTTCAGCCTTAAAAACTTTGAAGGATAATTTAAAAATAAAAAGCAAAGAATTAACCCAATTTATGGAAAAATCCCAAAAAATATATTCACAAAATGAGCCAATCTATGACCAAGAATCCATTTTATTATTAATTGAATTAATTGTATTCTTTTTTAATAAAAAATATTTAAAATACCAAGAACAAAGACTTAATAACCAAGAACAATATGGACACAGAAATATTCAATATGCTCTTCAAATTCACTCACTTGGAAAGAAAAAATTATCAAATATTTTTATTTCAATTTCTAAACACCCAATTGTAATGAAAATGTTATTAGATAATTTACAAAATATTCTAACAGAAAAGAACTTGGATAATTTTAATCCTATAACATTTTATGAGAAAGAAGAAATTGAAAAAGAAAAAGAAATTAAAAAAGAAGAAAACGAAGAAAAAGAAAAAGAAAAGGAAAATGAAAATGAAAATGAAAAGGAAAAGGAAAAGGAAAAAGAAAAAGAGAAATTAAAATTATTTATACCCTCCGAAATAAAAAACCATTATTTATCCACATTAATATTTTTAGCAAAATTACCACAAGTCAAAGATTATTATCTTTTTGAAAAAATTGATGAAAAAGTAAATAAGGAATCCAAAGAAGTAAAAATTCAACAATTATCACAATTTTCTGTTTTAATCGGATTATTAGAAAAGGAATCTTGGAAAAACAGCGTGAAATCTAATATAATTGAAAAATTATTAACATTATTATTAATTTTGTTATCTCATGATGATGAAGAAAAAGAGAAAGTTAAAAAAAAAGAAAATGAAAAAGAAAAAGAACTCGAAAACATCACACCATATGTTCCTTCTTCTTCATTGAAAAGTTTAGTTAATATTTTATTAAGAAAAGATTTAAATGAAACCACTTTCAAAAAAGCAAATGAATTAATTGAGCTATTATCAAAAAACATTAACAACCAATTAATATTAAAAGAAACTTTGATTGAAGTATCAAAAAATTATGGAGAAAAAAGTATAAAAAATATCAAAATAATTTTGGATGAAATAAATAAAATTTTAAAAGAAAAAGAAATAGAATTAAATGAGAAAGAAAAAGAATTAAAAAAACAAGAAAAAGAATTAAAAGAACAAGAAAAAGAAAAAGACGAGGAATTAAAAGAAAAAGAAATTGAAAAAGAAAAAGAAGATGAAGAAAACGACAACGAAAAAGAAAAAGAAGAAGAAGAAGAAGAAAAATTGACCAAAAAAAATTTAGAAGAAATAAAATTTGGAAACATAAATTTATTAAGAATGATCAAAACTTTATCATTAGTACTTGAAAGATGCGGAATCAATTTTGAAGAAAAAAATGAAATATATAATAATTTATTAATTGAAAAGCTTTGGGATAATTTAAATGTATGCTTCATTAATTCATGGAAAATTCAATCAATCAAAATCTCTATTGATGAGTTAAATAAGGAAAAAAATAAGGGTTCCAAACAAAAGAATAGCGAAACTGGTAATAATAACAGGAGAACAGTTCAAAGAAGAATTCAAAATTACTTACCGCAAACCAATAATTGGGGAGAAATCCATGTACCATTTACACACCACGGAGAAGATGAAAATGGATTACAATTCTTAGATAATAATCTTACAAGAGGTAATAGAGGAATGATTTCTTTAGACAACGAATCAGACAATGGAACGTTCTCAACACTGATTTTTGAATATTTACAACAATTGTTACCATTATATGAAACATATTTAATTATAAAATCACCAAAGATCCGTTTATTGGTGGATACGCAATTAAACGAAGAGGAAATTAAACAGTATTTTGAAGAAAACGAATTGACAGATAAAATCAATTTAAAATTATTTATTGAATATTGGAATACTATTAACAATCATCAAAGCTTGTTAAATTTATTAATTCATGAGAATAACCAATTATTGAAAACTTCCTTCAAATTGTTATTAAATACACCAAAATTGCTCTCCTTTGAAAATAAATTATCTTATTTCAGAACTGAACTTCATTCCAGGTTCGAAGATAGGCAAAGATACCAGAACATTCGCTTAACTGTCCGAAGAGACCATGTACTAGACGATTCCTATCACCAACTCAAGCATCGTACCAATGAGGAATTATTGGGAAGTTTGAAGGTCACCTTTTCCGGCGAGCCCGGTATCGACGCTGGTGGCGTCACTAGAGATTGGTATCATACACTTTCTAAGGCAATGTTTAACCCAAGTTACGCATTATTTACAAGAAGTGAAAAAAAAAATATTTACCAACCAAACCGCTTTTCATATATTAACCTTGATCACTTGGAATATTTCAAATTCATTGGAAAAATAATGGGCAAAGCCATTCATGACCACATCAATCTAGAGGCATATTTCACTCGCTCCTTCTATAAGCATATCTTAGGAATGCCAGTTACCTACCATGATATGGAAGAATTGGACCACATGTACTACAAATCAATTTTGTATATCCTCGAAAACAACAGTGCAGAACAACTTCAATTATATTTCTCGGCAGATTTTGATGACCTCGGAGAGAAAAAAGTGGTTGATTTGGTTCCTAACGGAAGTAAAATTTTGGTCAACGATCAGAATAAACAAGAATATATCCAATTAATTTGTGAATTGAAAATGACAAAATCGATTAAACAGCAAATTGATTTCTTTTTGAAAGGATTCTACGAATTAATACCTAAGGACTTGATTTCAATTTTCAATGAAAAGGATTTGGAGCTATTAATTTCTGGGCTCCCTGAAATCGATATTGAAGATTTGAAAAATAATACGAGATACAAGGGCTATGAAGAAACAGACGAGCATGTTAAATGGTTCTGGGAAATTGTTACAGAATTCACCCATGAAGAAAGAGCCAAGCTATTACAATTTGTGACAGGGACAAGTAATGTCCCATTGGAGGGCTTCGGTGGGCTAAGAGGAATGAACGGGCTCCAAAAATTGCAAATACACAGATCTCCCAATATAGACAGATTGCCAACCAGCCATACTTGCTTCTTGCAATTAGATTTGCCTTGCTATAAATCAAAACAAATAATGAAAGATAGATTATCTTTTGCTATTAATGAAACTAAAGGCTTTGGCTTTGTCTAAAATTATTTATCATTTTTAATATTATTATTTTATTACTTGATCATTACTTTTCATTTTTTTTTTTTTATTTAATCAATAAAATTAAGATAAAATTTTTAATAAGGTTATTCGTCTCATTTTGATACATTATGTTATATTTATCATATGATCAATTTAGTGGTGGTTAAATAATATATATAACATTATAAGGTATTTCTAAAAAAGTAGGGAATTTTTTTTTAACATTTCATAAAAAATAATCTTTTTTAGTAAATGTCTATCTAAATTGATAAGATAAAATTAAGTTAAATTTTAATACTGATTGAATCAAGTACCTATTGAACTTGTTCAAAAATATATTCAAAAGTTTATTTTTAAAAAATGGAAAAAATAAAACACTTTTTTGGAGAATACAATTCATGACCAATTTTAATAAAAAACCCGAAAGATGGAAAGGTTACAACTTTTTTTTAATACAAAAATCTATTACAAAGTTTTTTCTTTCTATTTGAAAATTTTTTTGAGATTAAAGAAGTTAATGAAAACGATTTTTAAGATCAAAAAGAAAATAATAAATACCAATTTTCATTCCTAAAAAACATCAGATAAAATCGAGATCAGAAAATTTAATATCTTTTTTTTTAGGTCACAAAATACTAACAAAAAAAATTGAATTATTATCAAGAATCGATAAATACTAGTTTATGATTTTGTATATTTAAATACTTTTTTGAAGAATTAAGTTAATTAAGATATTTTAATTTAAATTTGCGATACTTTTTGTAAATAGATTATTCTAAAGAATTCTGGAAAATCTAAGAATAAAGAGATTTATAATAGAGAGTTCAACTTCTAATTTAAAGTTAAGAAATTTTACACCTTATTTAAATAAATATTCTTATTTTTAAGTGAAATATAATTCTCAACTTTATCAATTGTAACAAAATAAAAAAATGAGTATTCCGAAATTATAGAAGATTTCAAATATTTTCTCTGGAACAGCCCATCCTATCAAAATAATCCTAAAATCTGGATTTATGATTAAAAACAATAATTATTCTTTTATATTAAAAAATAAAAATATTTTTAATATTATGACAAAAAAAAGACTCATTATATTTATTATTCCCGGTGGATAACAAAAATATATTCAAATTGTTTGAAATAAAATTCAAAAATAGGTTTAGTAATTGGGTCAAAAAAAGAGGAATTACAAGCACCTCCTTAATTAATAATAAAAAAAAAATTGAAAATTTCATTTTTTGTTTTTATCCAAATCTTTTTAATTAAGGTCCATTTTTGTTCTAAAAACTGTGAAATTGTTGATAAAAAGACTCTTGAAAGAGATCCTTAATCTTAGTTAAATTTACCTATTGGGAATTTCTTTTTGAAAAAAAATGATAAATTTTAACAATTACAACAATTTTCACAATTTTATCATTCGAAGATCCTACCAAAATTTGGTTTTACAATTTTATAATTTCCTTTTCAAATCTATAAACACAAAAAAGTTTCTCCAAGCATTTCTAAATATTTTTTACAGTTATTTATAAAAGTTGGAAATATTTTCAAATTTGAATTTTTACTTATAAATCCATAAAAGTCGATTTTTTATTCTATAAATTTTTAATCAAAAACTATTTTGTAAATTTTTTTTTTTTTTGTTAGTTTTGATTTTAAATTTGCTTGTGGTGATTTTTTTATCCAATTTCTTCAGAATCAAAATTCTTTTTGAAATGTGAATAAAATAAAACAATAACTTAGGACCCTCCAAGGTGGGAGAGTAGACTTTAAAAAATTAGATTTTTTGAACAGTTCACACCTAAAATTTTGAAATAATAAAAAATAAAAAACCAATTTATTTTCAAAAACCAAAATGAAAAATATTTAAAAAAATGTATAATTAGCAAATTTCAATTTTTAATAATAAAAAAAAGTATTAAAAAGTAAATTCTTATAAAAAAAAAAGTTTGAAAATATTTACAAACTAATTTTCCAATATCTCCATAAAGAAAGATCTTTTGAAATAAACAATAGGGTGTATTATTAATATATTTTAACTATATTTTTAGTTTTAACTCTTAAAACCCTTTGAGTACTAATTAGTTTATTAAAGAAAAGATAAATAACAAAAAAAAAAATATAAAAACAATTAAAAAAAGAAAAAAAAAAAAAAAAAGAATTTTTTCTTGTTTGAGATTTTATTAAAATTTGGAACAATTTGAACTGTTGTAGAAATATAAAGGATCTAGGTGTTATTTTTTTTTTTTTTTTTTTGTCGAAAAATCAAAATTTTTCACATTTAAAATGTCAAATGATGTTTAGTAAACCAAAAAATAGGAAAAGAACAGTATAAAAATAAATCAATAAAAATGAATTTTTGAACAATAAAAATAGAATGAATATCATAAAAACTTAATTTAAAATTTAGCTTCTTCTGGAACTGTATAAACTGCTTTCAGGGCTTCTTGGCCCAATTCATGATATTTTTGTTTTGTGATCCACATGGTATCAAATGTATCTTGCACAGAAAGGATACACCCACCAATCAAAGATGAGTTTTGTCTTCCCATTTTTTTATTATCGACTGCCATTATGTGGATTTTTTTGTCTGTATATATTTCTGTTAATTTCTTTTCTAATTTGTCTTCAAATTGTTCATTTGCATGAAACCCTGCAACAACGATATTTTGCAATAAGATTGTGTGTGAAGATTCTTTGATTGAATTGATTGATTCTTGGATTAAGTCAGTGATTGTTACAATATCAACATTTTCACTTATTTTGGCAACTTTGATTGCATCAGTAACAGCCCATCCATTTCTAGCTGGAACGATTTGAACATAATTCTTACCAAGTTCAACAACTAAAGCATCAAGCTTACCACAACTGTACATTGACAAAACAGGTTGCACTGCAATAAACAATCCTTGGACATTTAATTCATTGAAGAAATAATTTGCCAAAACTTCATCTAATTGATATGGCTCATGAACGTGTACACTGACAACAACTTGACAGGTATTTGGTTTAACTTGCAAAGTTTCAAAGATCTTGTTGATCATCTTTTTGAAAGCGTCAAGATTAGTGATTTCTTTTCCATTGAATGGTTCACCATATTCTGAGCATTTGATTTCCTGTGGTTCAAAAGAATATGTTTTGAGACCAAAGGCAAATTTAAATGAATAAGTTCCTAAATCAATTATAACTTTTGTCATTTTCGATTTGTGTTGATTGTTTTGTTTGTTGAAAAATTTGTTTATTTGAAAAAATAATGAATTAATTTTCTTTTATTTTTTTTTTAAAAAACATTTTATTTACTTCAAATAATGGAACACGATCGATTCTTAAATTCCAATATTATCATTTGAAAGATTGAGTTTTACAGAGTTAAAGTTTTATTATTATTTTTTTTTTTTGTGAATATTCTCAATTTATTATTTTATCAATTTTTTGAGCAACTTTCTCAGAAACAAAAATGAGTAACTTTTTTAAATTTTTAAAAAGTACTTGTTTTAGTTTGAGATATATTGTTTTGTTCTTATATTCCAATCCCAAGAGAAATAAAAATGATAAATACCAGAAAATTATGTTTATTAAGAAATTCTTTGCTAGTTTTTTAATAAAAAATTGGGTTAATTCCTTTCTTCCTTTTCAAATATTTTTCTTTTCAATTTCAAACAAATAAATTTGAAATTGGTTGTTTAACTTTTCTTTTTTCACTCTTTTTTAATGAGAAAAATTTGGTGTAATGGATGAACCTAGATGAAAAGAACATTTCAGAATTTTAAACTGATAATCAATCCAAATTTTAACTAAAATTTGGAAGATATGTTATAAATGAAATCTTCAGATAAACCACTTCAAAAATAATTTTTTTAATATTTCTGAAAGTTTTAAAGATCTTTTATTCACAAATCAAAATAATTTTTTTTTTTGCAATATTGAGTTTTTTCCTTTTTATTTTTTAAAATCCATTTAGGGACTTACCAAAATATTTGAAAGTAGAAATCAAGATTTGATATGATTTATGAGAAAAATATTCAAGATAATAGAATTATTAGAACTTTTGTACTAATATTTAAAAAAAATAAAAAACTAATAGAATTAATATCTTTGTAGGTTTATTTCTAAGAATACAGAAAGTGAGCTTTTTGGAGTCGAACATAAAAGAAAATTTAATTTAAATACCATTTTTTCCAAAACAAAAAAATATATTTTAATCTATGAATAAAAGATTGTAAATAACTTGACCAATATCAGAGGATTTTTTTTTGTAATGTATGTTAAAAATTTATATCGATATATATAACATCAGATCGTTTGTATTTAATTTCAAAAAACTAGTATTTCGAAAAAAAATCTAGAAAGTCAAGGCTAAGGACTAATTTAAGTAGAATTTATTAACAATTTTTTTTTCTTCTATTATCAAATGGTGTAAATAATTATCTCAACCATAATTGAAAAAGAGTTTTTTTCTTTTCCCAATAAAGAAAAATTCTAAAATATCATGTTGTATTAAGAAAAAGATCAGATCAAAAAATTTTGATTAAAAACACAAAATATCCTCATTAAATTTGATTTTCTTTACTAAAAATTTTGAAAAAAAATTGTTTTTTTTTCAATAAATTTAATATTCAAATTTGTATTATTGTTTTAGAATTTAGAAAAAGTTTTAATGAAAAGATATAACTAATATTCTCATATTTTATATATATCCCTTAGCACCCCGGATTTGCCTAAATTTCCTCAAGTTTTTTAAATTAGATTTAAAATGATATTGATCTACTAATATATTAATTTTCTTATTTGTCTTTAATCCATATTTGGATTATAATAAAAACTCAAAATAGTTCAAAGATAAATTAGTTAAGTTATTGATTTTTTTTTTGAATTGAAAAAAAAAAATAATATTAATTCATTTTTAAATTTTTTTTAAAGATTTTTATTTTTATTTTATTTTTTTAAATCAGAAATTTTATTACATTAATAGTAATTCAAAACTCAACACATTAATTTATTAATAATAACCACAAAACAATTTTGCTAATTTTATGATAAAAAAAATAAATAAAAAAATAAATTACTTTGAAATTTAATTTTTTTTTTAGAAAAAATTTCAATAAATATCCAACAAAGAGAAAAATGAAATTTATTTCTTTAGGCCAAAATTAAATTTTTAATTTTATTAATTTTCTAAAACTTTTATTTTAGCAATAGATAATAATTTAAAATCAAAAAAAAAAAAAAATTGTAAAATAATTTCAATTTATTAAATTGGAATAAAACAAATATAAATTACTTTTTTAATCGATAAAATATTTATACCTAAATTTAAAATAAAATAAAAATAACTCTTAAATATTATTCAAATATAATAAAATAATCTCCGAAACCAATTTTTTTTTTTTTGTATTTTGTTATCGATAAAAATTTGAATAATATATTTGCGATATTTGGATTTTTCCTTAATAAATTAATCCAGATCTTGTTAAATAAGTTCTGATATATGGTCTCTACTACAACAATATTGTTAATTTTATGTCTAGATTTTAAAAAGTCAAAAATTAAAAAATTGTAAAAAAAAAAAAAAAAATCCAATATTAATCTGACTCGAACTATTGTCCAAATCATTTAAAATTGAAAAAAAATCTTGTTGAAAAAATTGTAAAATTTTGCAATGAAAAAAAATTTGATTTTTTTATCTAATTTAATTTATATTTTTTTTTATTTTTAAATTATTTAGAATCTAATATAGATATTGATATTGAATAGTAATCAGTAGATAAAACATATTTTCTAAGTGATGTTATAATAACTTTTAAAATGAATAAATTAATAAATCAAGCATTTTAGGCAATTTTGGGGTGCAAAGGGCCCCAGAAAAATTTCCAGTAAAGTATGATGTGTTTTAAATGTTAAAACTAAGAGGTTTTTGATGTCTAGACAAACTTTTCAAAAAAAAAAAAAAAATTTATTTTGACAAAATTTGGAAAATTAATAAAATCACAATTACCAAAAAAAAATTCCCAATGTTGAAAATTTTTTTCAAGTTATTTTTTTATTTTAACTAACTATACAATTTTTAATTATAAAATTTTCTTTCAAAGATAATTGTTTATTAATTCTATACCTTATTATCCTTTGATAACATTTCAAATTAAAATTTTTGTTTGAAATGTTTTTAGGTTATTTGGGGTGCTAAGGGATATATATATATATATATATATACGTAAAATATATTAAATTCTCTCATTGATTAAATGTGGAAAGATTATCATAGGTTTTAAAAAATTTTAATTTGTATTCTTGATGAAATATTAATACTGTATAAAGATTTTAAAGGGATTTCATTTATCTAATTCAATTATTATCAGTATTTATAGAAGAACCAAAAACTTCTTTATATTAAAAAAAAAATTAAAATAAAGTAAAATAACAATTTCATGTTATTGTGATTATTTTTTCTACAAATATATATAAAATGAAATTCAAAAAATATTTAATTACTTTTTTTTTAATAATTAAGAATAATAACTCAATCTGAAAAAATGAATAATAATAATTTGTTACACTACAAGGAAAATATTTTCAAAAAAAAATCTCTAAATTTTGTATTTTTGAAATAAACTCATCCAATAAACATTATTATACATAACAATTTTCAATGAGGTTTACAACTTTAATAGATATTAATAGGAATTGAAAAAAAAATGAAATTTTTCAGTAATATTTTTTTCATTTTTAATTGTAAAATTTTTGAATTTTTTAATTGACTTACAGTCAGTTTCACTTTTAAGGAACAAACTTTCAACGAAATTTAAGGCACAAAAAAAATCTCCAATTAAATCACAAAATTCAGATTCTAGTAAAATAAATTGTGAAAATTAAAATTCCAAAAAATTGTGCTTTAATTTGAGATTTTTTTTGTGCCTTAAATTTTGTTGAAAGTTTGTGCCCTAAAAGTGAAACTGACTGTAATAAAAGGTAAAAAAATTTCCTTTTCCTAATTTTCTTTTACAAATTGTGTTTTTCAAAAATATATAATTTAATTTTCAATATCTATTGGTAAAAGTAAATTAAAAAATTTAAGTGAATTTAAACTTTTTTAACATTTCTTATACCTATACCAATATTAGATCCAAAAAAAAAATAGAATTAAAGGATGGAAATTCTTAATATATTCCACAGATACACTCTGAATACCACCTTTTTATTATTTTCCAGGTGAATTTGGTTGGTACCTATAGATTTATATAAAATATTTATTCAATAAAAATTATTTTTTTTTATTTTATTTTTTTTATTTTTGCACATGATAATATGTAAAAAAAAATCCATCTTTGAAAAGACAAATAATCAATAAGAAAATTGAGAAGATATATTGTCTTTTACAGTCAGTTTCACTTTTAAGGCACAAACTTTCAACGAAATTTAAGACACAAAAAAATCTCAAATTAAGGCACAAAATTTGTAATACAGTCAGTTTCACTTTTAAGGCACAAAAAAAAATCTCAAATTAAGGCACAAAATTCAAATTCTAGTTAAAATAAATTGTAAAAAATTAAATTCCAAAATTTGTGCCTTAATTTGAGATTTTTTTGTGCCTTAAATTTCGTTGCAAGTTTGTGCCTTAAAAGTGAAACTGACTGTAATATGAATTTAATTATTAGTAAAAAATCTAGTTATTAACTTTTTTTCAGAGAAAGCTCAGTAATAAAAAATCGATTATGCTCATTTCAAAAATTTTGGTTTATTTTTTTTCAATTTTTGATTCCATTTTTTTTTATGTTATAAAAAAATCAGGTTTTTATAATGTACAGAATAATTAACAAGTCTATTATTACTCAGGTTTAATAATTAGTTGTTCTTGAATACAGACGGATATATATATATATATATATATATATATATATATATTTCAATTTATTATTTCAGGTGAGTCACAATTTTTGAAATATAGTTTTTAGAAATCAATACACATCCTTATAACTCAGATTTGGAGTGGTTTCCTTATTAGTTTTTTCAAAAAATCATATTGAAATTGATTGAAAAATTTCAGATCATAAACAAAAACAATAAATAATTCATAAAATTTATCCGAAAATTATTTTTATTTTAAAAAAAATCATACAAAACAAAGAAAAAGAGAAATAAAAAAAATATTTAAAAAAAAAAATCATCAAGATAATAAAATTAATATAATAAAGCCCTTTCAAGAAAGTGTGAAAAAAAGATTTTTATATAAATGATCATAAAACAGTTCAATTTAAGTCTATCGACTGTTTGATAAGATACATTTGAAAAAAAAAATGTTTTTTATTTTGCACAGTTAAAATGGCTATAAAAGAGAAATCGAAAATAATAATTATCATAATAAAATCTAACTTTGAGATGGGTAGTCTAGCTAAAATTGAAGGTCTAATTAATTAATAAATAAAAAAAGCTATCGATCAATTATTTGCGGCAAAGATAATTGAATTTCCAATAATTTTTTCTGCGCCCATACTTCTTTTCCAAGAAGTAGGAAAATTTCTATTGGATATTGGTAAAAGATTTAAACATACAACCATTCCATATTCTGGATTTTTTTTTTTAACAATAATTAAAGGGTTGCCGTTTTTCCATTTTGCAATTACTTTGGCGCCTTTTGATAAACCCCTTTTCAGATCAATGTTAACTTGATAGCCATGAGATCCGCCGTTGAAATTTTTAACGCCTTTCAATATTTCTGATTTTTTATCTAAAATTTCACCCATTTCGGCTCTTGAATGGGCTTTTCTAATGCCTGGCTTGATCGGTATAAAGTCATCATCCAAGATCCTTCCATGAATTGTAACATCGCTATTATTTTTCGTTGATCGTGCTTTATTTGGGGCAGCTAAGGTATTACATGATGCAATGACCAAACCGCCACCATCTTCAACAAATTTGGCAAGAGATTCTCCTAATTTTTTGACGTGTTTATATTTTTTATCGAATGTATAAAGAAAAACTACATCGTGCTTTTGAATTTTTTTATACCGAACCAACTTTTTATCACCTCGAATAGATGTTATGTTTTTTATCCCCCCCATTCCCATGGTTTGAACAACATCCTTGATTCTTGTTTTTTTGGAATCACCCGCAATTAATAAAACTTTGATTTGGCTTTTGTTTTTTATTTGGTTATTGTTTGGTATTTTGCTTCGTTTATTCAGATTTTCGATTTTGCCTTTACTTTTGTTTTTTTTTTTATGAGCCGTATCTTTTTTCGATTTTTTAGAAGTATCATTTTCTTTATCTTCTTCAGATTCTTCTTCATCGGGTTCTGTTTCTGATTCATCTGAATCTGAATCTGAAGATTTTTCATCAGATTCATCCTCATCCTCATCATCTTCATCTAAATCATAATCAGACTCATCTGAATTCTCGTTATCCTCGGAAGAATTATTAGAATCTTCTTCTTCAGAAGAATTGTTTTCTTCTGAATCGTCATTGTCATCGTCATCATCTTCATCTGAATCGTCATTGGAGTCATCTGAATTTTCGTCATCCTCGGAAGAATTATTAGAATCTTCTTCTTCAGAATCAGAATCATTTTCTTCATCATCTTCAGATTCTTCTTCATCGGGTTCTGTTTCTGATTCATCTGAATCTGAGTCTTCATCAGAATCGTTGTTGGACTCCTCAGATTCATCATCAGAAATAATATTATTTTTCTTTTTTTCTTTTATTCGTTTTTTTGTCGTTGTATTTAGTTTTGGTTTTTTGTTTTGTTTTGGTTTTGGTTTTGGTTTTGGTTTTGGTTTTTGTTTTGGTTTTTGTTTTGTATTGGGATTCTTTTTTTTTTGTATTTCGTTATCCTTTTTTAAATCAATTTTTACATTTTTCTTATCATTTTCATTTTTGCTTTCTTTTGGCCTGTTAGTTTTTTGATCATCTTTTTGTTTTTTTGATTTTGATTTTTTATCGTCATTTTTTTTCTTTTCTTTTTTCTTTAATTTATTTTTTTTATTTTTGTGTTTGTGTTTGTGTTTGTGTTTATGCTTATGTTTATGTTTGTGCTTATGTTTGTGTTTGTTCTTTTTTTTCTTTTTCTTTTTTCTTCTTCTTTCTTTCTCTTTTTTTTTTTCCCTTTTTCTTTTCTTTCTCATCATTTCTTTCTTTTTTTCATTTGTAATTCTTCCTCTTCCCCTCCCTCTTCCCCTCCCTCTTCCCCTCCCTCTACCCCTCCCTCTTCCTCTTCCTCTTCCCCTTCCTCTTCCCCTACCTCTTGTTTTAGCGTTACTTTGTTCTTTATCATTTTCTTTTTGATTTTCAATTTCCATTTTCATTTTATTTTTATCTTTGTCTTCTTCTTTTCCCTTTTCTTTTATTATTTCGATTTCTTTTATTATTTCGATTTCTTTTTCCTTGGTTTCCACTTTTTCTTTATCTTTTTCTGCTATTTTTTCTTTCCCTTTTTCCTTTTCGTTTTCATTTACTTTTTTTTTATGAGCCATTTCTTTTTCTTTGAAATTCACATTTTTTTCGATCTTCATTTTTGTTATGTGTAAATTGTTTTCTTCTGATTTTTGTTTACTATTATTTTTCTGATCTTGTTTTTTTTTCATTTTCATTTTCATTTTTTTGAATTCATTTTCATTAAACCACTTCAGAGAACGGATTTCCTTTATTTGTGCTTCTTTCAATTTCCCAATATCAATAAATTTTAATAAATTTTTGATATAATTTCTTGAATTAGCATTCGAATTTTGTTTTTTATCTTTTTGACTTAAAAATCGTGCTCTGTCCCTTACTCTATTAAATAAAATATTTTGTTCACATTTTTTATAAAAATTGTTATCACCGAGAAGTGTTAAAATTGTTCTTTCAGAGACAGTATTTAAACAACCATTTTTTTGAAGAACCTTTGTTGGATTTTTATTAAGCCATTTTAATAATTGATTGCGCAAATTTGGAAATGATTCTACAAGTGATTTTTCTAAAAGTTCAAAAGGGTTGCTGGTTGGATCCGTTCTTGATAATAATTCCTGTATTAAATGGTTAACTTTAAATTTTTCAGCAAGATCTAATATCGATAATAGGATCCCTTTTTCTTGTAATTCTTTCTTTTCTGTTTTGGTATTTTCTTGTTTTTGTTCTTGCTTTTGATGTTCTTGTTCATGTTTTTGTTCATGTTTTTGTTTTTGTTTTTGTTCTTGTTTTTGTTGTGATTGTGATTGTGGTTGCTTTTTCAATGTATTTAATTGGTTAATTGTATCTTTGGAATCATTTGGGAATTCTTCTTGATTTAATTGCTGAACAGGATCGTTAATATCAAGATCAAGGTTCCCTGTATAAAGAAATTTTAAAAGTCTCCGAAAGGCAACTGGATCCGAATCAGGAAGAGTAACAACAGCAACCCTTCTTGGATCGTTCTGCCAATTTTCACCATAAAACGTTTGCTGAAATAATTTGCTGTTTAATGACAACACAAACTTATGTGCATAGATCTTTTTTTTTTCTTCGCCAACAAAAAACATTACATCAGACATTAGTGAATTATCAAAAAGGATCGAGTATGGATAAGTATAAGCTGTCATCTCTTATAATTTTCCTCTTTGTAGTTGATTGCCAAACCAGATAACAATTTATTTGTTTTATGGTTCGACAGTAGTTTGTAATAAGAGAAAAGAAAACAATAAAAAAAAAAAAACGAAAGGTAATTTAAAAAAATGAAAAGTAAATTTACAGTTCAATTACAAAATATCTCATGAATTTGATAAACCTATTGTCCCTTTAAAGAACTGAAGTGTGTTTAAAACTTTTAGAGATTTGAATAAGACTAGAGATTTTAATGTGTAGTAAAAGTTGATACAAAAGACACAAAATTATTTTTGTTATAATTCGAAAATCAGTTATTTGGTCATCTGAGTTGCTTCGTGTTTTAGGTAAACTTTAATTTATTTGTTCGACACATTGTTAAGTTTTAAATAAGTGAATCTATTGCCACATTTCAAGATCTGGATCTAAAAATTTTAGGCTTGTTGAAAGACTTTTTTTTTTGTTATTATTTGATATTGTTCGAAGTTTTTATATACGGTTTCCAAAATTTTTTGTGGAAAAAAATTAAACAGATTAATTTTCAAAGATTAACTGAATTTAATAAAGGCACAATAATATAATAAAAAGAAGGGCTAGGTATTTTGAAAAAAGTATAGAATTTTTTTTACATTTAATAAAAAATTTCTCTTTGTCAAGTTGATCTATTTATAAATTATCAATATCACATTAAACAAATACAAAAACTATTAATACTAATTAAATCAATGTCTATGGTATTTATTCCAAAATATATTCTTAAAATATTTAAAAAACTTTTAAAAATAAAATGTACACTATTTTTGGAGAAAACAAAGCATAGCAAATTTCAATAAAAAAAAGTATGGAATAAGTACAAATGAGTCTTCAGATAATAAAATATGTGTTAACCCCTCATAATATTTATATATTATGATATGTGTGAAATAGAGGCGTTATAAATATTGAAAGTATTATAAAATTTGAAAGAAACTCAGGAAAATTTCAAGAAACTCACCTCAAACAGTTTTTTAAAAAATAATCAATTTTTTTAATTTTTTTTTTTGTTATAAAAGGCGTTATTAAAATTTTGTTAAGATGCTACATTGGTGTTAAATATTTACAAACAGGTTAAATTAGTTTTCATAAATTAAGGGTATATACAAAAAAATAAATAATAAAAGTATTATAAATCTTTTTAAAATTGTTCTCGAATTAAAAACGTTTATTGAAAACAGTTTTATATTGAAAAATTATTAATAAAAACATCATATGAAACAAATTGTAATTAAATATTTGAAATTTTATTTTTTTGATAGTTTTTTTACAAATAAAAAAATTATTTAAAAATTCAAGATATTTTAAAATAATAAAATTTTAAGCATGTTATAAAACATGTGCCAAAAGTGATGACTTAATATTTGAAGTTTTTTTACTAAATTTGACATTTTTCCAAAAACTCAAAAACTTTTCCTATTTGCCCCGATGGGGGATCTTTTTTGTTAACAAACTTGATGTTTCTAAGAGCAAAAAATTCGATTTAATAATCGAATAAAAATGTTTGGGGGTAGAAACAGTAATTCAAAAATCAGAAATAATTTTCAGAAATTAAAACACAAAACAATCCCAAACATTTTTATTTTTTCATTCAATTGATTTATTTGATATTAGAAGCCCCAAGAACATTATCAAAAAAGATCTCTGGTCGGAGTACATAGTAAAAGTTTATTATTTTTGGGAAAATGTAAAATTTAATAAAAAAACTTAAAATATTAAGACATCACTTTTTACTTTATAAAAAATAAAATTAAAATTTTTTTATTAAAAAATCACAATACAAACAAGATTAGAAGTGTATAAATATGTTTTCTCATTTTATTATTCAGGTATGTTTTTTATTCTATTGGGAATTTTCAGAGATTAAACCTATCAAGAAAAACGATTTTTTAATGGATCAAAAAGAAAAAAGAAGATTAAAATTTTATCACCTTTTAAAAATATGATTTAAAATCATTTAGGAAATTTTGTCGTTCTTTACTGAAGAAGTATCATACTAACGAACCAATTGGATCATTCTTAATCAATACAGGTATTTGAATAATAAATGGGAAAAAATTTTCACTTCATTTCACCTATATTCTACTTTTGAAATACAGAACGAGGAATAGATTGGACTTATGTTTATCTATTTATTTGTTTGTCTATATTTTATTGTACACATTGATTAGAGAATTATCCTAAAGAACAATAATGTGTTAAAACTGAATAAATAGAAATCAGATAAAATATTATCCTTTGTAAAAATCACATACCATTAAAGGATTAAAAATAATTTTTGTTTCTTGAAATTGTTTTATAAGGTTGGGTTTAATTGGATATTATATAAAAATTTTCCACCTCTTTTTTGGAGATAGCTTTTACAAGTTCTTTAAAAAATTTGAAAAGTTACTCATTTTTGTTTCTGAGAAAGTTGCTCAAAAAATTGATAAAATAATAAATTGAGATTATTCACAAATAAAAAATAAATGAATAAATAAATAAATAAATAATAAAACTTTAGCTAAGTAAAACTCAATCTTTCAAACAATAGAATTGAAATTTAAGAATCGATTGTATTCCATTATTTGAAGTAAATAAAATGTTTTTAAAAAAAAAATAAAAGAAAATTAATTCATTATTTTTTCAAATAAACAAATTTTTCAACAAACAAAACAATCAACACAAATCGAAAATGACAAAAGTTATAATTGATTTAGGAACTTATTCATTTAAATTTGCCTTTGGTCTCAAAACATATTCTTTTGAACCACAGGAAATCAAATGCTCAGAATATGGTGAACCATTCAATGGAAAAGAAATCACTAATCTTGACGCTTTCAAAAAGATGATCAACAAGATCTTTGAAACTTTGCAAGTTAAACCAAATACCTGCCAGGTTGTTGTGAGTGTACACGTTCATGAGCCATATCAATTAGATGAAGTTTTGGCAAATTATTTCTTCAATGAATTAAATGTTCAAGGATTGTTTATTGCAGTGCAACCTGTTTTGTCAATGTACAGTTGTGGTAAACTTGATGCTTTAGTTGTTGAACTTGGTAAGAATTATGTTCAAATCGTTCCAGCTAGAAATGGGTGGGCTGTTACTGATGCAATCAAAGTTGCAAAAATCAGTGAAAATGTTGATATTGTAACAATCACTGACTTAATCCAAGAATCAATCAATTCAATCAAAGAATCTTCACACACAATCTTATTGCAAAATATCGTTGTTGCAGGGTTTCATGCAAATGAACAATTTGAAGACAAATTAGAAAAGAAATTAACAGAAATATATACAGACAAAAAAATCCACATAATGGCAGTCGATAATAAAAAAATGGGAAGACAAAACTCATCTTTGATTGGTGGGTGTATCCTTTCTGTGCAAGAAAAATTTGATACCATGTGGATCACAAAACAAAAATATCATGAAATGGGCCAAGAAATACTGAAAGCAGTTTACACAGTTCCAGAAGAAGCTAAATTTTAAATTAAGTTTTTATAATATTCATTCTATTTTTATTGTTCAACAATTCATTTTTATTGATTTATTTTTATACTGTTCTTTTCCTATTTTTTGGTTTACTAAACATCATTTGACATTTTAAATGTGAAAAATTTTGATTTTTCGACAAAAAAAAAAAAAAAAAAAATAACACCTAGATCCTTTATATTTCTACAACAGATCAAATTATTCCAAATTTTAATAAAATCTCAAACAAGAAAAAATTATTTTTTTTTTTTTTTCTGTTTTTACTTTTTTTCATATTTTTTTATTTTTTCTAATTAGTTTATATTTTTTTTTAATAATATAAGTGGTACTCAAAGGGTTATAAGAGCTAAAACTAAAAAAAAAAAACAGTTAAAATATATTAATAATATATTCCATTGTTTATTTCAAAAGATCTTTCTTTATGGAGATATTGGAAAATTAGTTTGTAAATATTTTCAAACTTTTTTTTTTATAAGAATTTACTTTTTAATACTTTTTTTTATTATTAAAAATTGAAATTTGCTAATTATACTTTTTGAGAATATTTTACATTTTGGTTTTTGGAAATAAATTGGTTTTTTATTTTTTTTTATTTGAAAATTTTAAAGTGTTAAATATTCAAATATGATATTATTTATTTCAAAAGATTTGGAAAAAACAAAAAAATTAAATAAAAAGATAATTTTCGATTTTTAAGTAAAAAAAACAGATTTCAAAGAAAAAATATTAAAATTTATTAATTGATTTTAATCCCAACTTTGTATTTATCATAACTCATAGGAACAGTGATACATTAATTGCAATATTAATATTTTTATTTCCTTCATAAAACACCCAAATCCAAAGTGTATCATGATAGAACTAATCCATTTAAACTTAAATTTATCAATATTTTGGAAAATTATTAATTTTTTTATCAAAGAATTTCAATTATTTGACAAGCATTTTGTCACATGAAAATTAAAAAGATTAGAAAAACTTTGAAAATAATCAAAATAAAAGATCTTTTCATGTGAAAAGGGTTTATTTATTTTTTTTTGTTTTTTTAATAGATTTATTGTGGAAATTTTGTTATAATATTTCTTAATATTAATTCGAGAAATAGCTCATTGTTGCAATTTTACTAAACCCAAATTACTAATATCAACAGGATATATGAAATTATATTGTTGATTGAAAAAATAATTATTTACTTTTTTTTGTATATAATTTTATTAAAAGGTTTATGTTTTTCAGAAAAATAAAAAAAAAAAATTCTAATCTTTGATTTTGATATATTATCTGAAGGGTACATCATTTATAACTAAATCAAAGAGTATAAAATTATATATTTGGCAAAATAACTAATTTGAAAAATTTATTTTAGAAAGTTTTTTTTTATTTAATTAACCTTTTTAAAAAAGAAAATTTAAAAAAGATTTGAATACGTATACTGGTTTATATGATCAGTGTAATATTTCAATGTCTTGTTAAAAATTTTACTAGAAAAATATGAATTTCTTGAAAATTGACCTTTTTTTATTTTATTATTTATATAAAATTGTTACAGGATAATAGAATTAAAGAAAAGGGTATTTTTAAAGAACTTATATATATATATATTTCTTCGGTATACTTCTATGGTTAAATATTAAAAGATAATATTCTTAATATGTTAAAATTAGATATTCAAGTGAGCAAATTTGTAACTCAAAATTCTAAGAGTAAATAAGCACAGTAATTGAAACTTCAAGCTCTAATTGAGTTTTCTAATTATTTTAAGAGTTTTCCAATTTGGTCAAGATTTTTCTTGAATTTTTATTTTTTTCAACAATAACCCCTTTTAAAAAAGTTAATTCAATGTTTAAATCTAAAATCCAGTAATTTTAAAAATCATCACGATCAATATTCTCAAGCAATCAAAAATATTTGTGAAAAAAAAAAGCATTTTACAGTTAAATATCTAAATAATCTATTAAAAATGAACAATTTTAATTGTTTGATCGATTAAAAAAATTCAAATAAAAAAATTAAAAACTTTAATAAATATTGAAACCTAAAAAAATAACACAATTATTCAAAATTAATCGTAAAATTCGTTAAAAAATAAAATTTAATTTAGGGTAATTATTTTAGAGATATATTATAACTTTTTTACCTTTTCAAAATAAATATATACCAATTATTATGATGTTTTAGAATTTATAAAATCTGATTTGTAATTTTATTAGATATTTTTTTTCATAGTTTTTTTTTCAAATTTTTAAATTTAAAAAATAAAACTAACAAAAAAACTTAAGTAAATTTTTCCTTAATTCTTTTTAAATTCAAAACAATAAAATACTTTACTAAAATTAAAATAGTTAAAAATTATTTTAATTAGTATAAATAATTTTTTTTTAAGTAAATATACTTTTATATTTATTTTTTGATTTTTGGTTATAATTTTCTGTATCTGTTTTAAAGATTTGGGGTTTTTATTTTTAATTTCTATATTTATCAAAGTTTTTAAATTTATTGATTTGAAATTTTTAATTTAAATTACAAAGTATAGGTAAATTTGTGTATTTTGATATTTATCTGTAAAATAGGAATATTTATTGTATTTTAGCTATTATTTTTGATTGTTCAACTAAATGAACTTAACAATTTTTAATATTCTGGGATTTTATATTTAATAGTAAACCCAACAAATTTCTTTCAACATTTAAATTGAGTAGTCATTCACAAAATAATTTTCTTTTTTTTTTTTTTTTTTTACACAAAAGGATTGTTTTGTTTTTTATTGAAATAGATATTTTAACAGGGAGAATATTATTTTATCTTTAAGGAACAAAAAAAATTAAGGAGTAAAAAGTGTAAATAAGATTTTAATTATAAAATGGCATGGGATAGAAAATAAAAAATTAAATAATATTCTACTTAATTCCTAATGATCAATAAAGATTAATGGTATTAAAATTGTTCAAACTTGAATAATAACTCTTAATAAACTCATAATTTTAATTTTGCTTGAAAAAAAAGTCAATAAAATATCCAAAAAAGCCAATTTTTTATAAAATTTTTATAAATAAATTTCAAATTTTAACAATGGAGAATTCCTATATATATATATATATATATATATATATATATTTGTTTCATCTGATGTTTTGAATTATATTTTGAAGATAATTATCAATCCAATATTTAGTTTGTATTTTTTATAAATGAAGGAAAAAATAAGTGAAAATAAAGATGTAAATCAAAACTTTGACAATATTTTACAAATAAAATTGATTTAACATTTTTTTTTTGATTTGGTATTTTTTTTTAGGAATAACTAATTATTTTAAAAGTGTTTCCAAGTTTTTGAAATATTTTTTTAAAATTTCTACATTTTTATCTTCAGTTAGGAAATTAAGCAAAATCTTTGTTTTGTTTAATTACTATTTACATCAAATAAAAAATAATAAAACATAAAAAATAAAATGTTTTTTTCTTTCGAATTTTTAAAGTTTTTATGTTAAAAAAAGGAAACGACTTATTTTATAAAGTTTTTCTCTCAATATTTATAACTAAACAGTTATTTGAATGTTTGAGATAAATACAGTCTTTCCAAGTCTACCATAAAATTTTAAATAAAACACAATTGATTTTTCTATTCTTATTTTCAATTTTCAAAAAATTCGGAAATAAGAGTTATTATTCCAAAAAAATTAATAATAAATGTGCTATTATTCAAAATTTTAAAGATTAAAAAATAAAAATTTGAAGATTCTTGAAGCACTTAAAAATATAGTTCAAAAAAGGTAAATTTTTAAAGATCAGAAAATATTGATATTTTTTTGCGCTTTTTTGGACCAATAATTCTTAAGTTTTAAGTGATCTTGAATTTTTTTTTTGATGTTTTAAAATTTGAATAATAGCACATTTATTATTAATTTTTTTGGAATAATAACTCTTATTTCCGAATTTTTTGAAAATTGAAAATAAGAATAGAAAAATCAATTGTGTTTTGTTTAAAATCTTATGGTAGACTTGGAACGGCTGTAACTGGTTTAATAAATCAGATTTATATAATTTTTGATTTTGTATTCCTATTTTTTTTTAATTTATTATAATTATAATATTTTTTAGATAGATTCATATAATTGTAATAATTAATGAAGAGGATTCATGACTTTCTTTCTTAAAGATAGATTGTGATAATAATTTTTTTAAAAACATATCTTGAAAGAAACCTCAAATTCTAGTCCGAAATGTAATATAAACTATATAATATATCTACTTTTACAATAAAAAATTTATTAAAAAAATGAATTAAAAGAAAAGATAACATTTTATTTTTAAATAAGTCGGCAGGTTATTCAAAGAAGAAAATTATACTTTTTTTATTTGAAGTTTTAATTTTTTTTTTAAATGATAATTGATTTAGCGAAAATAAATTATCTATTTTAAGAAAAAATATGTTTGAAAGTTTGATATTATTGATCATTTAAAATATTCGTTTAGACAAGAAATATTTTAATTTTGAAAGTTTAAGTGTGAGTAAAAAATATGGGGATCGTAACAATAAAGAAAGTTTTTCTTCTTTATTTGATAATAATTTAGAGATTTTTACAAGAGTTTGGATAGACAGCAGAGGTGGCGATACCACAGTTATTGGATTTATCTTTAGCCATGTAAATGTAACCTTCGTTACCCCAAGAAGTGTTCCATGAATTTTTGACAATCCAGTATTTGTCGTTGTTTTTGGACACCATATCCAACACAGAGGACAGCGTGATCAAGTTGAGATGATGAGCAATCTGGTTCGTAGTAGACACCTGATTTGTATTGTTGGAAACTCCAGTGAGAAGCGTCGATGGCAACAGAGATTGGACCGTTTTGTTCGACAGCGGTTGCAAGAGCAGCTTCTGATCCAGCTTCGATGTTTGTGTGGCCTGTACATGTTCCTTTCTTCTTACATTTGCTTTTTTTTACAGGTTTCTTGGACGGCGTGATATGGATAATCTTTTTTCGCTACAGTCACCTCCTTGGTTTTGGACCCATTCAAGAGCTAAGTATGGCCAACATCCATTACATCCGTAACAATCACTGTCACAATCCACGATCATGGATTCAGAGTATGAATTCAAGACACCTGTGTCAATGAAATCTCTTCCTTCCATGGTACCTGTTGTCGAGAAACTCCAACATGATCCACATTGTCCTTGGTCTTTAACTGGTGTAACAGCTCCTTTTTTTCTCCAATCGACAGATTCGGCAGTTGGTTGTTCCTTGTTGTCCCAGACGGGTGCGTCAGAGTATTGGAGTGGCATGTTTGGTAAGATGGATAAGTATTCGTCTCTTGTCCAGTCTGAAAATTGATTGATTCCTGTCTTGAAAGAGACATCAGTTCGTGCGTTATGAGCTTTGATTCTGTCAAGGTTGCTCTTGAACAGAGAGAATCTCAAGGCTTGCTCTTCTGGCCTGTAGTTTTTGTTGTATTGTGTTTGGAACTTTGAGAAAAGGAAGTTGTAGTTCTCTTCTGTCAGTGGTTCACAGAACGCAGCAATGACTAATAAAGCAATTAAAAGAAATTTCATTGTTTAAAATTCTGTGTTAACAAAGTTCAGTTTTTAAGTAGGATCAAAAGAGAAATGAAGGAAAAAAAAAAAGAAAAGATAAGTGAGTGATATAAGTGAATCAAATCAAAATGAAAAAATGTATAAACGAAAGTCCAAAAGAAAGAAAGAAAAAAAAAAATTAATTACAATTAAAGAAATAATCAATTAAAATAATGGAATTTACAAATCAGAATTTTTCTTTTCAAGAGAATATTTTCAAGATTTAAATCAAATAATAGACTCAACAAAAATAACCAGACTTTGGTATTATTTTCCGATTTGAGTCTTTTTACGTTATTTGGATATAAATTTAAATAGATAATTATTACTTTTTTCTCTGAAAAAAAATGTTTGAGTCAAGAATAATTTTGAGATCTGAAAAAATTTAAAACTTTGGTTATCTTTTTAAAATCGACCAATTCGAAGACCAAAGCTATTTTTTAAGAAATGAATAATTTATATTGAATTTTTGTTTTTTTATTGAAAAATGATCTGGGTTTTCTTGTCAAAATAACTTAAAAATCTTTGTTGACAATTTTAATTGAGTTTTTGTTGTTAATCCTTTTTTTTTACTTTAAGGTAACAAAAATTGTTTATGAAACTGTTTTTAAAATTAAAGACATTTGTGTCACTTAATATTTGTAATCCAACAATTCTGAATTTCTTTTGTTTGATTTGTATTTTGGGATTTGGAATATTTTGGTTTTTTCAGTTTTTATATAAAAACATTCTATTTTGGAAAGTTGACATTTTTAAAACAAACCAATTTCCAAAAATATGTACACACAAGGTTTTAGAGTTTTTAATGGTTGATTTCTCAATGGACCAAAATAAAGATATTTTTTTTAAAAAATCTTGACTCATTCTTTAAATATATTTTATTTTTGGATAAATGAATTGGGAAACAAACTTTTAAAAAGAAGAGTTAAAAATTTTTTCTTTGCTTCGTTTTAATGTTTTTTTGGAACTCCATTCAAGCATAAAAATATAGTTTGAACAAAAAATCGAAATGAACTTATTTAGTCTTCTGGGGTTTACTAAAATAGCACGTCATTCAAGAAGGTACATCTCTACCTCTCTTGAATACCCTTTCAATTTTGAACCGAAATTAAAAAATACTACAATTTTTTTTTTTTTTTAATTTTGAAGGGAGGAAATTAATTTCCTCTTACAGCCCTAATTCCTAAATTTTTGTTTCGAAATTTTAACAGAGAATCATAATTTTCTTTATCATTAACCAATGATAAGATGAATAATGATTCTTTATTTTAAATAATATCAAAGATATTATTCTTATTATTTTTATTTATTTGTATTAATTCTTTAATCCAGATTTTTCGATTTTTTTTCATAGAATTGTTAATTCCATAAAAAATGATCGATATCTTCATCTATTTCTGTGTTATGGTATTTTTTGCACAGGTTGTATGATTTTGTTTTTATTTTATTCTTATCATAAACATAAGAATATCTGTTTAAATAATTTGTAAAGTCTCTTATTTTTAAAATTGTAGTTGATCCTTTCAATTTTAAGTATTTTTTTTGTTTATTTATTTTATTGTTATTTCTGATAATTTTTAAATATTCTTGACCTTTCCATCTAGAACAATTTATTATAAATTTTTCTCTAAATTGGTTTAGATTTAATTCTAATAATTGTAAGGTTTCTATTTCCCAATTAATATTTTTATTATCCTTTTTTGAAAACTTTAAAATTTTGGATATAGTCCAAAACCCAGAATTTCTAATTTCTTTTTGAGTTTATATCTTCTTTTATATATTGAAATTCTTACTTGGTCAATTTTTGCTTCAGTTTTATAGATTACCCTTGGGGGATGTGGATTAATTTTTAAAATTTTTATTATCTTTTTATTTATCCAAACATCAATTGAGTTGAAATCTTTTTGAGGTAGATTAAATATAACTAATACATTAAATATAACTAATCCATAAAATAACTGTCTAATACATATTGATTTAAACATTTGTAATTTTACTTCATTTGTGAAATTTTGTTGGTTAAAAATGATCTTTATTTTTTTGAAGTTACTTTTAACTTTTTTGAAGTTTTTTTTTTAAATGTTTCTTTTTTTCAAGCCAAATATCTAAATATTTTATTTTGGATAATTGATTTGATTTTAAGGTTTTTTTAGTATTTGATTCATTCCAAATTCTTGAATAATTTTAAAGATTATAATTAATTTTTTGTCAATTTCTGATATCGTTCCCTCCATTATTAAAATTAAGTCATCTGCAAACATTTGAACATGATAAACTAAATATTAAATTTCTTCAATAAAAAGTGGCTAATATATCCAAAAATTAAAGGAAAAAGAGGATCTCCTTGATAGATCCCTATTAAAAAATACTACAATTAAGAGAATAGTTTCTGTTTATTAATATTTTCTTCTAAATTGTTTAATTGAGGCCAAATTATTTTATTTTAAAGAAAATTATATCAAAAGAGTGAGTAGATTTGCAAAAAGGATTGTATTTTTGAGCTTTTTAAAAATCCAAAATTATCATTTTAAGCATTCTATAAAAAGTACCCTTTGAGTAATTTTTTAGTTTATAGCTCTATTTGGGAGTTCAGTATTTTAATCATCTTGATAAAGATTATATTTGAATAATAAAAAATACAAAATTTATTGGATCTCAATGATAAAAAAAGTAAAAAAACAAATAAAAAGTTCAGATTTCTTATCGACAATATGTAAATCAAAAAAAAAAAAAAAAAAATTCAAAAGATCTCAATCAGAAACAATTCAATTAACAAAAAAAAAGGATAAGAGGATTCCAAATTTGAAAAAACACAAATTTAATAAAAAATCATCATTTCATGTTTTCTATTTCAAAATTCAAAATTTCCCATAATTAAGGTACTAATAGTTTTCTTTCGTAACAAAAACTATTTAATTCAATTTAAGTGAATTTTTGGTTGTATTATAGCTAGCTATATTTGACAAAGTAAGCATTTTGCAATATTCTTTCAGAAAAAAACAACTCATTTGAGAAATGAAAAAAAAATCCAAGTTCACAAATATTGCCAAAGATTGACACTTCGAAACTCGATTAGTGTTATTCAAAATTATAATGAACAACAATTTATATTGGAAGTATGTTTCTCATTTTGTGTACTTTTTTTCTAAAAATATACTCTTTTCTAATTGTTGGTTTTTAGTAATCTAACTTAGCTCAGATACCTATTAATTTTTAATTTATATTGAGTATTGATTAAAATTAAATTTTTTTTTTTTATTTTCAAAGATTATTTTCTATCATAATAACTCCTTTCATAATTAAAGAAAATTTAATTTTTTTTTTTTTTAATTTTTTTCGTCTTTGAATTTTCATTTTACTAGCAAGAATAGTTTCAAAGGAAAAAGATCAAATGTATACTAATTAATACGGAGATATTGAAATACTCAAATTAAAAGTATAGGTTAATTTAAAAATAAAATCTAAAAACAATTACAAAAATACCAAGGGTTCAATGATATAAGATCAAAAAAAAAAACAAGAAATTTCAATTATTAAACAATGATCGCCAATATGAAAATTTGTGATCAATTTTCCAATAAAATTAATTTACTCAAAAGTATTATGACTGTACTTTTTGTGGAGTTCTTAATTAAAGATAGCATTGCATTGATCTTATTTTTCATTTTCAGTAATGGTTCACAATTAAAAATCATGTTTAGCTTTTTTCCCTGTTTCATTTTTTTTACCAAATGGTAATTTCTTTTCTCTTTTTTTCAATATAAAAATAATTAGAGTATGTTTTTTTCATGAATAATCGTGAAATCTATGATTTTACTATTAAATTTTTTTTCAAGGAAATTTAAGAAAAAGGAAATTTAGATTGTAATTTACACTTCTTTAATAATAATTATGATAAAAACAAAAGTAAAATAATTAAAAAAAAAATTTGTTTCTTTATTTGAAAATAAATTTAAGTATTTAATTTAGGAAATATTAAGGAAAAAATAATAAAAATAATTGGTATTTGGATAGTACATTGAGAAAAAAAAAGAAAAAAAACGAATTAAAAACAAATGAGACAATTAAAAACACTACCATAACATAAATCATTTCTCCAAAAAATTTTCAAAAATTGGTGTAATTTTTTCCAAAATATCCATTCTTTTTTCAAAATAATAATCTAAAGTTTGGTTTTCATTTTGATCTATTTGCTGAAAAAATTCATTAGTTTGATTTTTAAGATCTTTTAAGATTTTTTTACATTCCTTTTCAGAAATATTACCTTTTTTATTTTCATTCATTTGGGGATAATCTTGTCCACATATAAAATCATTTTTAATTATTTTTTTTTTTTTTTTTTTTTTTTGTTTATTCTTCGTTTTAAGAAGTTGATCACTAAATAAAGAGGAGGAAAAGAGGTCACTCATCTGAGTATTATCTCTTTTCCGAATTGAAGAATTTGGAAATAAATTTATTTGAGGAGTGTTTTGTTGGTTTTTATTTTGATTTTCATTCTGATTTTTATTTTGATTTTCAGTCTGGTTTTTATTTTGATATTTATTTTTGTTTTCATTTTGATTTTTTTTTTTTTTTTTTTTTAATTTGACCAATGGCTGCGTATGATATTGTGGTCGCCTTTGGATAATTGATGGAATTTTATCAGATGGTGAAGGAAATTCAACGTTTAGATTTAGATTCAAATTATTACTACCGAGCTATTAAATAAGGGTTTTCGAAGATAATTTTATATAATAAAAAAATTAGAAAGGGGAAAAAAAAAATAAGATTTTTATAGAAACATTTTAAAAGTGTTTAGATTATTCCCGAATGGGACTTTTCCTAAAAAATATAATTGATTTTGTTTTTTTTTTTTGAATTTTGAATTTTCAATTCAAAGGTTTTCTTTTAAACAATCAAATTAAAGGTAATTAAAAAAATTGATAATAAAATTATCTTTCATCTAATTTGCTGCTCTATATTCTTGCACCTTGTTTTATTAGATTTATCAAATGAGTACCATAGAAAATTGTCTCTCTTTTATATCATTAGACACAAGTGTTATTATTAAGCATTTAATTTTTTTTTCATGCGACTCTTTGGATTCATATGATACTTCCTTAATTATTCTATTGGTAAAATGTTTATTTCATTTTTCTTCTTTAAAAAATAAATTTTTAATTGTTTAAAGTGGCTGGTTTGAATTTTTTGTTCTCTAGTATTCAAAAATATTGTTTAAAAGTTGAACATTTTTTGATTTAGTATTTTATAATTTATATCGAATAAATTGTATTCTGAAATTTCAGTCCAGTGATAGAATTTTTGTGATATGTGTTTGAAAAAATGTTTTTGTTAAACGATATGAAGAAACATAAAGTATGAATTTTGTAATTATTATCACAAATTTCCCAGTTAAAAGATGACATTTCTTTTTTTTTTGTTTTGAATAATTTCAGTTAAAAATCTAATTAAGGAAGTAGGTACATTTACAATTTGGAAAAATTTTAATTGTGTAAAACATTACCCAAAGTGATTTTTTGAGTGCAATGTGATATTAAAACTTTGAAACCAAAAATTCATTCGTCACTCTATTCGTGAAAAGAAATACAAAATAAAAGTAAATCGCATAGAACGAGGAGTTTAATCTTTATATTTTCAATTATTTGAACATTTTTTTTTATTAAAGTTTTTGGTTTAATTAAATTTTGGTTTTGGATCTAAAAATGTGTTCATACGAATGTTTGAAATTAATCATAGAATAAACTGATAAAATAATAGGCATGAGAAAGCGTGGATTTAAAGCAATTCATATCTTTTTGAATATCAAACAAGAAAGATCACCTCACTAAATAAATTTAAACAAAGAACACAAAATTTGAACAAGCATAAAGATCTTCAAAACTTCGGTTTGAAAAAGTTTGAAACGAAAAATAAATTTTTAAAAATTTTTTAACAAGTTGGCTTACATTGATAAAAAAAAAAGATCTTTATTCTCAAAGTTAAAAGAAGATAGAATATTTTCCTTGCTTTTTGAAAAAGCAAATCACAAAAATCAAGAAATCAACGAAGCTTGAATATCAAAATTTGATAACTTTTTGATTTTTATTTCTCAGAGAGTCAATTAATCCACTTTGGGGTTTTACTAATTCAAAATTAGTGATAAAAGGTGTATTCAAAATGATAAACTTTCAAATTATCTTTTACTAGAAGATTTTAGGTTTCTGTGATTTCTGTGATTTCTGTGATTTGGAATTGAAAATAAATGAATTCTATACCAAGATACTGTTTAAATTAACCTTTTAGTGCATATATATATATCACAGGTATTACGGTTTTTCGTTTTAAAACAACGGAAAATTTAAAAAAACCCGTTTTTTCACTTTTTTTATATATATTTTTCGTTTAATTCGTTTTTACGTTTTTTGTTCCTTGAAAAAGTCCTCGAATTCTTTTAAAATCATACTTTTCGTTTCTGAGTTATGAAAAAACGCAATTGAAAAAACTTAAAAATAACGAAAAAACAATAAGGATATAGATATATGACGCCAGTGCCTTAAAGGGGTTAGAAAAAAAAAGGAAATACCTAATTTCCAATTTATGCGAGAGATTTTACTATTCCAAAATCAATGAAAATAGTTTAATTATCTATTTTAAAAACTCCTAAACAACAAAAAGTGGGGTTTGACTTTAACAGGCTTTGAAAAATGTAAACACTTTAAACGTGGAGTAAAATAATTATTTTTTTTTATAAAAATTGATATTTGAGGGCGAAATGTAGTTCAAATTTTTACTTTTTTACTAATTCCAAATTAGATGGATTCAGACATTTTTTTGGAATTGTGGTTACACCCTCTATCAAATTTTTAATTGATCACAAAAAAAATATAAAAAATTATTAACTTAAAAAATTATTTTCACAATTACTAATTTGGAAAATGTGATCAGTACTTTTTTCCATCATATTAATTCTCCTTCAATTTCTGAACATGAAAATTCTATTACTTTTTTTTTTAAGACAAAAAAATAAATTTTACCCCTATTTTTTTCATCACCAATTATCCAATTACATATTTCTTAGCCATTATTTCGTTAAGAATCCTTTAATATATTTTGTAATAAAATAATTTCATTTTTTATTATTTACCATTTTACAAAATTTCTTTCAAATAATTTTTTGTTGTTTTTTTGTCCAAAATTACAACTTTATAGATTGGTTAAAAATATTTCTGTATTTAAATGATTGAAAAAATCCATAAAATGTGTTATAATAAGTAATATGCTCTTTCACTTTTTATATTGCTTTTAGAATTATTATATGGTTTCTTTCTTAAATGTATATATTCTATTATAATGTATATTTGCTTTAACATAAAAAATAGAAACTGGTGAACTAGCAAAGATAAAATTAAAACACCCAGTCAAAGTGAAAAGAAGATTAAAATTCAAGTATCTGGCAAATTTGAATTAAAATCATTAGTATATCATAATTAGATTTTTTTTTTGTTTAAAATTTTTTTTTTTAGATCGATCAAAAATTTTTTTTTTCAATAATATTTAATTACATCTAAATAAATGTTAATTATAAATTTTTTGTTAATTTATTTTTTGGTATCAAGTAAAAATAAATATATACAATAAAATTCTTTCCATTATTTTTTACATTTATATATTATATTTATTGTTTTTTTTTAGTTCAATTGTGAAGGATTTCATAAATATACTAAAAGAAACAAATAAAATATTTAGTAAATACAAATTATTAAAAAAAAACTCTTTAGTTTATGGGGCTGAATTACACTGAATTCGCCCTTTTTTATTTTTCATTTGAACAAAAATTTTCCTACTTATATATATATATATATATATATATATATCAGAGGAACGAATTTTACGCGTCGCTCACGCGTGCACAAACGCGTTTCATGACATCAACAAAATCGTCATACCTGTGATATATATAAACTACTTTCGAAAAATAAGGGACCAGTTTTTCAAATTATACTCACTAAACTAATTATATGAGGAACCCTGTAAATAATCATCAATAAACTAGAAGTTGATGGATAATCATCAGAAGATTAAATACTAACAAGGTGTCTTCTTTAAAAAATTTTATACGTTGAAAAAAATCTATTGCATTTTTTGTACAAAAATTTGGCTAAAAAAATCATCCAAAATTTTACAACATCTGGATATTATCGAATTTTTTTTCGGTTGTAAGAGTAATTTGATTGAGAATTAAATTGAAATTTTTCATCATGTAAAAATATTAAATGTAAATCAGTGAAGAAAAATTGACATCTGAAACTATTTGATTGAAGAAACTAACAAACAAAAAAAAATCAAATTGTCATCTGATTGTTTGAAAATTTTTTTATTTTCTTCCAATTTTTCAGTCAAAAGTTTGGTTAGTAAATTATGAAGTAGAAAATTTTATTTAAATTACATCATTAATCAACTGCCCAACATCATATTGAAATCCAATGATTCTAGAACGAGATCTCGAAATTTGGGCCCCTATTTTTGGAATTTAGTTTATATATATATATATATATATTTCACCCGAATATTGAACAGAAAGAATTCAAAAAGTTTAAAAATGGATCATTTAAGAGGGGTACGTTTTAAATGAATTCTTAATATAAGATATTTCCAAAAAATGTGACATTTTTTTTTATATTTCAATTAATATTTTCTTTTGAAGTTTTTATATTTGTAAATTGTCAAGATATAATTAAGAGGAAATATTACTAGTAATTAAATCGGAGTACATTGTTTGTATTGAAAAATATGTTAATAAAAATATTTCAAAAAAAAAATATTAATGGAAAATTGAGTTTTTCAACTTAAATTGTTAAATATCTTTAAAAATAATTTTTGATCCAAGATCTCTTATGAACCAATAGAATATAATAAAAATTGAAGTTATCTAAAAAGTGAAAAATGAGCAAATGTTGAATTTTTGTTTGGAAAATATTTTTTTAGTGTTTGGTTAAGTAGGGAAAATTATTAAATTTCAATTTTAGTCAAATTTCAAAATTGGTCAAATTCTTATTATTTTTCAGAAAGTTAATTCAATTGAAATTTATTGGTTGTAGGTATTTAAAACCATCTTTTTGGGTAAGTTAAGATATGTTAGGGTAGTTTAGAGTATGTCAAGGTAGGTTTGGATGGTTTGGATAGTAAGTTGGAGAATTTTGGCCAGGATTTTGAAAAAAAAAAATAATTAAGATTCCCAATTGGACTTTTGTAACTTGTTTCATTTGAAAATTTTTTCCACCTTACGTTTTGTGGTTAAAATTGTGTTTAGAACAAATTTTTAAAAAATATTTAGTATTGATGATTTCAAAATTTTGGGTTTTCTACAATTTAAGTAATAAAATATCTACCAATCGCAAAATAATTTTTTGATTTTTCCCCTCACAACCCTGAAAAACATATTAAAAACTTTCATATCAATGATAATAATCAAGAAACTCTTCAAAAATATGAAAAACTTCAATTTGACCAATTTTTCAATTTGTCCAATTTTAAAATTTAATAATAATATGCCCGTTAAGTGAACATTTTATGTCTCTTTCAACAAAATTGTTTGGAGCACTAATTTTGGGAAATAAAATAAATATGTTTCCTTTATCAATCAGACAACAACAAATGATCCCAAAGGTTTTTAGAAAGGTGTCTGGGAAAGAGTGAGGTTTTAAATGCTTCCTAATAGCACTTTCTTCTTTTAATCTTTTGCTACAAAAACATTTACTGGTATTTGGATAATAAAGGAGCAATAATTTTCACTTCTTTTTCAATTTCCTTATTCTAAAAAAAAACACAAATCACAACCTACGTCTTCGAGTTCTCATATATTAAAAAAAAAAAGATAAATCAATGAAAAGGAAGTGAAATTTTTTTTCACATTTAGAATTCAAACACCACGAACAAAAATAGCGATAAAAAGCCAAGAAAAACATTTTCAAATTTCAAAATGGTGTATTGGGTGTTTAGAAACAAAAAAAATGTGATTGCTTTTTGTGTTTAATAAAAATTTAGTTAAAGAATAGGTATTGTAAATTTACGTTATTGGAAGAAGAAATAGCGGTTAATGAAGATGATAATGAATTCGATCGAGATAATTCAATTTGCTGGCTAGTTGGAATGTCTGCGTCTATTGGGTTCAAGGGTTCTCTTCTTTTTTATTATTATTTATAGTAAACGGAAAGGATCGTAACGTTTATTAAAAGAAAGATAAAAGTTGGTTTGTTACGACTCTTGGGTTTCAATTTTGATAATCAAACTAAAAAGCAAAACCCCGATTGGGGATATTATTTACCTTTGTGTGTGTATTCGATTTATTTCAATTAGCGTCTGATCGGTTTCGATCTTTTTTGGGTTTCCCCAGCTTATACTTTCCAAATTCAGAAAATCAAAAGAATAAATGATAATCAAATATCTATTATACGAGGGGCTTTCAAATGAATAATTTTTTAAACAGACCATTTTATAACAATTGAGATCAATTTTGTTTTCGATTTGCTGGTTCCTTCCTGTTATAATTTTTGCTTTGATCAGATATTCACCATCAGACAATTCCACAAACCGATAGCCTTTGTTTTTTGGGATATATTCGTTATTCGGTCGAAGGTTTTTACTGATAATGCAATTCCTGACAATTGTAAAATTCGTCTTGTGGTTGCTTAGAAATTGTGAAATATCTTTTAAGATCCATGGGTTGAAGAAGGAAGTCATAGTTTTTGAAAAACAAAAAAAAAATCTTATTAAAAAAAAAGCGTTTTTTGTTTTATTCTCTTCAAATCAGCCAAGAGCCTATATTTGGAAGAAAAAAATGAAAAAGTGTCGTTAGATTAAGTATGCACATTTTTGGGGTGTGTTTGGGAATACTGAAATTATTACCTTGTTGGGTTCGAGCGATTTTGTTTCTTGATTAATTTCTTTTGAAGAAGAAAAGAGAAATTACAAAAAATTAAAAAAAAGAAAGTTGAAAAAAAATAAAACTCAAAAAAACTTACAACTATTTATAATTATTCTCTATTTGAGAACAGAGTTGTTTGGAGTTATTTGTTTTAAATTTAATTTTGGATCTATTGGAAATCCTTTGTTTCCAATTTTGATTAGATATTACGATTATTTGGATAAAAAATTGAAAAATCTTTTCCAAGACTAATATTCAAAATTGTTCAGTCATGTGTTTCAAAGAAATAGAAAACCTTTTTAATAAGAAATATAACAGCTTTACGAAAAATTTGCATTTATCTCTTGAGAAATTCAACCTTTTTTGTTTTGTATCCTTAGGTTACAACAGGCTAGGATCAAATTTTGGATTTCTTGAGAAAAAAAAAAATAATTTTATCTATTATACATTTTCCTTTCCCAATCTTTCACCGTTTTCTAGAATTTTATTTTCGAGAAGTATATTTGAATTTTATTAGTGAGCAATTTTAATATATTTTCTAAAAAGTAATTTTCTGATTACTAGTTTTTTTTTAAAAAAAGTGAATTTAAGGGATCACTACTCTTCGACAATAGGGGAGAAATATCCAGTTATATGATTGGAAATATTGTGTGTTTGTGAATATTATAGATCCTAAGTTCAAAATAATTATGATCTACAAAGAAAACCAGAAAAGAAAAGTTTTTTTTCTTTTAAATCCAATTTTTTTTTCAATTTTTTATTTCCTCAAAAGAAAATCTTTAAATTCATCTTATTTCAAACATTATAAAAATTTTTTATCTTATTTATGAACATTTTCATCATTAGTACACAATTAATAATCTTTGTTACCAAGAATATTAATATTATGAGTTATTTTCCCTTTTGAGATAATTCTTTTGGTAAACTAAACAATTAATATATTTAATTTACAGAAACTTTTAATATTGTTTTCATAAGTACAAGTATAACCATTATTTTTAGAAAAAATTTCACAAATATTTTAAAATAAATTTTGTTTTAAAAAAACAAAAAGAAAAAAGTAAATGAAAAAAAAATAAATTAAAAAATTGAATAAAATAGAAAAAATGAATAATTAAAAAATAAGAAAAAATGATTTTGATCAAAAAAATATAAATTTATTTTGAGAAGAATACTGGATTAGATATAGAATATATTATATTTCTTTTAAAAAAACACCGATCTTTGATTGAAAAGGGATTTATTAAAAAAAGTCAATTTGAAAAAAAAAAGGTAATAAACTAAAATTAACTTTAAGAAATTTGAGGTTTTGTTATTTTTTTAAAGTGGATATATTGTTATTAAAAAATCATATTTTCAAAAATTTTAAATTTTCAAAAGAAAATTATAATATTTTAATTACGTTCCAATGAAAGAGGCTCAAATTTTTTTATATTAATTTTAATTTTTATCAAATTTGTAGTTTTTTCATGTATTTCTTATGTGAAGATCAAATTTCCTCAAAAGATTATAATTTCTCTTATTTCTAATCAATTGTATGTAGATTATTCTCAGTGTAAAAGTGAATTTTTTATTTTTGGGTGGGTTCTTTAGGTATATAGCGGTTTTTAAATAAGAATTAGGTAGTTTTTTGTTTTCAAAAATAATTTATTTTTTTAAGCTCTACTTGTTCTATAACAAAATTTTCTAATATAAAAAACCTTGTAAAATTATTTGTAAAAATATTTTTTGATCAAAAATATTTTATTAAATAATAATCTTTATTATAAGTGGGGTTATCTAAAAGTGAAACTTGGTAAATTTTTAATATTTTTTTGAAAAATATTTTTCATTAATATGATATGTTATAGGTTTTTAGTTTGGTTTATTTATGATATTGTTGTTTTTATATTTCGAAATGTGTGAAATTTTGATTTTCAAAAATAGATTTAATTACAAAAAAAAATGGTTCGATAAATCTTATAAATGTGAAAACAATTATTTTTTAGTCAAAACTGGTTTTGTACCAATTTTTTTATTATTTTTTTTTTTTACTTGAACAAAGATAAAAATCCACATATTATAAAATCAAAAACAGTTCAGAATATAATTTTTATAATCCCTGTAAAATTCAACTAAAAAAATCAGAGAAATAATTGAATTTTAGATTTTTATCTTTAATATTTGAGTCATTACCAACACGCTAAAAGAGCCAAGAGTGTTTTATTTTTTATTATACAAAATAATAAAATTAAAAAAGTATTACTTTTTGGGGAAATGTACAATTAGATTTTTAATTGGGAATATTACTGAGAATATAAAGTAAAATTCATAAATACACAAAATAAATTAACTTGAAAAAATAATCAATTATATTATTTTCAGTCAAATCAATTTAAATAATGTTGGCTGTGTTTATTATTATAATGTAATGAGTGATTTTGGAGATCTTAAAAAAGTTAATTTTATCAAAAAATTTTTACTAATTCATCAACAAAAGCTAAAAAACATACCAAAAGTTGGTATTATAAAACAATATTTATTGTGTTGAATCCCTGATTTTGTCTTAAATTGTCTTATTTTTTATTTTATTTTGATACCTTACATTGATTTTTCAGATTCATTAGATATCCTGATTAAAAATTGAGTTTTTGTTTTTTTTTCCCAAATTGTTAATTGGTTTTATAGTAGGAAAAAAATAACTAATATGAAAATAATCCCAGACAAGATTTTTAATTGTAAATATTCAGTAAATTGTGGTGTAAAATATTTCCAATAAAGTGGGGCGAATTTAATTTAAAATATCTCTTTTTAACCCAATCTTCATTAAAGTATTAAAACATTCAAAATTGTTAACTATCATTTATCGATTCTTTGTAACAATTTAATCTGTTTCTTAGTATTGTATTAAATAAATAAATTATTTTAAATTTTCTGATCTCGATTTTATCTGATATTTTTTAGGGATGAAAATCGGTGTTTAGTATTTTCTTTTTGATTGAAAAAACTGCTTTCATAACTTTTTTAATCTCGACAAAATTTAAAATAGAATTGAAAACATATTAGTATATTTTGTTGTTTAAAAATTGATTTGTAGTTTTTCCATATTTCCAGTTTTTTATTGAAATTAATAGTACATTATTTTCTCTAAAAAAGTGCTATTTTTTTTTTCATTTTTAGGAAATATTTCATCCAAGATATTCTGAAATAAATACCTTAGTCGTTTATTTAATTTTTATTAATATTAAATTTAGTTTTGATAATTTCAATTAATGAATATTTTCACTAACGGATATTTTTTTATGAAATAGAAAAAAAAATGCCCCATTTTATTTAGAAATACCTTATATAATTTTTATATTCAATAAAATTATTTTTATAAATGAACAATTTTTAAAAACCTTGTAATAAACCTACCTAAATTTTCATTAAATTAAGGTGTTTATAGAATTATCAAGTAATTTCTTGGGTAAACTAAGTAGATCTAACTGTTTTTTAAGATTACAATGGGGTTTTATAGTGGCTTTCTACAGTTTGCAAAATGATAATTTTTATTCTTGTTTTTTGATTGGTTGAATGGTGTTTTGAAAAAGTGTAATTCCATTAATCATCATTCTAATAAGTGGGGGGGGGGGGGGGGGGGGGGTTATACTTTCAAAAACTTGATAAATAAAAAAAAGGGAGTTGGTTTTAAATAAAAGAAATCACACAACAATTTTTTCTACAATCGACAATTACAAATCTTGTCTGGGGTTTTTTTCAGAAATAATATATTTTTTTTTCGCTGCTTTACTATTATTTAAGAGGGTTAGAAATTTTCAAATGAATAAAATTATTTACATTTAATGGTTTTTATGGTGTAGATCGCCCTTTTTAGCAATATTTAATCAAGTACTAAAAAGTTTTTTGTTATTTTTTATTTTTTTTTAGATTGATGTGTTTAAAGATAGAAATATGTAAAAATATGAATATGTACTTGGTTATGTTTTCAATTAGTTATTGTTTGTAGATAAATGAATTAATATAAAGGGAAAAAATATGTCCCTATGACCTAAAAAACACTAAAAATGGAAAACTGATCAAACGCATTGCATTCAAACAATTAAACAAACTAAATAAAAAAATAAAAATAAATAAAGTCTCAATTTAACTTTTTCTTGAAATCATTTTTTGCCAAAATCATTGAATTCACACTTGAAATTATGTATATTTTTTTGGTACACTCTCTATTTTTAACTCATTTACTAAAACAAATTCAAAATTTTGGGAATTTTCTTTTCACAAAAGGGACTAATTTGGTCCTCAAATGTTTTTTTTTTTAGTTTTAAATGGTAAAATTAAAAAAAAGTTCAACTAAAAAGATAAACTTTCTGGAAAGGCATTCTAATTTAATATATTAGCTTATTCTTTGATTTCAAAATTTTCCCAATCCCAATTTTACAAAAAAAAAAAAATAAAAAAAGTGCCCACTAATTTCAAAAAATATTTTTGATATTCAAAAGTTGAGAGTGTTTTGATTTTAAAAAAAATTATCCCATTGGTTAATTGAATTAAGTTATAAACTTAGATTTCGAAAAATATTAATCAGAAAAAAATAGTGCTTAATTTTATTAAGGACATATATAAAGGTTATAAATCAAAAATTTTGTACTAAAAATAAAATTTGTATTTTTGTCAACAAAATATATAAATTGATTTTTTAAAATACAAAAAATGATATTTTCATCATTTTTTTTTTTTTTACAAACTATTACAATTTAATCCTTCAGTCTATTCAAAAAGTTTATTTAAAATTTATTTAAGGGTATCTATTTCTTGTTTATATTTTGTACTTATCAAGTTTGTATGTTTATTTAATTCTGTAGTAAGCCAATATTCTAAGTATGAATTTATTTTTTTAGATAATTCTAAAATGAAAAATATGTGACCCTTAAATCTTGATATATGAATAATGGTATTCTCACAAATAACTAATAGGAATAATAAAAATTTCATTATTTATATAATGAATAATTGGAAAAACAATATTACTTAATCTCTATAATTTCAAGAGATTTAATAAATTATTGTAAATAACATCTAGAATTGAAAAAATACTTCACATTATAATAATAACTGACAAGGTTTTTAAATTTTTAATATTAGGAAAATTGTTTTGTACTATCTTATATATCCAATCAAATACTTTTTATAAATAATCAATTTTTATAATCCTAGGGAATAAACCTACCTAAATTCATTAAAGAAAGTTGTCTATAGAATACTCAATTATTTGTTTAAGAACCTAAGTAGCACAACCTATTTTGAAAAAACAATCGTCTTTTTAGAAGTTTGCAGAATTTGGAAAATAATTTTTGTTTTTTTTTGATTGAGTAGTGTTTTGAACAAGTAGAATTTAATCAAGGACTATCATTCTAATAAAGGGTGGGTTATAATTTTAAAATTTTGTTTTTAAAATCAGAGAAATTGTTCGGCAATTATATAACAATTTCTCCTTTATGCACAATTAAAAAGCTTGTCAGATTATTTTCGTGTCAGGTATTTTTTACAATTATTCAAGATTTATTTTATTTTTCTTATATTTTTAAACAAAGATTAAATTTACAATGTTAACATTCCATTAAAACTCTCTGAAATCACTTAAAACTCAGAATTCCTTAAAACAAAAAATTATTTGCAAATTTTTCTTTTTTCAGATCCAAAAATGTTAAAACATAAAAGGATCAGGATTCTTTTTACTGAAAATTAAATGATAAAAAAGAAATTCTTTAACAAACCTTGAATTCGTTTCGCTAAATTTGGCAAGGAGGCGATGTTGTTTTTTGTTTTAATTGAATTTTTGTTAAAATAAGTGCTCTATTGTGGCAGGTGGAAATGAAATAATACTTTTAAAATCTAATTTGGTTAACGAAAATTTTAACAAATGTTCAAGAAGTAAGTAAAATTAAATGTCTAAAAATGTAATGTTTACTACTTTGCAAAGATATTTGGGTGTTTGTTATAAATTGTAGAGTCAAGGATCAACAAAAACATGTACTAAAGCTTATCATCCATGTTTGAAAAGTTTTACTATTTTTCTTCTTGTTCCAATGCAACACCTAACCCACTGTACACTAGTATACAGAAGTTCAAATCATTTTGAAGGAAAACACCTTATCTTTCCAATAAATTTTAAATTTCGAATGGAATCAGTTTAAAATGTAAAGAAATTTATTTGAATTTTTTTACAATTAACTGGTTTTTTTCGAAATAATTTTGCCAATTTTTTCCTTCATTTTTCGAATTTCATTTTTATTAAAAAAACTTGAAGGAAAACTTAATATAATTACTTGGAGTTTATTGTTAATTTCTTTCATCGGTTAGTGTTTTGTCCTTATATCCAAAAAATACACATTCTTTTTATTTTGAAAGACAGATTAAACTTTTTGGGGTATATTAGAAACTGTATACAAAATTGAGGAGCGGGACTTACAATATTCATTTATTAATTGTTAAGCAATGGTATTGTAAATTCCTTATCAGTAACACCATACTTAAATAGAAAAAACACTTTTTAATTTATTGAAAGTGTGAAAAAAAATTACAAAAACACAAATTCACCATTTAAAAAAAAGATTTGACTTTTTCTTTTTCTTTCACTTGGAGAAATGCAAAAACTTTGGTAATATAGAAGACTACAACCTCTACAAAAATGATTACTGTACTTTTGATGTTCATTGTAAAAATTGTGATTTTTTATTAACTGTGATACTTTTCTTGTAGAGACAAATGGGAGAACTAAACAACTTGATCAGTATACCCAATGTTTTAAAGTGCAATAAATTCCATTTACTACACCATTATAGTTGTTTGAATTTGAGAAAAGTTTTTTCAATTTTCTATTTATGTTTCTACTCCACATCAATTTCTTTCTTTTTTAAATGGAATACAATGGTTAGGTTAAAAGATCTAATATATTGTCCAGTTTCCTGACAACTGATGAACATACAAGAAAAGTATCAAAGTTAATAAAAAATCACAATTTTTTCAATAAACATTAAAAATACAGTAATCATTTTTGTAGAAGTAGTAGTCTTCTATATTACCAAAGTTCTTAAATTTCTCCAAGTGAAAAAAAAGAAATTAAAAATCTTTGATGAACTAAAATTGAACACTATCACAAAAACACAAATTCTGAATAAAATTAAGAAGAAAATAAAAAATAAAATTTAAAAAATAATAAACAAGAAAAATAGTATTGAAGAAAAAAAAGTGCTTTTTAAATAGGTTGTTTTTAATAAATTGCTTTTCAAAATTTTCCAGAATAAAGTAAATACAAAGAAATAATTTATAACCATTTTTTTCAATAATTGTTTAGAAAAGAGAAAAATAAAACACAAAATGGACAATCTTGTCAACGGAATTGACGTTTTGGTTTCCATGTATGTTAGCTTTCAAAACAAGTTAGCGAAATCCATGTCTTCATTATTTATGGCAAGCAAGTCCTTGTTAGCGATTTCCTTTGTCAACAAAACGAAAGACGAGCACTTACAAGAGCTTGACTTTGGCCTGTGGTGTAACTTCCCTCGTAGCTTACCTTTTTATTCACAGTTTCTTCAGGAATATAGCGAAGTGGGGAAAAATTGTTTATCTCATGCGATACAGGTAATCTTAAAAAGTTTACCACAGCTGTCTGACACTGCGCAGATGATGGACACTCAGGAGACAAGCACAAACACAAACGGTCGCACATTTTCTGGGCTAAGCCAAGTCAACCGAAATCCCAGGAAATCGAACCTCCGTAAAGGTAGCAAGATCCACCTGCAAAAGAACGATTTGTCTGATGGCTTTACAAATCACTTAAACCAGCTCAAAAGCGCCAAGATCTTTTCTTCGTTCAGTTCATATTCTGTCCCGATCTCAAATAGTGACTACAGACAGTCTGGTGGAAATGTACAGATCTCAATCCCCACAAGCGACTTTGAATTCGACTCTTTTCTCCAAAAGCTGTACGGGTTTGTCCTTTGCTCTGGACATTACGAAATTGCCGTTTCTGTATGCGAAATTTTCATTGTTGATATAATTTCAATGCTCTTAGAGAATTATGAAAACACAACAAGATTCATCTTGGAGTATGAAAAAAATATGACCAAACTAAACCCCGACACAGTCGTTTTACTACAGGAATTCGCTTGGTCAAACTTTGTTCACAAAAAGCCAAAGTAAGGTTCTTTAATTTTTTTTTCTCTTTGATTTTTGTTTTCTTTTCTTTTCTTTTCTTTTCTTTTCTTTTGTTTTGTTTTGTTTTGTTTTGTTTTGGAATTTCTTTACTTTTTTCTTTTGAATTCAAAAAAGAGCTGAGTGTTACAAAATAAACCCTCACCAATTTTTCTTTTACTTTCACAATTTTTGTTTGATCAATTTTTTTAAACTTTAAAAATTTTCGAATTTCCAGAATGGTTGACGTGGAAAACTCTGACTTTACTCACCACACTTCTCTTGGTTTAAAGTTGTAATATTTTTCTGTAAAATCTCTTTCAACATTCAATTTTCCATTTTGAAAAAGAAATAAAAAGGGTAGAAAAAAGCATTCAAAGAAACAATAAGTTTTGCGAAATTAATATTGAACTCAATTGGGTTTTAATTGCGTTTTCAAAAAACAAAATATATGTAAATGCAAAAACCCCAAAATACCTGAAAACGGAAAATATTCTAATTTTTTTTACAAGTTCAAAAATATTAAAAATAATCATTTAATGGTATTTCTATTTGTTTTTGTCCTTTAGTACTACTAATTATCTTTAGTTCATGCAAATTTTTAAATTGATTCACAAGAACAAAACAAATTAAAATTATTTTGAAATATCTTTTTTTATAAAAAACATCAGATTATTGAAATAAGAACAAATTCGTGTTGTTTGTGTGAAAGTACTTTAAAACATTTTGTTATAAACAATTTGGCCAAAATTAAAGAGAAGAAAATTCCTCAGAGGATTTTTAATTAGATCAAAGAGAGAAGACGTTAATTTCTCTTTACTATTATAATCCAATTAAAAAATGAAAATTTTTAGTTCACATCCCAAAATATTTTTCTAGTTTATAAGTTGAAGAAAATCCAAAGATCTTTACAATAATGTTTAGTAATGATGTTTTTAGACAATAAATCAAACTTCCTAAGTTAACTCAAAGACAAAATATTTACTCTGCTAATTTGATTGTAGCAGTAATAATTAATATTCATTTTGGAAATTGAAATAAAAATTTTCATTTATTAATTAGAAAATAATAGTAAAAAAAATTGTAACAAAAACACAACACCACTCTTAAAAAGAAAAAGAGAAAATTTGAACAATACACCCATTATGGTGGCTTTATTTTTGATCGTCTTTCAAAAAGAAAACTTTTTTGTAAAATTTCGTGTTTGAGATGCTTCTGAGAAAAATTAGTTTAAATTTTTGTAAAGGTGTATTTGTTTCAAATTTATGTATATTGATTTTGGATATGAAAAAGCAATTAATAGAAAAAATGAAGATATTTGTTTGACTCACACTTTAAATTTTCAAATTCAAACAAGCCTGCATTCTAATCCAACATCATAAAAAATCTTTTTTTCAATTTGAATTTATTGATCAGCATGCGAATAAAAAAATTTTTATCATTTTTTTTTTTGTTTTTGAAATCAAATATAAAAAATTGATCTTCAAACACAAGTCAGAAGTTAACTCGAAAAACAAGCCCCGTTTGTAAAAGAAAACCATAATTACACTCCTAATTTCTCATTTTTGAACTGTTTTTTGTTTAATTATGTTGAGTGCTTACTAGTTTTTCTATTTGTTTTTCAATTCTTTTTTAATAAAATCAAAATTTCTTGATTACAAATGCCTTTTAATACTAGATTATGGAAATCACTATTTGTTGAAGAAAGTACAACTAAACTATTTCACACCCTATCAATTTAAACTTAAAAAAGTTCTCGCATTTTTAAAACGGCATTATCTTTTGAAACTTTAATCAAGTTTTCTATTTTAAAAAAGTGAAAACTTTTTCAAAATTCAAAACTTTTTGAAAGTTTTCGATTTAATAAAGTTAAAGCTTTGCCAGAATGGAAACTTTTTATCAATTTTCTCTTTCAATAAAAAGTGAAGACTAACCTTTAAATGTGGTACAGATGTTGGAGTCTGAAGGAAAGCACTTTTTTAAAAAAAAGTCCACACTTTATTAAAACAGAAAAACTTTTAAAAAATGTTTTTACTTCTAACAATCTCATAAAAAAAAAAAAGTTTTCACTTTTTAAAAATGACTGTAAAACAGAAAAATTTTTTAAAATGACTGTATTACAGTAAACTTTTTTTTAATTAAACAAATTCCTTGATGAAAGGATCTTTCCTATGAAAAAACAAATTCTAAATAACTAAAATGAATTCTAATGCACATTAGAAACAAAATAAACACCAAATAAATTCCAAACCCAATTACTCTTCAAAACATAAAAAACTAACTTTATCTGTTTGAAAAAAAAGTTAACAATTTTTTTCCTTTATCATAAAACAATTCAGACATCATTTTACTGCTTATCATTTTTTCAATAACTTACTGTTCAAAAATTGATTTTGAAGAAAAAGAAGATGTGAGGTTCCAAAAAATGATCTAAAGTTTTTTTTTTTTTTTTTAATAAAAAAAGTTTTTAAAACTCCACAAATTTTATAAAAACTATTTAATAGTTATAATCAAATTTTAAATAATTTAGGATAATTTTGATTGGTTTTTTCATTTACACTTGATCATTAAAGCAGTATTTTCAAAAATAAAAATAATTTTTGGTGATTTCAATGGTTAAAAAAACATGATGAAAATAATCCTTTTTTTTTTTTTTTTTTTTTTTTTTTGGAGCACCTAACATCATCTTATAAAAACAATTTATCACAAAGAAAAAATACAAAATATAAAAATACTTATGGATCCAGTCATTTTTCTTTTAAAAATACCCAGTTGAACAATACAAAGTGATATTGAAAATAAAATCAAGAAAAAGAAATTTCATGATAAACTTATCCATTTGAATTTTTTTAAAAGAAATAAAATCTAATTAAACAAAATGGAAAAAAACAAAAAAAAACCAAACAAAATCGAAAAACAAAATAAAAAAATACAAAGTTATAAAAATTTTCCTATTGATCCTATTTTTCAGTATCTTTCTATTAAATTTTAAAATCAAGATTTGTATAGAATTCATTTTAATATTTTCTTAATCAACAAAAAATAAAAATTTAAATAAAAAAACAAACAATAAATTCAATTTTATTATTTTTTCTATTTTAATAATTATTTCTAATCACTTTTTTTTTTTTATGAATATAATCAATTAATCATCTAAAAATAACAATTAATTAGATACCTATATTCCCAATTATATAATCATTTTCAAAAACAGATATTGCAAGGATGGACAAATATTGTTACTAAATTATCAATACATAATTTCACTACAATTTCAGAAAGGGTTTTAACCTCAATTAAGATCATTGAAAAAGAATCATTAGAAACGATAATAATAATTTTCAAAGGGAACCGTTATTTACAAATTAAAGTATTTTTTTTTTTCCTTTTTTTTTTCATCAATTAATTGATTTAACTTTCTTTTTTTTTTTTTTTTCTGAATTAATTCAAATATCTTTTTTTTTTTCTGAATTAATTTAACTTTCTTTTTTTTTTTAAAAAAAAAAAATAATGAATAAAAAATATTCATAATAAATATCACCTTTTTTTAATTTAAAACAACAACAAAAAACAAACTAAATTAACTTTTTTTCTTTTAATAAATTTACGAATAGAATGCAAATCTAGAAAAAGTTACCAATTTAATTAAATGTATATTAAAAATGATTTCTACTTCTTCAAAAAAAGAAATCAGGCTCGAATTAATAAAATTTTTAGAAAATATAATTTCACAGATCAATACTACTAAATTGAAGTATAAAGAAATGTTTCCGATCTTAAATGAGGTTTATGAATTTTTAGAAGACAATATCAAAAAAAAAAATATCAAAACGATTACTCATAAACTATCATGTATGATCCTACAACGATCTCCTCACTTTTTTTTATCTGATCATATTGATAAATTAATTAAAACTCATATTCTGAAATCTTTAAATTCTGAAAAATTAATTAAATATCAAATGGATGCCTTGATTCATTTTTTACTAGAATGCAAACCGATCAAATATAAAAAGCAAATCAAATTAAATTCAGATTTTTTTATCAACAAATATTTATATTCGAGTAATTGGGATAATAAATTAAAAATAAGTTCTTTAATTCCAAAGAAAAGAAGTGAACATTCAATTTATAGTGAAAGATATATTGCTAATATTTGCCGTAAAATGTTTTTAAATAAAAAAAGAAAAAAATATATCGATTTTAATTTATATAAAAAATTATTAATAATTTGTTTTTTAATCAAACCTTTATATGTTATTGAAAAGGTTTTTTATTATTTATTAAAATCCTCGGATAATATTAATCATTTATTACTGATTCAGATTTATTCGATTATTAATACAAGTAAAATAATGGATTATATCAAAAAACAAAATCAAAACTTCAAAATCGAAAATAATAATACCAAAACTAATATTAATATAAATATTAATCTTAACAATACCAATACGAACAAAAATGATAATAATGATTTGAAAAATATATTAAAAATGAAAAATAATTCCAAAGAAAATTTAAATAATAATAACATAAACGAAATTTTAAAATCATTAAATAAATTTAAATATACTTTTAAATTAAATTTTGATAATTTATTTTCAAAGAGTTATAATTCGATTGGGAAAATTAAAACAATGAATGATCTCAATAATAAATGTTTAAAATTTACGAATTATTATGAAAACATTCCAACAAAATTAATAAAAAATAATGAGAAACTAAAGCAATTTTCAAAGTATTTGAAAAGGCAAAAAAATAAAAAATACTCAAATAATAACAATGTTTATTGGAATTATTTTGAAAAAGAAAAAAATTCATTGACAAAAAAAAAAACGAAACAAAATGAAATTACTGAAACAATTAAATTATGGATCAAATTGACACAAAGAAAGGAAAGTGTTCGTAAAAAGTCTACAATTTTTTATCAAATGCCATTAGAAAAGGAGAATAGATTAAATTTTAATAAAAATTTAATAAATCCAGATTATGACTTTAAGAAGCAAATGTCCATAAAAAACGAAGCTAATTTATTATACTTAAAGGAAGTAATTAAACTAATTCCCCAAATTCCGTTACCAAAGCAGCTAATAAATTTAAACGTTATCAAATTGTTATTACACCCCAATGAAGAAATTGGAACACTAATTTCCCATTGTTTACAAATATGCTTATTGAACGACCCCACATTATTTGGTTATTATTTAGATTCACTGGTGGGGCTATTAAAAGACAATGATGTATTAACAACTCAAAGTTTATATACCATATTAAATCAAATTTATCATTTGTATTCTTTATTAATGACATTTAAAGAATACTTTGAAAAAGAAAAAAGAAAAAAAATTGAGAAAATGCACACAGATGAGAATAATATGAAAAGGAAAATAAAAGAGAATACAAATCAAAAAAAAAGAATATTAACAAAAAAGGAATTTGGGATAGGAAGATCAACCCAACGAGGTAAAAGGGAAAGTAAAGTAAAAAAGGGAAACCAAAAAATGTTTAATCGTAATGGAAAGGGGAAAAAATTCAAAATGCAAAAAAATATGAAGAATAAAATTAACAGTAGGGATCACGATTCGTATTTTACATATGAAAAATTAAATATTAATTATTACACTTTTATCAAAATAGAAGTTTGGGCTTTGATTTGCTTTACCAAAAATTATCCAAAAATTAGAAAATTAGGTTTAAAATTGATGAAAATAAATTATAAATTCCAATTAATGATTAAATCAGAAATGAATATAAATAGTAAGCAAGGAAATAATAAACGGTACAGAAGGGGTAATGGAAGGAGAACAAGAAAAGAGAAAGGGAGAATATATGAGAAAAAGAAAAAAAATGAAAATAATAATAATAATAATAATAAAAGAAAAGTAATAACCACCAATAATAAGAATAGCAATAAGGATAAAAATGGAAAATTAAATGAAAATACAAAATTATTAAATCAAAAAGATGGAAAAAATAAAGAGATAGAAACAGAAACGGAAAAAAATAAAGAAATAGGAAACCAAAAAGAAAAAGAGCATGATATTGGGAATAACCAAGAAGAAAAAAAGGAAAAAAGCAAAAGCGAAAGTGGAAATGAAAAAGGAAGAGAAGAAGAGACAAGTATGAAGAAGAATGTAGAGAGGAAAACAGAAATTGATTTTTTATCTTTCCTTAAAAAAGAAAATCCACAAAAAAAAAATCAGAAAAAAAAAATCCTTGATTTAAATAAATATACTACAATTTATCAGATTTTAAAAAATAACAAAACTATTATTAATCAAAATGTAAGAAAGCAAATCCTATTAGAATTCCATGGTGGCTTGAAAAATAAAATTAATATTACCTTTGAATATTTATTGATCGATTATAAAGAAGCCTTGGCTAATGTTAATTTCCAATTTTGGCTCTTATATTTAGGAGAAATAGGAAAATTATTAGTGCAATTCGAACAAATAGATTTTTTAAGAGATATTAAAAAATTAATTTTTAAAATCTTGAACGAATCCTTTAAAAAGGTTAAAGACTCGATTGATGAAATGCCTAATCAAAAGATCGCATATTGGATTGGACTACATACCCTAATTAGTAGTTTATCGGGTATCAAGATTAAATTTAAAAAGGCAAAAATACCGACATTATTGAAGGACAACATTAAGAATAAAAATAAAAAACTATTAATTCAAGATTATTCGATGACTCAAACCAAAATCTCAAAATTATTTTATGAATATTGCCAAATTTATAGCCAGAGTAAAAACTCATATTTCAAGAATTATTTCATCTTCCCCTTTTTCACAGCACACCCTTTCAGTTTATTTTCAATATCTAAATCTATTTTAAATTGGCTAAAAGGAGAAAAATTTGATTCCGAGAATTATATTTATACAAATAATAATAATTTACAGAAAGTAAACAGCAATGTTAAAATTAGTTACAACCTCAATTTGAATAGCAATGGTCAAAATAATAAAAATAAAATTGCCATGAAAATACCCCAAACGCTGAATATTAATCACCATAGAAGAACGTCATCAACAAATATGCCCAAATTATTGTTATTAAAATTTAATTTTGAGATCAATCCAAAAAAAATATATATCATTACTCGAATATTTCGAATTTTTTCTCAAAATAATTTCTTTCGGGAGTCAATCAATCAAATACCAAATTTAATAATGCTATTTACTCATTTCATTGAAATCAATGAAGATTTTTTCACGCAGGCGGGAATTAAAGATAATAAGGGGAGATTAAATTTAAAATATTGGAATGGATCAAAAGTTGGTATCAAACTATTGCATTTTTATATGCATACATTAAGCCATTGCTTAATATTAAATAACTTTTCAGAAGCCATTTTAAAAATATTAAAATTCCCTAAAAATATCTTTATCAACCCTATATTAAAACAAACTTTCCGGGATCATAAAGATTGGTCAATGAAACAAAGAATAGATTCTTTATTATTTTTACAAATATTTACAGGGGTTGGAGAAGAGTCAAAAAATCTGAACAGCTTTTTTTCCAGAAAATTAGATACAGTTTTGGAAAAAAATAATCATAAACTAGCAAAAAATATTGAAAACAATTATCGAAATTTAAAAAATATGGTCAATTGTACAATTGAAAAGTTAATAAGAATTGGTCCTTTTTCTTTCAATGCCATTTTGAAAAGCAATAGTAATTTTAATAAAGAATTAATGGACAATTGGTTTTTAGAAGAAGAAAAATTAGGCTATCATATTTTCAAATGGTTATTAAGTTTTGATTTTAAAAATTTGTTTCAAAAATATCTTGAAAATTCTTTTACTAATAAGTATGCCAATTTGTATTTTAAAGCTATATGTGAACAATTTATCTTTACTAAAGATTTATTATTAAATAGCAATTTAAATAAAAATGATAACAAAAACAACAACAGCAGCAGCAATAATAATAAGAATTACAATAATTATTTTTCAAACAATATTTTCAATTTTTCAAAAAATAATAATCAGATCCGGAATCATAAACGTAATCAAAATCATAATATTCAAATAGAAAATGAAATTATTGATATTAATTATTTTAAGAAAAATTATCAAAAAAATTTTAATAATAATCAAAATTTTAGTAACTTCAAGCAAGATAAAGATCTTTATAAATTATTCATTGCAGTACAAACACGAAAAATTACCTCTCAAAATAGGGCATTAAAGAATCTTATTATCGAGCTAATGAATAAAGAATTTTGTTCCATAATCATTCAAAATGTGGGCGAATTATTACTAATCACTTTAAATAATCTCATTAATATTGATAAAAATATACGAATTATGTCTTATAAATTATTATGGAGGATCGTTCCTCCAAAATTGGGTCTGATTAATGAAAACAGCAATTTAAAAGAATCTTTAAGAATTTTTGAAATTTTTGAAAATAACTTTCATTTAATTAAATCTAATGATTTTAACATTATAAAAAATTTGGCCTTTAAAATAAATCGTATTATTTCAGATTATTGTTCACTTTTTACAGAAGAATTTTTATTACAAACTTTAAAGCGTATTTCCAAAATTCAATCAGAATATAGCAATTTTAAGAACAATAATAACAAAAGCAGTAGTAATAATATTAATAAAAGACACAGTCATACAAATATTGGTAATATAGAAGAAAATAATTTTAATCACATTAAAGTAAAATTTACATTTAAAATTTTATTACCATGGTTGAAAAATATTCAATTAACTGAAAATAATATTTATATATTTACCCCAAATTTACTTGAAAAATGCCAAATTACCACAAATAATTTTATTTTTAAATTATTTAAAATAATAAGTAATGATATTTTGAAAAATAATGAAATTTATTCTTCTTATTTGTCTAATGTATGGATCGCTTTAGCAAACGCAAACAATAAATTAAAATTAAATGTTGACAATGGTAATGGTAATGACAATAATAGTAATACCAATACTAATAATACTACTACTACTACTAATAATAATAATAATAATAAAGAAAATAATAATAATAATAATAATAATAAAGATAATAACAACAATAACAACAACAATAATAATAATAATAATAATAATAATAAAGATAATAATGAAATATCAGAAGAAAAAAAAAATAAATTAATTAAACAAGAAAGCCAGGCAATTATATCAACATCGAATCTAATAATTTTAATAAAATATTTCATTGAAAACACTAAGGATTCTAGAATTAATATCAATATTGTTCGAATAATGGTAACAAAGTTATATTACACATTTAAAGAAAAGGTTTTAATACCATTTATTTATACCTTCAGTTTGGAATTCTGGAATAAATTAAATTTGATAGATTTTAATATTGAGAACTTTGATGACTTTACTTTAATTCACAAAATTTTATTAAAAAGAAATACTTTTAATTCAAATATTGAACAAGAATTAATCAAAATAGAAAATCCAATATTTTTGTTAAAAGAATTTAGTTTAATTTTCATCAAACCATTTTTACCCTTTTTATCCATGATTTTCCATAGATGCTTTATTTGGATTGGGACATTAAGCTTTGAGAAAAATAATATTAATGAACAGTTGAAAAAGCATATTTTAGATATAATTGAATTATTAAAAAATATATTTTTGGGATTGTTAAAAGAGAAAAAAGAATTAAATCCACAAATAAAAAAATTGATAAATACTTTGGATAAATTGACAGAAAATGGTTTATTTTTAAAATGGGAAATTGTTGATCGTGATGATAATAAAAAACAAAATTTTAATAAAAATCAGAAAAATGATGATGATGATGATGATGATGATGATGAAAATGACAATGACAATGAATATGATGAATACGATGATTATGATACTGATGACGATGCCGATGATGATGATGACAATGGCGATAATGAGTTTATAAATGCATATGAATTATTAGATGAATTTATAGATATAATTGAACATTTTATACCTAATATTAAAGATCTTTGGGGTAAACAAGCCTTGCAGTGGTCAATATTTTGTTTGAATCCGAATTTATCCTATTTTTCTTTATTAATTTATCAATATTTATTACAACCAATTGACGATACAATCATTGAACGATATTGCTATTTAATTATCCAATTGGCCAATTTAATTAACAATAACCAAAAAAATAATTATCAGTCGAGAAGATTAATCGTTAATCATAGCAGATTACAATTAAGTTCAAAAAAATTAACTGAACAAATGAAAAACCAATTTAAAAATAATTTTAGGGCATTTATGGTGGAAAACGATCATAAAACAAGACATAAGAATCATAATAATTTGTTAAAGAAACAATTACAGAAATTTAATTCAAAAAATATTCAACAAAGAGAATTATTGGAACAATATCTAAAAATGTTAATTAGAATTAGCAAACAATTGGGTATTGAAAATAAATTAAATAAATTCCCAATGATCTTTTGGATTTGTATTGCCTTTTTACGATCTCAAAAATCTTCCTTACTTAAATTATATAAGCAATCAATCATTTTAATTAATATTCTAATCAAATATTTTGATCAATTTTTGGAAATTAGCATCGATAATGTTAAGATTGATAATGTCGAGAAGAGTAATAATAAAGAGCAAAAAATAGATCATAACAATGAAGAGCAAAAAATAGATCATAATAATGAAGAGCAAAAAATAGGTAATAATAACGAAGTGCAAAAAATTGTCCCTAACAATAATAGCAATGGAAATAAATACGAAAATTATGATGAAAAAATTAAAATGATTAATGAAAAGGAAATTAGTTTTATGAATTTAACGAAAAATTTTAAAAAGGGATTTAATGGGATTTTACCTTTACTATTAAAAGGTTTCAATATTATTGAATGCCATCAATTAATTTTTAAAATAATTTTTAAATTGATTTGTACTAATTATAAAAGAATAATCTTTGTTAAAGAAGAAAATTATTTCATTCAAATTTTATTGATCATAATTGGCTATTATTTTAATTTTCGAAATTATAGTAACAATAATAATTATTATTATAAAATTATTAAAAAATCAAACCAAATTGCAAAAAAGTTTAAAAAAATAAAAGAGTTGAAACAATTCTCGGTAATATTTCAAGATTTTTCGAAAAATTTGAAACAAAATATTTTAAACGAAGGCGAAATTATAAGTGAAGATGAAAACGAAAGTGAAGGTGGGGGTGAAGTTGAAGGTGAAGTTGAAGGTGAAGTGATTGTAAAGGGAAAAGGAAAAGGGATGAAAATGGGAGAAAAAATAACTGGGGAGGGAAAAGAAGATTATAATGATGATTATGATGAATACAGCGATGATGATGATGATGACGATGATGAATATGATGATGAAGATCACTATATAAAAAAAATACAATTTAAAAAAGCATTTCAACATTTTTTAAATGATATTTGTGAATTGATTTGGAAAAATTATTTACCAAAATACGCAAGCCAATTAAACGAGACCTTAGTTTTATTTTTAAATAATGATAATAGCAAATTTAATTATTTAGAAATTGTTTCACAATTTATTTTGATTTTATTCAAAAATAAAGAAACAAAATTAATTTTAGATAATTTGTCAACAACGATAAAAATCATTACAGAAACAAGAAAAAATAAAATACTGACAAACAATTTGCAAATAATAATTAAAACCATAGAGTATTCAATAAAAAGAAGAGACAAAATTAAAGTAACAAGCGACGCACAATGCTTATTAATCCAGCAATCGACACAATATTATTATAATTTTAATGATGTAGTGAATATTTTGATGAATACTCATAAGCATTTCAATCAAAAATATTTGACGAAAAAGAAAAAAATGTTAAAAATGACTTCTTTTATTTTCAGTAAGGAAGAAAAGCAAATTATTGAAATATATAGGGGCGAAAACAAGCCATTAATGGATCATGATAAAAATAAAAAGAAGCGCTTTTTATCCTCCTCTTTATCTCAAGATTCTACACTTATTACAAATAGTACGAGGACAGATTCTGTTACTATTTCCGAAGATATCACCGATATAGAAGATGATTTCATTTTTGATGATGACTTCATTTCATTGATTGGTATCGAAAGGGTCGATGTTAATGAAAATGAAAATAAAACTACAAGCAACATGATCAGGAATAGTACTTTTATTAGCACCGAGAATGATACAGATACCGATCCTGATACTGACAATAAGAGCCTTAGTAGCAAAAGCATCGGCCATTTGGCAAATATTTCATCAGATTCTTCAATAGACGAAATTAATCTATTATCTTCAAAAATCTTTTCATTAGAGGAATTTGAAAAAGAATTAAATATCAATAATACTAATGATGATAAAGACGAAGGTTCTAAACACAGTAATAATAATAATCATGATCGCAAAAAATTCCAATATCTTGATTCAAAAAAATATTTAAGATCTTCTGTTAGCTTGTCGGGCTTTAAATTTCATCAAATACTTAATAATCAACAAAATAAGAGCAAAAATCACGATAACGTAAAAAATACACATAACGATACAATACATGATGTTTTCAGAAAGCAATTAGAAAATAAAATTCAAATAAATAATACAATGAATCACCAGAAAAAAAAACACAAAGCAAAGGAAAAGCATGTGGATAAAGTAGTCACACAATTGCCAAGTTTAAAAAATGTTTTAAATGATCCAATATTACAAAAAGATTTCGAAATATTTATTTCAAAGAATTGTGATGACCAATTTGAACTTGCCTTTTATTGCTATCATAGTATTTTGGCCTATCTCGAAGCAAGACCCAACGACGAAGAAACTAAAATACTTTGTGATTTAATACTTGAAAAATATTTTAATAAAAATTCTCTTGAAAAAATTAATTTTTCTGAAATTACCACACTGGAAATTGAATTGGATTATATTCCAAGCTATAAAAAGCATCCATTGCCAAATTTATTTAATAATTCGATCAAAGAACTCTTAGAAATATTAAACGAGCCTTATCATTTATTTTGTAATACACTTTTAAATAAGTAAAAAAATAATATTAAACGATCAAAACCTACTTTTTATTTTATCTTTTTTCTTTTTATCTATTTTATCGATTATGTTTTTTTTTTTTTTTTTTTTTCAAAAAACAAAATTGTTTTATAAATATTTGTTTCTTTCAAAGTGGCCAAATTTTTTTTACAACTATTAATTTTTTATTTATTATTGTACTTGTAAGAACAAATAAGAAATAAGTAGAATAATACACATGAGAGAAATAGTTGATATTTGTATGAAGTAAATCTAATCAACCAATAGCTTTTCTTTGAAAATTGAAAAAAACTAATTTTTCTCAGGGTAGTATTTTGAAAAAAACAACGTGTTCGTTTTATTTTAATCCTCAATTGAAGATCAAATAAAATTCCAATAGAAATCAATATAATTTTTTTTCCATTCATTCTTATTATGTTAATAGCATGCAAAGAACATGTTTTTACCAAGTGACTATTGATCTTGCAATAAAATAAAATTACAAAAGTAGTAAAGTCAAAAAAAAAATATTTTGAAAAAAAAATTATTTCAATTTTGAAATTTCTACAATTAATTTTTTTTCTTGAAATCTCTGTTCAAATTGTTTAAAAACTTGTAATTTACTCATGAAAACTGTGTCCGTTTAACTGGAAAATAGTTTATATAAAATTTTTTTTTCACTTATATTATCTTATTAATATTTTTTATAAATAAAAAGTTTTTATTTTAATACACAATCAATTAGTTGTTTGAAAATACATCACGATTGCTAAAAGTTTACACATTATTGAAAGTCTATAAAAATTCAGTCAATTTTTGAAACTTTTTTTGATTTTTTAGATTTAAACAAATCTAGAATGTTTTCAAATTAAAACTTTGATAAATTGAAAAGTTTTAAAATAGTGAGTAACATTTTTTAATTTCTATTTTTAAAATAGTTCATACTTTTCAAAAAGTGTTTCTTATCTTTTTAATAGTTTGAATTTTATAAATTTGGGATAATAAAAAAAAAATTGAACTTTTTATCAATTTACTGTTTTATTATAAATGTATTGTGATAATATATCCCTACGACCCAAAAAACACTAAAAATGAAAAACTGATCAAATACTTTCCATTAATACAATTAAAAAAACTAAATGATAAAATAAAAATAAATAAAGTTTCAATTTAACTTTTTCTTGAAATCATTTTTTGCCTAAATCATTAAATTCACACTTGAAATTATGTATATTTTTAGATACACTATCTTGTTTTAACTCATTTACTAAATCAAATTTTAAATTATGGGGAATTTTCTTTTCACAAAAGGCACTAATTTGGTCTTCAAATGTTTTTTTTTAGTTTTAAATGGTAAAATTAAAAAAAAGATTAACTAAAAAAGATAAACTCTCTAGAAACCCATTCTAATTTATTATATTAACTTATTCTTTGATTTCAAGCTTTTCTAAACCCCAATTTTAAAAAAAAAATAAAAAAGTGCAAAGTAAATTTCAAAAAATATTTTCGATATTCAAAAGTTGAGTGTTTTTATTCTAAAAAAATTATCACAGTGTTTAATGGAATTAATTTATGTTCTTAATTTCGAAAAATATTAATCAGAAAAAAATAGTGTTTAATTTTATTAAGGACATATAATTTTTTAAGAATAAAATCGAAAAAAATAAATGAAACAACTTTTTTGAAATAATTTTTTTGAAATATTAATAACTTCGCTAACAAACTAGAGAAACTAATTTTCAAAAATATTGGTTCACTTTATAATGTTAACGCAAGTTTTTTGATTTGAGGATTTATTTCAGTATTCTTCTCAAAAAAATATTTTTAAATTTTTGGATCGAAATCATTTATTCTAATTTTTCAATTTTTTGTTTTAGTTTTGCTTTTTCAAATTTTTGTTTTTCTTTTTCTTTTTTTTTTTTTTTTTTTTTTTCTTTTTTGATACTGTTTTTTGCAGATCCTGTTGTAAGATAAAAAGTTCTTTGAAAAGACATTTAAACACTTAGAAAATTGAAACTATCTAATGTCTATTAAAATGAATTTAATTATTCGTAAAAAATCTTGTTATTCATCTTTTTTTCAGTGGAAGTTCAGCAATAAAAAATCTATAATGCTCATATCAAAAATTGTGAATCATTTTTTTTAGTTTTAGGTTTTTTGTAAAAAAATATCAGGTTTTTATAAGTTAAGTCGAATTTAAAAGTTTAATTATTAAGTAATTTTGATAATTTTATATTCTTTAATACAAAAAAATGAAGTTTTTTCAATTTATTATTTCAAGTGCATCACAACTTTTGAAACTTGGTTTATTTTAGTAATATTTAAGTATATTACAATTATGTAATTTATTTTTTTTATCCTGATTTTTTTTATGAAAGCCTTTTTAGGTTCAAAAATGTGTTTTACTAATAGTATATAGAAGATAAATTAATAATAATAAATTATAATAATAATTGGGCATATATATATACAGTCAGTTTCACTTTTAAGGTACAAACTTTCAACCAAATTTAAGGCACAAAAAAAAAATCTCAAATTAAGGCACAAAATTCAAATTCTAGTAAAATAATTTGTGAAAATTAAAATTCCAAAAAATTTTCCTGAATTTGAGATTTTTTTGTGCCTTAAATTTCGTTGAAAGTTTGTGCCTTAAATGTGAAACTGACTGTATATATATATAGTCAGTTCTATTTAAAGAAAAAAACTTTGAAGGAAATTTAAAGCATAAAAAAATCTCAAATTCAGGAAAATTTATTAGAATTATTTTTTTTTAACAAATTGTTTTACATGAATTTTAATTTTTTGTCTTAATTTGAGATTTTTTTGTTTAGAAATTTCCTTTAAAGTTTGTGTCTAAAAATTGAACTGAATATATATATATATATATATATATATATATATATCCCCAACACCCCTCATTTGCATAAATTTCATCAAGTTACTAATAAAAAATTTAAATAATATTGATATGATAATGAATTTATTGTATTTTTAGTCTTTTATCGTGATTTAGATTTGAAAAAAAAAACTCAAAATGGTTTAAATATAAAGTGATCAGGTTATTATATTTATACTTGATAAAGGTAAAAAGATAATAATTATTCCTTTTTACATTTTTTTATGTTAATTTTTCACAATAAAAAAATTAAAATATATATTTTATAACAATAATAATAATAAAAAATAAAATTAATTAATTTATTAATAATAAAAAACATACAATTAAGTTAATTTTATCGTAAGAAGAATTAATAAATTAAGATATTAAATAGAAAATATCTTTTTTTTTTTCGTACAAAATTTCAATAAATATTGAATTAAGAAAAAAAATCAATTTATTTCTTTATCCCATAAAATCAACATTTGATTAATTTTCTAATTGTTTAATTTAAACAATCAAAAATATTTGAAAAAACAAATAAAAAATATTGTAAAAAATTTCTATTAATCCCTTGGAATTAAATCAATAAAAACTCTTTTAATAGATAAAGGAATCAATCATAAATTTTAAATATATATATTAAAAAATAATTTTTAATGATTATTCAAAAATAATAAAATATTCTTCGAAACCAGAAAAAAAATATTGAATTTTGTTATTTGTGAAAATTTGAAAACAAACTTTACTAAATTTGAATTTGTCAATCTAAATTAATACAGATCTTTGAAAATGATTTTTGATTTATGAGTATCTTATTTATTATTGTTGTGAAATTTATGTCTAGCTTTTAAACCATTAAAAATCAAATAATCATAATAATTAAAAAAATAAAAAATATTAATTCCGCTCGAAATATTGGATAAATCATTTAGATTTAAAAAAATATTTGTTGAAAAAATAAACAAATTTTAAAATAAAAATATTATTTCTTGACAAATTTAATCTATTTTTTTTAAAAAAATATATTTATATTCTTTTGAATTTTTTTTTTTTAGATAATAAAAATTGTATTTTACTATTGAATGATAATCAATAGATAAAAAAATCCCCAAGGCGGTGTCAAAATATCTATTGCAATGAATAAATTATATATCAGAGTATTTTATATTATCTTGGGGTTCTAAGTATTCCTAAAAAAATTCCAGTGAAAAATAATGTGTTTAAATTAAAAAAACAACGAAATTTTTGAAGTGTTTATAAAATCCTAAAAAAAAAAAAAATAAAAAAAGATTTTTTTCATTGGCAAAATTTCTATTGAAAAATTAGTATAATCAAAACACACAAGAAAAACATTTATAATGTTGAAAAAAAATATCCAAACTATTTTATAAAAGGATTACCGAATCAATTTTTAATTATAAAATTTTCTTTCAAAGATAATTCTTTATAAATTTCATATCTTTTAAGACTTTCATAATAATTCAGAGTAAATATTTTATTCCGGGGGCTATGAGTGTACTTGATGTTCTAATGTATATAAAAAATAACTTATCGTTAACTTGAAAATAAAAATAAAAAAACAAGATTAAATATATCAATAGTTTCAAAAAAAAAAAAATTAAAAAGAAAAATGGATATAAAAATTATCAAACGTCTACTCACATAATGATCATCCCTGGTAATCTATCAAAATTAAACACATTTATCTAAAAGTATTTTTCTTGTGGTTTTAGGATTTACTAAATGAAATGATAATATTATTTTTGTTTTATTTGTGATTAATTTCCGATTTATAATCCGATTAAAGGGGTCAGTATCATCCCAAAAAACTAAACATCAAGTATTTTTATAATGAATGTAAGGAATATTAGTATACATAGTTTGGAATAACTCAAAAAAAACAATTAATAAAACAGTGATATAATTTGATCTCATTGAATCACAAAATTTACATACATTAGCAAAAAAATTAGAATTTTGGGAAAAAAATTTTATTTTGAGACGAAATAAAGGGATGAAATATCAATATTAATACTTTAAATTTACAAAATATCTTTCTTAAATTTGTCAAGAACGTGTAGATGAGTTGCTAAAAAAAAAATTTTTTTTTAAAATTAAATAATTAACCAATTGATTATTTTGGCCAATTATTTCAGAAATGTTAGAAATATATTGAAGTAATAACTAGCTTTATCAAAAAAAAAACAAAAATAATCAGTATTTGGTGTTTTATATTGATAATTATTGAGCAAATCCTTGAAATTCAAAAATGTAAAAAATATTAATTTAGAAGATTCTAAAGATGAATTTTTTGATTGTTGGAATACTATTATTATGATTTAAATTTTTAGAACTAGAATGGAAATTAACAAAAATAATTTTATAATGTGATAATTTTTAATTGTAATCCTTTTGGAAAAAAAGTTATAATTTATTGTTCAATAATATCTAAGATAGATTTTTTAGGGGTATGCTAACAATATAGAACATTTCTTATATTCGCTTTTAATAATACACGTTTCAATTATAGACAAATCCAGGGGCACACTATCGCTCAAGAAATAAAAACGAAAATATTAGAAATTTAATATTTTCTGAAATTAAAAAAAAAAAACTACTACAAACAAAAAAAATATGTAAATGGGAATTCTCTACTTCCACACCAATACTAAGAAATTTCACAAATTGTCTAAATAGATATTCTAATGTTTATGGTCGAAATAAAATAAAAAAATATCTTGCAATTTATGCAAAAAATCACTCTAATTTAGGAATAAATTTGAAAATTGATCATTTTTCTTTGGGGTTGTGATTTATAGAGAAAAATCGAATAATTTATATTCATTCCTTAATCGAAAAAAAAATCAAGAATAAATACACTTTATTTTTGTCAAAATAAACACTCATTATTTATTTTATCATTGACTAATGATAAATTATATGATTTTGAAAAAGATTTCTAAAAAAAGAAAAAAGAAAAAGAAGAAGAAGATATTCGGGAACTTACTTTGAATACCCACATATATCTATATTTTCCATAATTCACAGGAATAGGATAAATTACATGATTTTGCACAATCTTTCTGAATCCTGGAAACTCTAACAAGGGCTTTATAGATTTCCAAAAAATATTTCTACTTTTTTTAGATCAAATTATTCGTATATTTTTTTCAACTGTCAAATATTTTTTTTATTATTGACTTTTTAAGATTAAATAAGAAATTAGCAGAATAATACACATCAAAGAATATTTGACACTCGTCTGGAATAAAATCTAAGAACTGGATAGCTTTTCTTTATAATTGAAAAACCTCAGATTCTTTGGAAATCCCATCGAGAGAAACAATAATATTTATTTTGATCTCTGATCAAAGATATAAATAAAATTTCAATTGAAATCGAAATGATTTCTAAACAATTATTTTTACTGTTTCAATAATATTAAAATAACACATTTTTACCAAGTGGTTATCGATCTTGCAATTCAAAAAACTATTTTCATATGGAATTGGGTGTAAAAAAAAAATCGTAATAAATTGAAAAAAAAATTATTTCAATTTTGAAAATTTCCAAAATAAATTTTTTCTTCTAATGTCCATGCAAAAACTTTAAACACATGTAATAATCTCTATTAAAACTGTGGCCACTTTAACTGGAAAATGGTTTATAATAAGAATTATATCTTTGGTATTGTTCAAAATAAAGAAACATTATTTATCTTGTAATTGCTAAATGATAAAGAATATTATGATTCTTTATTAAAAATTCTGATCAAAAATTTATAAATTAGGGAAGTAACATCAAGTGCCTTCAAGTACTACAAAGTGTCGTCAAGTGCTGTAGAGTGTCATAGAGTGTCTAGGGTTTTTTTAATTTGAAAAATTAAAAGTAAATTTCAAAAATTTTCTTTTATTTCTCAAATTAAATAAAACCTACCGTCACTTATTTAGAATTTAAGAAAGAATAGAGAAAAATCAATAGATTGTACTCAATTCTAGTAAATTTTGTAATAGTTCACAAAAAGTGTTTCAGATTTTCCAGTTATTAAAAAAATATAGAAAAATCTTAGATTTTGCTCAATTCTTTCTCAAGTTCTGGCAAAGATAATATCAGCTTTTATTAATTTTTTGAATAAAAAGAAAATCTTGGAAATTTTCAAAATTCTTGCAAATTCTGGAAAACAGAATTGAAAGTGCCTAATTTTTTTTAATTTTCAAAAGAAAGGTAAAATTTCAATAATTCTCTATTTATTTCAAAAATTACAAAAAGCCTAGCTTTTCGAAAAGAGAATTAATTCCGTCTTTTAAATAAAACATATCGAAAGAATCTATTTTATTATTATTTTCTTGTTTTTTTTTTTTTTCAATGCTGATATTGAATCAGAATAAATCTCTTGGATTGATCTTCTTAATCCGGTAAAAAGCAGATATGAGGGTCAATATCTAATCGCTCAGGATCTTGATTTTTGATTTCTGCTTCTGACATTTTGGACATTCTGATTGGTGCATCGACTCTATTTTTTCTTTTATCTGACCAAAAGATCTGAAATCTAACAAGCTCTTCCTTTCCGTCGACTTTTCCAAGGAGATGGTATCGCATTTGCTTTTTACTTGTGGTCTGCTCCAAGTTTTCTATTGATACGTACTTCAGGGGAAGGCAATTTGCACCTGGAACCTGAGTCTTTGTGTTGATATGTGAGATACATTGTTTTGCGTAAGTAACTGCGGCCTCCTTCATCGTATCGGAAGAGGATTTTGTCCATTCTACGCACAGGCAGTACCCGCTTTTAATGTTTGCCTGCTCGCATGTTCTGTCCTCTGGTATTGTTTCTGTGAAGAGATTATAGGCGTTTGGCTTCAAATGGCTGTACCTGCGCTTGCCTTGTGATCGGTCGTCAAAATGGCCCGCCTGTGTCTGCGGGAACTCACGGAGCGTTGTGTAAAGATCAAAATGCGAGGCCAAGCGGTCGACGTTCTTCTGTAAGTTCTTTCGGATCCAGGGCTTCTTGTCAAGGAACCGTTTCGGCATGATGAACAAGAGATGTGGGTATTTGTGCTCGTTGTACCCTGCCTCGCTATATACGTGGTTGGTGTAATGGAATCCGTGATCAGCATGGAGAATGATCATGGTGTTCTCAAAGTCCACATTCTCGAGAAAGGACATGATGTCCCAAAGCGATGTTGACACCTTGCTAGGCACCGAATGGAAATTCATAGTCGTCGCTGTCGCAAAAATTGGATGTTCCCCGTCGTGCTCATTTAAAACCTGCTCAAGCCAAGTCAAAACACTGAAGCTCTCGAAAATCTTAAACCCCTTGTAATACTTCTGGGGTATAATCACATCTGCATATTGGTTTGTCCACTCCTCCTTATTACATTTCTTCACGAACTGTCGATGGCATTCATGGGTATACCGCCCGTCGAACCGATCCCGAGCATCAACTGTAAGATACCCCTGGCTACGGTACCGGTTGTATATCAAACGGTCGCAAGTATTATCGGCGACAGGATCACCATAATCCCCACAGAACCTGTGTTCGCCACCGTGTCCGAGTCTTCTCGCACGCGCATAATCTACTGTCCATCCAGAGAAGGCAGGAACCTGGTTTTCAGGGCTGTACCACCCCATCACGTGGTATCTGCGAAACGCAAAGTACTCGATCTGCCCATCGTTCACTTTCTTGTCCAGCCACTCTCGGAAAACAGAAAAAATACGCACATACCGCAAGTGCGACAGCGCGTCGTTCAGAATTAAAACCAAATTCAACTTTTTGTGAGTTTTCCCCGATTGTGACTCTTCCTCTTTCTCAATTCTCTTGATCCTTCTTTGCACACGATCAAGAATAGCTTGGTCTTTGCGGTAGGACACAAAGGGGTAATATTTTTTGGTGATATTTCCATCGTTCTCTTTTCGTTTCTGTGCATGAATATCTACCCTCTTGTGGTCGCCCAAATCAAACTCTTGGCCTGGGGAAATTTCACCAAGCTTGTTACCGTCGGCGTCCTTGATGATGTATTGCATGGAAGATTCCTTTTTTTCTTCAATACCACCAACGAGGAGTTCCTGGTACAAAGTAGAGTGTTTGGGCGCTGAGAGAGTTTCGGAGACCCTGTCAAGACAAAATTCTTTAAGCAATTTGCTGAAAACGTTCTGTGATGTGTCTCTCTCGTATTTGATGGTTCTGTTTTTCCCAAAAATTAGATTGTTTCTCATCGACACTGTTTGGAGAAAGAGTGACATCTCATGATCCTTCATCTTACCTTCCACGTGCTTAACACACTCTGGGCTGTGGCGCTGGCACGCGTTCATCAGCGAATTCTTGAGAGAAGAAACTTGCCATTGCAAGTCGTCCCTTTTTTGTTCGATCGGACAGGTTATTTGTTTCGAAAAATACACAGGATCCTTCGGTAGCTCGTTGTAACACACTTCAGTTTGTTCATCAAGAGTAAACGGATCGGAATTTACAGATTGTTCCTCAAGAGTCAGCCGATTGGAATTTTCAGATTGTGCCCATTTCGGAGGTTTTATTACACAGACAGTTACAACCAACAAAACAAAAAATAACAATACACAAAACTTTTCCTTTTTTGTCTGGTACATTATTTTAAAGTTTTTAAATAAAATAAATTTTCCAACATAAAAAATTCGTAAGTCTTTTAGACACCTTTAAGTCAATCACCAGATCAACTAAGTGTGCCCCGAAACCTTAAAAGTGCATCCTTATTTTATAAAGCAAAAATAAAAATTTTTGTTTTGTTTTCTTATTTTTTTATTTTTATTCGCAAAAACAAATTCAAATTTAGGATCTCAATTTAAATGGTTGATCATTTATTGAATGAGATTTTAGAGACATTGGTACACTTTTGGGTTGGTTCAGAATCCAAAATAAAACCAAAACTTGCTTTAGGAATTTATGTTAATCGACATACATTTTTATTCTTGTCAATTTCAAGAATACTCTGGTTTGGCATAAACTTCACACCCTTTTGGTGTTGTACGGATAACTTTTGGGAAAATTTTTTACTCTGGAAAACATGAGAAAGTTTGCTTTTGATCTAAAAGAATTCGATATTTTTTATTTTTTCTTTTTTGCACCAACTCCTCCGAAAAATATCAAGAATTTTTCAAAAACTTTCCAATCCTTTGAGGGGGGGACTTGCTTAAAGGACTTTATTTTTTGAGTTTAATATTTTTTTTCGTATTTCTTTTATTCTAAAATAAAACGAATTCGGCTCTTCGAAAAAGGTTATTTTAAAATATCAAGAACAATTCTCCATTTATTCAACATTTTTGAGACACAACTTACCACTCTTTCTTTATTTTCGAGAGACAATCTCAAACATAAATATTTTCTCACCTAACCTAACCACCAAAAAATCCATCTTATAAAGTAAATCCGAGGTTTTTTTTGAAGATAAAGTAAGCTCAAAATCCAGTACCCGATTATTTGAATGGGTCAAATAAATTTTGATGTACACTTAATAATTTTAATTTTCATATTTTGAAATAAGAATTAAATTTTTTTTAAAGTTTTCCCAATTGCGAGAATTATAATTGTATTTTTTGTTGAAATAATTATATTAAAACTTTTCTCTCTTTTTTAGACCAATTTAATAATTTATTCGATCTCTACTGGTATTTGAATTATAAATGGGAAAAAATTTTCACTTCCTTTTCATATTTTTCTTTTATAAATTTAGTTCTCAAAGGAGAAGGTTGGAGTTTGTGGTTCTACTTGAAAAAGGAAATTGAAAAAGAAGTGAAAATTTTTCCCATTTTTCAATCAAATACCAGTATAGAATTTTTTCTAAAGGATTACGTTTTCTGTGAACACCATTAAATTGTGTTTTAAAACACCCCGTCGATTGAGTTCGAGAATCTTAATAGATTTTCGAAAACGCAAATTCTTTTAAACAGAAAATAATTTGTGAAATTCACTCGTATCCTCCAATTTACACAAGTTTCGCTTTTTTTGTCGATCCTCTCTAAATTTGATTTTCTCATATCATTATAACTTCCCTTTTAAATATTTAATTACGAAACAATTTCCCCAAAGCTGTGTCTAAATATTTTGTTACAGTTTTTTAGATTAGTTTGAAGTGCTTGCAAATTTGGACTTTTTCTTGAAAATTTTCTAAAAACCATTTAATTAATTGTGGCTTCCTTTTATAATTTAATAAATTTCTCAATACCTATTAGCCCAATCTCATTTAAAAAGTGAAGTCATGATGTTGGAAATATTTTCCAATTTGAATCAAAAAATAATTTTATTTTTTATTTTTTTTCTGAAAATTGAACAGGAAATTTTGAGATTCGTAAACTCGAACACCTTGCTAAGGAAATGTAAAAATGAAATTGAAAAATAATCACCATTATTTAACATTAAAAAAACTCTCAATATTAAACTTGAAGGGACAAGTAATTCTTATTTATTTTTAATCCCAAAGGTAATAGAGTAACTATTTTCAAATGGTACGATCAAACCAATAAGCAACTTCATTTGTAAACTTTAGAGAAATGAATAATCATTTTTAAAAGAAATTCGTTTTCCCAAATATGTTCCTAGTCCAAAGATCGTGACTCTTTTTGTTTCGAATTTTTGGAATTCAATTAGAAAAAAAAAAATTGCAAAAAAATAAAATTTTGAAGAAAAATCACTTTTAGTAATTCCATAGAGTCTTATGAAACAAACAGCTTTGAAAATTCAACATTATTTTAAAAAATACTCTAAAAATAAAGCAAATATTGTCTCCTTTGAAGATCTATAAAACAATTGATAATTTATTTTATTCACAAATATTTATTAAATTTCTTGAAATTTAAAAGACTCTTCAATATCCTTTTTCAAATATCAAGAGTCTATACAAGGAACTGTTTGTATTAAAATCAGGTATTTGATCATCTATTATTTTTTTTATTATTAGATATATGAATTTGGATTCTTTTTATTTGTTTGAAAATCTTGAAGAAATTGAGAAATAAATGTAAAGCCTATTTATTCCTTTACTCTTTGGGTTATTAATGACTCACTGAAAAAATTAAGATTTGGGTTATTAATTATAGATTAATAAATAATCAAATTAAAAGATATTTCTCTTGATTAAGAGTTGTACAGTGGTGTAAAAAACCAGTGTTTTTTATTTTAACCCATTACTAAAATTTAACTCATGCAAAAAATATTGGCTGACTCTAGAAATAAAAGAAACAAACCAATGGGATGACAACAGTATATAAACAAGAAATAGGGTTCTTTAAATAAATGTTAAAAAAGAATTATGAAGATATGGAAAGATTAAAATGTTATTTTTTGACAAAAAACCGGGCAAAAGTTCATTTTTTGGAATTTTGATAAAAAAATCATTTAATCTCAGAAATTTTGTAAATATGACCAAATTTTTGTAACAAAAGCATTTAATATAATTGAGCCATTTTGATTAATCAAAAATCTAACCTCTAAAGTCAAAATAAATTCGAACCAAGAATATATATGTGTGTCCTATCTTCAAATACCCAAGTCTGAAAAAAAAACACATGAGTTAAATTTTATGAATTGGTTAAAGGTTGTCAACACAGTTTATTTACTCCCCTGTACTTTCCAGGTTTTAAAAAAGTATTTTGGGAGAATTTTTAATTCGATTGTTTGGTTCTTTTTCTCAGATTTTTTTATCCAATAAAGAGAAAAAATTGATATGAACATTTAGTTGTATCAAAAAATTATATTTTTCAAGTTTAAAACAGAGTGATCAAAAAAATGCGTGTACAAAGACTATGATACATGTTATAAAATATTATCCGTGTATTTTTTTTTTTCTTCTTGTACCAAAGCAACATCCAACTTACAACTAAATAGTATACCTAAGTTCAAATCAATTTTGAAAGTAAATGTTGGTTATTTTCAGTAAAATTTAAATTATTCATTAAATGGAGTTGAAAATTTTTCATAATATTCTCAATTTTTTTGAAAATTATTTTTTGTTTTTTTTGTGGATGATAAAAATTTTTAAGAAATTTACTCTATTTTTTGAGATAAAATTTTGCAATTTGATCCTTTATTTTTAGAAGTGATTTTTTAAATTATACGACTTTAAGAAACCAATACCATATTTAATTTGGACTTATTGTTGGTTTCTTTGATCGGTTGATGTATAGGTCTTCTATAACAAAAAAACACGCTTTTTATTTTGAAACACGAATTAAACTTTTGAACTCCACGCTTTATTTTGACTTCAATAATTATTGTATTTTTTTTGAAATTAAGTAGATTTTTTAAATGGGTTATTTCAGAACTTAGTAGTTTAATTTTTAAAGTGTATTTTTGTCACCTTCCTTCACAGGTAATAAGATTTTAATCTTCTTTCAAAGAAAATAATTTTTTCTTTCAAATTATTCAGAAATATGTTGGATTTTGAACTTTTTCAAAATTGAGAAAAATGGATCAGACGTTTAAAAACAAATAACCCATTTCTGAAAATACCATTAATTGTAAAATAATAAGATCAAAATTTTCATTCAGCTTTTCCATAAAAAACAAAATTCAAGAATTAGAATAAATCAAAAAGCCCCCAACTCAAAAAAGGGAAATGAATAATTTAAACTGTTTCACTGAATTAAAAATTTGAAAGGCTAAGAGTTTTTTATAAACGTGTTTTATGGAAAGTTGAATGAAAATTTTATTTCCTTTAGTTTGGGATTAATAGTCTAGAGTTTTCTAATGAAATAATTCAGAAATAATATTGAATTTTGAACTTTTTGTTAATTGGAAAATTATATCAAACTCATAACAACAATAATCCAATTCTGAAAAAATAGAATTTAAAAGTAAGTTTTGTTTTGTAGTAATCAGATTTTTACTTTGTTTTTCAATTTCAAGATGCTGTAAAATTTTTTTGAATTTGCTATTAATTTTACTTTATGTTTTTTTTTAGTTTATTAGTCCCTTAAAGCTAAAATGATTGTATAGTCTATGATTTTTTTCCATTGGGTTACTTTGAATTATTACATTGTCCCCACAAACAATTAATTAGTTCCAACTCTAATGAGATCTATCTATTAGATGGGTAATTGGTTGTCTCTTATCAAATTGTGGTTTTTTTTGAAATAGAAAATTCAATTTTGATCATAAGATAAAAATTTCAACTTCTCTTACTACATTTTGAGTTATTTTTTTTTGTAAAAACCAAGACAAAAATTAAATTTTCTCAAGAATTGCTATCACATAAATCATCTAAACTTGATTGTATTTTTCGATCCTTGTTTTTAAATTGTAAAAACCTGAGATTTTAACAAATTTGGAAATTGAAGATCCACATTAATGAAAGTTATTTTAATGGATTTGTTTGTCAATTTCTAAAACAAAAAAAAGCAAAAAACTGGATAACATATTTTAAAATCTTCTATTAAAAATTTTTGGGTTTATGATGAGCTTTAATAACTCTTTTACGGTTTGTTAAACAAAATAAAATTTCAGAATAGAAAATCAATTTCTAGGGTCTTATAAATTTTTACCGTAGTACTGGAACGAATGTTTTTATTAAAAAATAGTGTTTGTGATTTTGGCTTATTTTTTTTTGGTTCTTTTTGTTTTTCCTTGAATTAAATCTCCTCAACATGGCTAAGAGGAGAGTTTATGCTCGAATTGTTTTTGGAACAACATAATTCATATCAAACACAAAAAATATTGTTTTTTAAAAGAAACGATCCAAACGAAGAAAACTTTTTTAAAAAGCAGCACAAAGCCCAATTGTGGTATGGAGGAAAATCGGAATGGTGTGTTATAGGATAGGTTTGGTGGTTCTTTGTATTCAAATACCTATTGGAAATTAAATTTGCAAAAATTAATCAGTATTTTTTTTTTTAAAAAACAAAAATATTGTTTTATCTGAGAAAAAATGATCTTTTGATTTTTGGAAATGAGAATTTTAGTGGATTTAATACAATACCAAACACATCACCAGACCTACTAACCAATTTGTTCTTTGTTTGAAAATAACAAAGAACCATTCAACAAAATTCGCCAATTTTCTCCATTTTGACCTTTTAGGTGATTATGACAAACCTTCTCATCTTCTCTCACATATCAAAAATAAATCAAAGAAACCCCCAACATCATCTCAAGGTTTGTTACTCCCACCTAAATTGAAATTTTCACCAAAAGATAATTTTTACCTACCTTCTTTGTTATTTCAGGATATCGCGAACTTGGCAAATACAGTTAAAAACTTTCATTTTTTTCTACTTATACCTCACTGAATAAATATTTGTGAGAGTTAGTAACCATCAGAATCATCTTTTATCACACATGGAATCAAATTTCAATTGCAAACGTAGTTCTTAAGATTATTTCTTCAAAGATCTTGATCTATTTTTTTTTAATAATTTTTTTGTGAAACAAACTTATTTTAACAACTTTGTTTCTTTTAAGGTTTACAATCCCTGAAATTTGAAAAAAGATTATCGTGTGTCATTTGTTACCACTTGTTAATTTGGTTCTTATCTGATCGATTTTGTCCTTGGTATGGATTTTAATAGTGGTTCAAAATGGCAATTTTTGACAATTTATTTTTTTTATTTCCCAAATCCGAATTGATGAGTTTAAGATTAATTTGCAGGAACTTAAGTAATTTAAAAAATGTTGTTTGTTAATTGTTGATTGAAATTTTTTATTATGTTGAAGTTGTATTGGGGGCTTTTAAAACAGTTTCTTTTTTCTTTGGGTTAATTGACAAAAAAGTAAATCAAGATTCAATTCTACAACCAAAAATTCAAAAGTTATACTTAAACACCAACCAATCTATTAATCTTACACCCATCAATTCGGATTTGGGAAATAAAAAAAATAAATTGTCAAAAATTGCCATTTTGAACCAATATTAAAATCCATACCAAGTACAAGCTCGGATAGCTAAGAACAAATCGACAATTCACTACACCCTACACAAGATAATCTTTTTCCAAATTTCATGGAGTGTAATCCTTAAGTGACTAGTAGCTCTTATTTATTTTTAATCCAAAAGGTAATAGAGGAATTATTTTGATACAAGGATACAATTAAACCCAATATGCAACTTAAATTATCAAATTTAAAGAAATGAGTTTTCATTTTTAAAAGAGTTCATTTTTCCGAATTAAATCTTTTGGAAAAAAGATCCTTTTACTTTTTCTTTTTGTATTTATGGATCAAATTAGAAAAAAAAAAATTATTAAAAAATTTTTATTTTGAAGAAAAACCACTTTTAGTGATTTCTGAGAGTTTTTATGAACAAATAACTTGAAATCTTTAATCTTATTATAAATAAAATCAAAATAAATCACATACTCAATACTTGAAAATAAAAAAAATTGATAATCTATTTTTTTCACAAATATTGATTAAATTTCTTGAAATTTAAAAAGATTAGTCAATATTCCCTTTTTAAATGTCCGAGTATAAAAAAGTAACTATAAGTTTTTAAATCAATTATCTGATATCATCAAAACCAGATTTCAAAATTTTTGACACACTTTATAATGTTAATGGACTTTTTTCCAGGATTTATTCCAGTACTCTTCTCAAAAAAATATTTTCAAATTTTTCGATCAAAAACATTTTTTCTAATTTTTCAAATTTTAGTTTTGTTTTTGGTTTTTCAAATTTTTGTTTTTTTATTTCTTTTTCTTTTTCTTGTTGTTTTTTTTTTTCGATTTCTTTTTTTTTTTTTTTTTTTTTTTTTTTTGCAAAAGATAATGTGGAAAAAATAAAGAGAGCTTCAAAAATACAAATAACCATTAATAAAATTTAGACTATGTAATGTCTTTTAACATGAATTTAATTATTCGTAAAAAATCTTGTTGTTAACTTTTTTTCAATGAAATTCCATTAATTTAAAAATCAGTAATGCTCATTTCAAAAATTGTGACTTATTTCACAAACATGATCACAAAAAAACCTTTTCAAAAAAAAATTAAATATTTGCAAACTATACCCTCTTTAATAACTTTATATAAAAATAAAAACTATTAGTTAATAAAAGATCTTTGATCAAAAATTTATTTTTAAAGACATTTTACAATTTAAGTTGGAATATCCAATTTTCTATGTTCTATTAAGATTTTTTTTCAATTTAATAGTAAAAAATTTGAATATATTTTTTTTGACAGTTAAGAAGTTATTTTATTATCTTTTAAAAGTATTTTAAATCTTATGAATATATTTGAAATAATAAAAATCAATAAAATTGAAACATTAAAGAATTATTTTTCTTTTAAATTCAAAAAAATATTTTTTTCTTTGATTTTCCGTTATGTTTTCCAGAATTTAAAAGAATTGACTAAAATCAAAGATTTTACTCTATTCCTTAAAACTCCAAAAAGCCATCGTTAGCTTTTCTTGGGTTTTCTTTTTATTGGGGAAATCGATAGATTTTACTAATAACACAGAAAACACCAAGAAAAGCCAGGCACTTGACGGGCACTTCCATTGAGACACTTTTCGTTAGGTTTTTTTTAATTTTTGAAATAACCAGAAAATTTAAGTAATTTTCAATTCATTTCAAAAAATTAAAATAAACCTAGGCAACGGAATATATTTCAAGAGTTATTTATTTTACCTTATTGGCCTTTTTTGATGATTAACGTGTTTTCAAAACAATTATTTATTATCTATCAAAGTAAAAAATACCCTAAAGTTTAATTTAAGGAAAATTTATTGTTACTTCAATTTAAAAAAATTTTATTGCCAAAATAAACCTTTTTTTCTTGACTCGAGATTTTTAAAAATCGTAGTACTATTAACAAAAATAAATACAACCGTCTCAAGAATTTTAAGAACTGGAATGTTGATTATATTTTGAATAAACCCGTTTAACAGGGATAAAATGATAATTGAGGTTGCAGTCTTGTCTAACTTTTTTTTTTTCAATTTTTTATTTTCATGCCAGTTTTTTGTAAAAGTTTTTAGTTTTATTTTTTTAATTTTTAAAATATCAGTTTTTTATCCATTTAGAATGACTTTGAAGTGAATCAAATTTATTTTCAGTCATTAAAATAAAAATTGTAAAAAGCAAAAAACAAAAAAAAAAATTTTTAATAAAGGAGAAAAATTGATTTTGATCTAAAAATTGAAAAAATTATTGAGAAAAGTCTTGGGTAAACTCAGAGAATTTTTTTTATTCCTTCTATTAATACTTGTCCACTTTGACTGAAAAGAGTTTATACCAATATATATATATATTCAATCAACCAAATCAAAGTTATATGAATTATCAAAAAAAGTGGAATTAAACTTCCTTTTGGAACTTTCTTTAGAAATAAAAAGGAATTTGAGAATCAAAAATTTTTCAAATAAAAGTTTTTCCCTTCGGAATGAAAGATAAAAACATAGTAAAGATGAATTAATTATATCAATTTTTACATATAAGATCAATAAATAAATCAAATTTTTTATTTATTTCTTGATCAATTTTTTCATAACTTTGAGTTCCATTTCTTTAATCGGTCTGTAAATATATTATATTAGGATATAGTCAATTCCCCTATCTATTAAAACATTAATGTATACAGTTAAGAAACGAATGTAATAACCAGCTTTAAAATAAAGTGTTGGCTTAAACTTTGTAAACTATACTTACTCCCATAACTAGAAAGATTTATTAAAGTAGTAGTTTGTTTTTTTAGGTATTTATTTTTAAAATCAAGATATGAAAAAAAAACTTTAAAAAAAGAAATATTTTATAACTTTAAAAAAATTTGTAAAAAAAAAATTTTTTTTAAAACATCCAAAAAATAGTTGAAAGTCTTAAATAGCACTATTTTGAGAACTGTTTCGAAAAGTTTTTTCTCACATTTTATAAAACACCTTTATTTATTATTTCAAAAAAAAGAAAAATTTGGGATTATAATATTGAGCAATAAACAAAAAAACGATGAGACAAAAAAAAATTAAGAATTCAAAGTGATTACAATATATATATAGAATATATATATATATTTAGTATTATATATAAATAATAATAATACATAATATATTATTATTCACAATATAATAATGTTCTATGCCTATATTTATGTATATATACATATGCGCGTATTTCGAAAGATATTTATATTGTTTGTGTGGCAGATCGATAGACATACACCCAATACAAGAAATAATAAAATTAACCATTTATTTGAAAGATAGCAAATTAACTAGCAATCAAATATTTTCTTTTTGTTCTGGCCTGAAGCAGATCAGAATTAACACTTTTGTATTTGTTTTTAGTCATTTGGAAGCAGATAAACAATGACTGAAATGGTGAATCCTATTGCAAAAATGGTAGAATTTAAAATAAATACTTTTAGTTTTGAAATTTTCACTGAATAAAGACAGCCAACGATTACACCCCCCAAAGAAAAAGGCAGAAGGATCAAAAACCTGGGCAAAAGAAAAGAATAATCGTTGTTATTTTCTCCGAGGTAACCAATTGTCATAACAATCATTTGCAACTCCATTAAAAAGTTTGCAACAACTGAAGAATTTAAAGGTCCAAAGCCAAAAAGTTTTGAGAACAGAACCCCTAAAAAGAGACCAGGACCAATCCCTATGACTGCGCCACCCATAAAAGTAGGAATTAGGAAGATCACAAATAAGATGAATGTAATTTTAAACTGTTTATTTTTGAAATCACCAGCCCAAGGTTTCAGTTCTGCTTCTAATTTAATCTTTTTTTGATTTTGATTTTGGTTTTGGTTTTGGTTTTGGCTTTTGCTTTGGCTTTGGCTTTCTAGATCTTGTTCTTTCATTAGATTGGAATTTTCAATCCGATTACTTGAATTTTTGATTTCACTGCCACTTGTCACCGTTTTTGTTTCGACATTGTTGACGCATTGAAGAGGAATATCGCCAATTTCATAAAAGCGATTATTTTTTAATTTCATTTTTTCGGTATCAGCAGAGGAACAAATTCCTGGGACTTTGGTGGCTTTCTTTTGGGCCAACAGCGCCTTTTTTTCTTTCATTATTTTTCTTTCTTTCAAGGACTTCATAACAAAGACAAAAAAAAAAAGTAAAAGTGCCCAACTAACCCCCGTTCCAAGTACCATCGAGAGGTACTCCAATGTGTACTCCCGTATAAGCCAGCCCACAATGGAAGAAATTGTAGCAACAATGCCAAATAGGTTGACAAATTTTGGTATGATGAGCTTGACGCCCTTCTTGAGAAACAAATTCCTCAAGAGCAAAATCGAAAGCGCACTGGAAAAGAAATCAAGCGCAACAGAGAGGAAAATGACTTCCTCCATTTCATATTTCCAAATACTGATCGATAATGGAACAAAGATCTGCCAATGTGTTAAGGCTAATGTTGCATTCGTTATCCCCGTAAAAAAACAAATTGGACAGAGAACCAAAAGGAAAGAGAGAAATTGATCCATTTTTTTTTTTGTTTATTTTTGCAACAAATGTTTGAAACAAAAAGAAAAAGTGTTTTTCAATTTTCCACAAAATGCAAAACAAAATAATTATTTTTGAAAGTAATTATGTTTATTTTGAAGTTATGTAATAATGGAAACAATTATCCCTAAAATTGGGTTTTTTTGTGAAATAAGGCAAAAAATTCTCGTTTTGCAAAAGAAGGTGAAATTTCCAAATTATTTTTTTTAAGTGTAATTCTTACAAGATATTTTGGGAAATTAGGTTTTGTGATCTTGATAAATTAAGCTGTGGTATTAAAAACTTGTTGAAAATGTGTGATAAACAAATGGCTTTAAAAAATATTTTGTCAAAATCATACTTTCCAATAAAATGACAATATTACGCAAGACATTTTCGGCATTTGAAGAAATAGAATTTACTGTTTAAAACAAACAAGGAAGTGGTTAAAGACGGGTTTTATTGAGAGTAAAATGACAAATTTAAAAAAACCAAATTATCCATTTTTATTTTAAATATATAAGATTTACAAGTTGACGATCTCCAAATTTTTGGATTACAATTACTCGAGAAAATGATTAAAACGCTTTTTAAATCACATGTTAGCAAATTGTCAATATTTTTTGGATTACATGATCAGAGTTTGAAAAAAATTAAAACGAACAAAAGCATTTTTCCAAAAAAATATTTTTATATTGTTGAAAACTATTCTATTTACCTGTTATCAAATGGAATATGACCCAGTGTGGGTTTTTAAAGAAATTGGTTACTGGATACTAATTACATTTCCGAACATACCTGATTCTTTTTTACAAACGATCACAAAATGGAACAGATTTGTAGTAGTGAGACAATGACTCTTTTTGCCTGATAAAATCTTCAACCCCCCAAGTAAGCTCTTGTTCATTTTCGTCATTTTCATCCGAAAAGATGAATTTAATGGATTAGTTATCTAAAAAAAATCTTCAAAGAAAATTTAATAGCAAATTCTCAAAAAATTTTACCGTTTCTTTACATTACAAAATCAAGAAAAAATCTGATTAGTATAAATTCCAAACTGAATTTTACAGCTATTTTTGCTTTTGAATTATTCTTTTGCAAGTTTTATCCATTTTTATTTATCTTTTTGTAAAAAGTCCAAATTCAGAACTAATTTCATAATTTCGTTAAAAAAAATGATTTTTTGTGAAAGAAGATTGAAATCTTATTGTCTGTGAAAGAAGTGTACAAAAATATACTCCAAAAATTTCCCCACGAGGTTTGAAAATAACTCTGAATAAAAAATCAACTTAAAAGGCTTGTTAACTAAAAAAATTCTTCTAATCAATTAAATTGCAAATTCAAAAAAAAAATTTTACCGTTTCTTTAAATTTCAAAATAAAGCAAAAATCTGATTACTACAAAAACCAAACTTAACTTTTATATGCTATTTTCAGAAAGTTAATATTGTTTTGAAAAGAATTATCCATTTTTCGCATTATTGAAAAAGTTACCAAATAAAATACTGCGATCAAAATAAAGATCTCACAACAAATATAATCCGTGTTTCAAAATATAATCCATGTTTTTTTTCTTCTTGTTCCAAGGCAATACCCAATCAACTCCTCAATAGTATACCTACATTCAAATCAATTTTGAAAGTAAAAAATCCTGGATATTTCCAGTAAAATTTAAATAATTCGGAACAGCACTTAGTTTCAAATTTTTCATAATAGTCTCAGTTTTTTTAAAATTGTTTGTTATTTTTGGTCCTTGATATAAATTTTTTAAAAAATTTACACTATTTTTTGAGACAAATATTGCAATTTGATCCTTGATTTATCGAATTTCTTTTTAAATAATTTGACTTTAAGAAACCAATACCATATTTAATTATGGTTTATTTTATAGTTTTTTTGATCAGAATATATATAATTCCACTATAACAAAAAAACACTCTTTTTATTTTGAAACATGTATTAAACCTTATTAAACGATTTATTCCGATAACAATAAAAGTTTGATAAGTTTTTCTCATTTTTGAAAAGTTCAAAATTCAACATATTTCATAATTAAATAATAGTATAAATTATTTTCTTGGAAAGAATGAAAGAAATCTTAATATCTGTTAAAGAATTATATAAAAATTCACATGAAAAATGACACCGACAATTTCTAAAATAGCCCAGTTTAAAAAATCCACTTAATTTCAAAAAAATTACAAGACTGGTATTTGAAATATAAATGGCAAAATATTTTCGCTTTATTTTCCTTATTTTTCTTTCATACAAAAAGAGTTTCCCAAAGAAGTAGGTTGTAAATTGGTGGCTTTATTCCAAAAAGGAAATTATTAATCAAGTAAAAAATATCCCATTTGTAATTAAAATCCCATTAATTATTTTAAACTTGAAAAAAAATAATTTTTTGATTCATAGATCAAAAGAAAATCAATTGTTTCTCTTTATTGAACAAAAAAAAACGAGAAAAACAACCAAACAACCAATTAAAAATTCTCCCAAAATACTTTTATAAAACCTGAAAAATTCAACGCTTAATCTAAAGAAATACTTTAGAATTTGATTATTTATCAATCAATAATTAATGACCTCAATTTTTATTATTTCAGTAGGTATTAATAACCCAAAGATTAAAGGAATCAATAGACTTTATTATTATTTCACAATTTCTTCAAGATTTTCCAACAAATATAACCAATACAAATAAATAATTCCAATAAAAAAAAAATAATAGATATTATCACAAACGCGATTTTAATACAAACAGTTCCTTGTTTATAACTCTTAATATTTAAAAAAGAATATTGCCCAATTTTTAAATTACAAGATATTTAATAAATATGTGAATAAAATAGAAGATCAATTTTATCTGATCTTCAAGTATTGAATATGTGATTTATTTTGATTTTATTTATAATAAGAATAAATATTCAAGGTTATCGGTGAATAAAGACTCCCGGAAATTACTAAAAGTGAGATTTCTTCAAAATTAATTTTTTTTGCAAATTTTTTTTTTCTGATTTGATCAACAATCCCAAACGATAAAGGATCAGATCCATTGATTAAAATTTAATAGGGAAAAATGAACTTTTTGAAAAAGGATAACTCATCTCTTTAAAGTTGATAAATCAATCTACATATTGGGTTTAATTTTATCCTTGTGTAAATAATTACTCTATTACCTTTGGAAAAAAAAATAAATAAGAGTTACTAGTCACTTAAGGGATTTATGTCACTATAGAAATGTTTATAATGAAAGTATATTGTTATTGGGTTTAAAAGATAATAGTGTTGCATGGTTCACATGACTCTAAAAAATCTATTATAATTATCTATGCCCTATAAATTATGAAATCTTTACAAAGGATCACAATGAAAACTTGTTATTCTTTTTTGAATTTTTTTTTTTTATTCCTTTTCCAATTGTTCTGATAAACACCCAAAATAATAGTATTCTTGTATATAAAAAACGAGATTTAGTATCTCCAAAGGTTACTATTTTTTTAATTACAAAGATTAACTCAATAATTATTAAGATTATACCCCAAAGAATGGTTAGTATTGTTGTCTTTTTATAAAGTTAGTTGTAACATCAATATATTTTCAATAGGTTGAGATTATTTGTCAAAAGAATTTATTGGTTAAACATTTATTTTTTTAAATTAAATTTTCTAGTCATTAATCCACATTTTCCCACGAAGTTAAGAAAGATATTTTGCAACTTCGGAGTCCGAATATTGATAATTCAAACTTTAAATTTGTTGTGAAATGCAGTTTTTTTTCTGAAAATTTTAGTTTTTTTTAATAATACAATGACATATTTTAATTGATGGGATAAACAACTAGTCCCACTTGGTTAAACGATTATTTACTGGCATTTTACCATTTTAGAATTATACGATTTTCACCCAATAACAAAATCCTTTGAACTTTACTTCTATTTGATATATATTAACCACTTAAGAAGAAAGAAACAAAAACTAGGAAAGAAGTATACAAAAAAAAACTTTACAAATAAAACCTATTTATAATTTTTGGAATAATTCAATAGTAAAAAATACATTTAATTTCAAAAAAATTACGTTAAACATTTTAAAAAAAAAAAAGAAAATATTGATTTGATTGTTCTTTCAATAAAAAAATTATATTTTTTTCAAGTTAAAGTATTTTGGTAGAAATTTTAATCAGTTGTTTGGTTGTTTTTCTATGAATTTTTGTTAAAACTTGGAAAAGTCAACTTATAACCTCACGAAATACTTTTTAATTTGATTATTTTTAATCGATAATTAATAAAACAATCCTAAATCACCCAATGGACTTTGTAATAATGGCATGAGATTAAATATAAATATTTTTTATTATTATTTCATAAAATATTAAATATTTTCAAACATATAAACTAAATTTCATAATAAATGGCCCCGCTTAAATTTGAATTTTGAAATGCTTTTGTATCGTTTTGAAGTTTTTCCTCTCACAAAGAAAAGTTTGCAAATAAATCATTTTTTCTCTTTTTTATTTTTTCAAAAGTGTTTTGTGAAAATGGAAAATGAAAATGAAAAATTGGAAAAAAGTAACAGATGAATTAATGAAAAAATTGGTTTCAAATATAAAAAAGAGATCAGATTTATTTATTCAAATGGAAGAAGAATCGATAAATGGGTTTTTTTAATTTTTTAAATTTTCTATTTTTTATGTACTGCTTCTTTCAGAATAAATGTACCAATTTTTTTAACAGTTTTTTTTGATTTTTTTTCTTTTATTTTTAGACAAAAAATAAATATCTCTTGAGTATAGTATTGAATATTAGAATCGAAATTTTTATATTATAATAGATAACTTCAATTATTAAAAATATTTTTCTTTAAAATTTGATTTTTAATGTGCCAATGATTTTGAAAGATAGTTTATAATTCATTAAATACAATAATTAATATTTTTTTTTAAATCTTATAAAAAACATATTTAATTAATGTCATTATATTAATTCAGCCCTAAATGATTAAAATAAAAATTTTTATGATCTTTTCAATTTCAAGAAATTAAATTATTAAATAAAATAACCCATCAATTTCGTATTTTTTCTCATATGTTTTTTCTCATATTAATAAAAAATGATTACATTCATGATAAATCTGATTATAGAAACTATCCTAAATTTCTAAAAGTGAGATTTATTCTTCAAACTCAACTTTTCTCTTTTTTTTACAAGATGATAAATTGAAATAACCATTTGGAATTTCATTTTGTGACAATTATTTACTTTTGATTTGAAAAGAACATTTTATTCGTTTAAATGTTACAATACTTTGTAAAATTTTGTTGAACTTCTACAAATGCTTTTTATTGATAACTGTTTTAAAATAGAGTTAATAGATTACTTAAATGTAAATTGATCAAAAAATTGTTTTCAATTTATTTGAATTTCTAAATAAAACTCATGATATATTTTAATATGTTGAAGTAAACTTTATAGGCATTGCTGGATTATCATAAGAAGATATCATTTCTATACCCTTACCTTTAAAATAATTAAATATTTATTTTATTTTGCTTTCTTCGAAATTTGATTTTTTTTTGATCTCAACAACTATTATTATTCTTTCGCCAGCAATAATTTTCACCACATTTAAATGTACACAACCTTTTTTTTTTTTTTAACTTCTTTTGTTTAATATTTTTTTTTATTTCGATTCACTGATGATTCTTTGTTGGTTAACATAACCTCCCTTAAGCTTTCCTCTTAGAATCCAAAACAACAACCAAGCCGAAAGTTTTTAAATTTCTTTTTCTTTTGAAAGGTTGCTTTTTAAGAACAAAAAATACAAATCCCTTTTTTTTTCGACCAACAAAAAAAAAAAAAAAAGAAAAACAGACATTCGAAAATGCAATTATACCAGCTAGTGTTTTCTTGGATCACTTTGGGTGTTTTCAAGAATCCCTCTCTTGACAAAGATCTCTTTGACAAAAATAAGAAACTTGGAAAATCAAAACAAAAAAAAATTTTTTCATTTGCAAAATTAGATCTTTTAAAATACAATCACTTTTGCTTTTCAAATACAACCATTCGTTTTCAATTAAAGACACTTCCTTCTTTTAAAGATTTTTTAAAAAAAAAAATCGGATTGTTTTGGTTGGAGAATCGTTGAAAAAGTGCGTAATTAAAGTTTTTTAAAGTTGTACCCAAACAACTTAAAAAGGTTCAACCAAACAGTTTGAAGGAACACTTTTGAAAACTCTTCATTCCACACCTTTTTAAAAAAGCAGAGTGATGACAGATATTGAATTGTCATTGTTTCCCACTTTTTTTTCAAAAACAATTGTATACCTCATAACAGAGTGATTAAATGAACAAAGCCAACGTCTGAATTTTAAAATAAATTACTTTTTTCAAAACAAAGAACAGAAATTCTAAACAGTGTGACCATTTAAAAAGCACAAAATTATCAACAATTCAACCAAAAAAAACAAAGATTTGGTGAAACACTCCATACTTTTGATGTAATCTTTTGAAAATCGAATAATTATGTTAATTTTTCTGATAAAATTGGATTGTTTCTCATTTCATTTATTTTCAAGTTGTTTGGGAATAATCAAAAATCTCAATTTCTCAAAAATAAACCTTTAGCCACAACCACGATCTTGAAAAAACATTTCAAAAAAAATTAAACATTTTACTAATTTTTGACTTTTTTAATAACCCCAATTGAAATAAACATAATTGGTTAATAAGAAATCTTTGATCAAACATATTTTTCAAAGATACTTTATCAATTAAAGTTGGAAAATCCAATTTTTGAGGTTCTATTAAGATATTCTTAAAATTTTAATAGTAAAAAATTTGAAATATTTTTTTGCTTCTAGTTAAGAGGTTATTTTATTACATTTTAAAAGAATTTTAAATCTGAAAAATATTTTAAATATAATAATTATTTCAAAGAACAGTTCAAATCAATTTTTTCTTTTTATTGAATAAAAAAATCTGAGAAAAAAAACCAAACAATCAATTAAAAATTCTCCCAAAATACTTTTTTAAAACCTGTAAAACTCAACTTTAAATCTAAAGTAATACTTTTTAATTTGATTATTTATAATCAATAATTAAAAAACCCAATCTTAATTCATCCATTGGGTTATTAATAACCGAAAGATTAAACACATAAAAATCAATAGACCATTATTTCTCAATTTTTTAAAGATTTCCCAATAATTCAAATTAATAATTCTAATAATAAAAAAAATAATAGATATTCTCAAATAACTGATTTTAATAATAATAGTTGGTTATTTACACTATTGGTCTTTGGAAAAGAATATTGCCTAATCTTTTAAATTCCAAGAAATTTTTAATAAATATACGTGAATAAAATACCTGTACAATTTTTTTAGATCTTCAAGGATTCAATATTTGATTTATTTTTTTAGATATTTTTAAAATAAAGCTAAAGTTTCAACTGTTATTTATTCAAAAAAACTCTTAGAAATTACTAAAAAGAGCATTTCCTAAAAATAAAAATTTTTCAAAAATTATTCGTTTTATTTTTTCGATACCAAAAATTCAAACAAAAAAGGATCTAGATCTTTTTACTAAAAATTTAATTGGGAAAAATGAACTTCTTTAAAAACAATAACCCATTTCTCTAAAGTTGATAAATGAGGTTGCTTATCGAGTTTAATTGTATACCTGTGTAAATAATTACTCTATTACCTTGATAAAAAAAAAAAAAATATAACAGAGTTACTATTTCCTTAAGGGACTAATCTCTATTAAATTTTTTTAGCTAAATTTAATAGAGATTGACAAAGTTTTTTGCCAATTATTTAGATTTAAAAACCCCTGTTTATTATCATATTAAATATATTTCTAGATAAGGGATCCTTATTTAGAAATTGGCCAAAAAAAAAAATAATAGAGACTAGTCCCTTAAACAAAAATCTTACAGAATTAATTTTATTTATCGTTAAAAAAAATTTTTTTAAAACAAAAAATTCAAGTTTTCTCAAAGAATTTGGATTGAAATACTTAAAGCATTTCATTTCAAGTCACCAAGTCGACTTATTTCATCAAAATAATGAAACGAAAAAAAAAAAAAATAAAATAAAAATAGCACACAGATTGTGTTTTAAAGACACACACACACATATTTCTAAAAATTAAAAATCACAAAATATGCTTATTTATTATCCACTTCACACAAATTAATTATTGTTATTTATTTTTTTTTTTCTTCTGTACTCCTCTTGTTAATTATTCTAAAATTATTATTATTATTATTTTAATATTAATAGTTTTATTAATAAGAATACATATTTTAGATCATAATTATATTCGCATTTGAAAATGGAAACAATAATAAATGAAATTAAAAAAACTTTGAATTCACAATCTAAGATCGAAATTGAAAAACAAATAAGTAAAATTTCACAATTAATTGAAAAAGATAGTGATCTTAAATTTGAAGAAATAATCCAAAATTTCGAAAAGGTGCTGGATTTAAACAATGAAAAAATTAAAATAAGATGTACAATTTTTTCCTTTCTTTTTCCTTTGCTTTCTTCTACCTTTGTAATTTCTCCACTCATCAAAATCCCTCTCTTTTTCTTCTAAAACACACTACCATTTATACAACCATCTATTGACATATTTATGTATGATTGCATATCTCAAATTCTAAATCGTTACCCACCAATCTATTACGAATTACGAAACCTCTCAAAATTCAAAATGGTTCAGGGGTTTCATTCTTTACAAACTTGATCAAAGAAATTGGAGGCGAATATAAGAAACAACATTTAGAATTCATCATAAATTTTTATATTTTAAAAATACATGATTATTCTGTAGTCTCTACTTTAATTGAAGGATTTGTTTATTTAATTAATGACACATCACTACCAAATAACTATACTGAATTGATATTAAAAAATATTTTGAAGCATGTTCATGTCCAAAGTTTATGGCAGCCAACAAGAAATAAAATTTTCCAGTTAGTATTAACATCATTAAAAATCCATTTGGAATGTATCAAACAATTTTCAGAAAGCTTTCTTGAAGGAGTAATTGATTTAATTGATGGCGAAAGGGATCCACGAAATTTATTTTTAGCTTTTCAAATTTTTCTCAAACTTTGTCACGCATTTTCAGATCTAATTCCAGGCCAATCACAAGAAATGATTTCAATAATATCAAAGTACTATCCAATTACTTTTAAAATGCCAAAAACGTTAAAATTAAATTTCACTTTAAGCGAACTAAACATTTTCCTCGATGAATGCTTTTGCGCACATAATTCCTTTTTGGACTATTCACTTCCATTTTTACTTCAAAAATCAGCATCCAATTCCCGTGAAACAAAATTAAAAAGTTTAAATACAATAAATCATTGTCTAAAAAAGTTTGATTCACAGAGCGTACATGATGTGTCTACCAGAATTTTTAATTATCTTTATTATGAGCTTGAAAAAAATGCCACAGATAATGAAATGGTCAAAAGCGGCGCAAATATCATTTCAACTTTAATTAATAAATTTACGAATAATGATCAATTGACAATTTTTTTAAATCAAATTATCCTACCAAAACTAACAAAAGCAATATTCTTTGCCACAAATGTTTTGGTGGCTAACGTTTCATTACAAATTTTAATAAAGATATGTAATAAGAAAATAAATAGAGAAATGGTCAGAAATTATACTTTCCAGTCTTTAAAATCAAAACTTGAACAACTAGATAGGTTGCCTGCACCCCTGGCAATTTTATTTTTAAAATTAGGGAAAAGTCTTTTAAAAATTCATCAAAATGTTGAAATGAATGAACTTTCAAAGCATAAAGATCTAATTTATCAAATGTTTAAAATTTATTCTTTATTGCCTTATAGAACACTTGTTTTTAAAAAAAAAGAAAATGAAAATGAAAAAGAAAAAGAAAAAGAAAATGAAAAAAAAAATGAAAATGAAAAAAAAATAGAAATAAAACCCGAAATGATAAAATTAACTAAAATTGCACTTCAATCTTGTGCTTATACTGCAACATTTGACAATTTATTTGATGAAAAGATAAAAAATGATATTTTCCAACAAACGATAAATTTATTAAATCAAGGATTAAATTTAAAAGGGGAAATATTTGTTACAATTCGTAATTCTTGCATGAAATTACTAATATTACTTGGAGACAATAAAAAAAATATTCCTATTTTAAAACAAAAAATCATTTCACCCCTAATAACCAAATTTATTAATTCTTCAAATACCAATCATGAAAATAAAAATAAAATCAAAATTGAAAAGGAAAAAGAAAAAGAAAAAGAAACCGAAAAAGAAACCGGAACAAAAAATGAAAATGAAAATGAAAATGAAACGGAAAATGATATTAATTTAAAAATAATTACCTTTTCAAGTTCACCATTATTAATGGAAATCATTTTGAAAAAACTCATAGAATTTATTAAACTTGAAAATCATGATTCAATTTTAAAAATAATAAAATGTTTTACAAGAATAATTATTAAAAATAATTCAATTATTCATAAAAATATTATTAATAATTTTTTTCAAGATAATTATTATAATTTATTTTTAATGTTTTTAAAAAAACCAACATTACTTTTCAACTTTGATTTAGAATTTACAAAAAATTTATTGAATGTTTTAAATTTGGAAATGAAAATCCAAATTTTTGAAAAAATTCAAAAAATTCTATTCAATCCAAACCTAATTTCAAAAGATTTTAAACCATTAAACCAGACAACAAATTATTTTGAACTCTTTTCTTTATTTCTTCTTTCCTTAGATCAATCATATTTATCAAGAATGGATTCTTATGAAACGATTTTTAATTCTCTAATTAAATTCACCCAAATTAATAATAATCCCAAATTAAATTCTTTTTTTTGTTTAACAAATTTTTTTTCCATTTATTGGATGAACAATTCCCAAAATAATAAAGAAATAGTTGCAAATTTTTTGGAAAATAATTTATTAAAATTATTAGACAATAATAATAATAATAATAATAATAATAATAATAATAATAATAATAATAATAATAATAATAATAATAATAATAATAATAATAATAATGAAATAAAAATTGAAATGATAAATAATTATCAAAATTATTATTTGTTCTCTTGGATAATTAAATCAACATTAATAACCAACAAATTAGACATGGCTAAAAAGTATTGGGAAATCCTCTTAAAAAAAATCTCTAATTTACAATCTAACACTTTATTATTGCAATGCTCGAATATAATTTTTCAAAAAAACATGGAAATTAAAGATTTACAAATCGATTGGGAAAAGAAAATTGATTTATTCTTTAATACTATTTTCCCTGATCTACAATTAAGATATAAAAAAGCTGTAGAAAACGATTCCAAAAATGAAATAAATTTATATTTATTAACAATTTCAATAGCAATAAATAATATATCAATCAAATCCTTTATCAATAAATTAAACAACATTTTCCCAATTATTTCAAATTTGTTTTTGATCTTGCAAAATCTTCCGTTTAAATCCTCCGATAATGAAATCCAAATCCAAATAATTATATCCTTCTTGGAAATATTGAAAAAACTATTAAAAGATCCAAATCAAAAAATTGAAAAAATTATCTATGATTTAATTCCTTTTATTTTACAAAATACTTCTTTTTCAAATTCAATGAAAGTTAGAATAAATTCAATTCAACTTTTAAAATTAATTTTATTATCCTTTCCAAAAGAAAACGTTATTAAATTTAAAAAGCAAATCATCGACGAACTTAGAAAAGCAATTAACGATAAAAAAAGAAAAGTACGAAGAGAAGCTAGAAAATGCACAAATTGTTGGTCAATACTTGATAATTAAAAAGGAAAAAGAATAACGATTTATGGAGAATATATAAAAAAAGAGATAATATAGTTTATAGAATTATATTAAAAATATTTTTTAACCAAACAAATTAGAATAAAGAGTTTTTTTATTTTATTTTTATTTTTATTTTTATTTTTATAATGATTGTCTTAATTTAAATCTAGTGTAAATCAATATTTTTATATGAGTATACAATTAAGTTGCATCCGGTTATTGATTATTTCAAAGTATCTTACTAACATTAACGAATAAATTATTCGTATCCAATAAATTACCTTCTTGATTTGTCAATGAAAAATTTTTTATTATCTTTTTCCTTTTGTTATTATTTGTTCTAATTTTTTCAATTTCAAAAAAAAAAAAAAAAGAATTCAAATTACTTTTGTAAATTTTGATTATCATTAATTTTGTTGATTGTTTGAAGTATTCTCGAAAATACTCAAAAATAAAAAATACTCTAACATTTTTTAACCTATAAAAGACACCTTATAAAGAACTTTTAAGCAAGTCTAGTGCTTCACTATAAATACTACATGCATATAAGAGATCAAATCTTTTCTGATAAAATAAATAGAATTTTATGCAAAAAATATGTATTTTTTCGTATTTTAGACTTTTAGCTAAAAAAAAACAATATATTTTCATAATAAATGTGATTTCCCCATTATAAGGGGTGGATTTACTATTGAGTTTCTTGAAATGTCTTTAAAAATTTCTCTCAGTAGTTACAAAAAATATAGAGTATTTTTGTTTTTCAAGTATTATTGAGAACGTTTGATTGATTCACTTTACTTATTTATCAACTAAATATTTAAATCATTCCATACTTGGTTATATATTTTATCTAATAAAAAGATAAAGAAGTTCTAAATATATAAAAATTTCAAAATTAAAATCATATATTTTCTCTTTTAAAGGATTAAATTCATCAAAAATCTTTTGAAAATTAAGATATTTAACTAACTGTGAATTTTACAGTTTTACTGGGGTTACTAGACTTTAAATAAATTATGTTTTAAATCTAAACCCTGTTTCAATCAAAGTGCACCAACTTTTTTTTACAAATACCAATAATTTTATATAATTGACCTTTGAAGAACAAATAAGAAATAAAGAGAATAATACACCCCCCCAAGAAATGTTGATACATGTTTGTAATAAAACTAATTGATCAATATATTTACAAAAAAATTGTAAAACTCAAATTCTTAGGTCACCATTGAGAAAAACAAGAATGTTCGTTTTGACCTTCTACTGTTATTTGAATAATAAATATGAAACAATTTTCACTTCATTTCCCATACTTTTTCTTTTTGAAATCAAGTCCCCAAAATAAGTGTGTTGGTATTTGTGGTCTCTATTTGAAAAAGGAAATGATAATGAAGGGAAAATTTTTTACATTAATTTTTCAAATATTAGGATCAAAGATCTGAATAAAATTTCAATAGAAATCAATATGATTTCTCAACAATCATTTCCATGGTTTCAATAACCTTAGAATAACACATTTTTACCAAGTGACTATTGATCTTGTAATAATTAAAATTTTGTAACTGAATTATGTGGAAAAAAAAATCGAAAAAAAAAACAAAAAATGTATAAAAATGATTTCAATTTTGTAAATTTCCAAAATTAATATTTTTCATCTAATATTGTTGCAAATCCTTTAAAAATGTGTATTATACATTTACAACTGGTCCCCTTTAACTGAAAAATAGATTAGTTATATTAAGAAAAGAAATATTTCTATAATTTTTAATGAATATTCCAAAAAAGATGAATTCATAATTTGAAACTAAAAATCATTTTTTCCTTTTTATTCAAATTAATTGTTAATTATATAAGCATTTTTTAAAAAAAATTATTTACCATTTATTATAAAATATCATTATCAATATTAATACAACAAAAATAATTTAAATATTCAAAATTATTAATAATCATTTATTGATTCCAAATAATAATTCAATTTTGTTCTCAGTATAAGTATTAAATCAAATAAAAGATATTAAAATTTCAGATCTCGATTTTATTTGAATAATATCAAGTGAGAAAATTGGTTATTATTTTTTTTCTCTTTGATAAAAAATGTTTATCTAAGATTTTTCAACTCGAAAAAATTTCTACTTGAAGAAAAAACTTATAACTTTGTTTTATTGTTGTAAAAATCATTTTTGGTCTTTCCATATTGTCTATTTTTTGTTGTAATTGCTCATACATTGTTTTCTCCAAAAGCAGTGCTATTTTTTACATTTTATTTTTTGGAAATAATTCGATCACCCATATTTTAAATTAAATCCAATACTAATTGGTTCGATTTGTATTAAAATTTTACTAAATTGAGTCTTGCCAATTTATAAATAGATCTACTAAAAAAGGGGATTATTTCTTAAATATTTTTAAATAAATTTGCCCCACTTTATTGTAAAATAATTTAATTCAAATTCATTCAAAATTGATTGTCAAAAATTAAAAAAAGACAATTTTTTTTGTTTCTTTAAAGGAAACAATTTTATTATTTTTTAAACTAATGATATTTTTACAAAAAAATTATATAAAAAATAAAATAATAATTAAAAAAAAAGAACGGAAATAAAGAAAAGAAAAGAAAAAAAAAGGTATTAAATCAACTAATTTGTAAATTAAAAAAAAAACACAAAAAATAAAATTTAAAACCAAGGAATTTTTTTTGGAGAATGGTTGATATAATGCAATTCATTTTTTGCAATTTTAATTAATTTTTTAGCATATCTATTTATTGGTTTATCCTTTGAAAATTTTGGGCAAATTTGATCAATTTTTTGAAAAATTATTTCGACATTTGTTTCTACAATGTTCTCTAAATTCTGGATCAAAAAAGATGACAAATGCTCTGTGATTATTATATTTAGATAATTTTGTAATTTATTGATCGTACTTGTCAGAGCTTGTGCCGAACTAGAAAGTATTGAAGTAAATGGACCGGAAATTGCAATGTTGGAAAATAATTTTTTAATGTTTGGTGATAATCTAAAAGGTAATTTCTGTGTAGCACTCTTATTATTATTTGAATTCAAATAATTATAATTTTGAATTAAATGAGTTTTTGGATCATACGAAGGGAAAAAATAATGTTGTCTAATTTCTGCAGTTTTTGGAGAATAAGAGATATCAAAAATAGAGGGAGTTTTAATATTAAGGATATATTCCCAAAAGCAATACAGAGAGTAACTTGTTAGAAAATGTTTTTTAAATAACCAAAAATCTTCGAAACTATTATAAGATTTAAAAGCACGATTATATAATATATTTTCAGGAAAGAAGTGTAATTGAATTTTTTTATAAATTAATATTTTATTTTTATAATCATTATCATTTATATTTTTTTCATTTCCATTTCCATTCTTGTTCTCATTATTATTTAATAATTTATTATTTAATTTTAAATAGAAATCTAGTGGTCGAAAAAGGGGTAAATTGTGATATTTTTTTATAATTTTTTGTTCATCATCATCATCATTATACCGAGTATTATTATTATTATTATTATTATTATTATTATTATTATTATTATTATTTTCATTATCATTATCATTATCATTATTCTTCTTCTTCTTCTTATTCATGGAATATGAATCACAAAAAGTTTGATAAACTTGTTCCAAGGTAACCTTTTTATGTTCTTCGCTAATTAATCTGAATTTATTTGTAAGAGTAATTATACGCGTGACACTGAATTTAATATTTCTTTTTTTAGTCTGTATATGTTTTGAAAATAAATTATTTGTTAAACGTAAAAATAGTGTAAATAATTCTTCAGCCCTGGCCTTTTTTTCGTTTAACACCTTTTCAATTAAAAAAGTATATCTTTTCCCATCATTCCCGAGAAAAATAATCTTCTTATAACAAGTTAGCCAAGAAAAAACGGAATAAATTTCCGGGAAAATTCTATGTATTTTAATATTATTGCTATAATTGAATAAATGTTTGGAATTTTGTAATTTTAAATATTGACCAGGTAATTCAATTTTTTCATTTGTGAATAACAAATCATTTAAATTGAAACAATTTAATTCATTTGAATTTGAATTTTGGAAAAATATATCTTTCTTTTCTAAAAGTAATTGCTTATTTGAATTAAACACTTTAATACTATCTTCTAAATTTTGTATTAAGCTTTTTGAAATGATTGTCTTTTCTAATTTTTCCAATTTTTTCTTTATTAAATTTATTAATTTCTTAATATTTTCATTTTTTATACTGCAAGTATTCTCAACGCTATCTTTTTCTTTATATAACTTTTCAATTAATTTTAATTGATTTAAAAAATTTGTCTCATTTTTAAAAATTTTTTTTAATTTTGTCAAATTTTTATTTTTTTGAAAAAATGCATTATGGTTATTATAATATTTAAGTAATAATTTATTTAAAGTTATGTAGTTTAATATTTTTTTCTGTGGAATAAAATTATTTAGTATAATTTTTTTAAAATTATTTAATCCAATGAGTTCCCCTTTATTTCCATTTTGAAAGCATTCTTCTAATTCATAAATTAATTTTTTAGGTTCAGTTTTATTTTCTAATTTATTATTCTTTTCGATATTAATAAATTCTGGGAAATTTAAATTATTATTTTGAGAATTATCAACTAATTCAGTATCTATTTCATCAAACATTAAATTGGGTTCATTAAAATTCTCTAATTCGTTTTCTAAATCAAAATACATTGGGTTAAATACACCCATTGATTTATTTTTATCCAATTCTTTATTTTTTTCATCAATATTATTGCTATTGCTATTATCATCATTTCGTCTATCACCATTAACCGTGTCATTATAATTTTGCTTTGTTTTAATTTTATTATTAAATTCCTTTTTTGAAAAAAGATTATAATACATAGATTGTGGGTATTTTTTGATTAACTTTTTTATGATCACCAAAAAAGAATTAGTGTTTTCACTATTTTTATTATTTTCATTGTCTCTTAATAAATTATTTAAGATTAAATTTAACCATGGAACCCAAATTATTAAATTACAATTTTCTAATTTCAATTTTAATTGGCAATCTATTATTTCGATTCCTTTGATGAATACCAACCATAGTATTCTAGGAGCAATTGAGTTTGATTTGTCACCATTTAATACAATGCTTTCAAGATAAAATTCAATGGCCCTTTGAGCCCAATTATTTTTGTTACCAATTTTAGAATAAATGAGATCACAGAATTTAGCCCATTCTAACCAATTTTTACTTAATGTATTGGAAAGTTTTATTGAATTAAAAAAACATTGATTAGCTTGGTTAAAATCGCCAGTAAAAGTGAATATTTTACCCTTTAGGGATAAATATTTTGATTGGTGAATGGGTGAAGGAAAATGTTTTAAATTAAAACTATGGATTTTGTCAATTACATTTTCCATATGATTTTCTCTCTTCGTTTCATTCCCACCGTTCCTTTCCTTTTCCATTGATATTGAAATTAAACATTTTGTTTGCTCTTGAAATCTTCTGAATGACTGATTTCCATGTTGCTTATCAGTGGATAATTTATAATTTCTATTCATAGTGTTTAAACTGGTAGAAATCAAACCATTTTTCCGATAAATTTTTGCAAATTTATTTATTGTTAGTTCCTGCTGCTGGGGTAAACCTAAATAATTAAGAGTAGTTGAATTAAACATTTTTGCAAAAGAACTGTTAATTATATTAAGCATGACTAATCTCCATTCAATTATATCCTTCCAAATGATTAAATTTTCCCACTTATTGGGTAATCTAATTGTCCATTTATTTAGAATTTGTTTAATTTTAAATAAATTTAAATTAACATTATTAATATTTTTGTTAACAATATTACTGTCATTGCTATTAGTCGTAGCATTATTATTAGTAGTAACAGCAGTAGTATTATTTGTAGTAGCAGGTGTAGTAACTGTATTATTCAAATTTTTAGTTTTAAGTTGTTTAATTTTATAAATTTGAATAATTTGCAAAATAATATTTAATGATTCAGTTAATTCTTGAAACTGTTGAAATTTAATTAATTTGTTATAATGCGCTAAATTTAATTTTTTTGGCAAATAATTCCAATCAGATAAAATGAGATTTAAACCATTTTGTAAAATACTTTTGATTTTTTTTTCAGATTGTTTTAATAAATTAATATTATTATTATTGAAAAACAATAATTTATTTTGATTAATTTTTTGTAATTCTAAATATCCCTGTATTAAAGCCTTTGTAATTGTATGCTTTTTATTTTTATTAAGACTTTCACTTAAAAGTTTCCATTTACCTAATTTCCATAGTGAATTGATAAATAAATCATATTTAGAAATATCCTTAGAAAAGTCATATAATAATTCTGTTTGATTTAAATTTAACGAGCAATTTAACCATTGCTTTTCACAAATACCAAATTCAATTTTACCAATGCCATTATACACAATATAATCTTTTTTGGGATTTGGTCCTGTTTCTTTTTGATTGTAATCTAAGTAATAATCACCCTTATAACCGTAATCCCCTTTCCCCCTTCCCCTCTGTTTCTCCTTTTCTACCAAATCAAAATTACTTTGATTAATTTGCTCCATCGATATGTAATATTTTTCTTGTGCTTCTTTCCAAAAGCCTTGTTGTTCTAAACTTAAACCCATTTTTGTACTTATATTGGAAGACAATTTATCCCATAGTCCAAATATTAAATCATTTTCACCAATTTGTTTATATAATTTTGATAAAATATCAATTATCAATTCAGTTTTTTGGTTATCTTTAATACTTTTTGCTGTAGATAATAACCCAGTTTTCTTTAATTTGAATCTTTCCAGAATAATTAAGGGTAAATGAATAAGTCCACATTTATTAGAAGTAATATTAATTATTTCCGGAGCAATTTTAATCCGTTCTCTTGAAAGAAAAAATCCTTTTAAGATTGGTATAAAGATTTTAGTTTTTAATTTTTTTTCAATTAATTTATTACTCTGAATTACATTTAGATTATTATTATTATTATTATTATTATTATTGGTGTTATTATTTATTGTATGATATTCTTTTTTATAATTATACATGTTATTTAATAAAAAATTAATAAATTGTTTTTTATTTTTTTTTTTCAATAAAATTTTGGAATAAATTTGATTAAAAAAATCTGGCCATATAAATTCAAAAAATTCATCACAAATAATTATTAATTCAAATAGACACTTTAAAATTGAATTCTTATTCTGATCCTTATTTTTATTTTTATTTTTATTCTTATTCTTATTCTTATTCTTATTCTTATTCCATTTCTTATCCTTATCCTTATCCTTATTCTTATTCTTATTCTTATTCTCATTCTTATTCTGATCCTTATCCTTATTATTATCCTCATACTCATCCTTATTTATATTTTTCTTCTTCTTATTATTAAATAAATCAATTTCATCATTTTTTAATAATATTTTGTTATTTAAATATAATTTTTCAGAAATCATATTTAATAAATTTAATTGTAAAAAATTTTTTAACCAATAAATTGGTAAATTTGTAAACCAAATTTCATTATTTATTAAATCTAACAATCTTTTTTTAAAATTATTGTTAAATTTAATACTTAAATTATGATTTATTAATTTGAAATAATCCAATCTAGTTTTTTTTATTATAGAATTTAATCCTATAAAAAATGAATTTTCAATGTCTTTTTTAAATGAAAATAATTTTTTTCAATTAATTTGAATAAAAATTTTAAAATTAATTCTTTTAATTTTACATTTCTTATTTTTTTTTTTAATTAATAATGATAAAATTTTTTTTAATTATTAAATTTTTTTCATTATCATTAAATAAGGAATTCACTTTTTTTTCATTTCTATTATTTATATTAAGTTCAATATCTTGGTATTTTTTTTCATTGTAATAAAAATTTTCTGTTATTTTTCTTTTATTTATTTTTTTATGACCATTAGAACCATTGGTATTTTTTGTTTTTTTATTTTTTTTAAAAAAATTATTTAATTTTAAATTCTTGTTAAAAATCCAAAAATAACATTTTTTAATAATTATATATAATAATTCATTATTATTACATTTGTCTAATATTTGAAAAATTGGTTTAATAAAAAATGGTTTCACCTGTGGGAAATATTTTATTCTTAAAGATATAATTAAAAATGATTGTATTAAATTATCAAATATTTGTTTATTTTCATTTAAAGTAGTTTTATTTTTTATTTTGTTATTATTCAGATTCTTGTTTTTGCTTTTGTTTTTATTTTTATCCCCTGAACTATTATCAATATTGATGTTATTATTATTATTATCACCCCCTTTCACACCATCACTATCACCCCTGCTATTATTCTGAAAATTATTTAAATTGGAATTTTGTATTAAAAATTTTGGAAATGCTTTTTGGAAACCAATAATAAAATTCCGTAATAAAGAATTAATACCAGAAGGTTCTATTTTATATATTTCAATTAAATAATTATAAATTCCTTGGTTAGAATAATTGACCCAATCAATTAATTTAATTTTTTCTCTTAAACAAACAATAATAATATTTAAAAATAATTGATTTTTGCTTTTTATTACAATTTCTTCATTCACTAATTTAAAATAATTAATTCTTAAATATTTCATCATTTTTAAATATAATTTTAAATAGGTATTTTTATAAAAATAATATTGTATTAATGATTGGAATTTTTTAATATTTTTATTATTTAAATTATTTAATATAAAAATTTTGCATTGATTTTTCAAAACAATATTTAATATTTTTAAAATTATTAAATTTGGAGTTAAAAAATTTTTTATTTTATTTTGCTTTTTTTGATCTGGATAATATATTTCAAAAAACAAATCGAGATTAATATTAATTGATGGGTAAATATTTAAAAATAATTTTAATAATTTTAATAATTTATAAATTATTTTTTTAATTATTTTTTCATTTTTTTTCTTTAATAAATTTAAATCTAATAAGATTGGATATTGAATTAAAAATTTTATTAAATATTTTTTTATTAATTCTTGATTTTCATTTTTATTTAGTTCATCATTTAATTTGTTATTAATGTTGTTGTTGTTGTTGTTGTTGTTGTTGTTGTTGTTGTTGTTGTTGTTGTTGTTGTTGTTGTTGTTGTTGTTGTTGTTGTTGTTGTTGTTGTTGTTGTTGTTGTTGTTGTTGTTGTTGTTGTTGTTGTTGTTGTTGTTGTTGTTGTTGTTGTTGTTGTTGTTGTTGTTGTTGTTGTTGTTGTTGTTGTTGTTGTTGTTGTTGTTGTTGTTGTTATCATTATTATTTCTGTCATTTTGGAGCAATTTTAATTGATTTAATAAAATTTTGATCATTTTGATGAATATTATTTTATTTTTTAATTTTTTAATATTATAAAAATTTTTTAAATAATACAAGATAAATTTGTTATATTTATAAGAATAAAAAATTTTCTTATGATCCAAAATAATTTGAAAATTATAAAATATTTTTGATTTATAATAACTATAATTTATTAAATTATTTTCTAAAACTTTTTTCCAATAATAAGGAAATTGAATATTTGCAAATTTTGGTAAAATTTTGTTTTTTAATATTTTGAATGATTTCCTATTTTTTTCCCGTACTTCAAATTGGTTTTCTTGTAACATTGTTCTAAACAATTGTGATAAATATTTTTCAAATGTGTTTATATTTGATAATTGTTTAATACATTCAATTATTGTTAAAAAGCATCTCGTTTTTACTTGAATATTTTTATTTTTAGTTGATAAAGGTTTCCAACAAAACTTAATTATTTCTTTGATTTTTAAATCTTTATCATTAATATTTTTATATTTAATAATTATGTTTAATAATTTTAAAAATTCAATTAAAAAATAATTTTCAATTGAAACTAATTTAAAATAATCTTTGTAATTTTTTTTTGGTATTTAATTCATTTAAAATTAATTGACTTTTATTTAAATTATTTTCTGAATTTAGTTCGAATATAATATTTAAATAAAAAGTTTCATTTAATAAATTCTCTTTATTATTATTATTATTATTATTATTATTATTATTGTTGTTGTTATTATTATTATTATCATTATTATTATCAATATTATTGTTATTAATATCATTATCATTATCATTATTAATTAAATTTCCACCATTACTATTTAATTCATTATTAAGTGGATTAGTCTTATTATTTAATTTTTTAAAATCATAAAAAATTATTGGAAAAATTAAATATTTAATTACAGATACTTTATGAATAATTTTCATGTTATTCATTTTTAAAAATTTTAAAAAATGATTAATCAACTTTTTTTTATCTTCAATCAAAAAAAGATTCCATATTTCTTTTGAAAAAAATTTTATTAATAAATTTTTATTAGTATAATTATCTCGAAATAAAAACTGTGGTAATTCTAATAATAATAATATATCCTTTTTATTTTGTCTTAAATAATAAAAGGTTAATTTGTATAAAGTTTGAAACCGAGATTGTAAAAACAATGAAAATGAAGTCGATTTTGATGATAAAAAATATAAAACACTAATTAATTCACTAATTGTTTTTCTTTCTTTAATAATTGTTTTTTTTAATTTCAGTGTAAAATATTTTAATAAATCAAATAAATTGAAACAAATTTGAATATTATAGTTTAATTGATTGTTTAATTTATTATTTTGTTTTTTTATTTGCTGACAAATCGGTTGAATAAATTTATCAAAGTTGTAATTCCCACATTTGTTTAAAAAAATTGGATCTTTTATTGTCTGGAAAATTGTTGAAAATGAAATAAATACCCGAAGTTTTAGCCCAAATTTAAAAAAATAATCCATGTTTTCTTTTAAATATGTTTTTAAAAAATGCTTTTTTAATAAATAAAAACAATTAATTCCCAATTTTTGTTCATATACAAATAATGAATTTAAAAAATTATCGATGGTAATATTCTGAAATTTGATATAATTAAATATTTTTATAGTTAAGATGATGGCTTGTAATGATTCTTTCCTTTTACTTTGAATTTCTTGGATGATTTTTATCTTTGCTAACCCGCTTGATTGCTTGGGCTGATTTGACTGATTTATTTTTTTTAATTCCTGTGATTGTTGTGATTGTTTAATTAATAAATTATTTATTAATTCTAAAAAATAATTAATTTTTTGGATTAATTGTTTTTCAAGTTGTTTAGATATTTTTTCTGGATATATTTTAATCAAAGATTTTAATAAATTTAAAAAATTTAATGGTAATTTATTTTCATATTTTTTACTTGTTTGAAAAAAGTTTGTTAATAAACAATTAATTTGGATTTGTTCAATCAGATAATTTTTACAATTTAGTTTTATTAATTTATTAATTTTTTTATTATTAATTATTATAATTTTTTCAAGTACATTTTGGAAAATGTAATTCAACAAATCTTGATCTGTAATTTTAAACAGATATAGATATTTAAATAAAAATCTGAGAATAATTTTTATTTTTCTATTTTTTTTTTCATCTATTAAAAAGTTATTTATTACATTTTTTAATATTTATTTTTTTCATAGTAATGAGATAAAGTATTTCTTCGATTTTTTCTAGATTAAATTTCTCTGTATCTTTTTCTTTTTTGTTTCCCTGATCTTGATTTTTTTCTCTTTCTTCTTTTTCTTTTTCTTTTTCTTCCTTTCCTTCTGTATTTCCAACTCCTAAATTTCCTTCCTCTCCCCCCTTTTGTTTCTTGTTAATCTTTTCTTTATTATTATTATTATTATCATTTTTATATTTTAAATTATTAGATAAGCTTAATAAAAAAAAAATTTTTTCAAAAATTAATATTTTTCTAAAATTAATTTCTGTAAAAAGAGTTAACTTGGTATTACTTAATACATTTATTAAAGTACTATTGACAAGATTTAAAAAATAATAATTATTTTTAAATAAATTAAAAATTTTTTTAAAAAAATTAATTAATTTTTTATTTTTTTGATTATTAATTAATAAAAAATTATTAATTAGAAAATGAATTGTCATATCGTTTAGTTTTTGTTTCTTAACCAAATCTTTAATAATTAATTTAAATAATTTTTTTGATTCATTTAATAAAATTATACAAATATTAATTTTAGATTCAGAAATAAGAAAAATTAAACTTCGAAAAATATTAATATTTATCTTGTCTTTTAAAAAATAATCTGGATTATTCGAATATAATATTTTAATTATTTTAATACCGCTTATTTTCTTTGGGGTGTCTTCTAAATAGCATAGATGAATCGATGATTTTAAAATTTTCTTTAATAACAATTTGCAATTTATTAAATCAACTTTATTATTTAATTGATTTAATAAATATTCAAATAATTTTAAACCTAAATTTGAATTTTTTTCATTTGGTGAAATAATTATATCGAAAATTGATTCAATGAATAAAAATGGATCCATTTTTTTTTGATAATTATTTATCTTTTTATAATTTATTGAATAATTTTTAAATAATAAAATGATTTTATTTATAATTTTAGTTAATTCTGTAGAAATTAAATTATCTTTTTCATTTGTTTCTTTATTATTATTATTATTATTATTATTATTGTTGTTGTTGTTGTTGTTGTTGTTGTTGTTTTTTTTTTTTTTTTTATTATTATTATTACTACTACTACTTCTATGGCTATTCTTTTTTTTATCTTTTCTTTTTTTTTGTAATTGATAATAAAATATTGAAGTAAAAATTCTCCTTAAATAAAATTTCTTGATTGAAATAAATTTAATAGAATCATAAGCAAAAATATTATTATAAGGATTTGTATTATGTTTATGATTGCTTAGATATGGATTTTTTTCTATAATGTTGTTGATCATTAATAATTCATTTAATAATGAATCCCCACAAATGAACAAAAAATTATATGACCATTTTTTTAAATTCTTTTGTATTTTAGGATTTAACCGAAGTAATCTTTGCAATGGTGATAAAAAAGTCAATGCTAAATCTATACAACGATCCAATTTAATTTTTATTGAATTATTTTCATTATTGTTCGATTCATTTTTTTTAATTTTACTATTTTGACTATTTCCCCTTTCATTCAAATCGTGATCATCATCATCGTTATTATTATTATTATTATTATTATTATTATTATTATTATTATTATTATTATTATTATTATTATTATTATTATTATTATTATTATTATTATTATTATTATTATTATTATTATTATTATTGGTTTTAGTTTTATTTTTATTTTTATTTTTATTAATAATATTTTTATTGTTATGATTAAAAAATAATTCAATTTTAAAAAAGCCATTTAAATTTAATAAAAAATTTGATTCTAATTTTAAATTTCTTTCATAATAAAATTGTCGATTGAAATTGCCTAATTTACCTAAAATTTGTATGATAATTTGTGAATATTTTTGGTTATTATTTGAATTTTGGAAATTTAATAAATTAGTCAAACTATTGATGAATTTTTCCGTCAAACCATTGCCAATGTTTTCAAATAAAAATTGCACTTCGATATTATTAATCATATGAATTATTTTTTTTAAACTTATTTCAATTAATAAAGGGATTTTCGAATTTAAAGAATTTAAATAATGATTAAATAAAATTTTCAAATAATCATGATGTACTGGTAAATTAAAAGGCAATTCAATGCATAAAGCTGATAATTCTACTTTACATTTTTGAAAATATAAAAAATCTAATTGCAAATTTTGAGACAATTTTAAAATCTTTGTTACAAAAAATATTAAATTAAATTTAATTTTGTTTGGATGATTATTAATTAAAATTATTGTCCATTTCAGTAAAGTAATGAAATGAATTGGGTTTTTTGTTTTTTTTTTGATCTTTTTTATACAAATGTTAATTAATTTTGTAAAATAATTATTTAATAATTGATTCAATTGTTGATCAATTAATTTATTTAATTTTGTTTTTGAAAATAAATTATCTAATGCCTTAGCTACATACTCAAAACTTAAATAAATTATTGATATTTCTTTAGAATTGTTGGCATTTTTATTATTTTCATTATCAATAGGATCTTTAATACTTTCTTTATGGTTATTATTATTATTATTATTATTATTATTATTATTATTATTTTCATTTTCATTATTATTAATGTTGTTTTTTATTACCATCGTTTTCGCTATTATCTAATTGTAATAACTTTTTATTAATAAAATTTAATAATAAGGATAATACAGAAATAGAAAAATTGGGTGGATTTAAAAAATAAGTAATTAGCCAAGAAAGTGAATTATTTTTATGAATGCAATTAAATAAAAAATCTAAATTATTTTTAAATATTTTTGTTATTGACGAATAATCAAAAAAAGTAAATAATCTAGTTAATTCAATGCCAAATTCTTTAGAATTTAATTCAAATTCTAAATAGCATTTTATACATCTTTTTAATAATTTTTCAAATAAAATTAATTGTTCTTTCGGTAAAATAAATTTATTGGGGTTTTTTGGTGAAATTTTTGGAAAATAATTTAATTGATCAAAAACTGCACTTGTTTCATTTTCAACATTGCTGCTATTATTAGATTGCTTATTTGAATTATTATCACTATTTAATTTTTTTCTTTTTTCAAGTTGATATTCTTGATATTTTTGATCAATTTTTTTAATAATTGAAAAAATGTTTAATAAAATTATTTGTGAGGAAATTAATAATTCTTTAATCATTATTAAACATTCTTTTAAATTATCTTTATTTTTATTTATTAATTCAAAATTAATTTTTTCTTTTCTTAGTTTTCTCTTTCTTTTATTTATTTTACATTTTCCCTCTTCTTCTCCCTCTCCTTCTTTTTCCCTTTTATTTTCTATATCTTGGAAGTTGCCTTTTTGCTTTTTTATATTATTCCTCTTTTCCTTTTCCTTTCCCCTTTCCTTTTTTGGTTTCTTCTCTGACCTTTTTCTTTTTCCCTTTCCCATTTTCTTCTCCTTTTTCTTTATTTTAATGACCTTTTTTTTGAGAAATGATAACTTTTCAATAATGGAAATAAATATTTGATAAAATAATTGTAAATTTTGTTCATATTCAACATATCGATAATTTTTAAATATTTTTTTTATTAATAATATTGGTATTAATTGTACCTTTATAGGCAATGATTCATTATGCAAATTTTTTAACAGAATTTTTATTAATTTTTGGATTTGTGTTATATTAAATTGGAAATTAATCTTTTGAAAAAAATAAAAATAAAATTTGAATAATTTGGGTATAAAAAGTCGATTTAATTCAGGATTAATGCCAATTAATAAATCATAATCTAAAAGATCATTTAAAAACGGAATCAAATATTTGATTAAAGATGGTTTTGTAATTTTTGTGATTTTTATCAGAATTGAAAAAATCTTTCTTCTGATCTCAATAACACCCAGATCACTTGTTTTTAATAATTCAATTGACTTTAAAATAATTGTTTTGTTGACAGTTTCAAGATTCTTTTTTTGAATTTCGTTCATTTGCTCATGGTTGGCTATTGAGAAATTCAAATGAATTTGAAAAAAGAACTTTAAGTATTTGAGTTTTATTTGTAATAAATCATAATACAGTTCTTGCTCCTGAATTAAAATTGAATTATCAAATTCAAATACTTTAAACAGATTTTCTAATAGGATCTGATATATTTTTTTTTTCATTTTTTCATTGCAAAAATGGTGTTGATAAATTTCTTTTAATAAGTGCCTCATCGAGATTAATGAGAGATTTGAATTTAAAAAATTTTTTGTTTTGAATTTTTGTAATTGCAATTGTAATTCTTGTTGTTGTTGCTGTTGCTGTTTTGGTTGTGTGTATTTTAGTCCTATTAAATGTAATTTGACAAAGAGATTTTTAAACATAAATTGGGTGTAATTAATCAGGCTAGGGATAAATGGAAGGAGGGTGGCTGGGAAATCTTTAAACAAAATATTGATAATTTGGATTGCCAGGATCCCATTACTTTCATTCACTGTTTTTAGTGATTCTAAGCATACTCTTGAAATCTTCGTAATGTAACTCAAATAGTTCTTATATTTTTTTTCTTTTTGATTTTGGTTTTCTTTTTCGTTTTCTGGTTCTTGTTTTTCTTTTTCTTTTTCTTTTTCTTTTTCACCATTCTCTTCTTTTTTAATTTCGTTTTCATTTTCATTTTCTTTTTGATTTTGTTTTTGATTTTCTTGTTCTGGCTCTTTTTCTTGTTGAATGAAATCAGAAAATTGAATATTGAGTGTATATGATCGAAAGATCGAAAATACACCCCTCCTAATTTGATTTTGTTGGTTGTTCTTATCAGTTATCAAAGGAATGGTGTCTATGGTTTTGAATAAAATAGGCAGTGTTGATTCATGGAAAACTTGTAATTGTTTGTTATCTAAAAATTCTGATTGGTTGCAAATAATATTTAGTGATCGTATTTTGTCTTCAAAAGTTTCACAGTCAGACAGTTGCTTTGTTAATTCAAATAACATCTCTGTTTTGTTTTTATTTTTGTTTTCTGAGAGAAAAGTTTAATCTCTAAAAAGTAAATGAAAAGAAAAAACAAAACAAGTTTTGTGTTTTTTTTTTGAAGAAAGAAAAAAAAAGAAAAAAAACTTTGTTTTGAAATCTAAAAGGTTACAAAAAAATGAAAAATGTGAATTTCCATCCCTTTAAAATTAAAATCGGTTAAAGTTATTGTTTTTGAGTTATTTAAGGAAACTCACTCTGTTTGTTTTTAGTACGTTTAATTCTAAACAATTGGAGATACTTTTGAAGTAATATGAAAGAGTGAATAAAAGGGTTAATTCTTATGAAAGTTGTGAGATTTTTCGTTTATTTTATTCTAAAATTTCTCTTCGAAAGTATTTCGATTCATAAACTGGTAATAGTAAATTAAGGGGAAGACAAAGGCTGACTGAATAAATGTTTATTACGTAAATTTTATAATAGATATTGAATTATGAAGTAATTCTAGGAAATATTTCCCTAATCAAATCAAAAAAATACAACTTTTTTGGAGAAATATTTATATAGACAATTAATGGGTAAAAAATAACAAGTTAATAAGGAAAAAATAATTTTAAAATAATAAAATACTGTTATAAGTTTCTACTAGTCTTGAAAATTTTGTTGAGATTAAGCCTCTGAGGAAAATAATTGTCTCGATCATAATGGAAAAAAATTAATACCATTTTTTTAAACTTGAAAAATATCCTTGAAAATTGTGATCAGAAACTTTCATTTCTATGAATTGTGTCATATTAAACTAATAAATAAATTGGATTATTATGAGAATAAATAAATGGCAAATACCAAATGTTGAAAATAAATTAAAATATTTATATAGTTTTATAAAATTGATTGGAAAAAATTAATTTATTATTCTTTTTCAGAAATAGTTTATTATTTGATTTTTTTTTTTTTTGAAAAAGACAATATTCAAATCAAATTTTGAAAACCTTTTTATTTTTATTTTTGTAGGTTAATTCTTTCATTTTAGTGTTTAACTTAAAATTAAAATTTCTTAATATGCCTTCAAAATGACAAAGAGGAAATAATAGTAAACTTGAAAATAGTTGGTTGGAAATTGAAAACAATTGTTTTTTATTGATAGAAAAGAAATGAATAAATAAAAAGTTGAATTTTACTTTTTCATGGGGTTCTTATCTTATCTAAAAGGTATTTTTTTCAAGAGAAAGTTTCCCAATAAGATAAAAATGAAATTTTATCCATTTTTGTTCTTCCGTTTTTGTGTTTCGGACTTTTTTCAGATTATTTCAAAAGGTTTATTTTTAAAAATAAACATTAAGAAATACATTTATTGAATTTTAAACTTCAGTTTTAAGAAAAAACAAAATAGATACTTTTTATAAGACTTTTTTAAAAAGAGAAACAATACCTTAACAAAAAAATACTTTAATTATGGATTTTATGATATTTCAACTTTTGAAAAAAAAAAGTAATCACAAAAAAATGGTTATTGGGTATACTATATATTGTTTTTAAAAGAGTCATCAGAACAATTGGTCAACAATTTTTTCAAATATAAAATCATGATTCTTTTTTCTAGAAAGTTTCCTGAGGAAATTTTCAAAGAAACAGATAATAAACCATTATTAAATTTGGTATATGTTTCTTAAGTGTAATGGGATTTTGGTGAAAATAATTTTTTAAGAAGAAATCAAATTTTTATCATTATCCTCTTATCAACAAGTGATGTTTGATAGATTTCTAAAAATATAATAATAAATAATTTTTATATTATACCAGAAAAAAAGGAACCAAATGAAGACACCCAATTTATAACTTAAAGGCTTGTGAATATTATTTTTTGAAAACAATTTGTATTCGTTTTGAAGCTTTATTCTTTGGTCCTTTTTTGATATCTTTAAGGTTTTTTTTTTCTCATATTTCAGATGAGTTCTATTGAGAGAATATTTCGTAATATCATTACTTTGTCAAAAATAGAGGGTTTCCAAATAACCACAAATTATATGAAATCAAATTAAATTGATAGTATTAGGAAGATTATATTTTACTTTTCTTAAGGGTAACTTTATTGAGTGAATACGGTAAAATTGTTGATAAAAAGACTCAATTAAGAATTTATTAAACTGAGTGGAATTTTTTTTATTTTTAACAATTTTTACCAATTTTATCTTTCTTACATTACCAAAATTTAATTTTACAATTATATAATTTCCCTTATAAATTTATAAACACAAAACAATTATCCAAACTCTTCTACAACTTTTTTACAGTTTATTTACAAGTTTGAAATGTTTTCAAGTCTGAACTTGCTCTATAAATCATTAAAAGTTATTTTTTTTCTGTTTATGTTAAATTTAACATTGTTGATGTATTGTTGATTTAAACTTTGAAAATCGTAATTTTTGATCAAATTTTATGAGAATGAAAATTCTTTTTGAAAAGTTAATTTAAAAATCACACAATAACTAATCACCTTCTTGGGTGGCAATAAAGTACTTAATTGAGTTATTTTATCTTTTGGATGATATAGATTCTTTACTTTGTCAAAACCAGATGATTCTAAAAAACCAAACAATTAGAGTAATTCGAATTAAATTGATTTTGAACTTTTACAAAACAATTTGTTTCAATATATATAAATTTGAGGTGTTTATGTATAAAATAAGAATAATTAGATTTTTTTTGGAATTTAGAATTCTTTGATACTTTTTTTTTGAATTTTTTGTCAATTATATCCTTTAGATATTTTTTTTGTTATTTGAATTTTGTAAAATTGAAAAAGATATGAAACTTTTTTTCTAAAATATTATATGTATTGTTTACTGTATGAGGGTTGAAACCCAATGCCCAGTGCTAAAAAAATGCAAAATTGATTATATGTTGAACAAAACTAATAACACTAAAAGTTTGGTATTTTTTTATGATTTTATCAAAAACATTTAGTGATCAAAAACTTGGCAATTTTATTCAACTTTTCAAGTTGAATTTGAAATCAATTTTTTCTACCCCTTTCTTAGATTATACTCAGTAGATTGTTTTGAAGGATATTTATATTCTTCTCTTTAACCAGAAACTGTTTAAACACATCGAACTTGGTAGGTTTTTAGTATGAATTTTTAGATTTTCTAACTTTTTAAGGTAATTTTCAAATTCAGAATGTAAAAAAGTTTCTTCATCTCAGAAAAAAATAAAAAAAAAACTTGTTTATTAAAGTACAAAAATATTATATCATTTACTTGACCAAATTAAAAATTATACACGTCCTGAAACAGGAGGAATAAAAAAACATTTACTAATAAAAAAATATTTGATTGTTAAGAATGCTAATTTCTCAAAAAATTGTAAATTTTTGACTTTTATATTCAAACCTAAGGAGAAAAATAATATTTTGAACATTTTTTTTTGTTTTTTAGGAAAATTTTTAATTTATTCCGGTATTTCTTTAAAGAAAACCAACCTTCATCCAAATTTTATTATTTCTGGTATTTATAATCAATATAAAATCAATTGTTTTTAAACAATAAATAAATTTTTCTTTTTTTGTCTGAGTAGTTATGAATGCAATGTAGTAGATAAAAAAATTCAATAATTTAAATAAAACATTTTTAGTACTTTATTAAATTTTTTTTAGATATAGTCATTTTAACAATTTGAATTTTTTTTTTTTTTTTAATGGTTTTGTCATACAATTAAAACATTTTTAAAAGTCGTATATTTTAATAAAGAGTGGAATTTTTGTAAAAAAAAGAACTTTTCTTCCAACCGAAATCCGGTTTCACATTTAAAGGCTGATTCTTCACTTCATTAAAACAAAAAAACCATCAAAAAGTTTTAATTCTGAAGAGTTTTTACTTTTTTCCAAATACTAATCTTCAAAAAAAAATTTTCAAAAAGTAAACACATTTTTAAAATAGCCGTACCACTTTTTTAAAATTAGTTTATTATTACCTTTTAATTTTTTCAACAAAAACAATAACAATTACATACTCTCATTTTTAGTGTATCAGACACCCCCGAAGTGCGAGGGCTTCACAATAAGTGACTCGACCCTCAAATTATTTGATATTGTAAAAATTATTTGAGTTTTTATTGAAACTAATTACTGGGTTGTTTTCAAACACAAAAAAGATTTATAAGTTTTAATTCTGTTTTAAAAAATATTTTTTTCAACTTTTCATCAAAAATTGGTTTCACAAAAATGTAGAAAATTTAATAAATAAAAAAAAAAAAAGTTGTTTTAATTTTATTTTTTTTTTCGATTAAAAAGTGACTCACAAAATTACCTAAAAGTTCACTTGTTAATCAATAGGTTGTATTTAATTTCAGAAATAAAAAGAAAATTTATTAAAATTTACTTGTCATTTATTAAATTAAATAAAAATCATCATTAGTTTTTTGAAAATTTAAAATTATTGAGTTAAATCTTTGATTTTACTCTTTTTCTTTTGAATTCTGGAAAACCTCCATTAGGTTTTCTTTAGTTTGAATTTTGATTCGAAAATACATTGATTTTCAGTGCAAAACAGAAAGCCAAAATAAAACTATTGGTTTGTTTTTTAACATTTCGTTTTTATTAAAAAATCGCTATATTTTCTAAAAAAAAATAATTATTCAAAAAAAATCTTCCTTAAGTTTTTTAGAATTTAAAAGAATTAAGTAAAGTCTATGAATTTTTCTCCATTTTTTTGAATTCTGGAAAAGTTAGGCACTATACGGACACCTTTCGTTGGGCTTTCCACAATTCCAGAGAATAGTGTAAAATCATAGACTTTGCTCGATTCTTTTGAATTACGATTAAAAAAAAAAAAAAAACCTACACACTCTAAAGCATTCTAGGTGCTTCTGTTATCTCTAAATTGGATTCGAGATGCTGTTGAATTGAGTGAGAGAACAAAACTGGTCAATTCTCTCAGGGATTGGATCCTTTAGATAAATCGGGAGGGATTTTGTTCCGATTCTTATTCTGTATATATAATAGTGCAAAAAGATTCTAGATCTGTCAAACTATTTCCTCAAAGAATCAGTGGTTCGATAAATCATCAGCACGATTTTCAATTAAAATTACACATTGGTGGATTTTGTAACTTTTTGGTAAAATGATAAACAATCAGAAACAATGTGGCTGAGCGGCTTCTTTCAACTTCCAACCTTGGGTGATGTAAATTTGGCACTTTATTGTGACTGCTAAGGGTTGACGAATAAAACATTAAAACATGATCATGAGAGAATTTTGAAGTGGCCAAATTTACAACTTCCAATTCAAAGCACATCTAAAATAAGCATAGTCATTATATGTATTCGAAACTAAATTTGTCACTTTACAACTGTCAAATTATTGGTTCTCAAAAAGTTTTTTTTTTATTTTTGATGCAAATCACTCATAGTTAACTCTTTTATTTGGTCCGAGCGACTGGAATTTTGAGAGGACTCATAATCATTAAAAATTTGATCAATTATTTTTTTTGGTGGCAAGATATTTTCAAGATCACTTTCAGAACTTTTCGAATCATTGTTATTTACAACAATAAACCGATAATTTATATTTTCTTTTTGTTTATTATTATAATTCATATTGAGCTTTTTCCTGCCAGTATCAAGACCTTCTCTCAAATAACTGCTCAACGGGCTATCTTCTTTGAAATAAATGCCACTTTTGTGATTCTTCTGGTTTTTGTTTTTTTTATTCGTCTTTTTAGTAAGGGTGTTAATCTTTTTATTTTTTCTTTTTTTCTTACTCCTGATCTTTTTCTTTTTCTTTTTCTTTTTCTTTTTCTTTTTCTTGTTCTTGCTCTTGTTCTCTTTCTCTTTCTTGTTCTTGTTCTTGTTCTTGTTCTTGTTCTTGTTCTTTTCCTTTTTTTCCATTTCCTCGTCAACCACATCAACCACTTCTTCTTTGTTTTTGAGTAAAAGGGGGTTTTTTAATGGGGTGTCTCTTAATTTGATACACCAAATAAGCGTAAGGAGCTGTCCACCTATTTTGATCCTTTTTAAAGATATCTTGTGGAAGGTTTGGTATAAATGTGGTTTGTAGTGTTGATAACTGAAAATGATTTCTGTTGTATGGTTTTTGATCACTTCGTTATTGACTTCCTGCAAGAGCTCGAGAACGTTCTTTTTATAAAACGGTTGGTACGGCGCATATATAGAGTTCTGGCTTTCCTTGATTTCTTTGGTGGTTTTGTTAAGTAAGGATTGATCAGTCGGAACACCCAGCAAATCATAATACGCACGATTAATAAATCTCAGAATTGCGTTGTCGTCCCAGACACATACTGCAATATTTGTTTTGTTTAGAAAAGTTAAAAACTTTTTCACATTTTTTTTCGGGATCTGATCAATTGTTTTAAAGGTCGTAAATTTGAGTCCCATTATTTAAGTTGACAAAAATCTCGTTTTTAATTGCTTTAAAAAACAAACCCGAAATGAAAAAAATGAATCGAAAAAAGTGTTTTTTTTTATGAGCTCTTCAAATATCAGATAATTTTCAAAATAACCCTATTTTACAATTTACAAGAAACTCCTGTTTTGTAAACTTTTAATTTTTCCGAAAAGAAAAAAATTATGTTAAAATAATTAAAACTTATTTAAAGATTTAAAAAAATCGTCTACACCCAAGAACATGAACAAGAAAATAATAGTTATCAAATACCTTACCAAAATACAGAACTAAATCTCTTTTATTTAAAATATTGTTCTATTTATCCAATCAATTTTTTTTTTGTAAAAATTACCATCCTAAGGGTATAATCATTTACAGTGAACCCCCATACTCAAGGAGCACTTTATGACAAAAATCGATTCTGTTAAATTTCACTTTTCTAAAGTGACAAAAAAAAGCGCTTTAAAAAAAAAAATGTTTAAGAAATATTTCTTACAAATACAGTAAAGAAAAAAAAAACAAATCAGATAATTGACTAAAATGATCGAATTGTGTAAAAAGGAATGTAACATTGTCAAGATTTCAAGATTTTCGCAAATCGAAAATTCAAATTACTTCTAAAAAATCTATTAATGTGGAAATAATGTGTTTCGACTTTCTAAAAAGCATGTTTCAAATCAAAGAGTGCATTTCTTTTTCTTAAAAGTCACAATTAAATGATCAACCAAATTTCCAGTTAACCTTCTGTAAATATACATTGGTTCCCAAAAGTTTGACTTCAAAAACAAAAATTTAAAATGAAAAATCAAACGTGTGTAATATTTTTGTCTAAAAAATTTTGTGAATGCTTAGAAAAAGGTAATGTTCAAAAAATCAAAAACTTTGTTAATACTATTTGTTGCAAAATAAAAAGATCAATATTTTCATTTAGCTTTCCAAAATTGTAATTTATAAAATCATATAACCATTTCAAATTTTTAATTCTTAAAACTAGCTTAAATTAATAATTTACCTTTGAGAATTGGGGTCTTAGATAATTTACTTTAATTCTTGGTATGTGATTTTATGGAAAGCTAAATGAAAATTTTGATCTTTTTATTTTACAATTAACAGTAAAAAGGGTAAACTTGAATAAAAAAATTTTCAACATATTTAATAAATAATTTTAAATTTTCTCAAAATTTTATTGAGTTTGACTTTAAAATTGATTTGAACTTTGGATAAATGTTGACTTCCTAATTCGAGAAATACTGGAATAAGAAAAAGATAAGATTTTATTTGAAATAAGGGCTTTCAACCCCGACCCTGGTTATTTTTGACCATTCAATAAACAATTATGATTTTTTTCTTATTAACCCAACCAGAACAACTAACAAAAAATAAAAAATGACGCCCAATTAACAAGGAGAAAAAATTTTCACCTCCTTTCCATATTATTCTTTTTATAAATATAGTTTCCAAATGAAGTCGGTTGTAATTTTTGGATCAGTTTGAAAAAGGAAAGTTTAAATGAAGTGTAAATTTTTTCTGTTTTTTATTCAATTACAAGTATAATATTGAAAAAAAGAGTTTGAATGTTAATTAAAGTCTAAGGAATGAAAGAAAATACAAATACTGTTCAATTCCAATTAAAAAACGAAAATTTTTAGGTCACATCCCAAAATATTTTTCTAGTTGATAATTGAAGAAAATCCAAAAATCTTTACAACACCAAAGTTTAGAAATGATATTTTTGGACAATAAATCAAATTTCCTAAGTTAACTCTAAGAAATAATTATTTACTCTACTAATTTGATTGTAGCATTAATAATTAAAATTCAGTTTGGAAATTGAAATAAAAATTTTTATTTATTAATTGGTAAACAACAGTAGATTTCAAACCAACTTAATAACAAGTTCGTGTTTTTTTAAAGAATTTACAATGCCAAAGAGTTGGAGTGGTTTGTTTTTGTCACACAAGATGAAATTTTCATCAATACTATTTTTTTTTCATAAAAATATTATTTTTTTTTTAGATTATTAATAGGATTTTATCAATTATTTTCTCACATCCCCTTTTTTGACAAAACCAATAGTTGGCTTATTCTTTACAAATAGTTGGCAGTTATATTTAATACTAGATCATTATTGAAAACATTTAATAAAAATAAATAATTTTTTCTAAAAATTAATTTCAACTAAACTAGATTCCAAAAATTTGGACACAGTTTAAACAGTTGGAAAAATAACAATAACATCATTACTGAACTTTAAATTTAAATTGGAAAGAATTTTGATTTTACGAACAATTTCATTTTTTATCTTTTTTGTTTTGTTTTCATTTTCTTTTTTGCAGTTACGTAATCTGTTTCGTTAGATCTCGAATTTTTTTTTCAATGGTTGATAGAAGGTTAGTGTTGAGTTTGTTAAATTGGAAAATCACATACAATTGGTCGAGGGTATCTTATCATTTGATGGATCAACAATTATTGGTGAAATTTCAACAAATTTACCAATACATTTTTTGTTCCGCTCGTTTCATTATTTTGGATACACAGATTTTTATTTTTGAGTTTTATATTTTTTTCTTTTATTTGGGTTAAAATGATTACTTATTAAAACATTAATACTGGGTTACTTAAATGTTGTTTTATATTAGGTTTGGAAAAATACAATAAATTGGGTTTTATTTTGCCTATTTTTGATTTTGGGTGTGTCCAAATTTTTGGAACGGTTTTACTTTATAAAACTTTTAGTTGTATAGTTATTTTTCAAATAATTCTTTTAACTTTTTCTTTTTCTAATTAAAATCTAAATGAGATTGTTCTCATTTCTAATTTGGAAATTATTTATCACGTATTTGATGTAATGTTTCTTTATATTATAGAAAATCAATTATTTTACAATTCCATTCTTCAAAATGATATATAAAAAAATTCAATAGATACCAAACCAAAACAATTTAAAAACTTTAAATAAAAAAAGAAAACAATTCTTTTTTTTTAATAAAATCAATTTTATTTGTGAATAAATTATCAATGTAATTTTAATTGAATTTTATTATTAATAGTTTTTTCTTTGATAACTGGTACCAATGTATCAACATTTAATTTGGCAACCTTTGAAAATAAAATCAATTTTCCTATTTCCAACTTCTTAAACTTTTCATTTATTTTATTTTTTTCCTAAATTAAAATTATATTTCATTTTTTTTTTTTCGATCATTATTTATCTTTTGAGTTTATATATTCGAAAAACAACACAACTAATATCATCCATAAACTATTCAGTAAAAACAAATTAATCCTGATTTACAAAAAAAATGAGAATTTATATTCATAAGGATTTTTCATTAAACAACTTTTTTACTTTTTTTTTTATACATTTTGTTTTCAACTTGCAAAAAAAAATCTTCAACTTTCGTGATTGTTTTTGATCAGTTGAAAGTTTAACTTTAAATTGATAAAATTGAAAAAGTTAAACCAATTTTTTGAATATTAACCCAATTGTAAAAAAAATTCTAAAGATTACAAAATATGATTTTTTAATTACACTCTTGAAAAAAAAAGAATTAGAAAAAAAAATAATTCTTTAATGTAGAAAAATTGATAAAAGTTTTTCAAAAAGTACACATCCCACGAAAACAACTTTCACTTAAATACTGTTAATTGAAAAATAAAAATTATAATATTTTCAGTCAAATTCCCAAAAAAAAAAACACCACTCAAGAATTATAAGAAATCATCAAATCCCACAATTCTAAAAGCAGAAATTATTAATTTAAAGTGATTATACGAATTAAAAAATATGAAATGTTCTCATTTTTATAAAAAAATTTTTTGGAAAGTTGAATGAAAATTTTGTTCGATTTATTTACAACAAATTGTATTAATTTTGGTTAACTTTCCAAAAAAAAAAATCCCAAATAAGGTTGAAAAATGAATAACAAAAAGTTTCTCAAATCCTCTTATTTTTTGTTCCGAATTGTTCAAATTTCTTTTTCAAATTAATTTAATCATTATAATATAGAAGATATTTTTATATCTAGATTTTTTTCCGAAAATCTCTTAATATAAAATATATTCCAAAAATTTGGATACAGTTAAACAGTGGAAAGAATAGTAATACTTCACTTTAAATTGAATTTCTAAAGAATTTTGATTTTAAAAACTATTTCATTTTTTGTCTTTTTTATTTTGTTTTCATTTCCTTTTTTGCAGTTACATATTGTGTTTCGTTAGATCTGGATTTTTTTTCAGATGGTTGGTCGAATTTTGGTGCTGAGTTTGTTAAATTGGAAAATCGTATACAATTGGTCGATATTATCTTATCATTTGATCGATCAATAATTGTTGGTGAAATTTCAACAAATTTACCAATAGATTTTTTGTTCTCACTTGTTTCATTCTTTTGGACACACATCAATTTTTATTTTTGAGTTTTATATTTTTTTCTTTTATTTGGATTAAAAAGATTATATATTAAAAACTTTTAATACTGGGTAACTTAAATATGGTTTTATATTAGGTTTGAAAAAATTTAATAAATTGAGTTTTTTTTTTTCCAATTTTTGATTTTGGGTATGTTCAAATTTTTGGAATGGGAGTTTATTTCCCTTAGCCCCCCGGATTTTCCTAAATTTCATCAAATATTTAGAAAAAGATTTAAAATGATATTGATCTACTAATATATTTATTTTCTTATTTGTCTTTAATCCAGATTTGGATTATAATAAAAAGTCTAAATAGTTCAAAGATAAAGTTGTTAAGTTATTGATTATTTTTTTGAAATGGGGAAAAAAAATAGTAATTATTCATTTTTACATTTTTTTTTAAAGATTTTAATTTTTATTTTTAATTTTTTAAAAATCAGAAGTTTTATTACTGCAATAGTAATTCAAAACTCAACACATTGATTTATTAATAATAAAAATCAAACTAATTTGTTAATTTTATGATAAATTTAATAAATAAAAAAATATATTTACTGAAAAAATTTCAATAAATATCAAATCAAGAGAAAAATAAACCACATTTCTTGAGGCAAAAATTAACAGTTTAATATGATAAACTTCCTAAAACTTTTATTCAAGTAATATAAATTACTTTTAAAAACAAAAATAAAAAAAAATTGTTGTAAAATAATTTCATTTATTACATTGAAATCAAACAAATAAAAACTACTATTTAATAGATAAAATAATCAACCCTAAATTTAAAAAAAAAATAAAAAATAACTCTTAAATATTAACAAAAGATAATAAAATAATCTTAGAAACCAATTTTTTTTTTTTTTTTTTGTTCTGGGTAAAAATTTGAATAATCTATTTGTGAAATTTGAATTTTTTGTTTCTAAATTAATCAAGATCTTGTTAAATAAGTTCTGATATATGGTCTCTAATTCTTTAATATTGTTTATTATATATCTAGATTTTAAAAAGTTATAAATTAAAAAATAGTAAAAATTAAAAAAAAAAAATCAATTATTAATCCGACTCGAACTATTAGCCAAATCATTTAAATTTGAAAAAAAATCTTGTTGAAAAAATTTCCAAATTTTATAATGATTAAAAATATTATTTTTATTTCAAATTTAATTTATATTTTTTTTTATTTTTTAATTTTTTAGAATCAAATATAGATATTGTTATTGAATGGTAATCAGTAGATAAAACAAATTTTCTATGTGATGTCAAAATAACTTTTGTAATGAATACATTATTTAATCAAGTATTTTAGGCAATATAGGGGTGCAAAGGACACCCAAAAAAATTTCCAGTAAAGTTTGATGTGTATTCATCATTAAAATGAAGAGGTTTTTGATATGTAATAAAACTTTTCAAAAAAAAAAAAAAATTCCCAATGTTGAAATTTTTTTTTCAAATTATTTTTTTACTTTATTGAGTATCTGAAGAAATAAATTTAGTAAATTGAAAAAATAAGTTGCCAATACTTGTTAAAAAGAGTTTTGCTAATAAATATTTTTTTTTTATTTTTTTTTTATAATACTTTTCATTAAAAAAATGTTTTTATCTTTAAAAATTAAAAAGTGCTTGCTGATTCATATATTATTTTTTAGATTGTATTGGTATATTAATATTCACAATATAATCTTCTTTGCATTCAATAAAAAAGGGGCAAAATGGAAGTTTCTTTAATTTGATAAAAATCTCACATTTGTAGAACCCAGATTTTTTGACTTTTAAGGAAAATTTCACTTCCCCATCTTGTGTTTTTTCCCCAATTATACTGGAATAGAATAATTTTCTATACAATTTAATTTCAGACCCCGTATTGTTACCATAACGAGAATTGGAATTGGAATCAGAATTGGAATCGGAATCGGAATCGGAATTGGAATTCAAATTCAATTCGTAATCATAATTTTCATTTGAATCAAAATCTGAATCGGAATCGGAATCTGGTTGTTCTGAATTTTTTTGAGATTTATTTAAAAAATGCTCGATAGAAGAAATCTTTGGGAGTTCTTTAATTTCCAAAATTGAAATAAAATTTTTTTTTGTTGCTCGTGAATGTATAGGATTCTTGAATTTGTCACATAATATTAAATTGAAAAAAAAGTTATTGTCTATGGGAAACCCCTTTAAGGTCATTCCACTTTTCAAATTAGGAAATCTTTTTAAGTAACATTTCTCAATACTGTGGTTTGAAGGGTATACTCGCCAAGATAAAGGCTTTGGGAGTTTATTGGTTTGATTAAACTTAATCATTAAATTATACTCACCACATACCTCTGGTTTATAATTTATTGTTACATTTTCCGAATTCTGTTTATCTATAATTTGTAAAGTGCTTTTCATTTCCTCAATACTGATTTTCTGATTATTTCTTTTAACTAGAAATTTTATTTTTAGCAAGTCTTTCCCCATCAATGGCCTATTTTCACAATCTTTAATTTTGACAAGATATTGAAGCAAATTTCCTGATTTAAATTTTTTGTTTGTATATTTGGTAATCTGTTGAATTTCAGATTGTTTTGGATCGCTGATGGATATTATCTTTGAATAAATATTTTTCAAGGTTGTAAAAAATAATTGCCCCTGAATAAGCGTATGCGAATAAATCGGGAATCTAAAATATGTTGGGCTTATTGTCCATTGCTTTTTCTTGAAATCAAATACCCAATATTCTTTTTGATTCAAAATCAAATGCAAACTCTTTTGATAACTAAATAAAAGCGAATTATCTAAAGAAGTAAAAATTGGCGATATTTCAGAGTTTACTGCAGTTATTTTGATTAAATTGAAATACTCGTCAAGATAAAATAGCCCCCTTTCGAAAGTTACAAAATATATCAATTCGTCCTCCCCAAACAAAGATACCCTGTTGGGCAATATGGGCAAATACATTTTTAAAGGGATTGCATACACCTCCTTCATTGCAATGTCAATATAATAAATTTTACCTTTAAATGTTGTCAGAATAATGATGTTTTGTCGAGACTTGAACAGAAAATTAGAAATTTTCTCATCAATTTTTCTTGTAAATTTCTTGTTGTTCATCATCAGGGATTTTTTGTTATATTCAAGATCAGCTTTTGTGCGCTTTTTGATCGAATAGCGTATAAGACAGAGTTTGTTGTGCTTATCAAAATAGATTAAATATAGTAATTTTGCGCTTTCGTCATAGAAGGCTTTACTTACATTTAAACAAAAGTCTGTTTGGGTCATATCCTCGTCTGGTGCTTCTATTTGAATAAAATTCTTTGTTTTTTTTTTTATTGAATGCAGTATTTCGCCACTCAATAATAGAAACCCCAATTTGTTCGACAAAAAACATAAAGCCATTAGCTTGTCTTCAATTTTGATCAAAATGTTTTGATTTATTTTCATTTTCTTGAAATTTATGTTCAAAAGTTTGGTTGGCTTTTTTATTAATTCAATAAAATTTGGATCCTTCAACTGGTACTTTGGGTACAGATCATAGACTTTTTTTTCATGCAATTTGTTTTCATAATTGAGAATATAGCAACACAAATATTCCCCCACAAAGGACAATTTGCATTTTGTAAGATCAATTCGGAATGGAGATCTCACTTGTTCAGTGGTTGTTTTTGGGAATGGTGGATAATATTTTTTATTTCCCATGCAATGAAGATACCCATATTCATCAATACAAACGGTATAATAATTAACAGAATAAATGTCTATAATTATAGGAAGTGTTGTTATTTCTTGAAAAGTTGATTGACTGTCTTTTTTTAGGCCATTATAAGGCGAACGTCCACACGAATAAACTTTGCCAGCATCAGTTAAAAGAAAATTTGAATAGTATCCCATAGTAATCTTTTTGATATTGAAATTTAAATGGATAGATGCAGAAGGATACCGTATATGTTTTTGGTGACTTTGTGAAGAAGAAAAGTGAGTTATGATGTCATTTTTCTCATTAAGTGAAATAAAATAGTTCATTGTGTTTGGCTTTGGAATTAATTTCCTATTACTCATGATTTTTTGGGGAGAATAATAAATTAGAGGATGATTACGTTTTTTTCTGAAAGTTTCATCGGAGAAATTTTTTTGATGAAAGTATGGTAAATGATCCCCACAAAAGCCAAAATGATAAAGTTCATTATTTTCTAATAAAACAAAGGAAGACTTTTCGCCACAAACAATTTGCTTAATATTAACGTTTAGGTTTGTAAAATATTTGATTTCCGTTGGTTCACAAAAAAAGATATTTTTACCATGGCCTAATGAACCATATTTAGAACCAACAAAATTATAAGCCCAACTATATACTTTTGATCGATCTTTCGAAACAGCCAAAAAATGAAATCCACCCGCAGCTATTTCAGAAAATTTTTCAAATGTTTCAATTTTTTGAATACTGCACGATCCAGATTTGTTCAAATAAAGATCTCCATTTTGTGTAAGTCCAATTGAATCTGTTTTTTTGTTCGCAACAATTTCAACCCAATTTACATTTGGGAATGACCAAATATCAGACTCAATAATTTCATTAACCCATTGATTTGGTTTTTGAGAATACCCCAAGAGGCTGTTTTTATTAAAACCAAAAACTTGAACAGTCATTACGTTTGTTTGTAAAGAAAAGAAAAGTAAAAAAATGATTGTGATTTTCGTATCGTTGAAAAAATATCTTCAATTTGATTTTATTTTTGACTTTACGGATCCCACTATTTTGGTGAGTGTTCAAGATTCAGGTTTAACTCAATTGTAAATAATTTTTTTTTTTTAAGGACAAGAGAATTTGATATTTATTCTCAATGGTTTTTATTTTTAACTTCATCTGTAAAAAAAATTATGGATTCTTTATTCAATAAATTGGCAAAAATTAAGAAGTTTTTGCCAAAGGTAGTTTTATTTTGAACAAAACATGGATGTTATCCAAATTAAAAATTTACCTAGAAAAGGTTTTGAAAAATAAAATTAGATATTAATCTGAGTTATCTACTTTATTACAAGGGTTTTATTAGGTTTATACTTTTAGAATAGCTTTTCTTTAAAAAAAAAATTAGTAGACACTATAAAATAAAAAGAGTAAGAATTGAAAGAATTAAAAAAGATAAAAAAAATAAAGTAATAAGTTTTAATTTTTAACACTAGGTGATGAATTGACAGTTGTGATCAGCTTTTATATCAATTATGTCGAAATTTTATAAATTTCAACTATATTACCTTCTGTTTGTGTAATACAACACTTGGAAAAAGTTGATATCATTCACTAATTAAACAATTTTTTTTAAAACATCTATTGAACGGTGTTTATTGGTTTGATTTGGAAACAATCATTTTGTTACGTGACGAATTTATCCAGTATAAAACGAAAAATCTGATATTGTTCGAAGTGATATAAGATGATATTGAGGAGTTCGAAGAACGACTATTAAATATCCACTTATCACTAGAATAAAATAATATTTTGAGTCTGGAAGGGGATCCCAGAACGAGAAAATATAACAAGGAGAACTGTTGAACAAATGAAACAATACGAGATGAATATTTATTTTTTAAACTCAGATTATAACTTAAAAGAAAAAAAAACAAACAAATTTGAACCAATTAAAACTAAAAACAACTAATTTGTTATTTTTTTTATGGTACTTTGAAGAACTTGCTCTTCAAAGGATCTCATTCTCTCAACTGATTTCGAAAAATTTGTAGTTAAATTCGACATTTTTATTATTGGAGACAAAACTATTAATAAATTTTTCATTACCAACTAGATCGTCCAACTTTTAAATGAGATCTATTTCCTCTTTTATTCACTGTTTATCAGCCGATTCTCGAAATCGATCAAACATCTAAAATCTGTCTGCGTCTACTGGCTCTTAACAGTGATTTTGAACATTCCTCTAAAATTTCTTGACTTGACGTAGCAAAAAAAATGTGTTTTTTTTTTTTTGTTAAATTTGTAAATGTATTTTTTCTCCTTATGAAAATCTACTTAATAAATGGTGTTTTCTCTCCTTTTTTCTTCAAAAACGAGACCAAACAATGTATTTTTTTTATAAAAATGAGAATGATTTCTATCTAACCAAAACGAAAAACCTTGTTTGTATTTGATACATTCTTTTCAATCAAAAAATGGAATTCTTTCGATTTCCAACCTTCAAGGGAAAATTGATGGACTTTTTTTTTTGTCTCTATTTGTACTAATAATTTGGTTTTTTGACCAAATTATCTTTTCAAATAGATTAACAGCTGAGAAACGATGTCTTCTTAAGGAATTTATGATATTGGGAATGCGGTGGAAAAATTAGTTAAAGTGTTCTAAAATAACTTTGAATCACATTTCGAGCAAGTAATTTATTAGTAAAATAGTTCTTGCTTTACCAAAATTAGAATTCCAAAATTAGAAGATCAGAAAATTTTCCAAGTTACTGAATAACTAAATAATTTCTGAAAATCTTTCCACCTTATCTACAATACTATCCGAAACTTTTTTGAAAAACAATCACTTTTTTATATGTATACATTCAAATTTATTTACATAAATTTTAACAAATAAAATTTTTTGGTTTTAAAAAAGGATGTATATATAAATCGTATTTTTTTACGAAATTCTCTGAAAAGGATGTTTTTTTCAATATTTTTTGAAAAAATATACTTATAACAGGTTTATAACCTATAAAAAATATTATAACACATTTTATCAATAACAATTTTTGTTATAAAAGTTGTTATTATATAATTTGATAACTGTTTAAATGCTTATAAAACCTTTACAACACATGAATAATATGCTATAAAAACCTTTTTTTATTCGCATTACAAGAGAATAGATGTTTTGATGATAACATATATGTACCATTATGATAATAACAATAAAATCCATGACAAATATAAAAAATTGTGATTAGTCATACTTTATCCCAAAAAAATCATAAAATCACTACAATTCAAAAAATGGTAATATAATATATAACCGCGAAAAAATGAAAAATTATTTTTATTTATTAGCTTAAAAAAAAATCTCTGACTTTTAGAAAGCTTTGAGACTTTTACAACAGTTCCCCCATATAAAAAATGTTAGAAATTGTCAGAAATGTTTGTAAATAATCTACAATTGTTTGAGAATTTCGAAAGAAGGAGACCTTTGATAAAGGGAATGAGTTTGTTTGCTGTGGAAACAAAATTTTGATTTCTTTTTTTACAACAAAAAGTAAAATCTCAATGAATTTTTAGATAGAACAGAATATAACCCATTTCAACAATGTAATGAATATATAATAGACGTGTTTTCTTAAAATGGAGTTGTTATCTTCACAATTTTAAATAACCAAAAAGAATAAAGAGTAATTTTCCTTCTTGATTTGGATATTACCTTTAAAAAAAAACCTCTAAGCTCTAATTGTTTTTTCTTTACAACACAAAGATCTAGAGAAGAAAAATAACAAGAAGAAAATAAATGAACAAAAAAGCTAAATAATAAGTGATAATGTGGATAGGTTGTTGAGAAGGTGTTTTAAAAAAGTAATTCATATTCTTTCAGCTTTTCGTTTATAAAGAAAAGGTTTTAGAAGAAAAAATATTATTTAAAGAACAGATAACAGGTTGGTTGTTTTATAAGGCCTTTTATTCAACTTAATTTACAATACCAGAAAAACTGAAAAAATATTTATTTGACTTTTTTAATATGTTTGTTGATCTAAAGGATTGATTGTATTTACTTGTAATTTGCTTCGGTTAACATATCGATCAAAACTTTTTGATCTGACCCCTGATCAAATTAAACATCTTTGGTGTTTGTTTTTTTTCCAAATTATTTTTTTCAAGATTTTTTTTTTTAATTTGAGAAATATGTTTCTTTTTACAAATAAAGTTGTATTGTCTTTAAAGAAATCAACTTTTATACCAAAACTTATTTTTTTATCATAATATTGAAGAAATTTATCAAGATTTTATAGAGAATATATGCCTTTTTAAAGAATATCTAGATATTGTTAATTATCATGATTTTAATGGTCGAAGAAATTTTAAAAAAATAATAAAAATTGCTGAAATTATAGATGTTAATTGATAAAAGATATCACAAAATCATATAATTAAATACAAGATATTAAATTATAATCATTGTTTCTTTTCTCAATACTTTTCTTACGAAATAAGAACGATATTTTTGATAATTTTTCTTCTTTGCTTTAATTTTTTATCAAAAAAAAAAAAATAATAATCACTATTTTGTAGAAAAAATATTCTCAAAAAAAGTTAAATAATAAGAAAAATCTAATTTTTAACTCGAATCTGTATTTTGAAAATTGTGTTATAATATTTCTTGCTGTTTTTCATATATATATATATATATATATAAGCTTCATCCAAAAATGTGGGGCAAAAAAATATCCATCAATATAAGAATAAATTCTTTATTCAGTTATTAAACTCAAAACTTTAGACAAAAAAAACGAAGCCATTAATAATAATAAAACTCTTAATTAAAATTTGTGTTTATTGATCAAGGTTCGAAGAATAAAAAATAAAAATAAAAAAAAAATTGCCCCTAATTTTTGGAAAAATATCCAAAATTAGTAATGTCTATTTAACAATCTTTAGTTCGATCTTTTTTTCAATTTTTTTTTTTGATAATGTGTAAAATCATACTTCAATATATTTTTGATTTGATCTTTAGATTTTTTGTTTTTCATTTGATCATTAACTTTTTGTTTTTCCCATTAACTTTTTTTGTGTTTTTTTTTTTTTTTTTTTTTCTTTTTTAAAACATTTAAAAAAAGCAAACTGAATGAATAAAAAAAAAAAAAAAAACCTTTTTTTTTTTTTTTTTTTTTGTTTATCTCACCTCTTTAATTGAAGTGTACAACTGTTCTGAGCAATTTTTCCACCAAATTCCATCGAAGTCAACTCAATTGTTTAGAATCAAAAGAATTTTTGGTTGATTTCTTATCACATCTCTTCTGAACTTTGTTAAATTTTGGACAATAATAATAACAAAGTAAAAATGAAAAAAATGAACAATTCGAAAAAATAATGAAATGAAAAATTTGACTCTATTATTTTTTCAAAATTAAAAATTTTGCAAAATAATTTTAATTCAAAAAAAAATATTTAGAATCCATTAATAAAACTTCAAAATACAAGAAATTAAGTATGATATGTTAAAAAACATATTATTGTTGTACATTTTGTATAATTGAATTAATATAAAGAAATAATTATTGAAATAAAAAATGCCCTATATTATTGGAAATAGCTTATATATATATTTCCTGATAAAATTATTATAATTTTAAGAAATCAAGTTACACAGCTTATATGAAATAAATCCACGATAATGTTCTGTCCAACTTAAAATTCAACCATGTTTTATTTTTCCTTATACAGTCAGTTCCACTTTTAAGGTACAAACTTTCAACCGAATTTAAAGCACAAAAAAATCTAAAATTAAGGCACATAATTTGTAATTTTTTTTTTACAATTTATTTTACTAGAATCTGAATTTTGTGCCTTAATTTTAGATTTTTTTGTGCTTTAAATTCGGTTGAAAGTTTGTACCTTAAAAAGTGGAACTGACTGTAGTGGTTTGTAAGGATTAAAGACTTTATTCATAATTTATAATGGAATCTGCATAAATCCACCAAAAAAAAATTTTTTTCAATAGTTGTGTCTACTTGAAATAGTAATCATTCGAAAAAAACTATTTTTTTAAATGAAAGTTATTCGAGTTTTCAAAAAAAAATTATAAATTGATGAACCAAACTATAAATTATTAGTACACTTTTCAAAAAAAAAAGATAAAAAGTTAAAAATAGAAAGTAATAAAAACCAAAATAAAATAAAAAATAAAATAAAATCAATTATTCTATCCGAGTTTCTTAGAAATTACTTTACAAACTATCAGAAAAACAATAAAAGTCAAGATTATTCTTAAGAAAGAAAGCCCAAAATCACATCCACAAAACTTTTGATTAATTTATTTTGAGTTTGATGTCTGGTACTGAATTATCCTTTAGTTGTTGCTATTAAATTGTTGTCATTTATTTTTTATTTTTTGATATTTTTTTTTTAGTTTTAAACGTGATATTTTTTCTTTTTTATTTTCAAGTTACATGGGCTTTGATTTTTTAGTAACTCCAATATTAGTTAATAATCACTATGATCTCTTTTAGGAATATCATTTTCTTCTAAAAAAGAGAAGAAATTATTCCAGTAAAAAAAAATGTAAAAACAAAAATAATTTGATATCTTCAAAATATAATTCTTGTAATTTTGATTTTCAAGATATTGAAATTTTCATTAAATTTGGCGCCAAAGGTATATTATTTCATTTTTAATTTACTTTTGAAGTTTATATATATATAATTTTAATTCCAAAAATTTTTACATAGTATAACTATTTGAAAGAATAATAATACCAAGTTTTACATTCAATTTTAAATTAAATTTGATTATAAGAACTATTTCATTTTTTGTCTTTTTTGTTTTGTTTTCATTTCCTTTTTTGCAGTTACGTAATCTGTTTCGTTAGATCTCAAATTTTTTTTCAATGGTTGATAGAAGGTTAGTATTGAGTTTGTTGAATTGGAAAAATAACATACAATTGGTAGATGGTATCTTAACAATTGATGGATCCACAATTGCTGGTGAAATTTCAACAAATTTACCAATACAATTTTTGTGTTCTGCTCGTTTCATTATTTTGAAAACACGATTTTTATTTTTGAGTTTTTTTTTTTTTTTTTTTTTTTGAATGAAAATGGTTACTTATAAAAAAGGTAATACTGGGTTACTTAAGTGTGGTTTTATATTACGCTTGGAAAAAGATAAGAAATTTTAGTTTTTTTTTTTACCTATTTTTGATTTTGGGTATGTACAAATTGTTGGAAGGAGTTTAATGATATATTATTTTTTTACAATTTTCTTTTATCTCTTGATTCCTTTTACAAATAAACACACATTTTTTCATTTCAAGCTTTTTAAAAATAATACTTAATTATATTTATTAAAATATTAGATTATTGTTAGTAGCTGTAAGTTGATGTGGAATGTGGAAAACTAACCTACAAATTATCATTTTTTTGTTGATGTAGTTGTTGGATCAATAGATTTAAATATAAATATCCAAATATCAATAAAAATTCAATATGATCAATGATTTATGTATTTCCTTTGATTTTAAACAAATAAGAAAATAATGATAAAAACAATTATTTTTTTTTTGTTTTCCTTTTTTCGGTACTGGATTTTATTTGTCTTGAGAAGAAGAGTTACAACGGAAAAAGATCAAGTAACTAGGAACTAATATTGAGATATTGAAACACAAAAGTATGTATAACTTGTAATAGGAAATAGCTAAGGCAAAAAAACCCAAAGTGTTTAAAGCAAATCAGATCCAAAAAAAAAAAAAAGAAATTACAAGAATAAAAAAAAAGATCCCCAAATGAATGTTCATGATCAATTATCAAATTACAATAAATCAATCAAATGTATCTTGGATGTGATTTTGGGTTTTCTTAATAAAGGCTTGCATTTTTTTTTTTTTTTTTTTTTTGATTTTTTACCAATTTATCATTATAATTATCTTCAAAAGTTTTTTTTTGTTCTTTCTTTTTTCTTAATTTTTTTAAAATTTTCATTTCAACTTGTTTTAACAAGAAAAATAATTTTTTTCTTTTCTTTTAATCTTTTCTATTTATCTTTTCAACTTATTTAAAGAAACACTATATATGATTTATAATCCTACCTATATTATAATGAGTACAAAACTCATTAAATAAAGTTTAGATGTTCTGGTCAACAGGAGAGGTTCTATCTTTTGATATTATCTCTCTTTTATTCAACAAAAAAAGTTAGAAACAATTTTTAAACAAACTAGTATTAAATCTTTTCATTTTATTTTTTTAGTTTAGATTTTATAGAATAAATAAATAAAATAATTCAAATTTTTAAATTAAAAAAATTATAACATGTAATAAAAACATTATTATTATTTTTTGATAAAAAAAAACCATAATATAAACAAGAATTTTTTTTTCAAGATGCTATTAGATAAAATTAATATGATTTTTTGAATAGGAAATAGTAAAATAGCAGTGGAAAAAAGCTGAAGAATGATAATCAATTCCAGAAATGCGCATATAATACAAATGATGAGATTAAAACCATATCTTTCATCGATCTTTAATAGATGAAAAGACCATTGAAACGCTTGTTTCTAATTTTTTATCTCTTTTTCAGCAAATAACCCAAGTACTTCTTCTACGATATGTTCTGCAATGATCTGTTTGTTTGCTCTTGGCACCTTTTTAACATGATTTCGTCTGACTAGCATGACCTCGTTCTCATCGGATCCAAATACTTCCATTCTCCCAACATCATTAGCGACAACAAGATCTGAGCTTGTTCGTAGGAGCATGTCTGTGGCCCTTTTCTCAAGTTCCTTTTCCGAGAGGTTAGTTTCGGCCTTGAATCCGACTAACTTGATCTTGTCGTTTTTTTTCTTAATACTGTTGATGATCTTGATGTTTGGGACCAATTCAAGAGTTAGTTTCTTGGAGGAAGAGATCTTTCGCATGTCCTTATTCTTGACTACAAAGTCACTTACCGCTGCAGCGTGAATGATCACATCGTTGTCAAGAACGGTATTGTTAATCGCGTCTAACATCTGGATTGTGCTTTTAACACGTATATCGTTCATCATAACTAGGGGATCGATTTCTGTTCTTGCACGGATCAGTGTAACCTCGGCTCCACGTTTTACGCACTCCTCAGCAATTCGTATTCCCATTTTGCCGGAGGACTTGTTTGTAATTGCACGAACGGGATCGATCTCTTCCTCAGTGCCCCCGGCAGTAATAATCACCCTTTTGCCCTTGAGATCGCTTGTTCGGTGTAGTAGCTTCACAATAGCCCTCTCAATTTTGTCAATGGACGCAAGCCTCCCTGTGCCCTCATACCCACAAGCCAATCTCCCCTTTTCTGGAGGAACGAAATAGTGCCCCCTTTGCTTCAAAAGTTGGATGTTCTTCTGTGTAACACCCTTGTTCCACATGTTGACATTCATCGACGGGCAGAGCAACAGCTTTGCATTTGTTGCCAAAATCGTCGTGGAAAGCAAATCGTCTGCAATTCCGTGACTGATCTTTGCTAGGATATTCGCAGTCGCAGGCGTCACACAGATCACAGACGCCATGTCAGCAAGGCTTATGTGTTCAACCTCACGCCTTTCCAACACGTCCTTATAGTCAAAGCCACTTGGGAACAGCTCTGATGCGACAGGGTTGCCAGACGCAATTTCAAACTCCTTTTCGGAGATCATTTTTTTTGCATTGTGCGTCATCAGGACAACCACATTGTAACTGTGGCTTTTCAGCCTTTTGACAAGATCAACAACTTTGAAGGCTGCAATCCCTGAACTTACACCAACTAAAACAGTTGGTTGAGGCTTGGTGTTTGGATTGCTTTTAATGATCTTGCCAGTTTTGAGGTGATTCAGGCCTGTAACACTTTTTCGATTGAAGATTTGATTTGTAAGCATGCGAGTGCCTAGAGAAGTGTACCTTGGTAAAAAAATATTGTTTGGAAGGTTATTTATTAAATGTAACATCTTTGTATGATTCAAGATATTTTCGTTTGTTAGAAAAAAATAAAATCGAAAAAAAAAATGAATAGATAATGGGAGTAAATTATTTAAATATTTAAATTCAGATACCAAAGGATAATGAATTCACTGAGAGATAAAACACAAACCTTTGAATTATTTTTTTTTTTTCCTCCTACTTGATACAAAAATCAAAAACAGTGCTATTTTTTTTTAATTTTTATAAACGTAAATTTATGTTGTTGATTTTTTTTTTTTACAATTTCAGACTGTTGACAAGATTGCTTTTTATTTTAGACTTTTATTGTGTTTGAAAAAATACCTGAAATAAAAATAATCCCTGACAAGATTTTTAATAGTGAATAATAGTAAAATTATTTTGATATTGTTTATTTATAATCAAATCTTTTTAATAAAAAAGCAAATTTTTTTATATACTCGGTAATAAACACTCTTAAAGTTCACTAAAGTTCACTAAAGTAGGATGTATCTTGAATTCTCATTTAAATGTTTGAGAACCATTAATAGATCTTTATTTTTTGAAAAAAAAATAGAGTATTTTTGAGAGGTTTGTTATAAATTTGGAAATTGATAATTTTGTATGGTTGTTTTTTGATTGGTTGAATGTTGTTTTGTAAAAGCGTTATTCAATTAATCGTCATTCTAAAAAGTGGGTGAGTTATAGTTCTAAAAATTTTGATTCATAAAAAATTATTTGATTTTAAATTATTTACAAATTACACAACAATTTTACTAGTATTGACGATCAAAAAAGTGTCTCAGGTATTATTTTTATGTCTGGTATTTTTTTAAACACTACCAAAGCTAATTTGTATACTCATAAAGTGTCAAAATTTGATTTATTTTTCAAAACACAAAAGTGTTGTGAAGTAAATAAAAAGTCAACATTATTTTTGTACCATTCAAATCATGTAATATTGCCAAAAAAAAAAAGAAAATAAGTTTTCCAAGAAGTCAGACATAGTTTTTGAACTTTAAGTAAAAAAGTAAAACATAAAAGAAAGTGTAAATATTTTGTAATTTATATTGCGAATTTCAAATTTATATTCAGCATATAATTCTTGCACTTCTATTTTTAACACATTTATTAATTGATAAACAATTGCTCAGCCGTGCCCACACTTTCATCACACCAGATAAGAGATTCGAAAAACAATTGTATTGTTCTTTATCTTGGAAAAATAATTATGCGCTTTTTATTTCTTTTTTGACTCAATTAAACAGAAGAAACCAAATTTTAAAATGTAAAAAGGTTTTCGTTTGTGCTTTTTTTTGTTTCAATAAAGTTCATTTCGGAAAAGAGGTTTAAAAATAATTAAAATTTATCCTTTTAATTAATTCTGATTAAATAATAATTGATAAGAAATTGGACAAACCATATTAAAAACCACCAAATCTGAGAACTTATCTCAAGAAAATAAAGTAAAAATATTGTCAAAAAAATGAAAAAATGAGGAGGGGTATTTCATTTTTTATCATTTTGTTGGTTCTCTTAAAAAAAAACAAATCTAAGAACAATGTTAAAATTTATCCTTTTGTTCTTGCCTCTGTTGATAATTCTGATAATCAAAAAACTATCTTCGCGAAAGGAAGGTATCTTAGGAAAATATACACGCCCCTTGATTAAAGCAATCACAAACCGGCTGCCAGTGAAAGTTTTATGTGGGCCTAATGGCAAGCCTTTTCTCTTCCGTTACCATCTCTTGGCGCTTACCCCAGATGGCCCCGGTTTATGTATCCACCATTTCGTCGACTCTGATCCAGACCGGGGATTTCATGATCACCCATGGATGCACGCATTAAGCTTTGTGCTTGCAGGTTCATACGAAGAAAAACTCAATCCGAGCCTCCCAAACGAAAAAGGCCGTTTGGTGAGCACGGGGAATTTCAATTATCTCCACGGGATTAAAAGCAGACACCGCGTGATGATAGCAGATGGCGAAGACGGGTGGACATTTTTTATGTTTGGAAAAAGAAGAAAAGGCTGGGGGTTTTACAACATAATGGAAAATGGGGAATTGCACTACAAGCCAATGACCACAGAGATCAAAGACAATGATGGTGGTTGGTGGAAAACAGCTTCCAAGGGAAGAGAAGTTCTTCACCGGTGGGAGAAGAAAACAAAGGACAATTGAACTTCCTAACATCCCTTTTTTTCCTCTCATTATCGTTTTTCTTTTTCCTTTCTTCTTTGTTCTTGACTCCTTATTAATTTTCCTCTTTTATTCTCAAGAAAATTTTTTTGGGAATTTCGAAAAGACATGAAATTCAAAATTAAGAGACTGAACTCACCAGAACACTTAATAAAAATAAAATATGTGACAGCTTATTAAAAATTGTCATGGTGATCTTAAGTTCTCGTCTCTCCAATTAATTTGTAAAAAAATAAATTTGAAACTTTGGTTTTGCTACTATTTACAATTAGGATTTTTGAGAAAACAATTTCACAAAAAAGACTATCACCAAAAATTAATTTTGGGAATTTTCAGTGTTTTTCAGTTCTGAAATTTCCTTTGTTTTATTATTTTGTTGGACGAGTGTAAATTTCACTCTAGGTATCATTACACTTCAATTCTTGAAAGTGAATTTCAAGCCTAAAATCATAGATTTCACGATTATTAACTAATGAAAATATTTTCAAACTGTTCTTGTTTAAAATTATATCATTAATATTTTTTGCTTTTAATTTATTTGAAAAATATCAATCTATCTTATTTGATATGGAAGAAAAGGCCCATAAAAAATGATCAGTTATTTTCAATGATTTCCTTCTGTTCATACTTTAAACATAAATGACAAAATTTTTTTGTTTTTTTTATTAATTGCCACATAATATCGAATAAAGTAATTAATATATGTCCTGAGTTTTCGAATTGTTAAACTTGTAAAGGGTTAGATGAAACTCATCTAATCTGTTAAAGAATGAGTTGTGAAGTGACTTAATTCGAGATTTCCAATTTATAGAGAATCTAAAAGAGACACAGCCACCGAACAAATTGAAATAGAATATAGTTTTCTAGAATTTTGTAATTGTTGAACTTGAAGGATGACTTTAATATCTTTGATTTGTAAAGAAAAAACTTTTGATTTTTTTATTATTATGAAATATTTTTGTACTTGCCAATTTGAAAAAAAATCATTTTGACAAAAGTTTAAATACACATTATAAAGAAAATAAAAAATTTTACAACTGAGAATAACATAACAACAAATTTATTCCAATCTTCTTTATTTCTTATTATATAAATTAAGTTAGGATTACTTGAAATATTTTTTATTAATGGGATAATTTTATTCGATAATTTTGATTTTCTTAAAAAATAATACCTCAATTAAATTACTTTATTTTTAAATTTTTTTATCTAATTATATTTAAAATAAAATTTGATTCATTAAAATAATTCTGAAATTCTCATGAATGAATATATATATATTTATAAACTGAATCGTTCAGCTCATACTAACATTAAGTAATAATAATCAATATATGAACTAAGAATGTACTCTATATCTATTCTGATTTTTTTTTGAATATATTAATTTTCCAATAAATTAAGATATTTTGACGAATCAAAATTACGAAATTTATTGTTATTGTTGAGAATTTTCAATCAAAGCTCTTATGGTTAAAAAACTTAAGATAATAAAGAAATAATTGGAAATAAAAAAATGAAAATAAAAAATTCCGAAATAATTAAAAAATAAACAAATTCGTGTACATAGTTCCCCATGTTTAAGAGTCATGTCTAGGTTTTTATTAATTCAAAATAATTTAGCAAAATTAAAGATTTTACTCTATTCTTTTAAATTAAAAAAATACCTTAAAAAAGTGGAATACCAGTTTATTAATCACAGTTTGTGGTATATTATTTATAAATAATCTTTCTATCGTGTTTTTACTCCTCCTGTTTTAGGACAGTAAATAATTTTTAATTTTGTCATGTAAATGATATAATATTTTTTTACTTTAATATTTTAATTATTTTTCTTCTCTTTTTTATTTAGTATTTTTTATTGGTTACTCCTTTCTCTCAATAAATAAATATATTAAGATATTTTTACTATATTTTTGGTTCTACTATTTCATGGATTTATAATAATTTTTAAAATTTTTATGATTTATTTTTTTTTTTTTGATCAATATCTCCAAGATTAAATTTTCCTGCAACTATTGTTTTCAAATTATAAGATTGATCCATATAGTGTGATAATTTTTATTAATTTTTCTTTTTATAATCTCTCTTTAATCTAAACAAAAAAAAAAAATATCCACAAGAATGAATTATTTAGATGTCTTTGTATGGGTAATGAATTTCACAAATGCAATAGAAATAATTTTATTTAAAAAATATTTATCACCTCTTTTTCAATTTATCCTTAAATAAACTGTTTTTTTATATCCTAAAAAATTATAATAAGATTTGATTAATTTTTGATTTTTGTACTTGAAGTAAAATAACTCTATATAATTATTAAATGAAAATTATTTGAAATGTGTTTTTTTTTTAAAAATATTATTTAATCCAAAAATATTAAAAGAGGGAAAAATTTAATTTCAGATTTTGATTTTTATTATTGTTCAGTATATTTTTATTATAATTGACTTTGGTTAACAATTATTTTATATTTGTTTATTCTCGTTAATCACCATCTCCGTTGATATCATTTTAATCCGGAAACTTATTGTTTTACTTGTCTTTTTATGATTACTCTATTGATTTCGAATTCTGATTTTGATTTATCCATTTTTGTGAATCTTAATAGAGTGTATTTTTTAATCAATTAAAAACATGTAAAATATAGTAAAAAGTTTCCTTTAAGTTGATAAAGTAGTATGAGTATTACTGATTACCTTTTAAATTCTCTTGAAAGTTTAAAAAATTATAAAAATTATATTATTAATAGCGATCATTAATAATCTTTTTATATGATTGAAATCTGGATATTCTATAAGTACGTTTGAATTGTCTAAGTATTGTGCTAAAAAAATTAATTGCGTCATAATTGTGGAAAAATATGAACCGAATTTAATCATATGTTTCAAAAAGATAAATTTTGATTTTTTTTACTTGTGACATTTTTCAAATTTCTTCTGTAATTTTATAAGGTTTAATTATATTTATTTTTTATTTTTTTATTTTTGTTTTGTTAGTGGTTAAATGAAGTCAAAGGAATAAAAAAAAACATTGACAAAATGGTTAAGTTTGTTCATTATTATATCTTTAATATACGTTACTTGTTATGATGAGATATTATACCAACTAACATTGATCAGATAAGATCTTTAATGAATTGAAATCGATGAACTGAACAAAAGTAAATATATACGAACTGAATCAGTAAGAAAACAAACTGATGGTATACAAATTCTTCCTTCCTTACATTTTTTTCAAGTTGATAATGGGTCTGGGTCTTTTCTGCCAAGTTATTTCCTTTACTGGTATTGTTCTTAAAAGAATTTGTTAACTTGTAAAAAATAAAAAAAATAAATTAACAAATAAAAAGATTAAAAAAAATAGAAAGTAAAGCCAGGCAAAGTAAATTTGAAATAAAAATTTTATGCTTAAAAACCAGCTTTTATGAGGTAATACACTATTTATATAATTCTAGATTTTATATTCAATTAAGTGTTACTTTTTTTGATATATATTTGGTCATTTTTTTGATGAATTTATATAAACAAATTATGATGGGGATACAGGAATTATGTCTGAATAAAAGAAAAGAACCCCCATCCTATTCAACAATTAAGGTGCAAATAAACTATTTATTAACATTTTTTGTTATTATATTAACTCTTTTTTTTTTTTTTTTTTTTTTTTTTCATCTTTTACTAGCCTATTTTTAAAAATATAATAATTTATCTTTTCCTTTTTTTAAATGAAAAGCTAAACCCTGAACTATATTATTACATGCATTATAAAGAGGAGAAAAAATATTAAATAAATATAATATTTGAGTTAACAAGTTGTAATTTTGTTGGATCACACATCTTCAATAAAAAAAAAGATAAATTTTTGTTTGATCAAAAAACAGATCTGGAAAAAAGTTATTCTTTTAAAAAACAACAAATAACCTACAATTAATCCAATTATATAATTTGATTAAGAGTTTTTATTGTATTTTGTATTAATTTGGTTATCACCAAGACATTCATAACTTTTAACATTTTAGTAAAACAAGTTTATAAATATTTTCTCCGTTTATTACCTTATTATAAAGTATTCTGAAAAAAATTGTTTATAAAAGTACCAAATCTTTATATATTCTCCTACGAATTGTTCTGGGTTTAAAGAATTTTCATTATTCCCTGAAAGCGAAAAGTTAATGTATAACTTTACAAAAACCTTCACAATAACCTATCCACACTACCACTAATTATTAAGAATGTTAGGAAAACCTATTTACTTTTATTTTTATAGTTCTTCTTCTAATATCTTTTTATCTTACAGAAATATCAACTTGAGTTTAATTTTTTTTTTAAAATTCATCGCCAATAAGAAAGAAAATTGATAGTTTATTCATTTTGATTATTTAACCAATTAGGTGTAATAACTTGATTTAAAAGAACAGCCCTATTATAGATTCCAAGTACATTTTTTGAATGATTATGTATTTTTCTGATTGTAATATTCTCTTGATATTTTACTTTTAGAAAAAATGAAAAATTAAAGAAAAAAAATTTTTTCAAATCAATAAAACGCATTTTTATTTTATTATTATTGATGAAATAACTATAAATTAAACTCAAAATGTCCTTTTACTTAAATTTACTCAATGTAATTTAAGTGTAAAATCATATATTCCATGATATTTCAGGGGAAAAACACACCCAAATTATTATTAGGTTTAAAAATTCAAAAAAAAAATTGAAAAAAAAAAAGGAAAAAAGAAAAAAAAAAAAAAATTGAAATTTAAAAAAGGGTTTATAAGAAGCAATAGGTAAAAAAACAAAAATTAAAAACCAATGCTATCTTTAATTAATGACTCCCAAAATCACTACCATGATACTTTTGGATAATTTATTTTGGTTTGATAATTGATCATAAAAGTTCATTTGGAGATTATTACTTAATTATTGTAATTTATTTTTTCTTTTTGATCTGATTTACTTTAAACCTTTGGCCATTTTTAGCCAATACTTTTTTGGTTTAATTTTCAAGTTACCCAAAATTTTCTGTTTCAGTGTCACAGTATTCTCAAATAATAACTTGATATTTTCTCTTTGTAACTCTTATTCCCAATATAAAGAAGATACAGCCAGGTGAAAAATGGAAAAAAATAAAAAAAAAACATTTTCTTTTTTTCATAATTTTGTATTTTAAGGCCATAGCCTGAATTATGACAAATATAGTATTGCTACAATAAAGTTTGTTTAATCACGGTTTGTTATAGTTGTGACATATTGATATTATTGTGGTAATAAAAGTTATAATAAAAACCTTCATTATTTTAATCAAAAATGACAAAATCAATTTGTCAGCAAAATAAAAAGATTTTTTATCAATTGATAAATTTAAGTGTCAGGGCATTACTGTGATAAAAAAAATTCTTTGAAATGAAAAAAAAAAATTGTAATTTTTTTAACATTAATACCAATTAAAAAAACAACTAATAGGTGGGGGTATTGTAACTTCATAAAATCAACAATGAAAAAGTAGAAATTTTTAGAAAATAAGTAACAATGCACTTCACTTAATTTCCAATTAAAATGGCTAGATTTATAATTTTGAATTCAGCTATGTTCTGTTAATGAAGATGTCACTCTTTGGTACTATTCAAAATATAGAAATGACTTCTTAAATTTTTTACATTTTTTCAAATGATTTATTTTATTTCAAAAGAATATAATAAAATCCTTACTTTATCAAATTTAGATGCTTATAGAATAACAATAAATTTGAATAAATTTAATTGGATTTATTTTATACTCCGAGAAAACAAATTATTTCTACATTGAAGAAACTTAAGTATTTGGAAAATATGGAATAAGAAAATATTACTACATTTTATATTTTTTAAATTTTTATTTTTTAAGATTGTATATTACTTTTTTTTTTTTAATTTAAATTTTTTCACAGTGAGGATTCTAAGAATCTTTTTTATGGTTTATTGAATTTTTTGAAATTGAGCACATTTTGAACTTTTTTTTTTGTTATTTATTTTTTTTCATTGATATCCTCAAAATATTTTGTTAATAGTTGAATTTTTTAAATTTGAATAATACTATGTTTTTATTTTTTGTTATTTGAGTTTTTTATTTCTTGAATTAATTTTATTTTTATTTTTAGGAATTGTTAGAAATTGAGATTCATTTTTTTTTTTCTGTTTCCATTTTTGAATGTAAAAAAAAGTACTATTTAAATTTTTTTTTATCTACCTTTGAATTATCTTGGAATGGAGAATCCTAAAAAACATTTTTCTTGAAATTTAAATAAAAGATGATTTTTGTTTTTTTCTTTCAGAATTTTTGATATTGGTAATGCTCTATAAACCTATTTTTCTTTGTTTGGATTTCTTGTCAAAGAAGATCCAATGAATTTTTTCTTTTTTTCAAATTTGAATTTTTTGCAAGTTGAAATTTACAAAAAAATTTTTTTTCAGTTATTTGAATTTTGTCAACCAAAAGTAGTGTAATTTCGGAATACACTTTTTTTTAGAAGTAAACCACACCTTGGATATGGAGAAAGTCCAGACTCAGCAACTATGTCAATAAATATCTTTTTTTCAAAGTCTTTTGTATTGAAAAAAAATTCTATTTTTTTTAAAAGATCATACTGTTAATTTCATTGAATAAAGGATAACGTTTTCAACAAGTAAATAGTACTATTTAAATTAGTAATTGTTTTATCAATTCGGTAAACTCTTAACTCTACAAAGTTATAACACTTTAAAATATCTCACATATCCCAAACACACACATTTATTTAAATTGAGGGTAAGATCAAAAAGAATTCTTATTGAAGAATATTTAAATGATTTATTACACTACAGTGTTTGGGGTTGCTTTATTTCTTCTTCAAATAATTAAAATTCTAATTTTGTAAAAAGCTTAAATTTCAAGAACGATTTGTAAAATAATGAGTCAAATTGCCAGAAAACAGTGTTTCTTTTTCCACTGTTTCACTTTTTTTTCCAAACGGTTCTCTGCAAAATCTACATAAAATGGTATTATTGGAAACACCAAAAAAACTGGTATTTACCAAATTTGTTTTCAAATACTTCAAAATTGAGGTAATATTGGGTCAAATTGGTGTTGTTAAAAATTAAAGAATCGTTGGTCATTCGTAAATCACACACATCAGAAATATTGACTTTTCCAAATTTTAAAAAATACCTGTTTCCTTCTACTAAAAAACATTTTTTTCAAAATAATTCCAAAATTTATTTGTTTAACCACATTATTTTTCTTTTTTTCCCCTAATGACTTTTGGATTTAAGTCACTCTGCTTTAGTGAATTAGGTCAAGATTTCAAATATTTTGAGAATTCATTTAACCCTACAAACGTGGTAAAGATCACAGCTCAAGACTCATCTGGTTTAAAGCTTGAAACATTATCAAAACTCAAGAAAGGTGAAGAAGGCTGGACTGCAAACACAATTCTTTCTTCAGGTTTTCATGTAAAAGAACAAGCAAAGATCAGTGCATCTTATACCTCTGAAAAACGGGCTTTTGTAAATGTGACTTCTTCACAAAAGTGGAGGGAGGATCTTGTTCTCAGTTTACTTGGTTTGGAGTTTTTTCCATTTCTTTTTTTTTGTTTTTATCCTTTTATTTTAATATTTCGAAAAAATCAAGAAACAAAACAAAAAAATAATATGTTTTTGTTGCCCCTTCGTAGTTGGTGTTCTTCAGGCCACTTATAGACTAGTTTGAGATTTTTTTGGATGACAATTCTTTTTTAGAAAACCAAAAATTTTAATAAAACTTTTTCTGAAAACAAAAAAAACAAAAACAATTTGAAAATTATTTCCTTGAACCGATCAATTCGAACCCAGCTGATTTCTTGGGAAACTTTTTGCTTAAATTTGGTGAGCAAACCCCAGAAAAAATGTCTTTTGTTTGAGAATAATCTTAATTTCTTATTTTTCTTTCTTTTTAATTTTCTTTTTTTTTTTCCCATTTTTAGCACGTACCAAACCAATAACAATTATACCCTCGGTTGCATTTAAAAATAAATCACTCACATTAGCAGCAACAGGGGACGCAGTTGATCGTAATTTGACAATTTCAACTGGCAGTAGTTTTTCATCATTTGGGTTTGGCGCATTAATCCAAATGGATCTTAAAAAAAAAACATTTTCTCATTCAATTGCAAAATTAGAATACAAAATCTCTGAGGACTTTGTTCTTCATTCTGCTGTAAGGGAATTAGGAAAAAATTTTGATTTCTCACTTTGGACAAAATTAAGTCCAAGTATTTCAATCTCTCTACAAGCCTCTCTTGAGGTGCCAACTAAAAAAATGGAATTTCAAGGTGTGCTAACAAGCGCAATCAATAAAAAAACAAAATTCAACGCCGGATTTCATTCCTCTGGCAAATTTGGCCTTTACATATCACGACAGGTTTATGATCATATAGAGCTTTCGTTTACTGGGCTCTTCGATGTCTTCCAAGTTACCAATTTTTCAGCACATAAATTTGGAATGGGTTTAAATATTAATACATTATATTAATCTATTGATCCATCAAGCAATTGGTGTGTTGATTATCTAACAGTCGGTTTATTTATTTAAATTCATCCGGTTTTTTCGTATAATATTATTTTTTAATTGATTTATTTATTAATCTATTTAATAATTTGGATTATTGAAAATTTTTAAAAAAAATTTAAAATTCAGAAATAAATAAATTAATTATTTATTCGTTTTTCAAATTATTAATATTTTTTTTTTTGTTACAAAAACCATCATTACAACCGAAATTTTCAATTTTTTTTTAGAGTTTGTCTCAAAAAAAGTTGTTACCTAATGATATAAATGTATTGTTTTGTAAGACTGAAGAAGCTGTATTTTATTAAAATATTTTAAAATTATTTAACTTCAATTTAACAATTAAATTAATTAACCAAAGTATAGAGTTATTTTAATTCCGATTTTACATGTTATCTTTTGATTTATTTATTATTGGTTATACAAATTTTTCAAATTTTTTCGAATGTTGAAAATCTGAGTTACTTCTTTTAAAACAAAACAGAAACTTAGAAATATTATGATCCTATGTAATTCTTGAAGAATACATTTTTGTTCCAATTGCCTTATAATGTTTTGATTTAATTATGATTACAGAAATTGATAATAAAAGAAACACAACAGTTTTTATTTCCAAAACAGAATTTAAAATTGAAAATATTTTAATTTTTTCTTCTTATTTATTGAGGAAAAGGATTAATCATAGAATGTTTATTAATTATAAAAAGGAAGAAGAAAAATAATTAAAATATTAACATACAAAAATATAATATCATTTGCATTACCAAATTAATAATTATCAACTGTCATTATGTTTTCCAGGATTTTAAAGGATTGAGTAAAATCCTTGAATTTACTAAATTCTTTCAAATTCGGGAAAACGGTCGTTACCTTTTTTTTCATTTGAGAAATATAAAGAAAATTTAAAAATTTTCTTTTAATTTGTTAAATTAAAAAAAAGTGCCGTGAGGTTTTATTTGAGTTTTCTGTATATTTGGAAAATAGATATATTTTACTTATAAAACAGAAAACTTCAAGTAAACCTAGGCACTTGACGGCACTTGGCGGTACGTCCCCAGAATAATCTGGAGTAGCAAAATTCCAATACAAAGTTTATTAATAATAAATAAAAATTCCACAAACTGTGATTAATAAATTGTTATTATACTGTAGTTAGTTTTTTTTTAAAATTGAAAAGAATGGAGTAAAATCTTCCATTTTTCTCAATTTTTTTGAATTTAAAAAAAAACCTAGCTACCCAAATCCGGAGAGTGCAGCACTATTTACCCGAATTTATATATATATTACAATTTTAGAAATGTTTTGTTTTTAAATTTATAATTTTTAGTTTTTTCTTTATTACCATAAGTTTTCAAACCATGAGAGCTTTTATGAAAAATTCCCGGCAAAGTTAATAAATTTCATAATTTTGATTAGTCAGATTAAAGATATTTTGAGTATTTTTTCTAAGGATAACATTAAAATATTTTCATTTTAGGAATTATAAATATAATTCAAATTTGAAAATAAATTTCAAAAATTTATCTCTTCTTTGTTAATAAATAATATAAGCCATTGAAAATAAAATAACTTACAGGGGTATATTATCCAAAACATTGTTGAATTTTGTCCTTTTTATCTTGTAACTCAGAAGGAAATTTAAATTTCAATTTTTTTTTTTTTTTTTTTTGATGCATTTAACCCGAATTGGTTTTTTTGTATAATAATTAATAAGATTGAAAAGAAAAAATATTAAACTTTTCAAGTATTCAGAAGATTTTATAGGAATCAAAGAAGAAATATATAAATACACATGTCAAGAATTATATAATTGTAAGAGTTGAAAATGTTGTTAGTTTTTATTGATTTTTTTTTTTTTTTTTTCAAAATTAAACAAAATTTTCTTTTTATTTGTTAATTTAAATAAAAAGTTCTTAAAAGTTTTCCAATAACAAAAATAATATAATAAAAATAATTTTTTTTTAAATTTTTTATACTTTTTAATGGTTAAATCGAATAATTGCCATTTATTCTTAAGAAAATACCATCAATAAACTCAAACTTTCAAAGTTTTGTTTCTATACTGGTTTTACTCAAATGAAAAGACAAAAAGATTCAAGATTTTGATATTTTCAAGAAATAAAAGTAGTGCATTCCCCAAGAATTATTTTTTACCTCAGGTGTTTAAATTTAAACTGTTTTTACCTGTTATTTCCTAGGATGACTTAAAAAATAACGACACTTATGATAAAGGTTTTTTTTTTACTTTTTGGTGAATTTTTTACACTTTTTGGAGCTAATGGTGATTTTTACACCTTTTGACGGGAACAGTATAAAAGTTTTTAGTGATTTTGATCCATTATTCCCAAAAATGAAAAAAAAAAAAAAAAAAAAACTGTTGAAAAAAAACGAAATAAAAGTTTTTATTTAATTAAATTTTGAATTTTCTACTCTACGATAGAATGAAATAAAAAAATAAAAATAGAAGAAAAAATCGTATTAAATTTGAATGCTTTATTCTAAGAGTAAGAGATGAAAGAGAATAAAAAGAAAAAAAAACATAGGTTTTGGAAAAGGTGAGCAAATTGTATTTGGAAATCTATTCTTTGTAGAAAAAGATGTGTTTGATTAAATTAGTTTTCTTTTTCTTCTACTTCCTCTGGTTCTTCGTCAGGAATAATGATTTCGCCATTTTTAATTTTTTCTTGGATTTCTTTTGGTGATTTTTTTTCGACAGTACATCCGACTGATACACAAGTACCAAGCATTTCCTTGACAACACCTTCAAATTCATTGGCAAGTGATTTGTGTCTCATTTGTCTTGCAATTTCTTTGACTTGTTCAAGACTTAAATTTCCTGTGTGTTTGAAATCGGCACTTTTTTCGTGTGGTGGTTCATTGAGGGCTTTGATGATTAAGGTTGACGCAGTTGGCATAACATCAACAGTAAATTCTCTTCCAATGATTGTTACTCTGATGGTAACTTTTAATCCTGAAAAATCTTTACAAACTTTTTGGATTTGTTCAGCTGCTTTTCTTGGTGGCTAGAGTTTTTTTTGTTTTGTTTTGGTTTGGTTTTTTTAGAAAAAAATAAATAAATAAATAAAAAAAAAAATAAGGATCTCATTGATTTGTGAAACAGTTGAATTAAACAGAAAATGATTGAAAAACGATTGTGTTTTTATTTAATTTTATTCAAAAATGAAAAAAAAAAAACAAAACAAAAGCAAATTTTCCAAAACAAAAAAAAAAAATTCTTGAAAAAAAGAAAAACGAAAAAAAGGAATAGAATTAAAAAAGAAGAATTTTAATTGTGTTTGTAAAAGCTTACAATCCCTTTTGGACCAAGTTTTGGTGCAAGTGCATTGGTGTTAATTGAGTCACCAGCTCTGACACGAAGATAAAGATATTCTGGTTCTAAGTTTTGTTGTCCTCCTTTTTTTGACATAATATAAAGATCTCTATAAAACAAAAGAAAAAAAAAATAGATCCAAGAAAAAATTAGGTTGAATTACGTTTGTGTTTTTTGTGAAAAAAGTTTTTGTTAGTTAAGTTCTTTTTGGTTCGTAATGAAAAAAAGAAAAAAAACAGTTTTGTTGGTGCGGAAATTAGCAAGGAAAAAAAAAAAGATATTTTACATTTTTCGAATAAACTAAAAAAAAAAAATGTTTTTTGAATTTAAGGACTATCTGAATTTTAAATTCTAGGATATTTGAATTAAAATTGTTTAAAACCAAAAATAACCTTGAAGACATTTCGTGTATGATAAAAATACAGAGATTGGCATATTCAATTTTGTTTTTCAAGAAAATGTTTAATCGATCAAAAAATTTAGTCAATTGTGAAACAACATTAGGTAAATGTAAAATCAAATTTGTTGAACTCTTGTTGAACCTCGATGACAGATGACACTAAAGTATCTTTGTCCACTTATCTTTGTCTCTCTCAGATTCTAAAATGAATAGGAAAGTAAGAGTATTAAGATAATTTGGATTTTGGAACATTTTAAAGGAAAATTTGGAATTTGGGTTATGTAAAAAAACCCAATTCCAAAATTTTGGAAATATTTAAATTAGTTTGAGACAATAAGAGTACTTCAAGTTTCCTGGAATTTATAAATAATTTTGATTTTCAATATATTTTAATGATTTTTTAGTTTTTACAGCAATGGTAAAGTTCTAGTAAAAGTATAAAATACCTAGATACCAATCGCGTAACAATAATATGTAATAAATGGATTATTTTTGAGTTTGTTCAGCAATTTTACAGAGGTTATTTAAAAGATAAGAAAAATAAAATATTGTGTAATTAAAATCTTGAGTATTTGGATTTTATTAAATTTTCTTCTCAAAAAGTTAACAAAAGTTATATAAATGATAAAATTAAATTATAATTTTTGAAAAATTAAAAAGAAATAAATCAATCAAGAATATTGTCTGAAATAAAGTTTTTTAATTTTTGAGTAAAAGTTGAGTGAAAATTTTTACATTTATCTTCTTCAAATTCTTTGTGTTTTTTCTTCTTATCTGATGTTTGTGCTTCATTTTTTTACTTTTCTTGATTTAAGTTTCAACAGTAAATATTTTTTCCATTACCAGCAAAAAAATCAATCAACTCTAAAATTACTTGAAAACCCAAGTAAATTTTCACCTTAAAAAACATCTCAACAATTTCACAGTCTAGATTTATTATTTTTTTGTTTTCCTACTATTTTTTTTTCTTGTTAGCTTGAATACATAAAAAACATAAAAAAATATAAAGTCAGACATAAGATAAAACTGTAATAATTTATCCCTATTTTATTTTAATTTTTTAAGGGTGGTATTTTTAAATTGTTACAAACTTTCAACTTTCTTTATAGGATTAGATACTAACAAAAAAAAAATCTAAAATTTATGTAGGTTACTATTAAGTTTAAATAACCATAGTAGATTATTGTTATAATATCTCTAAAAATTCCATTAGTGGGTAAAATAGTTCTAAAAAATTGATTTAATCAATGAAAAAATGAACTAAATATTATTAGAATACAACAATTTTTGAAAAAAATCATTATTTAGCCAAAAATAAATCTTATAATTAAATCGTTAATATTCGTATTATAAAGATGAACAAATATCTCTCCTGAATTTTTCCTGAAATATAGATTGGTTACTAAAAAATTCAATTTTTTAAAACACTAAATATTTTACCTATTGAATATTTATATAGATTAATATTACAGCTTAGAAATAGAACCATATTCATATATATATATATATGAAACAGAAGTAATAAAAATTTCAATTTAGCTGTTAATGATTATGAATTAAATCTTGAAATTTTAATAATTTAAAAAATCGTTAATGAATGTTCTAAATCTTAATTATTAGATAATTGATACTATTATTTTGGTTTATATTTTTAGATTTGGAAAAAAACATATTTCAGTAGAGGTTGTATCACATGTAAGATAAATTCATTTTTTAAGAAGCAACAAATTTTAGATTGTTTAGAAATAAGAGAAAAAATAAACTTCAGATTCAGGAGTTATTGATAAAGACACAAAAAAACTCTTTTTTATCCAAAAATTAAAATAAAATAAAAAATTGTAAAAACAATTATACATTCCTTTCATTGGAATATTAGGTGCAAAATTCCTCTATTTCTTTTGATATTAAAATTGTACATAATTTATTTTTTTATTAGTAAATGTACGAATTTGAAAGGAAATACATTGTCTCCTTTTTCACAATGTTAATTCAAGTTTTCATGGGATTTTTTTTTTTTTTTTGAATGGAATTGGATATCAAAAGAATTGAAAAAAAGAAAAAAGAAAAAAGAAAATAAAAATTCGAAAAAATGATTTTTACCGAAAAAATGAACTTTTATTTTGAAAAGAATATTGGGTTGAAATGTTAGAATAAGTTTTATTTATTCATGAAAATCTGATTCTTTGACTAGAAAATAGTTAAGCTAATAAAAAAGTTTACAAAACAACATCAATTTTTTAATTGTGATATATGAAAAAAACTCTACTAATCTAAAGTTCAATTATATTTAAAGTAGGTTTTAGGATTAATATTTCAACAAAAGAATATTAATATCATTTACATCGAATTACAATATGTTTTAATTATTTATAAATCTAATATGAAACTAATCACGAAGGGCTGAAAAAAAGTAAAACAAGAATAAAAGTTCAAAAGGCTTTTCAAAAGATAATTTTCCAAAATATCAAAAACAAGATAAAGTAATAGAAAAAAATTTAAATGATTAATAAAAAGGGTTTTTAACATAATAACTATTTTAATTATACTATCTTTATCAAGGGGCTGTTCTTTGGTTAATCTCTTATTATCAAATCCTATTGATCAAAATTTAATTATTTCTGGTTAGATAAAGTTAATATCAATTGCATTATATCTCAAAACAAAAAGAGATCTAAATAATTTTTATTGTAATTTAATTGATAATAAGTATGATTTTATTTTTTGAAGTTAATTTATTTCTTCTTTTTATTAGGTTGACCATCTGTTTTTAGTCAGGTTAAGAATAAAAAATCGTATATAACTTTTTTTTGCTGTTTCACCATTTTTCTCATATGACCCAATATTATAGTAATTGGAATTCATTAATAAACAATAAATCCTACAGTTTTCAAAATTAGATTTTTTTTTTCAATTAATAGTCTTCCAAACAATATCCTTCCTTTACAAAATAAAGAAATTGTAATTAAACCATAATTAGTGTCAATTAACTAAGGTCATTTATTTCATAAAGTAAATTATCAAAATAATTCATTTTATAATTTTTTCATTTTCTTATTTGAACGATTCATAAATGACTTTTCTTCAAGCAAACAAATGTTATTTGGAAGAAAATTACTCTAAGGCAATTCAACTTTATACAAAAGCTTTAAAAAATTCCAACAACCCAAAAGACACGATAAATCTTTTACTGTATATATCTAAACATAGTTTTTTTTTCTTTCTTTGTTCTCTTTCAAGCCACTTAAATTTTTGAACTTTTCAAAATAACAAACAAATTTTAGAAATCGGGGAATGTGTTACTATCAACTAGAACTATATAAATTAAGTATTAAAGATTTTGATCGATCAATTATTCACGATCCAAATTCTGTTTTGTCATATTTATTAAAAGGAAAATCGCTTTGGTTATCAGGAAAACAAAAGCAAGCAAAAAAAAATTGGGAAATAGGTAAAGAATTAAAGGGGCCTGTATATTTATTAAACAAAATTGAAAAATATTTAACGTATGGGCTTAATTGTGAAAAGCAAACAAGACAAAAAACTGACAAAAAAAAGGGATCTGAAGAAACCAAAAAAGAAAAAGAAACCAAGAAACAAAAACAAAGCCAAGAACAAAAACAAAACCAAAAAGAAAACCAAAAAGAAAAAGAAAAACAAGAACAAAAAGAAAAAGAAAAAGAAGAGAAAAGAAATGTGAGTAAAACCAAAAACTGGAATATTTTACCAAAAAATACTCAAAACCAACAACAACAACAAGAAGAAAAAGAAAAAGAAAAAAATTATTCATTTGAAAAAGACCCCTTAATGTTAAAAAATAATAGGCTCGCAGAAACTTTAGCCACCCAAGGATTAGTTCAAGATGGCATGGGCAATCCCGAAGTTGATAAATTAATTGCCTTAGGGTATTTGTTAGTGAATAAGGGCTTTTATAATAAGGGTATTGTGCTCTTTAATTCCTTAGTAGTGAAATATCCAAATCTGTTAGCGGCACACATTGGGAAGGGGACCTGCCACGCGATGCTTCAAGAATATCAATTAGCTGTTGACAATTTCACAAAGGCGATCGAAATCAATCCAGACTCTTTAGAGGCATACAAAAGAAGAGGCCAAACAAGGTCTGCGATGGGCTTTGACAAAAAGGCTTTATCCGATTTGACGATTGCCTTTGAAAAAAGTGATGAAACGGATTTTGAATGTTCGTATCAAAGAGGCATTATTTTCCACAAATTAAAAAATTATAGCCGGGCAATTCCTGATTTTGAATTCTGTATCAAAATTCAACCCAGGCATATTTATTCATGGAATTTTTTAGGGCTATGCTTAAACGGGTTGGGCGAAACCACGGAGGCAATTGTATGCTATGAAAGGGCGCTATCATTCAATCCAAATTTTAAAGAGTCGCTAACCAATTTGGCACAGATTAATAAAGATTTGGGTAATTACGAAAAGTCATTGGATTATTTTGAGCGCTCCATTAAAATCGATCCCACATATTATAATGCGCAGTATTTATCGGCTTTAAATTTTTATGCCTCGGGTAGGCATAGATTAGCTGCAGACAGGCTATTGGTGGCTTTAAAAATTGAACCTTCTAATGTGGACGCCTTACTTTGGAGAGGCGCCGCCTTGCATGCAATTGGTGATTTTGAGCAATCATTTAATTGCTTTAATAAAATTGTTATGGAAAAGCCTGAGCATGTTGCTTGGTATAATAGGGAAATGTTAGCGTACTGGGTGAAATTTTTAGATCAAAAAATCGACAGTTTTTCTTTTGATAAGGATTTGCATCCTCAATTTAAAGAATTTTGGTGTAAAAAAATGGATCCTAAAAATTTGAAAAATTATAACCCAGTTTTCCAGGCAATAAATAACTTGATAAAATTTAAAAAAAAATCGTTGCTAACAGTTAATCTTAATCTAATTAGCAAAAAAAATAACCAATTAGGGAAATATAAAAAAATAATCAAAATTGCAGAATATTTAGGTCGATTAATCCAAATAAATATGCCTGGATTTATGAAAAATTTAAGACAGCATAGAGTTGCAGGATTGGCTATAATAATGATGGCCCAAAAGTTGAAAAGGCAATTATTGGATAATTTGGATGAGAATGTAATTTTACAGAAAAAACGATGCAATGAAAATAAAAATGAAAATAAAAACGAAAATGAAAATGAAAATGTAAATAAAAATGAAAATGAAAATGAAAATGAAAATGAAAATAAAAATGTAAATAAAAATCAAAACGAAAACAAAAACGAAAACGAAAATAAAGATGAAAATAAGAATGAAAATGAAAAGAAAAAAGAATTTTTGAATTGGCGGGAATGGTACGATATTGGTGTTAAATGGAGACAAGTATCTGAGCCAATGGATCCAGTATTTTGGGTTGATTTACTCACAAAGCAACAATTTCAACAAGGATTTGGATCACATACACCGATGTTTACCGGACAATGTAAAGTGGTAAGGTACTATGCTTATTTTGATAAGGCGTTTTCAATTTTCAAAGAATTGTTTATGAAGGAAAACCCTGAACTCAAAAAGCAAATTAGCAAATCTTCCACCCTCTTCGAGTTATATTCACTTAAAAAAAGGGATTTTTATGTTGTCACGCCTTGCAAAAAGACAACAAATCAAAATGAAACAATGGATGGAACTAGATTAACAATCCAATTCAAATACCCAGAAGGTCTTGAATTCTCAATTAGAACTCCAGGTACGCCACCTAGATTAATTGAATACTCCAGGGAATTATCATTGCTATGGGAATCCCTTCATGCACTTGCCAAAAAGGGGAAAGATGAGAATGATCGCTGGGTGGAATCTGAAAAAATTTTGGATTGTATAATTAAAATAACCTTTTATTGGTACAACTTTATGCCTTTAAGTAGAGGTACAGCCGCTATCGGTTATATTGGTTTGATATCAATGCTACTCGCTTTTAATTTTGAAATAAAAAAGGAATTAAATATGAATGTGCAATTGGATTGGGAAGCTATTTTAGAACAAGATCCAAATGTTTTTAAAAGGGTAACGTTAAAATGGTTAAATCCAAATTTAGAAAAGTCATCAATATTGAAGCAATTGCCTCAATTAGATCTTGAAATTACAACTTTAAGAAATATGATTCAAATAATGATATTAGATTAAATAAAAATAATATCGAAATTTTGAACGGAATAAATTAAAAATCATTTTTTTTTCCTTAAATTTTGATAAATCATTGAAGTAAGAAAACTTAATATCTATTTATCAAGCTATCTATTTATCTATATTTGTATTTCGTTAGAGAGGTGCATCAAAATTGTGCAACATTATTATTGTGATATAAAATCAAAAAATATCTAATAAATTTATTTTTAAGATGATAATTCCTTTTGTATCTCATTTGAGGCTAAATGCAGAGATATCACTACAGGCAAAGTTTAAAAAAAAAAAAAAAAAGTTGTATTTCCACTACTTAAGATTAAAAAATCATTATTATCTTTAAATAATAATGGTTACTCAAGTTGATGATTTCATACTTTAACTGGATCAGACCAATTTGTTCAAAATGTTAAAAAAAATTAATTTTCAAGTTTTTTAATGCTATATTTTGTACATTTTTTAAAATAAAAAATTTTTTTGAACACTCTAATTTTGTTGTTTGTAATTTTTCAATATTAGATGAAATAAATAAATTAAGAATTTTTTATTAATTTTAAAATAATTAGAAAAACAAAAAAAAAAAATTATTTGAGGATAAAATTACCTAATTTACAAATATCTTCAAGTAAATTTTATATTCAAAAATTGAATTTCATATGTCCCTACGACCCAAAAAACACTAAAAATGGAAAACTGATCAAATACTTTCCATTAAACCAATTAAAAAAACTAAATGATAAAATAAAAATAAATAAAGTTTTAATTTAACTTTTTCTTGAAAACATTTTTTCCTAAAATCATTGAATTCACCCTTGAAATCATGTATATTTTTAGATTCACTATCTTGTTTAAACTCATTTACTAAAACAAATTCTAAATTATGGGAATTTTCTTTTCACAAAAGGGACTAATTTGGTCCTCAAATGTTTTTTTTAGTTTTAAATGGTAAAATTAAAAAAAAGTTAAACTAAAAGGATGAACTCTCTGGAAAAACCATTCTAATTTAATATATTAACTTATTCTTTGATTTCAAACTTTTCTCAACCCCAATTTTTCAAAAAAAAATAAAAAAGAGCACACTAATTCCAAAAATTATTTTCGATATTCAAAAGTTGAGAGTGTTTTTATTCTAAAAAAAATTATACCAGTGATTAATTGAATTAAGTTATATCCTTAGATTTCGAAAAATATTAATCAGAAAAAAATAGTGCTTAATTTTATTAAGGACAGATTATCATAAAAATACATTTTCTGAGGAAAAATTATGTGGTTGTTTGGAAATTTTAATCAAGTTTAAAACCGTCCTTATTAAAATAATACTAATCTTTTTCAATAGGTTTAACAAATCACTGTTTTGTTTTCTATCTAAAAGTATTATCTCCTAAAAAAAAAAAAAAAAAAAAAATGGAATGTTTTTTTTATTGATGAGGAAGTGTAAATTATACTCTAAGTTTCCTTTTACTTAATTCACGAAAGGGAATTAAAGCTAAAATCATGTATTTCACTATTCTTAACTAATGAAAATAATTTTAAACTATCAAAGCTTGAAATTATTTCATTAAAATTTAATTCTTTTAATTTATTTAAAAATATCAATATATCCTTTGTATAGTAAGGACACACCCACAAAAAGTTATCTATATTTTTAAAAAAAGGGAATATTTAATGACGACATGTATCCTAAAATTTAGAAAAATGTATTTATACCTTCAGAAAAGAATGGGAGATAAACAAATTCTAAAAAAAAAAAATTTCATGAAAAAATATTTCTGAATAATTTTTATTGAGAAAAATAAATATTAAAGGGTAAATTTAAACAGATCTTATTCAATGGATATATATACTAAATATACACATACATATATTGCATTTTAGGTTTAATTTTTCCTTCCCAAATAAAGATATTTTTTAAAAAAAAACAATGGTTAAAAGGTAATTTGATTAACAACACCCATTATTTTCATTTTTTTTTTCGTCTTCATTCAGGGAAATTTGGATATTTCCTTTTTTTATCCCAATCAACTATTAAAAAATATAAATTATAAAATGGTTATAAATTTGATAAAAAAATATGTGAATATTAATGGTTTTTTTATTTGAATAAATATTTTTTTTTTCAAATAACTTCTTCATTTAGGATTTTTTCGATAATAACTCACAAATTAATATTGAATTTTTTTAAAAATTGCAAAAGAATAATACTCTTATTTTCTTGAAAAAAAAAATTGGAGATACTTCAATTTTTAATTTGTTAAAACAAAAAAACAATGTAGAATTTAAAATTTAAATAAAAATAAAAATAAAAAAGAATGAAATTTTTACCTTAATATTTGGATCAAAATCTCCTGTTTTAACTTTTTCGTAAATCCTATGAGTCATTTGGATAAATGCCTATTTGAAAAATAAAATGAAATAAAAAAAATTAAAAGTTTGAATTTAGGTAAAAAATAATCAATCAAAAATTGGAAAATTTGGCAAAATAATTTTTTGATTTGATTGGTTTAATTTTTAATTTAATTGGTTTAATTTCTTTAACTTGTTTATTATAAACTAAAATTTAATAATCTTAAAACAGTTTAAATATTTGGAAAAATCATAATAATACAATTTAATTCAATTTACAAATAATTTTGTTTTTTGAAAAATATGAAAATCATTTATTCACCTTTTTGGTTTTTGTTTTCATTTTTTTTTTTTTAATTAACTAAATTTTTTTAATGTAATTGAAAATTTTTTAGAATGATTATATTTTTTAAAGTTACGTGTTCAAAAACAGAAGTGTTGAAATACAAATAAGTTGATGATATCTAATCATTTGATTGATCAATAATAATAATAATATAATTAAAACAAATGGAATAATATATATATATATATATATATATATTTTGTTTTAATCATTCCAAATTTTTTTGCTAAAATAAATTGAATTTAAAATACTTTTAATAATTGTGTCTATATAATTTAATTGCAATGACACTCTCTGAATTAGAAGACACGTTTAGTTAATTCAATATTTTCTCTTTAACAGATTAAGTGTTTCGAATATTTAACCCTTGGTGAGATACCCATACATTTTTTTTTTATGCTCTATCCAAAATATTAACACTCCGATAATTTATTATTATTGATGATTATTTATTATTATTATTATTATTATTATTATTATTATTATTATTATTATTATTATTATAAATGGTAAATAATTAATAATATTCCAATTAGTTAGTAGTTATAATTTAATATTTATTTGAGAATTGATTAAATAAGATTTTTTTTTTTCAAAAAATGTTTTTTGGTGAGTTTAAAGATTTTGAATTATAGTTTATATAAATTTTCACTCAAAAATTTTAATTTAAGAGATTATCTTTTAAATTGATTGTGTAAAATATTAACATTGGAATTTTCTCAGAGAGTGGGGGGTTTGGAAATGATCAATATTCCCCATATATTCATTAATTATATGCCATTTCAGATATAATAACAATATAGTTATTAAGTTCAAAATTGTCTCTTCATGAAATCCTTTTTAACACTTGAATTTTAATTTTAATTTTAAATCTGAACTTTGGAAAAAACAGAGTGAAAGAAAAAAATCTATATTGTTTTCGAGTTGTGGGTGATTTCCCCTAACAATATAATTTAAGAAAATGAACTAAAGAGATAAAATCTTGAGCTTAATGAAGACTTTTTCAATTAAAAAATATTTGCAGCAAAGACAATTTGTTAAAAACACCAAAAATATATGAACAAAATATGCCATTTTTATCTTTCGATTTCAAATGATTATCACCATTCTATAAAACAACTTTTAATGAAAATTGAATATTTCTATTTACTTAATGATATTTTTTTATTTTATTTTTTATTTATCGAAAAATAAAACAAAAAAACAAAAAAAGAAAAGGTTTCTTTTTTTTCCCCTTTTTCACTCAATATTATTGTTTAAGATTTGAAAACAACCAATAATAATCAAACTAAACATCGGTAATATTTTTCAAAAAAAAGCAGGTACTCTATGAAAGAAATGAATTACTAAACCAAAACACAATGATTAAAAATTGAAAAATCGTGAAAAAAATTATTTTTTTTTTTTTTTAATCTAGCATCCAACTCTCCGAGTGACATACACCGTTTTTATTTCTGGAATGATCCTTTTAATAGTATTACAAATAAAATAACAAAAACTCAATAAACTAAAAACATAATAATTAACTTTATTTGGTTTGTGTCTTCATTGTTGTTTCACTTTAATTTTGCAAATGATCTTGGTTTTACTTTAAAAAAAAACTAATACAAAATACTTCTTCCTGATTACTTGTATGATTGAATCTTCTATACTTGAACGTTGTTTATTGTTAGGTGGAATTCATTCTATTCCATAAAATTTTGATAGTTGGTACTTGAGTTATCTATGAAAGATTAAAATTTAAAAGTTGTGAAAAAAAATTAGTTTTTCCTTTTCCTTAGAAATTATTTTTCCAATTTAAATTATTCATTTTTTTATTGTCTCTAAAGTTTTTTTTCCTAAATAATGCCAACAATTATCAGAACAGGTTAAAAAGTTACCATTTTTATGAGAATATTATTTATTTGAAAACTGCCGTCTTCTCTTGAAAATGGTCAATATGTTATTCGTGATATTCTATACTTACTTATTTTGTATATGCGAATTGTAAAAAAATTATGAACAACTAAGAAACCCAAAAAAAGCCTATTTTTTGTTAGATCAATTTTTTTTTCCATTTTTTATGAAAAAGAAAAATATTAAATTGATATTATTTCTTACAATATAAATTTTTTACCTTTTTGTATTACCATTCACCATTATTAAATAATAACAAGTCTTTGTTATCAAGAATATTCATTGAAAGTATTTTTTTTTTTTTTTTTTTTTAAGATTCTTTTGAATAAACAAAAAAAATAGTTTTATTCAACCCATTTTAAATTATTATTATTTTAGTAAAAGATAAATTTTCCAACCAACTTATAATTTTTACAGTAGTTTTGAAAATTTACCAAGAAACTGTGATTTTAATTTGTGATGAAATTTTTTTTTTTCAAAATAAAATTTTCTGAAAATATTTTGGTATTGGGTTATTAATCACATCCATAAAATTCAAAATCATTTTTTTTATTCTAAAAATGATTTAAATTGTTATAAATAGTCTTGTAAATCGGACCAAATGATTTTTAAAAAAATACCTTTCAAAATTGAAAAATTTTTTTTGAAAACAATTAAAATAAGTGAAAATGAGAAAATACTTTTTTAAAACTTTAAAGAATAAAATTTTTACTTAATAATCCCATGATTTTATTGAAAAAATTTTATTAATCTTCTATCAAATATTCGTTTATTTAATTATCTAAACTTCAATTAGTTTTATTTGCTAAGATTTGAATTGAAATATTAATAATTACAAGTAGTAATATAATAAGTCTTTTTTTCTTTCAAAACGATTCTTTCTGGTATAAAACTCAAAATATAATACACAATTTTCAGAATTAACCTGATTGTTAAGTAAAATAATTGGTTTCTTTTTCAATTTTTCACCTGGTAAATTTTCTTTATATTGGGAAGAAGGGTTAAAAATGAAAAAGATCAAGTGGTTATTTGATGATATAAGAATACTGGAACATTACAGTATGTATAACTTGACAATAAAATGTAAATGTAAAGGCAAAAAATATCAAAGTTTTAAATCAAATCAGATCAAAAAGAAAAAAGAAATTATAACAATTCAACAACAATCCTCCAAACAAACAATTCATATTCAATTATAAATATAAAATCAATTATCCAAAAGTATCATGATTGTGATTTTCAGATGTTCTTAATTAAAAATTGAATTCGTATTTTTTTTTTTTTTGTTTTTTACCGATTGCTTCTTTAACTCTTTTTATACCCTTTTTTATATTTTTTTTTTTCTTTTTTCTTTTTTCCTTTTTCCTATTTAATTTTTTTTCTTTTTTTTTTTTTTTACTATAAAGATAATGGGGATGTATCCTTCCCTTTAACAATCGTGAAATCCATGGGTTTGTAATTAAATTTATGAAAAGAAATCTAAGTAAAAGAAATTTTAGAGTGTAATTTACACTTCTTCCATAATAATAATAGGTTGCTTTTTTTAATTTTATATTGGAAAATTGTGAATTTTGGATTTCAAAAAATAGACTCAAATTAATAAATTATTTAGATGATGTTAACTCATCCATTTCAGAAACATAAACCAAAATTCCAAAAAAAAATATTTAGAGATCTTTTTAAGATTTGATAATTTTTAAAAAATATTATTCCCTTAATTGATTTCGTTTTGTAAAAATTAAAAAAAACAAATATAAAATTTAAATAAAATAATGAAATTATAAAATAAAAATTACTTGTTCAACATTTTCACCTGTTTTTGCACTAGTTTCAAGAAAAGTTAATCCGTGTTCTTGCGCAAAATTAAATCCTTCTTCATAGTTAACTGCTCTTCTTTTTGAAAGATCACTTTTATTCCCAACCAAAATAATTTGTAAACTAGGACTAGAATGTTGAAGTGCGTCTTCTAACCAAGAAGCTAAATGATTAAATGTTTCTCTTCTCGTGACGTCATATACGAGAACAGCGCCAGCTGCTCCACGATAATAACTTCTTGTTATTGATCTAAATGATTCTTGTCCTGCAGTGTCCTTTTTAAGAGTTGTATTTATATGGATGTGGATATAAATGTTAAATTTTTATAATAAAAAGTTTAATTAACAAGATATTTTTTTTAAATTTGCTAAAAATCTATTTATAGTAGGGAAAAAAATACCGGACATGAAAAAAATCCCTGACAAGATTTTTAATTGTGAATATTAGTAAAATTTTGTCTAATTTCAATGAAATCCTTATTATAAATAACCAATTTTTTTATGAGATTAGTAATAAACCTACCTAAAGTTCACCAAAGTAAGGTGTCTCTAGAATACTCGAGTAATTGTTTGATAGCCATATGTTGATCAACTTTTTTTGAAAAACAATCCAGTTTTATTGAGGTTTACTAGAGTTTGGAAAATGATAATTTTTCTTCTTGTTTTTTGATTGGTTGAATGGTGTTTTGAACAAGTGTGATTTCATCAATCATCATTCTAATAAGTGGGGGGGTTATAATTGAAAAAGTTCGATTCTTAAAAAAAGGAATTTGATTGTAAATAGCTGAAATTACATAATAATTTTACTAATATTCACAATTAAAAATCTTGTCCGGGATTTTTTTCATGTCCGGTATTTTTTTCACTGCTCTATATTTGAAAAAAAAAATTTTTTTTTGCACACGCTTTGTTAAAATAATATTTTTGACCGGTTTTTGTAAAAATAATTATCTTGAAAAGAGTTCCATATAAATAAAAAATAATAAAAGGGGTGATTTTATTGATTTAATGAGAATTTTTTTTTGATTTTGGAATGTTAACCATCATTAATTATTAGATATAAATTCTGTTTTTTTTTTTTTTTTTTCTTTTGGAATTAATTTTTTGATATTTTTTTAAAGAGTTCTTGTAGGTTAAATTATAAACTCTTTTTCAAAAATTGTGACTCACCTGAAATAATAAATTGAAAAAAAAAATAATTATCCTTTAGTATTCAAGAACAATTAATAACTAAATCTGATTGGTAATTCACTTTTAAGTCATTCTAAATGTATAAAAGCCTGATATATTAAAAATTAAAATAAAAATAAAACCAAAAACTAAAAAAAAGTGAGTCACAATTTTTGAAATGAGTATTACGGATTTTTTATTACTGAACTTTCACTGAAAAAAAGTTGAACAACAAGATTTTTTATGATAATTAAATTCATTTTAAAGACATTACATAGTCTCAATTTTCTTTATGATTATTTCTCTTTTTCGAAGATCTTTTTTTTTTTTCCACATGATCTTTTGTAAAAAATATCAAAAAAGAAAATGAAAGAAAAATTTTTGAAAAAAAAAAAACAAAAGAAAAATTAGAAAAAGCACTACTAAAATTTGCAAAATTAGAAAAAATGATTCTCATCCAAAAATTTGAAAACATTTTTTTGTTTTAAATACTGGAATAAACCCTAAAAACAACCCCCATTAACATTATAAAGTGAGTCAAAAATTTTGAAAAATAGATTATTATCTGTTTAAAGGGAGAAGATTTATTTTGTATTTATAAGGGTATTCTTTATGGTATTTAAAAAAGGTGTGTTGTTATCATACTTTTGTATTTCTTTACTTTTCTTTTTCAATGGTTTTGATTTACAATAATGATTTTGAATACATTTTCACACTATAATAAATATAAATATTTAAAGAGGTATTAAATGTTTGGTCATTCAAAAAGGAATCTTAGGGGAAAGGTGTGTTAAAGGTTTCGCAGAAAATTACAGAAGATAACTGGTTCATAGGTCATAAAAGTATAAAATTTTTATTTCAACATTAGAAATATTTAATTTCTTAAATAATTATTGTGTTATTAGATTTTTAAGGAAAGGAAATAATAAACTTGTAATTTGGGAAAATCTCGAAAAAATAAAAACTTTTAAAAGAATATTAATAAATAAACAAAAAAATATTCCAAATGATTTATATATAAAACATTTTTTTGAAGAACAAAGAAAGATTATTAATAAAATGTTCTAAAAAAATGAAAAATAAAAATCAAAAAATAAATATTAATATAGCCTCTTTAAATATTTGTGGCTTGAATAATTCAAATAAAATTTTTAAATTAGAATCTTTTTTTATTAAAATGTAATATCGATATTTGTTTAATACAAGAATCCAAAATAACAAAAAAAACCAACTTTCACAAACCATTTCTCTGTGAATAAAAAATCTTATGGAAATAATGGAAATAAGGGTGGTTTACTAATAATAATAAAAAAAGATATTTCTAGAATTTTTTCGTGAAATATTAATTGCTGATTTAGATGTAATGGGAATACAATTTACTGATTTAATCATTATTAATATATATCGGAGAAATGACCGAAATATTGAAATTAATAAAAAAATAATAAATATCTTAAGAAAATACCAAAACAATAAAACAATTATTGGTGGTGATTTTAATTTAAATGAAAATAAAATAAAATTATTTGAAAAATTTAATTTTAAAATATTTCTTAATAATAAACCAAGTAGAAAACCAAACAATTTGGATTATTTTTTTAACAAATTTTAATAATTTAAAACTCAATAAATCAAAGACTATCAAAAATTTTATTAGTGATCATAATACAATTATGAATAAATTTGAAATAAACTCAAATTGGGAAATCAATGATATCTATAAAATTAAAGATATTCCAACATTTCAAGAAGACTTTCTCCAATTCTTTTCTCGGCAGAATTTTAATTTAAATGAAGAAAATTTTATTTTATTTAAAAAAAAAAAATAAACAGAAAGAAAGAATAGTATTTGATATCAAACAAGATAAATTAAAAATTAATAATTTACTTTATAAATTGTTTGATAAAAATGAAACTTTACATAAAATCAAAAAAATTAATGAATTAAATTACTTAAAATTACTTTATCAAATAAATGAAGAATATAATAAAAATAAAAACTTTTGGTAAACATTAAATAAAATAAGAGAAACTTCTACAAAAATGTTTTTAAATAATGAAACCATATTCACAGTGTATAACGATTTTGTAAAATCAATTAGTCAAAAAAGGTAATACAAATATAATTAATTATATTAAAAAATTTAAAATTAATAAAAATTCATTAAATCCAATTGACATAAAGGAAATTTTTGATCAAGATAAAATTAAAGAAATAATCAAATTTCAAAAAAATAAATCAGTTAAAGAATTTGACAAAATAAATCATTATAAGTTTATAAAAAAACCAACCAATTCAATATTTATTAAATTATAATTATTTTATTAAAACAGTTCAAAATATTTTTTTTAAATTGGATAACAGACGAAACTGAAAAAAGTATAAATTTTATTAAAAAAAGAAATTTATTATTTATTCATAAATCGGGAGATGAAGGCGAACCATTAAATTATCGACCTATCTCTATAAATCAATCTCTTCCAAGATTTTTTTTAAAATTAATATACATTGGAATTCAAGACTCATGGGACTTGATTTCAAAAAAACAATTTGGATTTAAAAAATATTTTGGAACAAGAATTGCTGTTTTAAATTTATTAAGAAAATTTAAAAAAATAAAAAATAAAAATAAAAATACAGAATACTTTGTAGTTACTATAGACATACAAAAAATTTTTGACTCTATACAACACTCGTTAATATATCAATTTATCAAAAAATTTATCAAAAATGAAACAATTAAAAATTGGCTCTTGAGATATTACAAAAAAGAAGGAATTGGAGTTTATCAAGGAGATCCCTTATCACCAATTATCTTCGCATTTATATCTCATTTCCTACTAGAAAAGTTAAAAACTTTAGCTGTTCATGTTCAAATGTATGCAGATGATCTTATTCTTATTATGAAAGGGCCATTAATCTCTCTAAAAAATAATTTAGAAAGTATTTTTGAAATAATAAAAAGATTCGGGATGAACCCACATAATAAAAAAACCAAATATAAAAAAGAATTAAAAGATATTTTTTATCTTGGGATTTGGTTAAAAAAAACACACATCTTGAATATAATTTCAAAAAAGTAGAAAAGTCCTTGGAAACACTTAATCGATTGTTTCAAAAAAAATAAACTCAACAATGGAGTCAAAATAACTTCTTTCAAAGCTCTCATTTTAAGTCAACTTTATTATGGTCTTGAAATATTTGACTTGAAACAAAATGATTTTGAAAGAATTGATAGATTTATCAATAAATCAGTCACAAATTTCCTACAAATTAATATCCATTCACCTCGATTAATTTATAAAACTGAAGCAAAAATTGATCTCGCTAGATTAAAAAATATACCGAAGAAAATATAAATTGATAGAAAAATTAGATTTCTTAAATTTAAAAAAAATTAAAAAACAATACTAAATTTTCGAAAATTGGAAAATGAAAATATTAATTGGCACACTAAGGGATTAAAATTATTAGATTTAGAATTAAAAGTTTTTTGATTAACCAAATTGGAAAATTCACCTAGTTGGAAAGTTCAACAATATCTAAAAATTATAAAACAACAAAATTGCAATTTCAAACAACAAAAAATATTTAAACTGGAAAGCTTCAAAAAACAATTCTAAAATTTCGAAATTTTACTAATTGTTTAAATAGGTACTCTTATGTAACAAGTAAAAATAAAAATAAAAATTGTGATTTATGTAAAGAAAAGTTAAATATTGATATCATTGAAGATTTCGATCATTTTTTTATGGGACTGTCCGGCCTATAAAATAAATCGAAAAATCTGGATATCTGAATTTTTTGAAAAAATTAAAAAATTAATAATATCGGAGATATTATTAATAAAAAGAATTCATCATATATATTATCATTAGTAAGTGATAATAAAATTTGTGATTCTTTAACAAAATTTCTAAAAAAAGTTTAGAAATTAGGGCACACAGGAGAAAAGCAATTTTCTCTCTTCAAAAATAAAAAAAAAAAAAAAAAAAAAAGTATAAAATTTTAATCTAAAAAAATTTTGATTTAATGTTAAATTAATTTTTTTCCATTTTTTAATTTCCCCAAAAAATAAGAAAATTAATGTAATCTTAACAATGGATTTATGATTCAAAAAGGGTTGTTACAATGAATATATTGAGTATGTTCAAGAAATTGGTCACAAGAGGGTTAGAAAGGTTTGTTGAAGAAAAAGAGGGGTTGAAAAAAATTCCATTGAAATGCTTTTATCACATATTGTTGTTCCATATATCTATAAATAAAAAACTATCTAATTTTTACAAATTTTCCATCTGGACAAAAAAGTGAAACAGGAAAAAAAAAATTTAACATATTTTTTAATTGGAAAACTTGACTGAAAGACAAGAAATCACAAAAACCTGAAAATTCAAAACAAGAACCATTAATAAAAGAAAAAATAAATGATACAAGGCAAAATGGAGGATTAAACACAATAACACTTTTTTAACGCTCTCTTTTGGTAAGGGTTCTTCTTTGATTGATCTATTATTAAAAATTTCTTAAAAAATTGAACTTTTTTTGAGATCTCCTAAACCATTTCTTGGATTTTGATAAAAAAGGGGATTTATTTTTTTTTTATTGGTTTGATTGAAAATAATATAATGAATTATTCTTTGAAGTTAATTTTTTTTCTTCTATTAGTTGATTTTACTTTTCTTTTTTATAAGGTTTCCAATTAAAAATCTGTGTTGAACTTTTTTTTCTATTTCAGTTTTTTTTTACCATTGGCTAATTTTCATAGGATCACTGAATGCGAAATTCCTCAGAACCTTTCCCACAGTACCCTTCAATCCAATTTGTCTTGAAAATGGCAATAGATTTTTTCAGAAAAACCAATACAAAAAAAAAAAAAATGTCACATTATTAGACCAAATATTTTTGGTATATTTGATAATGGAAATTTTATTCAAATATCAAATAGAGTAAACTCTACTATCGAAAGTATTGTTAGGGAACTTTTTTTCCAAGAAAACACAAAAAGAATAAAAAGGACCAAAAAATCTCAGAGAAAAAAACAAATCTTGGTAAAGTATTATTATTATTTGTAGAGACGTTGGAACAATTAAAGTAGCCCAAGGATCAAAAATCATAAACATTGCGATCTTTTAAACTTAGTGTTGTTTATTGTGAATGTTTGAAATGATCATTATTTTTCATGTAAGAAAATTGTGATTGCTTTTCTTTTTTATTATCAGGTTTCTTAAAAGGGGTGTTTGAGTTTAGGTATCTAAAAATTTCCTTTGAGGGTTTTTAATTAAAAAATACAGTCAGCTGACTTTTTATCCCGCAAGGTAAGATCATGCATAAGGTACAAAATAATGAATTTACTGCAAAATTCAACAAATTACTGAAATGTTTTTAAAATATCGTTTTTTTTTTTACAATTTTTTACTCTTCTTGAAAGAAAGAATTTTATTGTGGTAAATTCAAAGAAACTTTGGAAAAGTGTTGATTTTTGAAATTTCGATTTAAATGAAATGGTTAGAAATTGATTTTGTGGGTTTATAAAAAGACGATTGATGAAAAATTGTTTTAATATTTTTATGAATGTAACAGTAAGTAACAAAAAAAACAAGTACACAGAAAAAAAGATAGTTCATAAAAACGCACAACCTTTTTTTTTTCAACCCAAACAATAATCCAAAAAAAAATTAATGTTCCTCTAATTGAAAAACTGTGCCTTAAGGACCTAGTCTCTATTATTTTTTTTTGACCAATTTCTAAATAAGGGTTTATTATCTAGAAATATATTTAATATTGAAAATAAACTGGGTTTTTCAAATCTTAGTAATTGGCAAATAATTTTCTCAATCTCTATTAAATTTAGGTAAAACAATTTAATAGAGATTAGTCCCTTAAAAAAAAAATTTATTTATTTTGTACCTTATTTGGTCCATTAGTGTGTGAGTGAAAAAGGTATAGTTCTGGACCAATAAAATGATTTTTTGATCCTAATTTGGGAATATATCCGATGAACCTTACTTCACAATTTAAATGAGACTGGATCAAAAAGTTTTAAGACGACTTGGTAAATTGCGACATAATCCTTAATTTCTGAAAAAAATAATTTTTTATTTGTATAAAATTCAAGGGATCGGTGGTGTAACAAACTTTTTACAAGTTGTTTCTTCTCAAAAAGAAAGATTCAAGAAAGTGACCAAAAATTTTTTATTTTCTGGGGGTTATGAAATATAAAATAAAAGTTATTTTTGTTTTTAAACCTTTTTCTTTTCTTTTTGAAACAGATTTTTGTCTTTTTGTTGTTGATTACTGGTTTGTAAAATTTTAAAATGTCTTACACAATCACTAAGGTGAATTTTCCTCAATAAAAGTTTTTTATTTTTGAAATTATATTTTGTAATAATTCTTTGTTCTAAATTGATTCGATCATCCCAAAAAGATGGGAAAAAAAAACAACAAATAAAAAGCAGAAGGGTTTATCAAAGAAGAAAAGAGAGGGAAGTGTTAAGATTAGTTACCCAGATTTGAAGTCTAATTTTAGTTTTTTTATATTCAATTAGTCTTGCACCAAACTCAACACCAATTGTTAAATCATGAACAGGCTGAAATCTTTTATCTGTGAATTGCAACAATAAACAAGATTTACCAACACCAGAATCTCCAATTAGGACAAGTTTATATAAATAATTGTACGACATCAATTTTTGTTTTGAGCAAACAACCAAAAAAAAATCAATTTTTTTCTATAATTTTATGAAAAAATGAAAATATCTTTTTCCTTTTTAGATTTGTATATTTTTGTTTTGGGTTTCTCAAAATGAACTATTTTATCCAAGTAAACAGTAATTCATTTTTTTCAATGTATCTTTTTCAAAAAATTTTTGGATCTCATCAAAAACCTCAAGTTATGAAATGGAATATAGTGGTTTAGACAGGAAAATTTTTATTATTTTCAAGTCCACGTACCAATGAAATATTTTTTTCAATTATTAGAATTGAAGGACAATCTTTATTTTGTCTTCAGCGAGAACCGAAATCCAATGTTGTAAATAGAAAAAAAGGTTTCTAAGAAGAATTATAAAATAATAATCTAAAATATAGTAAATTTTCGGATATTTTTGTTCTTGAGAAAATTATTTTTTGATCCCAAAATTTTTGGATTTTCCAGCACTATGAGATAAATTTAAAAAGGAATTTTTTTATCTCTTGATACCCTAACTTTCAACCTTATATCCAAAAACATTTATGTCATTTGCTTTCGCTCTATCAGAATATAAAATGAAGTGGAAAGTATGTATATTGAGAGAATTTTGATTTTCGAACATTTTCAAGGCAAATTATCAATTTTGATTATTTAAAAAAAACTAAATTTCAAAATTTTTAAAATAGTTAAAATGGTTAAAGAATAAGAATACTACAAGTTTCCTCGAATTATAATTAATTTTGATTTTCAATAATATTTTAATCATTTTTTATTTTTTTTATAGTTTTCCTTAAATTTTTTCATTAATAAATCTTTGACATTTGATCATTATTTTTTTTTAAATGTTTAGGATTAGGTTCTAGTTGAGTTTAGTAATAGGAATTCTCAGATATGTTGAGTTTGTGGAATACTGCCCTTTTATCAATAAAAAATTATTTTGATATTGTTAACAAAAATTATTAAATAATTTATTGTTCACTCATTTCATTATTTTTGTAGCACTAATCTTGATTTTTAGTTTTTCATTTTATTTTTATTTATTTAGATAAATAGAAGTATATATAAAAACATTAATACAAGGTAACTTAAATGCCATTGGTGGGGAAGTTTTCCAAAATATCAAAAATGATTTTTGGAATCCCCTCTAATAATTAAAAATTACAAAAATACATAAACAAATTATTTTTTTTTTTGCTTTTTTTTTAATAAACAAGATTAAAACACATTCTAAGTTTCTCAGTAGTCAAATATTCATGGTGAAATTTAAGGATAAAATCAGAGATTTCATGATTATTAATTAATGAAAATAATTACAAACTATATTATTTTAAAATTAATTCACTCGGATTTTTTTCTTTTAATTTATTTTGAAAAATTAATAGAAATGTTTACATAAGAGGAAACTACCCATAAAAATGGACCAATATTTTTGATAATTTCTTTCTGTTCATACTATAAACATAAAGGACAAAATTTATTTGAATTTTTATTGATTACATAGTAATATCTATTAAAGTAATTAGTTATTGACGGGAATTTTAGAATTGTAATCTTAAGGAATATCTTAAATAAGTTTGTGTTTTGAATAGATTATTTTGAATTTTAATTATTGTGAAATTGTTTTATCAGGTGCTTTCGAGTATGTTAATATTAAGTGTCAATGGGTGTCGGAGAGTTACATCAAGTTCTTTCAAGCGGCTACCTTTTCCATTATTCAAAATAAAGTAGTAAAATATTAGATTTGACTAAATTCTTTTGCACTACTGATAACCAAGCAACATTTCCAGTTTGTGTTGGGTTTTTTTTTTAATTTCTGAAATTAAAAAAATATTTAATAAATTTTGGGTTTATTCTTTTAATATTTAAGAAACCATAACTTTTTTTCCAATACAAGGAATCCAATTATATAATATGTGTGTGATTGTATGTTTCTTTTTTTTGGCCAATTAATACTTTTGAATTCTCATTATATCTATTATTTGTCTTTTGTCGAATTTTATTAATTTTTCCAAATATAAAAAAGTAATTTTTTTTATTTATTTTTTTTTGAATTTCAAAAGTTTTTTTATTTTCCTGAAATTGCTCATAATTTCAAAAAAGTGGATTTTTCTCATTATTTTTGATTAGAGATGTTTTCAAATTTTTGGAATAGAATTTATTTTTTACCCAGATAATAAATTTTCAAATAAAAATCACTTTTAACATATCATAATTTGTTTTGTCGATATTCTTTTAAGTTAATAAATCAGCTGTTTATCGTAAAAGGGGGTTATACAAATTTAAAATACTAATATTGGTTGAAATCTAAAAAAAAAAAAAAAAAAAAAAAAGGGGGTGGAAAACATATTATCTTTTTGTCAATTCTTGAAATATTTAAATTAATTGTGTTTTTTATTCAGTTAAAATATAACAAAATGGATCTCATAAATAACAGACCAAGCAAATAAATATCATGAACTAACAAGTTACAATTAATTTCTGCAAAAAATCTCTTGGTAAATGAAAAAAACAAAAAATGAAAATGAATAGTATTTGAATTTTTTTCCGTTTTAGTATTAAAGTATATCTAGGTACATAGTTGAAAATAAAAAATAATCGTAAAGATTGTTATTTTTAAGTAAAAATATATAAATGAAAGATAAAAATCATAATTATACTGTCAGTTCCACTTTTAAGGCACAAACTTTCAACGAAATTTAAGGCACACAAAAAATCTCAAATTAAGGTACAAAATTCAGATTCTAGTAAAATAAATTGTAAAAAAAAAAATTACAAATTTTGTGCCTTAATTTGAGATTTTTTTGTGCCTTAAATTTCGTTGAAAGTTTGTGCCTTAAAAGTGGAACTGACTGTATTAATATTAACGAGGAATTGTATAGTATGAAGAAGAAAGGTATTTTTAGTTCAAGGTGTCAGTAAACAGTATTTACAAAAAAGATTCTTAAAGATTTATTAGTAAATTCCAAAAAAAAATATTTATCACATGTCGGAATTGGAAAAAGTAGTAAAAATGAATTATTAGACCAGACTTGATTGGAATGATTTTTTTAGAAATAAATTGATGTTTGTAAAAGTTTAAATTCATTTTTCTCGTTTTTCAAAATTCAAAATGAACTTAATCCCAAATTATTTCAAAAACAATTATAAATACCTTCTAAAAATTTTAAAATACTTAAAATAAAAAATAGGCAAAAGAAAACTCATTTTATTATATTTTTCCAAACCTAATATAAAACCACATTTAAGTTACATATTATTAATGTTTTTATAAGTAATTATTTTCATCCAAATAAAAGAAAAAAATAGAAAACGGAAAATTAAAACGAGAGTGTATCTAAAAGAATGAAACGAGCTGAACAAAAAATGGATTGCTAAATTTGTTGAAATTTCACCAACAATTGTTGATCGTTCAAATGTTACGATACTATCTATCAATAATATGTATTTGATTTTCCAATTTAAAAAACTCAACACAAACATTCTATCAATTATCGAAAAAAAATCCAGATCTAACAAAACAGATTACGTAACTGGAAAAAAGGAAATCAAAACAAAATAAAAAAAGGTCAAAAAATGACGAAATAGTTTGTAAAATCAATAATTATTTTTAAATTGGGTGTAAAGCGGAATAATTCTATTCTTTCAATCATTAAAAATGGGTCCAAATTTTTGGAATTTAGTTTATATTATCTTTTGAGAAGAAAGAAATTTAATACTCTAAATATAAAGTTTATTTAAATATTTGTTAAAAATAAATTATGGTGTTTTGAATATATCAATTTCTAAAAATATATGTATAATGCCTCATAATAATTAAGAAAAAAATATCCATATTAATTATAATCGAAAGTCAATAAAAATCTATAATTATTCCAAAGATTAAATCCCAATGATTATCAAGCTTTAAATGGTTGAATAAGACATGTGTTTTTTTTTTATTTATTTTCGAAATAGGACAAGATAAAATTCCAAAACTTGTCTAGATACTGATGTATATATATTTTTCTATTTTAAAAATTATTAAAATATTGATTTTTTCAGATAATTCTCAAAAATTGGTATTAGCTTTTCAAACAATGATTGTAAAATAAATATGTTTTTGTTTATTTTTGAATGCTAAAAAGATAAAAACATATCATTTATTACAATATAAATTGTGGGGGTTGTGTTGGTTATAATTACTATTTTTCTTTGGTATTTATTAAAGAAGATGATTTAATAAGAGAAATTATGGTAACTGATTTTAATTTAAAACTCTATATAATATTGATAGAAAAGAATAATATGGGAATTTCTTGAGATTATTGGAAGTAATCAAATTGTCCATAAAATGCCATTTTTAGTAAAAATGAAAATTATATAGTTCTATACTAACATTAAATCTGAATCATTATAAATTTTCTAGGTAATTTAAAATATTATTAAGAAATATATTTTTTTTACAAGTATTAAATATTCAAAAGCTAATCAAAGACAAAATAGTAAATTATGTGGGGTTGGTTTTTTATTGGTTAATAAAATTATCAATATAACTTGAGGAGTGTTAAACGGAAAAAAATATTATCAAATCAATTATAAGATTTTCTTTTTAGCTTAAAAAAAAGTGAAAGAAAGTTATTTTCGAATTCAAATCTGTTTTTGGATTGGTTAGGTGGGTTTTAAAAAGTGTATTAGTCATATAGGATTTTTTCAAAGTATTGGTTGGTCTTTTTTTGCTATTAAAGTTTTTTTCAGGGGATTTTTTTCTGGGAATTACAAGAAATAAATTTAAAATTTGTTCAGAAAAAAAAATCCCTCAAAATTTTCTTTTTTAATTTTCTAGTAAAAGAAAAAAAAAGGAAATTATTTTTAATTTTTTTTTTTTCTTCGACAATCAAAAAGTAAAAAATAAAAAAAAATATAGCCAAAGTAATCAAAAATGATTTTTACTTGAAAAATGTGAAAAGATAAGATAAAGATTGATAATCCCTGAAACAGTAAAAAAAAAAAAAAGTGTCTTATATTAGGTGTGATGAAATGTTACTTTGGTTCTCAGATGACCACTCTTATACTTCATTTGAGTTTTAATATTGTTCAGAAAAAAAAATATATTGGCAAGAATTATCTTATTAAAAATAAAAAAAAAATTTCTTTGTTTGACGTGAATAATTTTATAAAAAAATTAATATTTACATTTTTTTTCTCAAGTATTATTTTCTTCACTAAATTATTTAATTTTTATCTCTCTTTTTCAAGTAACTATTCAAGTATTTTGAAAAAATAAGGCTAAGTATAAGAACACTTTGAAATCAGAAGGGTATTCAATAGAAGTGAAATTTTGCTTCAAATTTGACATTTTTTTGGGGACTAGAGATCCCATATAATATTACTTTTTTTGTAGATCTCAAAAATAAAGATTCAATTTGTTTTATTTGATAACTAATGGTGATGTAGAAAATAAATAAACAGAATAAAAAAAAAAAATTATAAATTTATTACAATATTAATTTTTTATGAAAATTTTAAAAAGCTAAATAAATAATAAATTTGATTTCTCAAACAGGTCTCCAATTATTGAAAAATGGTAATTAGAAATATTATTTTTGTAGTATAACATTTTCCAGTATTATTCGGGTTAATGAATTAAAATTAAATTTGATAATGATCACAACAAAAAAAATAATATTTATAAAAAATATAAATTGTGAATTGTTGTTTAAAAGAGTGAAGGGGAGGGATGATAATATATATCTGAAAATGGGTTACAGAATGCATTTTAAACATTGGTTGTGGAACAAAAATAACTATTGTTATTTCAGTTTTTTTTTAAAATAGTGCAGTTTCTTCATTCAAATATAAAATCAAAAATTGGTTACAACAGTAAATAATTTGGAAATTAATATATCCCTAAATAATTTTTTTTTTTTTTTATTTAAAAAACTGCTTTTTTTTTTTTATTTTTTGAATTTAATGTAATTATACAAAAATCAAGAACACCTCTGATGATAAAATATCCGAATCTATTTCGATAGATATAAATATCTTGCCAAAAATTGTAAAATTTGATATTTTTTTAAAAAAATTTACATTAAAAATACTCAATTTTTTTGAGAAATTTCTATCAAAAAACAAGATTTAAGAATTTAAGGTATCTAATTATTTTCAGAACCAAATTTAATTTGACGGAGATTTTTTGGTTTTACAGCAACTTTACAATTTGGGCATTTCTTTTGGTGTTTTAGCCATTCTGAAATACACTCCCGGTGGAAAACATGTCCACACGGTGTCGAAACACCTTCACTGTTCACACGTTCTAAACAAACAGTACATGTTGGTGGCTTAAAATTAAGAGAGGCTTTTTTTTGAGATTTTTTCATGAATTTTTGTTGTCTTTTGAATTTTAAATTTTCTTTTTCAAGCAGTATTTGGTGCTTGATGTCGTTGTTTGTTTCTAAATTTTTATCCAAGTCATTAAATAATTCGTCCATTACGGACAATGGGTTTATGTCATCTAAATTTTGTTTGTTTTTGTTTGTTGATTTTTTTTTCTTATGGGATTTTTTTTTTAATTTTTTCTTCCTTTTATGTTTTCTTTTTCTTGAATTTCTTTCGTTTTGGATTTTGTGTTTTCTTTTGTCCTTGTTTTTCTTTTTCTTTTCCTTTTCCTTTTCCTTTTCTTTTTCTTGTTCTTTTTCTTGTTCTTGTTCTTTTTCTTTTTTGTTTTTCTTTTCTTTTTCTTGTTCTTTTTCCTTTTTCTTTTCTTTTTCCTTTTTCTTTTCTTTTTCTTTTTCCTTTTTTTTCTTTTTCCTTTTTTTTTGATTTTGTTCTTTTTTGTTTTTCTTTTCTTTTTCCTTTCTTTTTCCGATCTCTTTTGGTTTTACTTCTTGTTTTTCTTTTTTCTTTTCTTCTTCAATAATGGTGTCACCATTATCTATGTTTTCAATTTCGCTTTCGGTTTCGTTTTCTTGATTGTTTGTTGCTTGTTTCTTGTATTTTGAAATTCTTAATTCATTTCTTGTATTTAATTTTCGTTTTTTTGAAGTGTTTGATTCAATTTCAGGATCAATACCAATAATTTCATTATTTGCATTGTTTTTCTGTTGCGTTGCAGACCTTAGCTTTTTTGTATTGCTTGAGCGTATAAAATCTTCTTCTTCACTAATGGGTGAACTTAAGGCATAGTCTGAATATTTATCATCATCATCGTCACTTGATGAGCTTGGGCTCTCACTTGGCAAATCGATTATTTCAATTTTTGCTGATGGGTTTTATAGTTTCGTTTGAATAAGTTCCAAATGGAATTTAGATCAACACATATTACAGAAGCGAAAAAATTAAAATAACAAACCTTTATTTTTCTTTTTTTGTTTTGGCATTATTTGGTTAAAAGATAGTCTGAAGAAAAAGTTAAATTTTCGGATGGTTTTAAAAAAATGAATAAAGTTATGAGTTTTTGAAAACTAATTTAAGAATTGTTTGATGTGGTTTTCAAATATAAAGTGGTTTTACCTTAATTTAAAGATTCTTTAAATCTCTTTCAAGTAAAATATTTTGTTTAAAAAATTGATTTATTTTTTATTAAAGTTCTTTGGTTTCAAACAATTCTCTTTTTTGAAAAGTGAAATAAAAGAAATGGTGTGTCCAAAATGGAATTTAAAACAATGAAAAATATATTTTTTGATTTTTTTACTCATTTCCAGATCTCTCTTATTCGTGTAAAACTATTAAATAGTACTCTAAATTTTCTACAAGATTTTAAGGTAGACTAAGTTTGTGACAACAATGGTGACAAAATGTTCAATTCTTTTCATTTAGAAAATACGAACACATATTTACATAACTGGAAAAGATTTAAATTCCATGAATGGGTGGAAGAATTTTTGATTTAGGTATGTTATTTAATTGTTCTGTAAAAAAATTGTCAAATTGGTTTTAATTTCAAAATGATTGTTCAAGGGAAAATTTTTAACTTTTTTTTACACATTGTTCACTGATCAATGAAGGTAGTGGAATTTGAAATTCCTCAATCTTGATTAACACCTATTGCTAAAATCTTAAAGTGAATTAAAAATAAATGAAAAAAGAATAGCATCAAAAAATCCCAAAAAAAAATCACTCATACGAATGTTTATAATTAAAATCTCAAATTAGGATAAATTGTGTCTGCTCGAATTTTAGTTCAAGGAATTGTTTTGGATTATTTTTTTATTTTACTTCTCAATATGATTTTATGGCTTTGTTTTTGATTTAAAATGAACAAAAAAAGGCCTTAAAAATATATGAAAACGAGAACATTTGCTATTATTTTACATTTAAAATTAATTTGTCAATTTTTTTCCAGTTTGGTACATTTCCTTTTTTAAGATGTTTTAGAATAATTATAAAATATTTCGAGTTTTTCTAATTGTGATCTGTAGGGGGGGTATCAAAAAAGTATCACTGTTCATGAAAAATCACAATTTCTACAAAAAAACATGAAAAATTCAAAAATAATTTTTGGGTGATCACGATCATTAAAAAATTTTTTTAAAAAAAATTAAATAGATGCTAATTTTGGCTGTTTGAATTACTTTAATTATAATAAACATTATTGGTTAATAAAAAAATCTTTTGTTCAAAAAGTATTAAAGATATTTAACAATTTACGTTGAAAATTTTAATTTTCCAGGTTTTTTTTAGATTTTTTTTGAAATTTAATATTAAAAAATTTGAAAATTTTTATTTTTACAAAGATAATAGGTCATTTTATTATATTTTAAAAGTGTTTTAAAATACAAATGGGTAACTTACAAATAGGGGATCAATTATTTTGGCATTTAAAGAATTATTTGTTCTTTTCTCTAATAGAAAGAAATTATCAAGTTGAAAAAAATATATAGAATTATTCGAGATTTTGGAATGAAAACAAGTATAGATAAAACGAAAAAAAATACCAATCCAAAAAGAAAATTATATTTAGGAATATGACTAGACAAACAAATTGATCTAAATTTTAATCTTGGGTAAGTTAAAAATAATTTTAAAATATTAATCAATATTTTACAACAAATGAAATTCACCAATGGGTTGAAATTTAATTTTTTTTAGAACGGTTCTACATAGTAAATGGATATGTGGGTTAAAAAAAATATTTTTTTAAAAACAAAAAAACATCACAGCCCAATATATGTGTGGATAAATAAAATAAAAATAAGGTATTTTTATTACAAAATTGCTGCCCCCATAGACTTATATATAAAACTTGTTCAAAAAACCGACTCAGTAAGAATGGCTATATACAAAGGGGGGTTTTTTCTAATTCAAAAATATATAATTTTTTGACTTTTTGCCAAAAAGATAATAATCTTAAATTTTAGATAATGGAAATTCCAAAGTGTTAACTGTTAAATAAACAGCTTGAAAGAGATAGAAATTGAATTTGTTAAATACCAACTTAAATGTTTAGAAAACTGCACCGGTTGTAAATGCCTCCATGTTTTCCAGTATTCGAAAGAATTGAGTAGAATCTTTGATCTTCGCCAATTATTTTAAATTTTTGAAAGTCCAGTCATCTGGTAATACTTGGCAACACTCCTCAAAAATATTTAAAACTAATTTCTATATTCAAAACATAATAATAGTCATATCTAGGTTTTACAGAATTCAAAATGGGTCAAGTAAAATCAGAGATTACACTCTATTTTTTTAAATTCTGGAATACCTAATACTAAACTATATTTAAAATTGAACCCACCAACTTCAATTTGAAAATTCATAAAATTAATAGATTATTCAATAGATATTCTTATATTCTGAACATAGGCAAATCAAAATACTGTAAATTGTGCAAAAAATCAAAAAAATCAGATATCAATCAAGATCTAAATCATTTTCTATGAAATTGTCCCGCCTAAGAAAATTATCGTAAAATTTGGATATCTGAATTAAAAATTTTTTAATATTTCTAAGAGATTTAAAAATAATAATATTATCACTATTTTTGATATTATTAGAAAAGGTATTACATCTTATTTATTCGACATTATATGTAATACATCTTTTTTGGTTCTTTAACAAAATTTATAAAGAAAAATTTAGGAATTTGGGTAAATAAGACGAATTAAAACATCATCTGTTAAAATATAAAATACATTAAATTTATTTATTCTTTTGAATTGGAAAAATTATTTGTTTTTGATTTTTTGATTACTTTTTTTTTAATTTTCGAAATAAACTGAAATTTTATTTACTTTTTCATTTATTCCAAAAAGTAAAAAAAAAAAAAAAAAAAGAGGTGGGTTTTCCAGAATTTAAAATAATTGGGTAAAATCTTTGATTTTTCTCTATTCTGTTGAATTACAGAAACCCTAGACAAAATGTGGGCACCCGAACACTTTAATTATGTTTTCAAGAATTTAAAAGAATGGAGTAAACTTAATAGGATTTTACTCTGTTTTTTTTTTTTTTGAAATCTGGAAAAAATATGTTTTCCATGACACTTGGTATACACTTTCGTAAGGTTGTCTCGAACTCAAAAGAATAGAGATAATTTAATAAGTTTTTAGTTTATTTCAAAAAGCAAAGAAAAACTAGTACATGGATTATTTATCATCATTTTTTTTTTTGTATTTGAGTTTTTTTAGAAGAGTAGAGTGTTTTAAAAACTATTAGTTATTATCTCTTCAAAAAAAAATTTCCTAAAGCTGAATTTAACTAAAATTCATTGTCATTTCCATTTAAAAAATTTTACATAAAAATAGACCTTTTTTTCTCGGCTAGAACTTTGAAAAATTACAGTGCAGTTAACAATAATAAAGACAACAACCCCAAGATTGTTAAGAACTGGAATTTTAATTATATTGTAAATAAACTGTATTAACATGATAATAAAATGATAATTGTGGTAATCTTTTTGTCTAACTTGGAATTTTCAATTTTATTTCTTTCGACAATTAATGTGTACTTGCATGAAAAAATAAAATTGGAACAAAAAAGTTAGACGAAACTACTATGTTCCTTAATCCATCATCTTAAATAATAGACTTTATTCCTAATAGAATCAAAAATGCAGAACTCTAAATTCATGAGGATATTCTATTTATTGTTGCCAAAATAACCACGATTTTTAAAAGTCTCTAGTCTAGAAAAAAGGTCTATTTTTGGGTAAAATTTTTTAATGGGGTTCCACAATGAATTTTCCTTAAATCCAACTTTAGGATATTTTTTTGAATAGATAATAACTAATAGTTTTGAAAACACTCTACTCTTCTAAAAACAATCAAATAGAGAAAAAAAATAACTGATGAGAAATATTCTGTGTCCTAGGTTTTTTTTACTTTTTGAAATAAACCGAAAATTTATTTAAATTTTCTGTTTATTACAAAAATTAAAAAAACTCTAACGGAAAAATCAAAAAAAAAATATTTTTTTAAATTTATATCAATGAATAATTCTTTAATAATACAAATAATTGGTTACACATTGGGAAGATATTTATTAAATTTAAAATATTTTTAAAATATATGATTATCACCTCTTATCTGAGAAGAAAAAAAAAATATTCAAATTTTTTACTATTAAATTGAAAAAAATTATTACTGGAAATTTAGATTTTCCAACTTTAATTGTTAAATATCTCAAAAAATAATTTTTGATCCAAGATCTTTTATTTACCAAGAGTGTTTATTATAGTGAGGTTATTAAAAAGTGAAAAATTAGCAACTGTTTAATTTTTTTTTCAAAAATTTTTTTCATGATTATGGTGTTGAAAAGATTCGATTGTTTTCTTAAAATTTTGATTTTTCCGAATGAGATTAATTTTAAAACTTTTTTGGACGTAAACTACTCTTTGTGCGGGAGTGTGCCAATTAACAGTAAGTGGTTTGTCCCTTAATTGTGATCATTGTGTCACAAATACAATACTTTAATATTATAAAATATTTTACTATTATTTTCCAATTAAAAAACGAAAATTTTTAGTTCACATTCAAAAATATTTTCTCGTTAATAAGTTAAAGTAAAATCCAAAGATCTTTACAACATCATTTAGAAATGATATTTTTAGACAATATATTATACTTCCAAAGTTTAACTCAAAGACAAAATATTTACTCTCCTAATTTGATTATAGCAGTAATAATTAATCTTCATTTTGGAAATTGAAATAAAAATTTTCATTTTTTATTTGGAAAATAACAGTATAACGATTTTTTAGAGTAATTTGGGATATTCGATACTAATATCATTTATTTTCAATTACAAGACATTTTAAATGTAAACAAAAATACAGTTAGGTTGATCTTTAAAATCAAAATAATCAACTTTGAAGATTCTTATTTTTGATCTTGAAAGAATTATAATGTTTTTGAAAAATCTTTTTATCTTTTAATTTGTAAATCAAAATTAACGAATTTCAAAAGAAATATTATTACACACTTTAGTGATTGTCTGGTTTATAATTCTCATTTTCCATAAATCAAATTAGAAAGAAAAGTGAATTTTTATTTTTCAAAAATCAGACAATTCATTTAAAATTCAAAAAAATCAAATTTGTTCAGTATTTCTATCCGTTCATTTAGGTTCTTGCATTTATCACGAGATAAAAAATTGTTAAAAAAATTTTTATTCGATAAAAAAATTCTTCTTTAATCAATAATAGAAAGTTAATTCCATTCCCATTTTTGTTTTAAACAATCAAATAATCTTTAGAAGTTTTCGAAAAACTTCATTTTTCTTAACTCTTGTACTTTCATTGTTTTTTTATAATTAACATTGGCTTCAAATTATCAATAAATAAAATGTCACGTTTGGAGCAAGTTCCAAAGTTTTTAAACCAACCTCTCCATAAGTTAAACCATTTAACTTCTGAATTTCAATCATTAAATTTGATCAAACCGTAACGATTATTCCTTTTTTTTTATCAATATCCAAAAATAACAAAAAAAAAACGCACAAGAAAAAACAAACCTTTCTCTTTTTCAATCAAAAAATTCCATAACTCCCAAAAATGGTTTAACCTTTTTTTATTAATGAGACTTAATTTTCACTGGATCGACTTTTACAAATAATTTCTGAATAACACCAATTTAACTTTTTGGAAATAAAACTTTTAAAAATTGAAAGATTTAAACAAGAAAAAAAACGTTTCTTCTCAATGTTTAAGAACAAAACTGATTTTTAAATCAATAATTTTTTTTTATTTTATTTATTTTTAATTTTTTATGAAATAAACCAATAATTTTCCTTTTTCGTTCCAACCAAAAATTGATAAAAAGTTCGATTTACACACAAGATTTTTTATCAAAAAAAAAAGAAAACACACGTGTTGTAATCCCTGTTCCAAAGCAAATATCTGGAACAAAAACAGAATTTTTTTCACCGATCAATTCTGGGGCATTTCAAAAATATCAAGAAATATCACAAAGATTGAATCGAAAGAGATCCATCCCTTACTCAACCTCAAACTTGACAACGTTTTGGACAAATAATGGACTCAATGGCACTTCTTTATTTCAAAGCATCGTGAAAAAAAAGGAACGCCACAAACGAAGGAGAAGAAGGTTCCAAATCACAGCCATTGATTTGGGTGATCAAGAAGAGATAGAAAGGTTAAGAGGGGAACTAAACGAAACCCCAACTTCTCGTGATCAGTTTAAAAACTTTCTGGCAGATCTCAAAGAAATTGTTTGTTTTTCTTTTCTTTCTTTTTTTATCCATTATTTCAAATGAATCAATTGTTTTGATCTTATTTTTTTTCGAGTAAAAACATTTTTCCACCAAACACTATTCTTCCAATGCGTTTTGAAATTTAAAATTCTTCGTGAAACATACTTTTGTTGTTTTTACAAAAATAATCAATTTACCGGTTTTTTAAAAATTTAACGATCTTTTTTCAAAATTCCTAATTATTTCCCACAATGATGCTCCCAAGAGAATTTATCAATAACAGCTGCTTTACAAAAGTACGAACAAAAGGTTTTAAAAGTGGCACTTCAAACTCTCGAATGTATCCCTTTTAAGCAGTTTGGATTACATTTTCTAAAACTTTGTTTCCTTATTTTATTAAAACGGTTGTACTGAAACCCAAGATTTCAGCTGATCATTTATAAAAGTTTGTTTATCAAGAAAATTTATTTGTTTGTTTTCAACAACGAAAACCCACAAAAATCAAAGAAACACTTCAAATCGAAGTCGTTTTCAAAAACTTTTCAATATTGTCTTCAAAACAGTCAACCAAAATTTAAGAGATCATATTTTAATACCTCTCTTGAAAACTTTTTGGGTGCTTCTTTTTTGAAAAGACTTTTCAAAATAAAAAGAAATTATTTTTTTTTGAATTTGTTCGTAAATAATATATTAGCTGTGATTAGAAGAAAAAGTTCGAGCCAAAGAGAAAAGGTCTGTACCAAGTAAGGTGTACTCACTCAAAAAATACCTAATACTTGAAAGATTCTGGTATAAGGAAAGCAAATTGCTCTTTGTATCAAGTTCTTTTAGGTGACAAATATAATTTACAATTTATGAGTTCATCCGTTGCCTTCAAAATTGAAATATAGAAAACATTCCTAAATCAAAACACATTAATATTTTAATAAGAAGGTGTGCATCAGATACCCTGGTAAAAGATATTCCCCAAAGAATGTAAAAAAAAAATAAAACAAAATAAATACAACCAATTTATTCAACCTGTGAATTTTTTTGTTTCAGGTTTTATTACAAATGGAAATAAAAATTCATAGGTTGAATAAATTGACTGTAAACTTTGTATCATCATTGTGTCACAAAAAAATTTCCTAAAATCAATTATTTTTGAGAATTTACCTTTGAAAAATAAGAAGAAATAAGTAGAATAACACAAATCAGAGAAAACTTGATATACTTATGAAGTAAAACCAATGAATCCAATATATTTTCTAAAAAAATGAAAAAACCAAAATTCATAATCAAAGATCCCATCCAAAAAAACAACAAGATTCATTTTGATTTTCTGTTTGAAGATCAAAGAAAAATCTAATAGAAATCTATATAATTTCTCTACAATCATTTTCACTTTATCAATGAAATTGAAATAACACCTTTTTGCTAAATGACTATCGATCTTGAAATAAAAAAAATAATTTACAAAAAAAAATAAAAGTACCAAAAAAAAAAAAAAATGTGAGAAAATTCCAAAAATAAATTTAATCAAGTTGAAATAATAAATACTTTTCTTTGATTATCCACCCAAACCCTTTAAACACATACAATTGACCTGTTACAAATATACCCCATAGTTGGGAAATATTGTATTTTAATCAAACGATAAAGGGGGGGCAATCAAATAATAAAATTATACATTGGTATTACCTAACTGAAAAGAATAAATTTAAAGTTTAACTGTTGATATTGTGTCAAAAAATTCATATTTTATTGTTACAGATGTACCGTTAAAAAACACTTTATCCATTAAAGAGAGGATTCTGCAGTGAACATGTTTGTAACTTCTAATTCAAATAGTGAATAAACACTGCCATTAGTAACATTTTAAACTAAATTTAGTTTTCTTGATTTTTAGATTATAGTTTATTTTTTTTTTTAAATGCTACCAAAAAATATTTTTGGTCTATTAATGTCTACGCTTCTTTTCAACGACAAGCTGGCTATTAACATCCGATTTTTAAAAAAAAATTGATCTTAATAATTTCTTTTTAAAAGTGTAATTGTTTAAGAAAGTTCAATAATCTCTAATTTACTAAAAAAAAAAAATAAAAACAATAAAAAAAAAAAATAATAATAATAACCTTATTAATTTATTCATCATAATAGTTAAATAATGATCTAAATAAAGGATTAGAATTTTTTGAGGATAAATTAAATATTTTACCGAAAAAATTACATTCGAAAGTATTTTTAGAATTTGCCTATTATGCCAAAAAGGAAAACATGATTCATAAGGCAAGAAATTTCTTTCGAAATGCATTACAATTAAACCCATGCTCGTTTCGTACATGGCTTGAGTTTGCGAAGATGGAGGAAGAAATAGGAGAATTAGAACGAACTAAGCAAATCTTATTGTGCGGCACTCAATTTTGCCCTGGAAATGACAATTTATTAATTAAGACCGTAAAGCATTTAGAAAAAATGAATTTGATTGATCAAGCAAGAGAATTATTATCTAAAGAATCTCAAAAAAGCACAAAGGTAATTGAAGAAACAACAAACTCATGGAGAATCTCACTAGAATATGCATTGTTTGAGGCACGAAATGGCAAACTGAATAAATCAAGGCAAATAATTGATGATTTAATTAATAAATTCCCAAAGTCATCACCTATTTTTTACGAATCTGCCAAATTGGAATTAAAACATGGTAATAGGAAAAGGGCATTAAAATTATCAATTCTAGGAATTGAATCAAACCCAAGATATGGGCCATTATGGTTTACCTTATTTAAATGCGAAGAAGGAGACATCTCAAATTGGGTGAAATTGGCATTAGAGAACATTAGTAAGGAATTGATTTGGAAGGTTCATTACGAAAATGGGAAATGGCATGAAAGATTTGGGAATTATTTGCTATCAAGATTTGAATACTGCCAAGCCATTTTAAGTTGCCAAAAAAATTTAAGATGGAAAATATGGCTTTCTGGTGCCCGGAGCGATACCTTATCAGGGAATTACCAAAATGCAAGAAAGCTGTTAACAAGAGCATTAGAGGAGGTACCAAGAAAGAATCGGGTAATTGTATTAATTGAAATGGCGCGATTGGAAGAGTATTTGGGAGATCTACCAAAGGCAAGGTATATCCATAAAAAGGCCAAAAGGGAAAGTAAGAGAGAATGGAAGGTCTATTTGGAATCCATCTTATTAGAGATAAGGGCAAACCAAATCGATGAAGCCATCAAATTGGCAGAAGAAGCCCTGGCGATATATTCCTGCACAGGCAGATTATGGTCAGTGTATATCCAATTGATGTCGCATAGGGGAATTAAGGAACAGCTCGGCACATTCCGAAATGCAGTGAAAAGAGTACCCAAATCGGGGGAAGTCTGGAACGAAGGTGCTCGAATCCTATTACACCCAATGTCGCCCTTTTTTAATCTCAAAGAGGCAAGGAGATTTTTAAATTTTGCAATCGAATTCACTCCCCAGTTTGGTGATTCGTTTATTGAATACATTAGATTGGAAATGCTCGAAAATGGGGGCAATGAAACAGCAATGAAAAGATTGAAACAAATTTGTATCAACGCAAATCCTAATTATGGACTTTTGTTTAACTATGTGAAACAAAAAATTCCAGGATTCCCTAATATTAAGCAAATTTTTAAACTAACGAAAAAAATCATTAAGCAAGAATTGTCATTGCATTCGAATTGCTATCAGAACGCAATACTGGGATACCAAAATAGAGAAAATATTTGTAACTCAAATGTTAAATTCATACAACAAATCCCAGAAAGAGACTTAATAGAAACTATTTCCTTTTCGGAAAACCATAAAAACACAGAAGACTATATTACAGGAATATCGCAATTCAACAGAATGTTTCGTAACACACACTATTTGTCTCAAGAGGAAAAACGAAAAATCATTTTTGGAATGAATTTAATATCCTAAAAAATGAATTTTTTTTTCTTTTTTTTTTTTTGAATTGTCTTGATTTATCTTAATTTACCTTTAGGATTTTATTTTTTATATCTGTTTATAAAATAATGTTTCAATTTCATTATTTATTTAATTTATTGATACATTGCTTCATAAACCCATTTATTTTTTATTAAGAATTATTTTTGAAATAAATTCAGTTAAAAATTTTAATTTTTTTTTTTAAAGTAGAGAATATAAAAACTCTATTGGCTTTTAATTTTTTCTTATTATTCTTATTATACATTTTCTTATTCAATTCGTTTTATTTTTTGTAAAGAATTAAAAATATTCATATTAACTAAATCAATTATTTTTCAAAATTGTTAATCCACATTATAAATCTCAATGAAAAGTGTTTTTACGGGTTTTATCCTATTCCTGATTAAAATAAATTTAATTTTTAAAGAATAATCAATTTTTGTTTTCAAAATTTTTTTTTTTCTTTTTCTTTTTTAAAAAAAAAGAAAAGTCAAGAAAAAGAGATCTTATAAAATACCAACAAACATTAACAAAATTGAAGCTATGTAAGGTCTTTAAAATACAGAAATTTATTGTCAAAAAATATACATCTGAACAGTTTTATTTTTATAAAAATTTTGAAATAAAAAAAATTTAATACTTTGTTCAAAAATTGTGACTCACTTTTTTTTTAGGTTTTGAATAAATATTTTTGATTTTTTAAAATATCAAATCTTTTATATTGATATAGTAAATGAAACACAAATTACTACTAAGATTTTATTAATTATAACTTCTATTTACAGAATATTTTTTTTTAAACAAATCCTATTATTTTGACAACCCCCCCTTTAAAGATATATTTAAGAAAGATATTTTTTAACTTTGTTGTCTGAATATTGATGAACCAACCCATTTGTTGAATCTCAAAATAGTGATCCTTGAAAATTTTTTAGTATTTTAAACGATTACAAGGATCATTTTTAATAGAGAGGACATATTTATTAAAATTGTACATATTGATTTTTTAGTTACATTTCGATCATGAAATACAGAAATGATTTGACCAACCTCGATTTTTTTAGAAATTCTTTAATAATAAACAAATTTTGCTAAAATTTTATATTTGATTTTATTATTCCAAATAGTACTAGAATTAGGAGAATAGAAAAGTCAGGAATGTTAGTCAAAATATTAATTAAAGGGGATTTATTGTATGAATAATCCCATTTGCCAATCTTAAAAAAATCCAATAATTTGTATTCTTAGATAACCAAAATCAATCTTTTTCGTATAATAAGTTAATTTCATAATATAAGCTTAATTTCAAAAATAGGGGCAAATTTTTGATTGAAAAAAAATTGTAGTTTCTCATTTAGTGAATACCAAAACTCAACCCAGAAAAATCAGAACTTAAAACTAAAAAATAACTGTCTAAAACACCCTTTTCTGTTTTAATTATTATTTCTAATAAAAAGAATAGAGAAAAGAAACCCATTAAGAAAAAAATAAATCTGACCCTATTTTTTGAAATGATTTTTCATCTTAAAATTATCCATTTAAGATTCACCATTGCTTCCAAGAACCTTTTGAAACAACTTTCCATCAGAGTTATCAGATTTTTACTATTTACCCATTTGGTATCAGCCCAAACTTTCTTTGATACCTTTTTCAAGATAAAAAGAATCTCAACAAAAGAAAGAAAAAGAAAAAGAAAAAGAAAAAGAAAAAGAAAAAGAAAAGAAAAGAAAACGAAAACAAAACCAATTTTTTGAATGTACAACAAATAACTCAAAGATAAAATGAATACGATCACATTCATCACATTGTCTCCAAATGAAAGAGAAAAGAAGATCTTATTTGATCTTGCTATTTCTTCACTTTTCAAGGAACCATTGTAACTCATTAAAGCAAATTTGGTTGATACTTGTTTTCGAAGCAAACACTTCTTGGGTGTTTTACTTTCTTTGAATTTTACAATCCCTTTCTCCAATGCTAATTAATCTCATCTCTTGAATATTAACGATTTTCAAAAATGTTCTTGTTCATTCAACATAAAAATAAAAATATGGAATCATTTTGAAAGAAAAATTGCAAAAAAATGAATTTAACTTTGGGAAATTTTCATTAAAAGAAGATTGTTTCTTGATATTAAATATTCAATAATGACTTTTAAAAGATATTGGGTTCAGAATATTTGGTTAACATAACACACATACCAATAATTTATAAAATACTAATGATGACCCTATTTTTGAAATTTGGCTTTGAAATCATTTTATATTTTATTTTACTAAAATTCAATTTTTAAATAAATTTGTTAAATTAAAAACCTTGGATTAAAAATCCAAGTAATTTGTGATAAATATAAAAATTACCAGAAAATAAATTTTCAAAGAGAGACAATAAAAAGAATCTCCAAAACTCAATATAATAAATAAATATTATCACACACCTCTTTAATTATGATTTAGTTTTGAAATATTTCAAAGATAAGAAGAATTAGAACTGATTAAAAGATTATACTAAAAATATAAAATGAGAGTAGAATTTTGTTTGTGCTTCAAAAAAAAGTACCTACTATACTGATCAACTCATTAAAGAAAAGAAACCCTTCCAAAAATTCATTTCTTAACAAAAATAACATATTAATTCCTAATAGAGGAAATTGAAAACTAAATTTCAAATAATGGAAGAGTTCTTTACTTTTAATAAAAACCTTCTACTTAGAAGTAATCCCTTAAACAATTATAATTATGAAATTAACATGAGTTGTTTTTATTATTACAGTTACCTTGAATTCCTGATTCAATTCAATGAAAGATTGATTTTAAAAATTCTTTTTCATTTTTTTATTTATTAATAATTTCTGTAAGATTCTTTTTTTTTTTGATTTTGAAATCTCTCAATAAATCTTTTCTTTTTCTTTTTTTCAAACTCAACTAACCTTATTTTATTCAAAAAACAATTCAATTTATTTCATTAGAAACTAAGAACACAATGGGAAAATTAAAAGTTAGAGAATTACGTGAAAAAAATAGAGAAGAATTAAATAAGCAACTCGAAGAACTCAAAACAGAACTTTGGCAATTACGTGTAAACAAAGTGTCCTCTTCAAACGCTTCCAAATTACCAAAAATGTAAGTTCACCAAAAACTAATGCTTTTTTTTTTCATCAGAAAGGATCAAAATTTTATTTTCTTTATTAAAATTTTGCTTTTTTTTTTTTTTTTTTTCTTTTCTTTATCAAAAAATCTACTTTTCTTTTTACAAAACAAAAAAAACAACAGAAAATTAGTTAGAAAAGACATTGCACGTGTTTTAACTGTAATCAATCAAAAAAGAAAAGCAGCAAATAGAGAACAATTCAAATCATACAAACACAGCCCACTTGATCTTCGTAAAAAAAGAACAAGAGCAATCAGAAGAAGACTTCCATTAAAATATGCACTTGCAAAAACTGAAAGACAAAAAAAACGTGAAAAACACTACCCACAAAGAAAATTTGCAGTAAAACTTAAATAATTAAATTTTAAGTGATATTTTTTTTTTCTTTCTTTTCAAAAGGATAATTAAAAACAAATTTAGATCTTTCATTTTTTATTGTTGTTTTTTTTTTTTTTTTTTTGTTTTTAAAAAAAAACCATTCAAAAGTCCTTATGGTTTCACTATTCAATCTAAAATTTAAGATAAAAATTAATATGCTATTTGGATGAAAAAGATCTCTTCTTTTTGGCTTTGCAATTGATTTTTCCATTTGACTAAAATATGCCACTTTTGAAAAGAAGGGTATATTTTGGTCAAAATTAAGATGTTTTTTGATGCTAAAATAATAACGTTGCTAATCATGCTGTCGAAGCTAAAATTATTAAAGAATAAATAAAAGTGTACAAATCACAATAATAAAAATCAATTAACAAAGAATTAATTCTCAAAAAAGAAAATTGTAAATTTGTTTGTTCCTTCTTTGAATGATTAAGTAAGTAAACAAAAAATTTTTGATAAATAATGATCAAGTAATTAAATGTTTATTTTTAAAAAGTCAAAATTGAGGTGATAAAGAAAAACTGGGTCAGGTGCACTTCATATAATTTTTGGGGAAAAATAAACCATTCAAGAATTCAATTATTATTATTTTCCAATCAAGACAATAAATTATAATTTTTATTACAAGTTCAAAAATATTTTACTAATAAAATAAAGTTGAAAAAACCAACGAAAAGAGCGTAAGAGAGTAAATTAGAAATGATATTTTTTGAGCTTTAATTTAGTTTCTTTATTTAGTCTTTGAAATCAAATCTTAATTCGTATAATTTGAACAAAATAATCAAATTTGTGTTAAATTTCCATAAAAATTCACAAAAAATTTGTAAAAAGAAATTTTGTTGAAGAAAATGAAAAATCATTTTTTTTTTATTAGTTCAATGATATATAATATATAAACTCTTTTTCAGTCAAAGTGACCCAGTTTTATTGAAGAAATTGAACATATTCCATGAGTTTAATTCATTATTCTTCTCAAACTAAATGTCAATTTGTAAATCTGATCATATTTTCTTATTTTGAAAAATTTTGTTTTTTTTGTGATTTTCTGCTTTTTTTTTTTTTCTTCTTTTCTTTTTTATTTTTTTAAAAATTAATTTGAAAAAAAAATTGTTTGAAACTTCAAATTAACACACAGGAAAGCGAGACGTTGTGTTTTTTTTTTTGAAAAATTCATATATTTACAAGTAAAAAATCTTATTATCAATAATTTTAATTTCCTAAAGAAATTGTGTAAAATTACTAGAGATATTCCATTGAAATGGGCCTCAAAATTTTTTAACATTTTTTTTTTTTGGATTAAATTAATAGTTTGTTCAGCATTTTCTTTTATGATTATCGGCCCCAATAAGAAGTTTATTATTTCTCTGATTTCTAAACAATCCAAGTTTGATTTATTCTTAAAAAAATAAGTGAAATTTTCATTTTTGGCTGGGCATATTTGAGTTAAATGGAGTTTATATTGAAAATAATTAATGTTTATTAGTATTTAGAGAAAGGAGGAATTATTGTTTATTTTATTGAATAAAAAAGAGAAGAAGAAAAATAATTAAAATATCAATAAAAAATTAATAATATCATTTGAATAACCAAGTTAAAAACCAATGCACTTGAAGATACTCCCACAAAATCCATAGGAGGGGTAAAAAACCAATAGAAAGATTATCGATTAATAGAAGAAAAATACACAATTTATGATTAATAATTTGTATTCCATGATATTTTTTTTTTTTTTTTTTTTTAATTTAAAAGAATTGAGTAAAATCTAAGATTTTACTCAATTCTTGAAATTAAAAAAAAAAAAAAAAAAAAAAACTAAAATTCACAACTTTTTAACATAGTTAAAATGGTTAAAAGAATCACAAAATATAATTTCAATCAAATTTGGTATAATTTTCATTTTATTTAACAATGAAAATCCTTTTTTCATCTTGTATTTTTTGTTTTTCCATTCCATTTTTTAAATTACATAACTTGTTTTGGTAGATCAAATTTTTTTTTGAATGATTGATATTTGGCAAAAGTTGAGTTGTTCAAATCGAATAACTCAAATAAAATTTGTTGACAATATCTAACAATACGATAGATTAATATTACTAATAGAATTAAAACGAATTTAACAATGTTTTTGTTTTTTTTTGCTTTGTTCTCTCCATTTTTGTTCACAGACCGATGGTGTATTTGTATTGATAATTATTTATTTTTTTTTGAGTATTGTAATTTATAAATAATTGTTAAAATTTTAATTAGTGGAGGATTATAATTTGGAATTTGTTTGAAAATTGATTAAATGATTTTTTTTCAATAATTGAATTTTGGTCTTTTAAAAATTTTGCAGGAGTTTATTTATCTAAGAATTGATGTTAAATGTGAATAAAAAATTCAATAAACTAAAAAATTTAAATCAGAAAAAATGAAATCTCTAGAAAAAATATCAAAAAACTCAAATTAAGTCAATTTATTTTTTGTTTCAGAAATAGTTTAAATCAAGAAAATTTTTTTCAAATGAGATTTATAAATATGTCCTTAATAAAATTAAGCACTATTTTTTTCTGATTAATATTTTTTGAAATCTAAGTTTCATACTTATTTCAATTAACACTGGGATAAATTTTTTTAGAATAAAAACACTCAAAACTTTTGAATATCAAAAATAATTTTTGGAATTAGTGTGCACTTTTTTATGTTTTTTTGAAAAATTGGGGTTGAGAAAAGTTTGAAATCAAAGAATAAGTTAATATATTAAATTAGAATGCTTTTCCAGAAAGTTTATCCTTCTAGTTTAACTTTTTTTTTTTATTTTACCATTTAAAACTAAAAAAAAAATTTGAGGACCAAATTAGTGCCTTTTGTGAAAAGAAAATTCCCATAATTTAGAATTTGTTTTTGTAATTGAGTTTAAACAAGATAGTGTATCTAAAAATATACATAATTTCAAGTTTGAAATCAAGGATTTTGGCAAAAAATGTTTTCAAGAAAAAGCTAAATTAAAACTTTATTTATTTTTATTTTATCATTTAGTTTTTTTAATTGTATTAATGGAAAGTATTTGATCAGTTTTCCATTTTTAGTGTTTTTTTGGGTCGTAGGTACATATAAACTATCTTTCATAATAATTGGCCCATTAAAAACCAAATTTTAAATAAAAATATTTTTAATAATTGAAGTTATCTATTATAATATAAAAATTTAGATTTTAATATTCAATACTCTACTCAAGAGATATTTATTTTTTGTCGAAAAATAAAAGAAAAAAAAATCAAAAAAACTGTTAAAAAAAATTGGGCTATTTATTTTGAAAGAAGCATTACATGAAAAATAGACAATTTAAAAAATTAAAAAACCCCATTTATCGATTCTCCTTCCATTTGAATAACTAAACCTAATCTCTTTTTCATATTTGAAACCATAATTTTCATTAATTCATCAGTTACTTATTTCAAAATTTTCATTTTCATTTTCCATTTTAACAAAACACTTTTGAAAAAATAAAAAAGAGAAAAAATGATTTATTTGCAAACTTTTCATTGTTAGAGGAAAAACTTCAAAACGATACAAAAGTAATTCATTATTCAAATGTAAGGTGGGCTAGTTATTATGAAATTTAGTTTATTATCAACAATTATAAAACGAATTTCTCTAATGTGAATAAAAAAGATTTAGAATAAAAAAAAATTTTTTTTTACTTGAGTACTACTTTCAAAGTGTAAAATTTGAAAGTAATTGAGTGCATAATAAATAATTTCTAAATGAAGAAAATAAACGGAGTAAAAAATATTTAACATAAAATCAACTTTAAAAATGAATTTATTGTCTACTATGGCCCATTATTAAAGTTTAGACATGAATAGTGATATTGATTGGGTAAATATATTTGATTTTAAAGACCAAATAGTAAACTTCCCCGTTTTGTATATTCAAAATACTTATAAATTAATTATAAATAAATTCAACAATAAATAGTTCAATTTCCATTTTTGATTTTTAACCTAAGAATAATTTTTGTCTTTTGATTTATTTCTATTGTTAGTTTAGAAATTCCTTTTATTTATTTTTACAAAAGTAAAATAAGCGAGTTGACTTGTCTAAAAACCAACAACTAAACAAATAAAAAACAATTTCTATTTTTGAAATTTTATTACAATAATTTCAAACCATTTTCTCAACAAATTTAAATTTAAAGATTGACTATTTTAATAAGTATCTTTTCATAAAAACTCAAAAAAAAACATCATTGGAAGAGTAGTATAAATGGAAAAACAATTGAAAAAAAAAATAAATTTAAACAATTTTTATTTGTATTTGTCAGTTATAAATACAACAAGACTTTCTACTTAATTTGATAAGATAACGATACAAAAAAAAAAAAAAACATAAAAAAAAGCATTTATTTTTTACAGTATTTAAATTGTGATTATTTCAGAAAAATAATAAAATGAAATTATTACAAAAAAACATACCTTTTATATGAAATTACTATTGAAAAAAGTTTAATTATCAAAAATTTACATTTATTAACTTTTATCAAAAAAATGATAATTGAATAGATCAATTGAACTATAGAATTAATATTTTAGATTCATTTAAACGAAAAAGAAAGTAATTATGATTACTACAGAATTACAACAGATTTTAATTAAAGTCATATATATTCTTGTTTGAATCATATAATGACACACTAACCAACACTTTTATTTTTTTTTTTTTTTTTTTTTTTTTTTGGGAATGTCAACAATATAAATTCATTTTTATATATTGAATATTATTACCCCACCCTAATCCATTTTATTAAGAAACCATGAAATTTTTCAAAAATAAGAAGACTTTATCATTGAACTGAAACCAAAGAAGATTTTTTTGTGCTATAATATTATAATCGGTATGATAAAGGTAATATTTTCACTTCCTTTTAATTTTCCTTTTTTAAATATAGATCACAAATTAAGGTCTATTTCTGTTGAAAACTCTATTTACAAAATAAAAAGAATGAAAATCAAGTTAATTTTTTTTTTACATTATTTAATAAAAGGATTATATAGAGGAAAATAGTTTTCACTCCAAATTTTTTCTTTAACATTCCAAATAAAGATCACAAAGAAATATACTATAATTTCTGATATCTATTTTTTCATTTGGTCCTTTTTGTCCTCAATTTTCATCATCAGAATTGGGTACATTTTGGGGAAACTAATATCCCTAACCGAAATTCAGAATGGAAAAAAGATCTTTCACCAAAATTTTATCCAAGTTAATTTTCAAATAATTTTGTTAAACAAATACTCATAATCCAACAATTAATGACTTTACAAAGAAAATTAGTTAAAAATTTAGCCAACTTGAGAAAATTTTCTATGTTTGATATCAAATTGTACACCATTCTTATTAAGCAATTTTAAAATTTAATCCAAAAAAAACACGTAACAAAATCCGAAAAAATTTCAAAAAAAATATTTGTTTCACAACAAATCTTACTCTTTTTGAACTCTTTCAAAAATGTTTTAATATATATTTTATTTTTTATTAATTGTTCAGTTTTTTCTCTCTTTTCAGAACACTTGATTCATTTACACAAATAAAAGACACAACACTGAGTCACAAAAAAATGGAAAACGAATTTCAGAACAACAAAAAAGAAAAAGAAAAAGAAAAAGAAAAAGAAAAAGAAAACGAACAAAAACAAAACGATGAAAAAGGAAACGAAAATGAGTTAGAAAAGGAAACACTGACAAACATCAAAATAGAAGGGCTATTTAGTACAGCAATCATTTACACACCAAAATTGGATCAATTTACAAAAAAACAAATTCAAGCAACTGTTGATCATATTGCCTTTGAAGGATCTAAAATTCGTATAATGCCAGATGTGCACGCAGGAGCAGGTTCAGTGATTGGATTTACTGCAACACTTACTGAAAAAATTATTCCGAATATTGTTGGTGTTGGTAAGTGACTTGTTTCAAAATTTTTCATCCTTTTTTACCCTAACATGAAAAATAAACTTTATTTGAAAACGTCTTGATTGGTGTTTTCTTTTTAATTAAAGATCCTTCAAAAATCAGAGTTTTCAAGAGAACTAATTTCACATTTCAAGGTTATCTTCATTAAATAAAAAAGTAAATATTGGATTTAACTTTTTAGATCGAAGAAATACAGTCAATTCCGGTTTTAAGACACAAACCTTGAACAAAATTCAAAACACATTAAAAATCTCAAATTAAGGCACAAAATTCAAGATACTAGTTAAATACTCTGTGTTAAAAAAAAAAATCCAAAAAATGGGCCTTAATTTGAGATTTTTGTGTGCCTTAAATTGCGTTGAAAGTTTGTGCCTTAAAAGTGGAACTGACTGTAATTACAAAAACAACAAGATGCCGTGTTTAAGCATTTTTTCAAAAAATGGAAATTTTTTTATACAAGAAACCTCTGCCTTGTGGGTGCATTGGAAAAGTTTTATAGTCTTTGGAAAAATGGAAAATTTAGAAAAAAAACTTAAAATATTAAGGCATCAATTTTTACAAATATGTTGTATTCTTTTGAAGACTGATCATTAAAATTCATTGATTTTTTTTTTCCACTAAACTTTACCCAACCATGATTTTGTTCTTAGCCTTGAGAAGTTTTACGTTGATTTTAACTTTGGTGATAATTGCCATTGGCAAAATTCCAAAAACCCACAAAACTAAACTTCATTTCTTTGATAGGAACACAAAAAAATTTCCAAATATCAATTATTAGTTCTAATTGATCTGTAAAGAATAAATAATAAATAAGTAGAATAATAAATATAGGGGAATAGTTCATATCCGTATCAAGCAAATCTAATCAATCTAAGGTATAGGATTAAAAAAAACTCTGAACATGAAAATAAATCATTTTATCATTATTAATTGTTAAAATTAGGGAAATTGTTTTGTTGTTGATTAATAATTTCTTTTATTTAAGAACCAAACTCTTAAAACCATACCTCACCACGCATTATAATGATGATTAATTAAATTACATCAGTTCAAAATTATATTCAACCAATCAAGAAACAAGAATAAAAATTATGATTGTCCAAATTCATAGCAAAGCTCTATAAAACTCTATTTGTTTTAAAAAATAAGTAGATCTACTTACGTTTATCAAACAATTCAATGAGTATTTGATAGATACCTTACTTTAATGAACTTTGGGTAGGTTGATTACTGAGATTTATAAAAAAATTTGTTTAATTATAAAAAGGATTTGATTTTAAATATTTGCAATTACGCAACAACTTTCCTAATATTAACAATTAATAACCTTGTCTGGACTTATTTTCATGTAATGGATTTGTTTCCATTCTATATTTCCAAAAAACTGGTAATTTTGTTATATTTCTAATAATATTCTCTTTGGCAGTATTTATATTTGTAAATTGGTAATATAAAATTAAGAGAAATATTACTAACTAATTGAATCAGTACCTATTTGATTTCGTATCAAATATGTTCATCAAAATATTTTGAAAAAAAATTTAAACAACTTTTTTGATACAAAGCTAAACTAAAATTCAAAATTTTCCACACAGCTAAAACGTTCCAAACAATCACAATAATACAATTTCATTGAAATTCGAGATAATTTTGATTTTTGTAAAATATGAAAATCATTTTTTCATCTTTTAGTTTTTGTTTTCATTTCATTGTTTGAATTACGTAATTTGCTTCGTTGGATCAAAATTTTTCTACAAGGTTTATATTATGTTAAAGTTTAGTTGTTCCAAATAGAAGAACTCAAATAAAATTAGTTGGTAGTATCTAATCATTTGATCGATCAATATTCCTAATAGAATTTAAACAAATTTACTAATGTATTTTTTTGTTTTGCTCTCTCCAAAATTTTTAACACATCCTTGATTTATTAGTATTGATAATTATTTATTTATTGTTTTGTGAGTATTGTAATTTATAAAAGGGTGTTAACATTTCAATTAGTGAATGGTTCTAATTTGGTAAATCTTCTAGAATTGATTAAATAAGTTTTTTTTTTCACAAATCGAATTTTGGTGTGTTAAAAATTTTGAATTGGGGTTTATTACCGATAAAATTCAATAAAAAAATGGGTGATAAGATTAGGATACCAAAGATTTTGTAAACAATACAATCCAGTTATAAAATTTTCCTTCTAAACTAAAATTCAAAATTTTCCAAGCAGTTAAAACAGTTCAAAGGATCACAATAATACAATTTCAATCAAATTGCAAATAATTGTGAATTTTGTAAAATATGTAAACCATTTTTTCATCTTTTTAGTTTTTTGTTTGCATTTCATTTTTTGAATTACATAACCTTGTTTCGTTCGATCAAAAAAATTTTTTTGAATGATTAATATTAGGTTAAAGTTGGGCTCTTTTAAAGAGATGAACTCAAATAAAATTAGTTGATGATACCTAAACCCTTTGATTGATCAATAATCCAAATAGAATTTAAACAAATTTACCAAAGCATTTTTTTTTTCTTTTCTTTTTCTTTTTAGAAAACTAAATTAAGATTCAAATACTTCTGATGACTGTATATATTTAGATACTCTTTAAATTAGAAGTCTCAACTTTAGTTTAGACTTCGAAATTCTCTCTTTAACAGATTAGATGAAGTTTCATCTAACCCTATACAATAAATCCAAAGCATTTTTTTTTTTAACTTCCATCTCTAAAATTTTTAACTGTCCGATAATGTATTAATATTAATAATTTTTTTATTTTTTGTTTTGTGGGTTTTGTCATTTATAAAAGGGTGTTAACATTTCAATTTCAATGAATGATTCTATTTTGGCATTTCTACTATAATTTCTTTAATATGATTTTTTTTTTTTTTTCAAAAATTGAATTGTGTCGGTTAAAAATTTTGAATTGGAGTTTATTTTATATATACATTTGAAAACTTTTTTGTCACATTTTTTTAAAAATAACTATATATATAGTCCCTCTAAAATTTAATGAAATAAGATTTTTTTTCTAAAAATAAGAATTCTGTAGGTCAAAAACTTTGAATTGGGGTTTATCTTGAATTGTGCTATATATATTACAGATTTATTTTTACAATCTAAGTATCTAATAAAATCTCTTATTGTTTAAACAAATTTGAAATTATGTCTAACTGGAAGAGGGTGAAAATAATGTTGCTTTTTTAATCTTTAAATCTAAATAATCATTAGTAAATTTTAAAAAATAAATAAACCTAATATATATATATATATATATATATATGAAAAGATATTGGCTGTGGTGTAATCTCGGTAAATTTGGGCAAACAGGAGTTTAATAAAGAACGATTTCAAAAAATTGATAAATTTATTATCCAAAAGATTCCTTCTGGTTTTAAAATCCATTCAGAGGAACTCCCAGAAGAGGATATGAAAAAAGTACTTGCAAGCATTGATAGTGAAAAGGATTTTGAAAAAACAATTCAAGAATTTAAACAGCTTGCTGAAGACATTGGGATGAATGCGCAACAAGATAACAGTACCAAAAAAAAACGAAGGAAACAAAGAACAAATGTGGTTATGAAAAGTATCGGCACACTTGGTGGAGGGAATCATTTTATTGAACTTGATCTTGATGATCAAGGGCAAACCTGGCTTACTGTGCACACAGGATCTCGAAACTTGGGACTTAAAGTCGCACTTTTCCATCAAAAGAAGGCAAGGGGGATTGTTGGGTTTAAAGATGGGAGAGAACATTTATGGGGTGAAAATGCAAAATTGTATTATGAGCACATGAAAATTGCACAATTTTATGCAAAATTTCAACGAAGAATGATCGCCTATAGAATAACCCAAGACTTTTTCAATTTAGAATTAACTGGGCAAGAGATCGTTGAAAGTGTGCATAATTATATCAATTTTGAAGATAATATTATTCGAAAGGGTGCCATTTCGGCCAAAGAGGGGGAAAGGGTTGTAATCCCTTTCAACATGGCAGCTGGCTTGATCATAGGTACGGGTAAAGGTAACCCCAATTGGAATAATTCGGCCCCCCACGGCGCAGGCAGGGTGATGTCCAGAACTAAAGCGAAAAAAACAATCACATTGGAGGATTTTAAAAAGGTAATGAAAAAGGCAGATGTCTGGTCTTCGTGTGTTGTCAAATCAGTTTTGGATGAAGCGCCTCAAGTTTATAAAAATGTTGAAGAAATCATAAAATATCTTGAACCAACTGTTAATATTGATTTAGTTTTAAAACCTATTTATAATTTTAAAGCAAAATAATGTTAATTTATTATTAAAATAAATTTTATTACAATATTTGTCTTCTTTTCTTTTTTAAGATTTATTTCTGTATTGTGTTTTTTTTTTTTTTACCCAACAACAATTGTAATATCGCCCTTTACAAACAAATAAGCTGAAATACAGTGTGGTCAAAATAATTTAATCAAGATATACTTTTGATGATTTGTTTAATAGTCTTCTCAATTTACCTTTCTTTAACAAAATTATCAAATGGAAAAAAAATTGTCAAATTGGTTTTAATTGTAAAATAGTAGTTAAAGTTCTCATTTTCAAATATTATATTTTACTAATTTTTTTTGTATTTTAAATCAAAAAGCTCGTTGAAAAATTATATTGATTGTAAGAATGAAAATAGACCATTGAGGAAAAAAAATGAAACACTATTTTTCATTGGGAAAATTACTGAAAAAGAAAAGTAAGATCAATTAAAAAAAGATAAATAATTAAATTAAGGTAAAATGTAGGATTCAGCACAATAAGGGGTTTTTTAATACTATCTTTTGTAGGTATGGGCTTTTTCTTTGATTGATTATTATTAAAAATTTGTTCAAAAAATTGACTATTTTTGCAGGATCTCCAAAACCATACCAACAATTTTGTTAAATCAGGTAGATTTAAATTGTATTTGTTGGGTTGAATGAAAATTATATAAGGGTTTATTATTAAAAGTTAATTGGTTTCTTCTTTTTGTTCGTTTTACTTTTCATTTTCAGCAATGTTCCCAATGAAAAACTATGTTTCACTTTTTTTTCAAAAAGGAGAATTCAAAACATCAAATTATACCCAAATTGAAATCTGTTCAATTTTACAAATTTGAATTTTAAAAGTAAACAGTCCAAAAAGTTCATTTTTTGAATATTTTGATGTTTGGCTTTTCTATTCCGGTGAATTGTCTTTAAGATTTTATATATATATGTTGTAAACAAGTTTCGGGAATATCCGTTTCATATAGCTTAATTGATCTGCGACAATAAAGTTAAATAAATATTTCAAAAATTTTACCTTTATACGAGATTTTGAAATTATACCCAATTTGTTTTTTTTTTTTCATTTGATAATATTTTTCAGGTTTGTTAAAAATAGAATAAAAAAAGTATATTATTTTCATTTTAATTTTACTCATAAAAAATTTTTTTCAGGAAGATGGTAACATTTTGGATGTAGAATTCACTCAAATAATAAATATAAAAATTTATCCTTATTTAATTAGTAAAAACAAAAAAATACCCATTTGAGAGACTAATCTATTTTTTTGTGTGTGTGTGAATATTATTTGTGAAAAAATTACCAATAAAAATAAATTTGTGAAGAAAATCCTGAAAAGGCAAATTCAAAACAAAATTTTAGATTATCTATAATACTCTCTATATGCAGAAATGGAGGATTAAACAATTACTACTACTTTCCAAAAAATGAAGAAATTATAAAAACTGTTAAAGTTTGTAATTCTTAAATGGGAATTAAAATTCATCTTGTTTTTGGAATTTAATTTTATAAATTTAACTTATTTGAAACTTTTTTTTTTTTTTTGGGAAGTTGATCAAAATTTTTATTGAAATTTTTTTATAATAGATATTTTTATTGGATTTATCTATTTTTTCTCATTTTTTTAATACTTTCATATAAATAAAATGAATCCACATTAATAATTATAATAATTAAAGATAAATATTATCAAATATAATAATCTTAAAGACAAAATTTCATTTTTTAAGACTCTTAATCTTTGAAAGGGAATATTTCCCGGTCTTTTTGATTTGTAGAAAAATAATCGAAAATTATGATTAAATTTAATTTACCAATTTTTTTTTTGTTCTTCAGGATTTAGAATTTCGATTTCTTATATTGTATTTTTGAAATAATATTAGATTCTTAATGTTATATAATCAGGCAAAATTACAGAAAAGCACTAAAGGTAGGATTTCAGAAATCTAAAAATGTTAGGTAGTTTTTATAAATTGTTTTTCAATTTAAATATTTAAACAAAAAGGGATCCAGATCTTTTTCTAATAATTCGTTGTAAAAGTGGAAATTTCCATAAAAATGAGAATACATTTATCTAGGGTGTAAAAAGTGCCTTTTTATAAACTTTAATGGGTTATTTATAAATAAAGAGTTCACTGTTATATATGGGACTAAATAATATATAAATAACTAATTGAAAAATGGTTTTAATCACTGGATAAATTCATTCTCACTTTTAGTATGGTAACGTGTCATGACGGTTCTTTCTCCATGGGAAACAAATTCTGTATTTCTTTTAATTTTTGTTACATAATGAATTTAATCACTTCCACCTACCCCTCATAAACTGAATTGAAAAGAGTAAAACGTAAAAAATAGTCGATTTTTAATAATAAATTTTGATTTTTGGGTTATCAATTAAAATATATTTTACCTTATACTTGAAAAATTTGAAAACTTTTTTTTATTTAAAAAATATTAAAAAAAAATCCAAAAATGAAAATTCATTATTAAAAATCAATCATAATTTATCTCTTACTCTTTTCAATTCGGTTTTCTAGGGGAAAAAATTAAATATTTTTTTTCAACAAACATCAAAATTAATACCAAGTCGATGGAAGGCGAATCGCCTAAAACCCCATCACAGCATATCCTACAACGAATGTAAGATATTTATTATATTCTTTTCAGGGGTTTCAAACCATAAATAAACTTTAAAATTGCAACAGAGATAGAAAAAGAAAAAAGAAAAAGAAAATCTTTATCTAGGGTTTGTAGTTACCTTTTTTTACAATTTAATGCTCCTTTTTCCTTCTTTTTTCTTATAGTATTTATTAAAAAAAAATTATTCTTTTTTTTAGGGTGGGTGGGGGTAATTTCAGCTTACTTTCCTAATTTATAATTGTTTTTTAGTTATATTAATTACGAATCATAATTTACTTTATGATTAATCAATGGAAATTAAAATAATAAATAATTATTTTAAATAATTTCAAAGATATTATTCTTATTATTTTTGGTAATTTAAATTAATTCTTTATTGGATATTGTTCAATTTTTCCATGTCATGAATTGTCACATAAAAAATGATCGATTTCTTCATTTATTTCACACTTTTTACTTTTTTTGCATAAATTGCATTATTTTTATCATATTTTATTCTTATTATAATACAATGTTTATGTATATACAATAAGATCTTTTTTAGTAATTTATGTGTTTTTTTGTTTTAATATGGAAATAGAGTTCTTACATTTAAAAAGAGGTATTTTTTATTTTACAAAAATAATTTTTATAATTGGAAGTTCATTCCTTTTAAACAAAATTAAAAAATCAAAAAAGAAATTTTTTTTGTTTTCAATGATTCTTTAATTAAAGGTAAAGTTATTAATTGGAAGTTAATCTATCAAATACTTTAAAGTGAGTTTGATGGTTGGTAAATCTCAAATAGTCTTATTAAATGAGATCTAATAAGTGACAAATATTTTTATTTTCCCTGAATTAGTCTATGCCGCATAACAAATAATGGTAAAAGAAGGAAAATTTCATCTTTTAGGGAAAATTTTCCTTGAAAACAATTTTTAGATCCCTTATACATAATTAATAATTTTTTGGATATGTTATAAATTTGACAAATTTCACTGTTGTGGTTTTTCACAAAATTCAATATTTCTCTAATTTCTTGAATTAGTCATTAAGTTGATAGGGCTCTAAAAAAAAATGTCCGGCATCAAAATGGTGAAAAATGGGAAAGGTTGAGAAATTATTTTGAGTTATTTTTAAGTTTTGTTAAAATTTGATAAAATCTTGTCAAAGTAATTGGTGAGGATGTGACCAAAATCCCAATTTCTCAAAAAAAAAGATCATTTTTTCAGATACAAACTTTTTATATTGTTTTTTAAATTACAAAACTCTTGACTGGTTTACACATTTTATTTTCATTAGATGTATGAACACAAAATTCCTCAAAAACTTTTTCACTAGACTGGCCCATATTTGACCAGTAACTAATTATTATGTTTTGATGGAAATAATACTTATAAAAAAATTAGCATACATTAAATCAAATATTTTAAGATATTTGGTGAGGGGAAATTCTATTCAAAATAGCAAAAGAGAATAAATAGTGTCGTTTAAATAGTTCCAGGGGGCTTTAATTTAAGAAAAAACACTACACAAAAAAAAACAAGAGAAAATCGCAATCCCCTGTAAGCATATTTTGATTTGTAGTTACCATGAACAATTCAAGTAACTCAAGGCACAAAACTCATATACATATGATATTTCAAGCTTAGTGTTGTTTATTGTAAATGTTTGGAATGATCTTCATTTTTCAAGCTCAAAAATCATGATTATTTTACTTTTTCCTTTTTATGATTCTTAATAAGTGTGTTCAAGTTCGTATCTCAAATTTTTCTTTTTCATTTTTCAATAAAAAAATGACATAAAATGATTTTTGGATCCTAATAGGAAATTGTTTTAATGATCATTGCTTCCACAATTTAAATGGGGTTGTTACAAATATATTTTAAGACAAATTGTTAAGTTGTAAATTTAGTCCTTAAAACCAACTTTTCAAAAATTTCTTAGATTTTTTTTTTATTTTAAAGTTTTTTTGTTTTTGTCATAAAAAAAATAATTGTTTTAACTTTTTGTATTTAGTAGAATTTAGAATTTACTCCGTATTAATTGTAAACAAAATTTAAAGATCACTTTTTTCTGAATCTTCAATGATCAAAGATTCGATTTATTGTTCTTGTGTTTTTCAAATACAATTACATTTCCAAGGTTATTTGTACAGACAAACTATCGTAAATTCTTTAAAGTGAATACAAAAGCAATAATAGTTTTGAAAATTCTATATATGAATTACTGTCTCTCGTGTTAAAAACCATGGTAATTAAAAAAATCTCTTAAAGAGAAAACACAACTTTATTCTGAATTTGGAAAAAATTTTTCTTTTTTAAAAAAAGTAATGCATTTACTATTTCCCAGATATTAAAAAAACATTTTCCAGAAAAAAGAACCTCATAAATACTAAAACTGTAAAAACAAAACACCTTTGGAACATTCACAATTAAACTTCAAAACAATTTTTCCAAAAAGTATATTTTTCAGATTATGGGTAGAAGAACTTTTTCAAGAAATTCTTAACCACTCAGTTTCTTGGCACTCGTGCTGTTTTCGATTTGTTCTATTTTCTTGTAAAAGGAAGATGGAATTTTTTGTTTAAAAATTGTTTTTATAAAGATCTGAATTAATTCTGATCAGACAGTGTTCTTTTGGAGAGAAGGAAGTCTTTTGAGAAAGACTAAATTCAAAATTGTCAAAAGAAAAGGGAAAAAATTCTAACCTGCTTAAATAACCTCTATTTTGGCACAATTAAAGCTCAAAAATTCAATTGTTTGGTGTCTATTTTTTTTTTGTTTGAGAGTTTCTATTGGGAGAAATAGGGATTTCCAAAAGTAAGTCAGGTTTTTGAATTGGAAAAAATTCACTGATTGAAAATTTTCACAATTAAAAGGCAAACCAATATTTCATTTCGAAAAGTAAAAGAGATCATAAAAAACGTTCTTGTAATTCCTCCAAAAAAGAGTTATCTAAAAAAAACCAAAAAAGCTCCAAAAAAACAATTTTTTACGATTTTCCAAATTTACAAATAAAAAATATGGTTCAGTTGGCAGAACACGGAAGGTGCTATTTGGAAAACCCAAAGGTTTCCGATTACCAGTGTTTGTGCAAATCCAAAGATTTTCAATATTACCGCTACATTGTGTTAGCTCTCTCAATTCTGACACTACTTTTTGCAACATATCTCAACGTTGACCTTTATCGCATCATTCAAAAAAGAAAAAATTTAAAAAAATTGTTCAAGCTTCGAATTCTTGCCTTAGGAATTGTTTGGGTCGGCACTGTAACAATTATCGTATATTTTATAATTGATCCTCATAGCTGCGCAAGAGAGCTGTCCTTTGTTGCTGAGTCGATTTTGTATGGGTATGGGATTATGTTTCCTGCCATTTTGTTGATGATTATCATTTTAAGATGGATTGATCTCTTAAAGGTCTCATTTGCAACCCAAAAGCATGTCTTGTTTCATAGCAAAACAAAAAAGATTTTTTTTAGTGTGATGATCTTTTGGTTTTGCTTTGAAACGGTCTGTAGGATCTTCTGGCAAGGCTCGATTTCTTATATTTATTTTGGCTGGGGGTTCACATACACCTTTGTGTGCTTTTTTAGCTTCTTGGTTGTTGGCACAAAGCTGAACCGAAGGCTGCTTTATGGCGCAAAGGCTTCTGGAATGATCGACTCAACAAGAAGAAAACAAATCAACGAAATCTACAAGGTCTCCTTTGCGGGCTCCTTGATCACGGTCTTAGTCCTGGTTGAAATCGCAGTTGTTAGTCTCTTTGGTTGCCTGAATAAAGAAACATGTGCGCTTTCTGTTGAGTTCCTTTGGAAAATTGAACAGCTGATCATCTATTGGCTATATTTGATGCTCGTCTACAGAGGCAATAAGGCCATAAAAAACCCCAACATTACGAAAAAAATCAAAAACCAATCAAAAATTGATTTGGTTGAAAACAGAAGCGAAAAAGAGACAGGTAGTTCAAATAATAATTCTCAAACCCAGAACCAAACCAACAGTAGTAACAACAAAGGCAAATTAGACACACACAGTTCTGAGAACTCTGATTCTTCTGATACCACCAGCTTGTCCAATTCTCATATTTCATCAAAATCATCAGATGTTTCACAAATCTAAACTTTTTACATAAATAACAACAATAAAGTTTGTGATAAAGTTGTTTTGAAAAAGTTTGACTCCAAAGTTTTTAAAAATTCCTGAAAATAGGTCTGTTGTCGTTTTTCAACGGCTATAGATACTTTTAAAACTTTTTTGTCACAATTTTTTAAAAAAACCTATTCATTTTTTTTTTTTTAATCCTTTTTTTTATTTTTTTACATTATTTCCTTAACGAACAAAATTGGGCATCTTCCATTTTCCAATATTTTGAAAATTTCGAATTCTACTCTGAGAGTGTGACAAATTTTGAGATTTTTGATAGCAGTGGGTCAGGAGTGATATATATTTTCGATCTTGAAGAAACAATTTACCTATTAAATCTTGAGTGAATTTACAAAATCTTCAAAAATAAAAATCGATTAAAAAAATCTCAAGATTTATGATTATTATGTAACTTGATGAGCATAAAAAGAATGATTTTTTCAAGTTTTGTGGTACACAAGTGGAAATAATTACACTTACATTTGATTGATAATCCTTTGAATTCTACTTCAATATTAGTTTCGTTCTGGATTCTTAGAACACCCAAAGTATATTAAATAAAAAAGTATCAACAGATCGATGAGTTCACAAATATCGATTTTTTCTTTGAAATTTATATTAGTCAAAGAAAAAAAATAACAAAATTAAAAAAAAAACGATTATGATCTAAAAAAGCAAAAAAATTATTTAGATAATAATATTGGACAAAACACCCCAAAGACACATAAAATTGGATCATATTTTTGAAAAAATAATTTTGATTTATTTATTATTTATTTAGAGAAAATAGTACTTTAAGAAAATTTATCAATTAAAAAAAAAAGAGTAGAAGGAAAATAACAAATATATATATATATATATATATAAACGATATCATCTACATGACTAAATAAAAACTATCTACTGCCGTTAGATTTTTCAGGATTTGAAAGAATTGAGTAAAATCCTTGATTTAACTAAATTCTTGCTAATTATGGAAAACTGTCTTTAGCTTTTTTTTAATTATAAAAATTAAAAGAAAATGTTTGAAATTTTCTTTTTATTTCACAAATAAAAATAAAGTGTCGTTAGGTTTTCTTGAGTTTTCTACTTATTTAAAAAATCGATAGATTTTATAGATCAAAAACGAAAACATCTAAGAAAACCTCGGCACTACACGGTACTTGAAGACACGCAGCCTGAATACACACAGGGAAAAAATACCCGATCGAAATATTATCGATCACTGATAAAAATTTTATAAACTGAGATTAATAAATTGACATTTCGCAGACTCTCATGCCGGGGATACTAATTTACTGAATTTATATTTTTTTTTAACTATTGTGAGTATTTTTTTTAACACTTTATTTTTATTATTTTTTCTTTATTACCTTAAGTGTTCTAACCATAAGATCTTTGATGAAAAATTCCTGACAAGAGCAATACATTTCTTAATTTTCATTAGTTATGTTGAAGAGTTTCTGTTTATTTTTTCAAGAATAATTTTTTGGTATTGTTTCTTATCTAAAATTGTTGCTAATTTTTTTTTTTTTAATTTGAAAAAATCACGTTTTTAGAATTTTAGAGATAAATAAAGAGTTCCTTGCATTTATTCAAATTTTGATTATAGTTAACCAAACAGACTTTTTTTGATTTTTGAGCTTGAATGGATTTTCAATATAAAATCATTTGGTGAACACCAATATTTTGTTTGAAAATAGATTTTTTTTTAAAAATTAAATGAAAGATTGTTTTTTTACTAAAAAGATTTTTGATTAAAATTATGATCCGTCTAACTAAGATAATCAGATATTATATTTATTATTACAAAAATTCTGGTAAATACAAGAAACTCTTTTTTTATCTCTAAAATCGAAAAAACTTCATTTTTTAGAAAATTTTATTTATTATAATATATATATTGACCGATATTATAAAGTAAATGATTATTTGAGCTTTTTTAAATATTAAAAAGGTTGATTTACCAAACAAAAAAAAATTCACAATAAAATTTCAGGTACACTATTATTCAAAATGAAGGCACAGTTTTTTGATTTTTTTAATACAGTTTATAACACTGGAATCCGAATTTTGTAAACTAAATTCAAAAAATAGGGGACCAAATTTCGAGATCTCGTTCTAGAATCATTGAATTTCAATATGATGTTGGGCAGTTGATTAATGATGTAATTTAAATAAAATTTTCTACTTCATAATTTACTAACCAAACTTTTGACTGAAAAATTGGAAGAAAATAAAAAAAATTATCAAACAATCAGATGACAATTTGATTTTTTTTTGTTTGTTAGTTTTTTCAATCAAATAGTTTCAGATGTCAATTTTTCTTCACTGATTTACATTTAATATTTTTACATGATGAAAAATTTCAATTTAATTCTCAATCAAATTACTCTTACAACCGAAAAAAATTCGATAATATCCAGATGTTGTAAAATTTTGGATGATTTTTTTAGCCATATTTTGGTACAAAAAATGAAATAGATTTTGTTCAACGTATAAAAATTTTTAAAGAAGACACCTTGTTAGTATTTGTTCTTCTGATGATTATCCATCAACTTCTAGTTTATTGATGATTATTTACAGGGTTCCTCATATAATTAGTTTTCCTGAGTATCATTTGAAAAACTGGGCCCTTATTTTTCGAAAGTAGTTTAATTAATTTGTGATTTTTTTTTGTTCCTTAATTTTAAATGAAAGCTTGCTCCTTAAACGTTACACAGAACATATCATACAATTCAAGATTTTTATTTTAATAAAAAAACTATTTTCTAAAAGTATTTAACGATTTAATCATTCTTCAGACTTTAAATTTAAACAAAATCTTTCTTAAATTTATCCCAAAATGTAGATTAACAGCTAAAAAATATTGTTTATTTTTGATAAAAAAAATAGTTAACAGGGTAGTTTTTTTTAATACAGTCAGTTTCACTTTTAAGGCACAAACTTTCAACCAAATTTAAGGCACAAAAAAATCTCAAATTAAGGCACAAAATTAGGAATTTTATTTTTTACAATTTATTTTACTAGAATTTGAATTTTGTGCTTTAATTTGAGATTTTTTTGTGCCTTAAATTTCGTTGAAAGTTTGTGCCTTAAAAGTGAAACTGACTGTATAATAATTTAACCTAACCCCCAATTCAATATTTTTAACACATCAAAATTCGATTTGTGAAAAAAAAAAAAACATTTTTAATCAATTCAAGAAGATTTACCAAATTAGAACCATTCACTAATTGAAATGTTAACACTTGTTTATATTTTATAATAATCACAAAATAATAAATAAATAATTATCAATAATAAATAAATCAAGGGTTTTAAAAATTTTGAAGAGAGCAAAACAAAAAAAATACAATAGTAAATTTGTTGAAATTCTATTAAGATTATTGATCGATCAAATGATTAGATACTACAAACTAATTTTATTTGAGTTCTTCTATTTGGAACAACTCAACTTTAACCTAATATCAATTGTTCAAAAAAAATTTGATCCAACAAAAACAAATTACGTAATTCAAACAATGAAATGAAATCAAAAACTAAAAGATGAAGAAATGATTTTCATATTTTACAAAAATCAGAAATTATCACCAATTTAAATGAAATTGTATTATTGTGATTGTTTATAACTTTTTGACTGTGCGAAAAATTTCGAATTTTAGTTTATATAACTAGATTGATAATTTAACTTCACCCCATTCCAAAAATTTTGGAACACACAATCATCAAGAAATATTTAAAAAATATGATAATTGGTTATAATATCCCAATCCCATTATTAAACTAAATTGAAGTTAAACATTAAATCTTGTTATATGAAATGATTTTTATCAAAATAAAATAAAATAATAAAAATGAAAAAAATAACAACCAGAAGTCAAAAATGATGAAAGGAGCAGAATAAAAAAATATATTACTAAATTTAATAGAATTTCATCAACACTTATTAATCAATCAAATGAATAGATAGTATTAATTAATCATATGTGATTTTTCTTTTTTTGAAGAACTTAATTTAACCTTGTTTAATTCATTGAAAAAAAAAAAAAAAAAAAAAGATTTCCCAACCTTACAAAACATATTAAATAACCAGAAAAAAAAAAACAAAAATGAAAACAAAGAACAGAAAAGACAAAACATGATAATACTCACCTACAAATTCAAAATTATTTCTAAATTTTCTGTCATTTGTGATATTGATATTCTTTATACTATTTTAATTTGCCCAAAATTTTTGGAATTTTGGCGAGTTTCGTAAAAAGGAACCAAATAATCAGTCTTTGTTAATTTATATTGTAAAAATTATTTTTCTAATCCAGAAATTAAAAAAACTCTGAAATATTTGCTTTTGGAGGTATAAATATTTATTTTTAAATATTGAATCATACAACTGTTTTGAGTTTTTAGATTTAGATTTGGAAAAATAATTGAACCAAAAAAATTTTCAACTGATAATTTTGAATTGTGAACATAATTAAAAAACGTCTAATAATTTATTATTCAAAAATATTTAAAATCTATTTTTAGAACCAATCCAATAATACAGAACATTTACTCTCAATCACAACATACTTTAATTATAGGCGAAACTACATTGATCCCAACTCCTTAACAGTGAAACACTTTTTATAGCACTGAACCCTTAAAAATTAATACAAAAACTTTTTAAACACTTAGATATGATGCTTCTTATAGTGTAGTAATATACAACTTAAAATCCATATCATTGTTCAAAAAATAGTTTATATGTTTCTACAAAAATTTTCATTAATACTAAGATTAAACCAATTAACGAAATGAGAAGGGAACTCAACACTTTATATCTTAGATATCTCTGACCAAAATTATGATATTTGTAAAAAAAATGTATTTCCAATATTTTAGAAAATATTAAATCCTTTAACAAAATACAAAAATTAAACTTTAAACATAAAAAATTTATTTTCAAAAAGATTAATCTCATTAAATTTGTCAATGCAAATACTCTCTAAATGTGATACAAACATGAGTAGAACTTATTTTTTTTTCTTAAATTTTTTTGGAGATTTTGTTGAAATCATTTGTATATACTCTTTAAATGTGGTTATGATTTCTTTATAATTGTTGGACTCCAAATTAATTTTATTTTTATCCTTTAAGGTAATGAAAAACCCACCAGAAGAGTTTTTCATTTGGTTAATACTTGCGATTTGACTCAAATCCTTTTTTAAAATTATGGATCCTATTTCATATTTCAAAGCCTTGATAACAAAAAACAGTTTCCCTGCACGAGGCGACTTGTTAATTTCTAAAAAGATTGGAGAAGGAGACGATCGCTCTGCAACAATCATGTGCAGTTCCCATTTTTTCAAGGGCAAACAAAAGTAACCAATAAATCCCTTCATGTCTTTCACTCTTTTGTTATTCTCTTCGATCGTTTTTTGTCTTGTTGAAGATTCAACTTGCAAAGACTGGATCTTCCTTGTCGAAATGCTGATTTGCACCAAATTCTGTTCAATGTCGCTGTTCAGATTTCGACAAGACTTTTGTAAGGTAGACAGCCACTTTTCTAACTGCGTATTCTGTTGCTCAAATTTCTTCACATCAGTTTGTGTGTCCTTACTTCTTTTTTTGAAAGTTTCCAATTGCTTGGATTGCAACTTTGTTTGTTCCTCAGTTAGCTCGATTTTCTTTTCCAAATTGACACAAAAAAAAGTGAATTTCTTCTTCCATTTGTCCAACATCAAATCCAAGTTGATTGATCTCTTCAGTTTTTTTTGTTAGTTCCCTTTTTTTTTTATGTAGAGCTCTTCTTTTTGTTTTCTTCGTTTTTCTTTTTTTTGGTTTTCTTCTTTTTGTTCTAGAAATTTGGTTTTTAAATTGTTTATTTGTTCTGTGACAGGATTTGAAAGGTACATTGTTGATAAATTTAAAAATAAAAGGCTATCTGTCAAAAGAAAGCCAAAAAAAATGACTAACTGTTGTGGAAAAAAAGTGAAATAGGAAAAAAAGTGAAACACGGTTTTTAATTGGGAACCTTACTGAAAATGAAAAGTAAAATCAATTATAACGAAAAGAAGAAACCAATTAACTTCAAATAATAACCCATTATATTGTTGTCAATCAACCCAACAATTACAATTTAAATCTATTTGCTTTATCGAAATTGTTGTTGTGGTTTTGGAGATCACAAAAATAGTCAATTTTTTGTACAAATATTTAATAATATTGATCAATCTGAGAAAAACCCATAGATCAAAAGATACTATTAAAAAAATTGTTATTGTGGTGAATACTTCATTTTGTCTTTATTTATTTATTCTTTTTTTAATTGATTTTACTTTGAATTTTCAGTAATGTTCCCAATTAAAAACGATGTTTCACTTTTTTTCCACAACGGTAAAATTAATACTAGTATTTGAATTTGAAGTTGGATAACATTTCACTTCATTTTCACTTATATTTTTTAATTCAAAAAATTATTCCATTTCATTTAAGGATTCTTATCTCATCCAATATATACAAATATATGACATAAAAAAGGGAACAAGTAAAGGAAGATATCACACAGATTACTATTTACTTCGAGACATAGCTTATTGTTGAAAAAGGAAAAGCAAAAAGGAAGTGAAATTTTTTCCCATTAATTATTTCAAATACCAGTTTAGTTGTGAAAAAAATAAGGGGCATGAAAATAGTGCTGTGAAGATTTTGAATTGTGAATATTTGCTAAATAGTTGGTAATTGTAAATATTTTGAATCAAAACCTTATTATATATAACCAAATTTTTTACGAACCAAGTAATAAACCTACTAAAGTTCATTAAAGTAATTCGGTGATAGAGTAATCAAGTAATTGTTTGATAACTAAGTTAGATCAACTTTTTGAAAAAAAAAACGATCAAGTTTTATAAAGGAATACTAGAGTTTGGAAAATTATATTTTTTAATTCTGGGTTTTTTGGATTGATTAAATGGAGTTTTGAACAAGTGTAATTATATTAATCAATCATTCTAATAAGTGAGCAAGTTTTAATATTAAAAAATTTGATTCCTAAAAAAAAAAGGATTTGATGTTAAATAAAAGAAATTACACAACAACTTCCTAATATTCACAATTAAAATTTTTTTCAGGGATTTTTTTCATTTCTGGTATTTTTTTCACTACAATATATCCATAAGTTGAATTTCAATTTTTCATTTTTAAGTAGGCATACCATTATAAAAAACATTTTAAATTTTTATAAGGGAGTTAAATAATAATAAAAAGTCACTATCACTTGCGAAAGTCTCAATTGATTAATAATATTTGGAAAGAAATTAAATTCTATCATAATTTGATATTTTGTCGATATTTAAAACCAAGATGTTAATTACTAAAAATTTTGATAAGGTAAATAAATTGAACAATATGAAAAACCAGACAAAATTTACATGTTCAAAGGTTTTAAATCATAATTATTTATTAATCTAAAAATTTGATCTAAATTGCCAAACAAAAGTAGTTTAATTAAAACGTAATTTACTAAAATCATATACTTTTACTTTTTTACCCAAATTTGACCTATGTATACAATTATCTAAGCTTTAAAATGTTTTAAAATGATTCAGATAACTAGAAACATAAGGAGGGGTTAATTTTCAAAATTTTAAAAGTTATTTTGAATTTGGATAGGAATAGAATAGTTTCTCCAAATTAAAAAGTTCTACTGAAATTAAAATTTAAATTTTAACAAGATCTCTTGACTCGACATTTACTTCAGTTAAAAAAGATGTTATTAGTTATAAAAAGAATATACATAACCATATAAGCCCAATTGTTGTTAAATAAACCCTCTTAACAAAAATTTCTAAACTTTGGTATTTTTGTTGAGAATAATTTTTTTTTAGAATAAACTAAACTCTTTTACACCGATAGGAAACAAATAAATTGAATTACTCAAAATAATTTAAACAATTAAGTTAAGAACTTTTTAAAAAATAGATATTTTAATTTTTTTAATTTTTTTCTTTATTGATTAAGAGAGTAATGTAAAATCCCTCTCGTTTGTTATTATTTTTTTTTAATTTTAAAGAATTGAGTACAATCAATATTTTTACTAAATTCTTTTTAATTATAAAAAAAAAAACTATTTTTAAACTTTCTTCAGTTTTTTTTTTTTTTTAATAATTAATATATTTTTTTAGATATAACAGAAAACCCAAGAAAATCATTTTTAGGGAGTTTTTAATTTTTTGAAATTGATAGAAAATGAGAGAAATTTTCTTATTATATCTTATTTCAGAAAAAAAAAAAAAAAATAACACCCCACAATACTTCTCTAATTCCTAAATTTTTATATGGAAATTTTGTTAATGACTCAAAAATAATCCTATTATAAATCAAGAATAATAAATTGATTCGTCATAAAGGCAAATAATATTTCCAATCTTATTATTTTATAATTTATTAAATATATTTATTTTTTTAATTGATATATCCAGATTATTCGATTATTTTATAAAGTCTGAAAAGTTCCTAAGCTGATGATAGAAATCTTTAATGACATTTAAACTATTAATTTTACATAATTTACAAGTTTTTTTTATTTTTATTCGGTACTTAAAAATATCTGTGTAAATAATATGTGATTGTTTCAAGTTTTAAAAAAATGTAGAACCCTTCCCCATTCACATCTCTTTTTATTCCTCTAGCTTTTCAAAATCCAAAAGAATCAATTAAACCAATGATTTTAATTCTATTATTTTAAATTTTGGATCTTTAACATTATGTTTTTTTTTTAAATTTGAGAAAAAAAAAAGAAAATTTAATAAATTTTCTTTTTCATTTTTCAAATTATAACCAACCTAACAACAAAAAATATTTAAAATAGAATGATTCAACTTCCATTCTAAAATTATGAAACTTCAATATTTTTTTTTAAAAAGATATTCTTATGTTTATGATAAAAATAAAATAAAAACTATATCTTATAATCTATTCAAAAAATACCTTAACTCAGAAATAGATGAAATACCGATATTTTTTTATAGAAATTGGACATTCTATAAAGAAAATAGTAAAATATGGATTAAATCATTAATCCAAATAAACAAAAATAATAAAAATAATATCTTTGATATTATTCAAAATAAAGAATTCATTATTTACCCAATTATTGATTAATAATGAAGAAAATTATTATTCTTTATTGAAAGTTCTAAACAAAAATTAAGATTTTCAGGAAGTACCTTCAAGTTTCATAGAGTGCCACACAGTGTAAAAGAATAGAGAAAAATCTTTGATTTTACTTAATTCTTTTAAATTCTGGAAAACCGAACAAATTTTTTTTTAATTTCAGAAATTAAAATAAAATTTGAGAAATTTTCTTTTTATTTCCTAAATTAAAAAAAAACCTAACGAAAGTGCCTATCAAGAGCCATGGAGTGTTTATGTTTTCCAGAATTCGAAAGAATAGAGCCAAACTAACTATTTAACTCAATTCTTCTAAATTAAAAAAAAACCTAATTGCTGTAAGAGGAAATTAATTTCCTCCCTTCAAAATAAAAAAAAAATCCTGATTTTTTACTTTAATACTCCAAATACCCCTTACACCATAGAAAAACATAAAGGTAAAGATCTCAAGTACAACTAATTTAGTTTACAATTTTTGGAATCATTTTATTATAGCAACAAATTCATCAATATAAGACATAATTCTCTTCTTTATAATGTTTATTCTACTGCTTAATTCTGACTTTCAGATCAAAATAATACAATTTCAGACAAAAAAATACGTAAAAAAATGAAAATATGAGAATTTAATTATTGTAATTAAAAAAAAAAAAAAAAAAAGAATTGTCAATATATAAAATAAAAAGAAACCACAATTAATTTGAAACCATGAAGAAAAAATATTTTTAATTAAGAAAATATTAGGATATTTTGTGATTATATTAATTAAATAGCAAAATATTATAATAAAAATAAAAATAAATAAAAAAATTAAAAAAAGAAAAAGAAAAACCAAAACATAATTATTAGAATTCAAAGGCTTCTGAACTATCCTCATCTTGGTCTTGCGAAGGTAGGATTTCCACAACATCATTATCACTGTTACCATAATGCTCCTTTAACTTTTCCAATTCGTCATATTCATTGAAATCAAGTTCATCTTCGTCTTCTTCGGAATCTTCTTCTACAAAAAGTTTCTTTTTATTATCATTTTTAATTTTTTCTTTTTTGGGTGGATTATTCTTACTTTTTTTCTGTGTTTGTTTATTTTCAATTTTATCCAATTTTTTTTTTTCTTTATTTCTTTGTTCTTTATTACTAATATCATCCAAACTTTGCGATAACTCGTCATCATTGCCACTGCCAGCGTAATTAGATGAAAAAAGAGAATTGTCATTGATATCACTTGACGAATTGCTATCAATATCACTGCCGATATCAATATCACTCTCGCTCTCGCCATTGCTTAAGCCATGGCCTCTATTTGGATTTTCTACTAAATCCCGATAAGAATCATCCAAATCGTTGTCTGAGCTTGATTGGAGACCAAACATTTTATTAATTTCAGGATTATCATCGACAAAATTGACTGTGGTTCCGTTTTCAAATTTGGCAAATTCCAAATCAATCAAATGCTCATAATCATCATCACTGCTATCGTTATATTTGCCCCTATTCCTATCCGTACCCCTCTCATGATCATTATTTTTATGCTTATTCTGGGATTTGTTATTCCGCTTTGTATTTTTCGTTTTATTCTTTTTCGCATTTACATTCTTTTTAGAATTTGCCTTTGATGCCTTTTTCTTATTCTTCCCCATTATTTCCTCATATTCCGGTGCTAATTTTTTTATATTGGGACGCTTTTTTAAATATTGCTTACAAAATATATTGATCGCCCTGATAATAAAATCTCTGTCACTTTCTGTGCTAGCAACCAAATATAAATTAATTTTTTTCAATTTATAATTATTTTTATTCCTTTTATTAATATTTTCTTTCATAATGGTTTGGAGATGGAAAAGCCGATTATCCTTGGGCGAGATATTTATTTGAAAATCAGGACTAAATTTGATATTACGACTTTTAATTTGGGGCGACTCGATCATAATATTTTTTAAAGATATTGTCAAAACACTGGGCACAAAGGGCAATTGGTAATTGGCCAGAAGATAAGTTAAAAAAACCATTTTTTTTTTTTTCAAATAGTACTGAATTGAAATGGATTTGTAGGTCATATTTTTTTGTAAATCCTTTTCCCATTTGGAAATTGAGCACAAAAATGGCGTGTACTTTTTTTCTGGTTTAATTAAAGGCGGCAAAATATTACTTTTTAGAGAATTTATATCAATTTTTTTCACCCTCCTATTTTTCCCAATTCTTGGATCTTTCCCCCTTGAAGAATTGAAGATTAATAAAATGAAAATCAAAATTCTATTATCTTGCAACTGGGAACCTTTTAACATTATAAACGTCTTCTTTTTTTCATCAATTAAAAAGCAAAACGATCTATTTAATGAACTGATGCCAATTTGCAAATTTGTAGAATCCCATTTCTTTTTCATCACCTTTGTCCTTTTCTGATAGACAATTAAATTATCCTTGTCGATTACAATTTTACCATTTTCAAATTTCATATTATTTTCCTTTTTGACCATTATTTCGCAAGTATAGTTACCAATAATTATATGCTTAATGGCATCAATCCAGGCAGATCGGAAATTATTTTTGATTTCAATCAAATCTTTATAAAATTTAATTCTTTTTGGGATTTGCAATTTTTTCCATTGATTAAATGTATTTAAGATAAAAAATTTCTCAAAAAGGGTTCCGTCACGTTTCCTCTTAGAATATCGATTGACAAGTGTTTTTAAACTTTGCCTTTTATAATATTTATCATCGGTCGGCTTTAAAAATTGTATTCCCTTTTTTCTTAGATTTTCATAAGTGAAAAATAATTTTTTTTCTTTTTTATTCAGAGCTTTGCTTTTTTGATTACTTTGCTGGCTTTTTTGATTGCCTTGCTGGCCTTTTTGTTTTTTTTGACTTTTTTTTTTTTCATTTTGATGGTTTTTTTTGGTTTGTGGTCCAATATTAATGATTTTTGGTGTGGCCGTTTCTGCTTTCCTTAGATTTTGCTTTGAATTTTTTCCTGATTTATTTGTTTCATGGTTTTTTTTTTTGACATTCTTCAAATAACTTGTCTTTATTTCAGTTGATTTATTTGATCTTTTTGATCGATTTGTTTTGTTTGATTGTGCCGCTTTCCGTGATTTATTTGCATTATATGAATCATGTGATTTGTTGGATCTATGTGTTTTTTTTGGCTTCTTGGGGAGTTGGCGAATTTGTTTCTTTCGTTTTTTATCTGATATCTTTTGTTTATTATTGTTATATTGTTTCCTACTAGATTTCGATTTCACATTTGGATTTGTTTTTTTTTTTTTTTTTTTTTCCTTTTTTTTTTTTTTTTTTTTTTTTTTTTTTTTTTTTTTTTTTTTTTTTTTTCTTTTTCTTGTTGTTTTCATAATCTAAATTATTCGTTCCATTATATTCATAAAATTCATCACTTAGCTCAGAATCTAAATTTTCAGTGCCTTTAGTTGTTTCTTTATTTTCCTGGTCTTTATTCGCCTTGTTTTCTTTTTCTTTATTAGGATCTTTTTCCGATTCATTGTCTGAATCGGATGAAAAACTAGTCGATTTATTAGGTTCTGAAACTGAATCTTCAGAAGAATCAGATGTGTCAGTGTGGGACGTTTCTATATTCGTACTTTGACCGTCTGCAATCAATTCTTTAGGATCACTTTTCATTTGTGAACGAATTGTAATATTTTTGGAAAGCGAAGAATCAATATTATTATCTTTATTATTTTTATTATGTAATTGATTGGAATCTTCCTCTTCGCTGGAACTACTATCAAGAAGATCTAATTCGTTTAATTCTGCTGACTGGTTAATTTCCTTCTTTGAATCTTTTTGCTTATTGGCTTGTATTTTTTGTTCTGCGTTTTTTTCTTTTTCAATTTTTTTTTTTAAATATAATTGGCTACTATCGCTGTTATAGCCACTACTTAAATTTTCACTAATATTTAACGAAAAAATACTACTTTCATCGCTGCTATTTTTGATTTCTTTTTTTAATTTTTCTTTTTCACTTTCTGAGTCTTGTTCTGGTTCTGGTTCTGGCTCTTGTTCTTGTTCTTGTTCGGGTTCTTGTTCGGGTTCTGAAATTGAGTCACTAAATAATTTTTCATTTGTATCCTTTTTTGTTTCTGTTTCAGTTTCAGTTTCTTTTTTGTCTTCTATTTCTTTTTCTGTTTCTGTTTCTTTTTCTTTTTCTTTTTCATCTTTTTTTTCTTTTTGTTTTTCATTTTCTTCTTCTTCTTTCTCAGACGACTCTTTTTCGGATTTAAAATCCTCATTAGAATTTAACCCTTCAAAATTGTCATATCCTTTTTCAGAATTTTTTTCAAATTCGCCTTTTGAATCAGAGCTTGAAGAATCATTAAAACTATCTTTGTCATTTTCATCTTCTTCTTTTTCAGATGACTCTTTTTCAGATTTAAAACCATCATCAAAATCTAACCCATCAAAACTGTCATATCCTTTGTCAATATTTTTTTCTTTGTTATCATCCTTATTATCATTTCCACTTTCTCCTTCACTCCCACTTTCAAAGCTATCTTTAAAGCTTCCAAAGCTATCATCATTATCCGAACTGTCTTCTTTTTTTTCATTATCTTTGTTCGTTGTTGTTTTTTCAGACATTTCTAAAAGTGATCAAAGGAATTGGCTTTTTCAGTTGGCTTTTTCAAAAAAAGAATAAAAAAAAAAAAAATGATTGCAATTTCACGAAACCTGACAAGAAATTTCAAAACTTTTACAACTCTTTTCCTCTTAATAAGATCAGGAAAATGTTTGAAAGCTTTGAAAAATGCTGAAACACTTTTAGAAAGTATGAAAAGACTTCAAGTTATAGAAAAGTCTAGACATTTTTCCAACAAATATTTTAATTAACTTATTGAGGAAGGAGAATTTTCTTTTGAGTTGGGACTTTAAATCTCAAAGCTGTTGCCACTTTTTTGTTCCAAGGTTGTTTATTTTTTGAAAAAAAAAGAAATATGTTACTCAATCACTTCCTTTTGGTGCTTTTTGTTTCCTTAGATTTCGTAAAGATTTTTTTCTCAATTGCTACTTTGGTTTATGGTTTGTCCAATCTTAATGCTAAAAATTAGGTGTTTGGTTCTCCACTACTTTTATTTATCTCAGAGATCCTTTTCAAGTTAATAAATTTTGTTAACTCTTGCCATTTTTGAAATTCTTTGGTTTTACTTTCAAAAGAAAATTTAAATCCAGACAAATTTCAATAAGTGTCAAAAATGACTTTGTTTCTAAAATAAAAACCAACAGAAAATGTTTTTCAAATTAAGGTACAAGTAAACCAAAAAAAATCTTACAGTAAATTTAATAGTAAAAGTTAATTCAAAAAAATTAAAATAAAGAGAGAATTAAAAAAAAAAAGTAAAAATCTGAGTACTCAAGACCTGATTTACTTTCAAAGGACTAGTCTCTATTATTTTTTTATTTGTCCAATTTTTAAATAAGGATTCCTTATCTAGAAATAGGTTTGATATTATTAATAAACAGGGGTTTTACAAATCAAAGTAATTGTCTTAACCTCTATTAAATTTAAGTAAAAAAAATTAATAGAGATTAGTCCGTTAAGGTTTAAAATCCCTAAAATTGGAAAGAAGATTATCTTGTGTACATGTGTATTAATTTGTTAATTTGGTTCTTAGCTGATCAATCTTGTAACTTGGTATGAGTTTTATTAGTGGTTCAAAATGACATTTTTTGACAATTTATTTTTTTTTTTTCCCAAATCCGAATTGAAGAGTCTAGGATCAATAGATTGATAGGTGTTTAAGAATAAATTTAAATTTTGGGGTTGTAAAGAAAATTTAAAAATATTTTTTGTCAATTAACTTTTTGAAAAAAAAATTGTTTTTTAAAAGCACCGAATAAAACCAAACCTAATAAAAAATTTCAATCAACAACACTCAGAACTCATTTTATTATAACTTAAGTTTCATCCAATTAATCTTACACTCTTCAATTCGGATTAGTGAAAAAAAAAAAATAAATTGTCAAAAAATGTCATTTTGAACCACTAATAAAACTCATACCAAGTTACAAGATTGATCAGCTAAGAACCAAATTAACAAATTAATACACATGTACACAAGATAATCTTCTTTCCAATTTTAGGGATATTAAACCTTAAAGATATTTTCAGAAATGAATTATTTTTTTTAAAAGTTTAAATTTTTTCATTTTTTCAAAATTTCAAAATTCCAACATATTTTCAATTTATTTGTAAAAATTTATATTCTTAAAAGAAGAGAGAAGTCTTATTATTTATAAAAGAAGCTTACTAAAATTTGCTTTAAAAATCAAACCATTATGTTTTCAAATATCACTAAGTAGAAAAATATTAAATTATTTAAAAAAAAAAACAATAATTCTTTTAAACTTGTAAAAAATAATTCTCTTTATTCATTTTCAAGTTAGAATCATTTTTTTCTTTTTATTTAATATAAAAATATATGAAAAAAAAGCCAAACAAAGAAATTAAAAATACTCCCAAAATACTTTTTTAAACTACTTTTAAATTCAAATTTAAAATTAAGATATTTCTTTGAATTATATTCTTTTACAAATAGATATTAATAACCCAATCTTAATTATTATAGTTGATCAGTAATAAAACAAAAATTAAAAAAATATCTTTTACTATTCTTTATAATATTTTTTCAGATTCTGAAAAAAATAATTATTATTTCAATTACAAATTCTAAAAAAAAAAAAAAAATTGAAATATTATCAAATAACCGATTTTAATACTAATAGTTCGTTATTTATACTCTAAATATTTGAAAAAAAAATATGACGATAACACTTACTATTTCAAGAAATTTAGAAAATATTTAAATAAAAAATAAATTAGATGGTCAATTTTTTAAAATCTTCAAGGATTCCAATTTTGATTTATTTGTTTTTTTTTACAGTCAGTTCAATTTTTAAGACACAAACTTTCAAGGAAATTTAAGGTATACAAAAAAATCTCAAATTAAAGCTCAAAATTCAAATCCTAGTAAAATAATTCGTGTAAAAAAATTCCAAAAAAATGTGCCTTAATTTGAGATAATTTTGTATGCATTAAATTTCCTTGAAAGTTTGTGTCTTAAAAAGGGAACTAACTTTGTTTTTGAATTAAGATTAAATTATTAATGTTAAATGTGCATATAAAATATCAAAAAAATACTAAATTTCAGGTATAATAAAAGATAAAACTGATTTGTAAATTATTATTTTACTAAATCGAATCAAAAAGGAATATATCTTTGGATTAAAAAAAATTATTAGCAAAAAGAAAAATCTTTTAAAAAGGTTTATTCATTTCACGATAGTTGATAGCCGAAGTTTTATTATCAATTTTAATTGAATATCCGTGAAAATTAAATACTATATTACCTTTTGAATCAAAACAGTATATAAGATTTACTTAGCTTCTCACATGGAAACATATTTTTACATTTATATTAAAAACTGAGCGAATAATAAAAATTATAATTATTACTATAGTCCTAGGATTTTTTAACATACACTATGATATTATATACACATGATAGTTGAAATAGGACACATGAAAATCTCACAACATATAAAAAAGGATTGACTATAAAAAACACACACTTTTTATTGTTGTTAACTGAAACTACAATCATAATATATATATATATATATATATATATATATATTGGGTCCATTTTTACCTTATTAGAAGAATTAAAATTTATTTTTTAAAGTAAAAAGTCTGTTATCATTAAGGAAATAGTAAAACAAACAAAACAAAAAAAAAAATATTAACCTAAATTGAAAATCAAATTGTAAAAAAATTCACCAAAACTTGGAATTGAAAAATCTAATAAAAAACAGTTTGCTAGTATACCTGATTTGCCTTTAAAGCTATTTTCAAAAATAAATTATTTTTAAAAAAAAGTTTAAATCAATTTTTTCATTTTTTGAAAATTTCAAAATTCCACATATTTTCAAATAAATTATTTCAAAATAAATATTTTTTTTTTGAATAAAAAAGGTATCTTATTATCTTAACAGGAAGTGAACAAAAATACTTTTAAAAATTAAATAACTAACTTTTCCCTTTTAGAAAGAGTACAGTATAAAAAAATCTACTTAATTTCAACAAGATACAAATAATTATCTAAAACTTGGAAAAATATAATTTTTCATTCAAAGAACAGTTCAAGTCAATTTTTTCTTATTATTGAAAAAAAAAATCTGAGAGAAAAAAAAACCAAAAAATCTGAAAAAAAATACTCCCAAAATTCATTTTTAAACGAAAGGAAAATTTAACTTTCACTGTAAGAAAGTCTTTTTATGTTTATAATTTTTCAACAATAATTAATAACCCAACCTTAATAATTCAAATGAGTTTGTAATATCACAACGATTAAATTTATCGAGTTGTTTGAATCTTTATTTCTAAATTTATGTATTATTTTCAAACAAATAAAACAAGAATCTAAATTAATAATTTTAATAAAAGAAAATTAATAGATATAATCAAATAACTGATTTTAATACAAATTGTTCCTTGCGTATCCTCTGAATATTTGAAAAAGAACATTGCCTAATCTTTTAAATTTCAAGAAATTTAATAAATATTTGTGAATTAAATAGAAGATCAATTTTTTCCAGATCTTCAATTAATTCATTTTTTGATTAATTTTATTTGTATTTTTTAAAATAAAAAGAATTATTCAAGTGTTATTTGTTTATATAAAATATCAGAAATTACTAAAAGTGAGGATTTCTACAAAGAAAAATGTTAAATTTTTCTTTTTCTAATTTGATCCTCATATCCAAACAAAAAAAGCATCAGTCTTTTGGTTAAAAATTAAATTGGTTCAAATAACCCTCTAAAAATTGGAAACTAATTTCTCTAAAGTTGATAAACAAAGTTGGTTTTTGAAATTAATTGTAAACTTGTGAAAAAAAGTACTCACTTACCTTTGAAAAAAAAAATAAATAGTATAACTCATTTCTACAACTTTTTTAGATAAAGTCGTATAGAATTTAGGTAAATTAACAGACAATTTCTGTGAAATGTTACTGAATTTCCAAAAGTTTTTAACCAAAATTTAAATTGCTTCGTTTCACTTCGTCTGTTGTGATCACTTTTGAACACAATTTGTTTGAATCCTTTTTTCAAAATAAAAAATTTTTAGAATTTTATTTTTGAGGTTCAAAACAAACAGGTTGGTTGTTCAAAACCCAGAGTTGTGTTTTTTTTGTTGTTCTTTTTCCTTTACTTTTAAAAAAAATACTTGTTTTTTGTTTACGTTTTGCAATCCAACTCTCAAAACTTTCAAGAAAAATTTGATTATCTTTCGTTATTTTGATAAGTTTTCCAAACTCGTACTTTTTTTTAGTTGAACCACGCGGTCTTCTCTTTGTTCTTGCAACAAAAAAAACTAAAAAAAAAAAAATTTTGAGATCAAAGAAAAAATAACAAAAAAATTACAAATAAATTTCCTTTTGTCGAAAGAATAGAACAATAGTTTGATTTAAAAACAAGAGGAAATGATTGTTATTCATTATTTTTTTTAGTTTCGATTCAATAAGCCAAATCTTAAAGGAATTTTTTACTTTGCTTCTTGATCGAAAATAATATTCTAATTTTGTAAAAAATTTTTGGTACAAGTAGTTTCGAATCAGGATCAAACTATAATAACTCTCTTTTATTACAAAAGAAGATTTTGAAATGATAGTTCGTTATTGAAATAAATCCAAAGTGACTGTTTTTCGAAACTATTTTAAAACAAGATTTTTTATTTTATTTTTCAATTTCTTTTTGTTTTTCTTGAAAATTAAAAAAAAACAAAAGAAACATAATTATTTAATTTTTTTTTTTATTTCTTGTACTTTTTTTGAGTGAGAATTTGAAGGAATTTTCACAAAACATTACTTGTGTTTGACATTTCAAGAATCAAATTTAAATAAAATAAAAAAATTTATAATCATTTTTTGATAAACTAACTTTTAAATAATTTTCTTGTTATCTCCTTTTTTCATTATTTTTTTTTTTTTATTTTTTTTTTTTTATAGTAAAAGTCGAACATCCATACACAGGAACAACAAATGAATTTCTCTGACACAAAATTAATTGTTGAAGAACCATTTGATTCTGAGGAAGAGGAAATTGTTACTGAAGAAAATATTGAAACTGTTCTTGACGATATTTATTCGAATAATAGCCAAGAGCTTTTTAATGGGCTGCACTTGCTCAGGGTGTACCTATCTAAGGAAGAGATGATGGATCAAGAACGAATCTTTACAGAATCTGTTCTTAAGAGGTTAGTTGAATTGCTGTCGAGCCAATTAAAGGCTGTTCAGTTCGAAAGTGTCTGGGTTCTCACTAATTTGGCCGCAGACAACTCCAATGATTTGAGTGTCCTAATTGATCAAGGAGTCTGTGATCCATTAATTAAGTTGCTCGACTGCAAAGACCATTATCTCGTCCAGCAGTCAATGTGGGCCTTAACAAATTTGGCGCTGGACTCGAACCAGATCCGTGGGTGTCTCTTTAAGGGCAAAATTGTCGAGCCACTTCTTGATCTTTGGTCGAGGGTACAGAAACAACCAAAATTTCTCATTGAGGATTTGATCAAGCTAAGCTTTGCATTGTCAATCGAAACCAGCAATTCACATTGGAACCTGATGAAGGATTTATTAGATCCAATTTGCGAATTCTTCCAGAGCTTTGATCTCAGTAATAAAATGGACAAGTACATTTTGGAATTCCTTCTTCAAATGGCAAAATGCAATAGCACAACCATTGAAAAAATCATTTCTTATAAGCTCTGCAAAAAGCTGGTTCATTGTCTGCAATCTGAAAAAATGAAGAAAATGAAAACTTCCATCCAAATATTTAGTCGTATCTCAACACACCAATCTGACTACAAACAAGAAATAATAGACTCTGGATTATTAAAGATATTGGATATTCTTTCGAACCATCCTATTCGGATGATCCAAAAAGAAATTATCTGGATCATTACAAATTTAGCTCAAGGGACTGACTTTCAAATACAAAAACTATTCGATTATAAGATTTTCGAATCTTTGATGCAATCCCTGTTGAATCAAAACAAAATAATTTCTTCTCAGATCTTATATGTATTCCTCCAAATACTGGAAAAAGATAATGATCTTTTTTCTTACCAATTGTTTCAATTGGGACTGATACCACAATTTACAAAATTTATAAAGAGTTGCAAGGCTCAGGTGTTGATTGTTTTGGCATTGAAGGGGATCGAACTTCTCTTTATATCCTCGGATACCTGGTTTCTACCCAATCAAACAAACCATGTGAAAAGGCAATTCCGAGAATCTGGGGGCACGGTCATTTTGGATTCCTTATTGAATAGTTTAAATAGTAATTTCTTGAATCAAATATCAAATTTAAAACAATATTTATAATTTGAAATTATTATCATATTGAAAGTAATTATTATTATTTTGATTGTGCCAGAGGTTTTTGTCAATGAATTTTTTATATAATGAATTTTATACTTTATAGTAACATTATTTTTTTGTCGACATTCATCCACTCAGTTTTATCATATTTAAAAAAATAAATATTTTTGAATTCTTTTATTGTTTTTTTCTGTATGTTTTTTTTTCTAATTTTCATTTTTTCAGAAAGATATTTCTCAAAAAATTATTTTTGAACTTGATTTATTCACTCAATTTATCATTTTAACAAAAAAATATATTGTATTATTTTAAACTTTTTCTTATTTTTGCATTCTCTTAAAGGAACTGTTTAAAGAGTAAAAAAAAATAATAATTAAGAAATTTGATTACAATTATATCAACAAATATATTCAATAGAACTATTTTAACTTCATTTTTTTCAGGAGATTTTATTAAAAGTAACTAGATTGTGAAAGCGGTTTTTAAATTATAAGATTAGGAAAGTAGTCCCTTTTATTTTCCTTTATCCAATTATTTAAAGACATTTTTTTTGACACCAAGGAAGTAAGAATTTTTTTCAAAAATCAAATACCATCATTTATTTGAAACTGAATTCTCCCAACCATTTCTTTGACCAAATTCATTGATATTTTAATAAATATAATAGTGGGATATATATTAGCTTAATAGATTTTGATACCAATTTAAAAAATTGAAATCGAAAAAATAAAAAGATTGATCAAGAAAAAATAAATTATAATCATTTAGTTCTTGATCTTATCTGTATAATTTGATATATTTTTTTTATTCTTAATTTGGCTTTTAATGGATTCTTCATGGACATATTGGTATTTGGAAAATTTTTGAGGAAACAAATTACTTTTTATTTCTAAAGAATTTCCAAAATGAATTAAAAAATCTTATTTTAATTTAATTCATCTAATTCGTGATTTATTTTAGAAAACCAGAGATTTTTTTTAAATTCCCCTTCAGAAATAAATATTTATTGTACGTATCCATTTGGTTTTTATAATTCTGTATATCCCATTAAAAAGAGAACTTAAAATAATTCTCAAAATGATTGAATTTTTTTCTATTTTGTTTTATTTTTTCGAGTCAAATATTGTGAAACTATCTTTTGATTCAGAGAAAACAACTCCTTTATAATAATTATTTAAATAGTATCATTTGTTTTGGTTTTTTTTGATAACAGTACTTTAAAAAAGAATGTTGAAAACTAATTTGTAAAATAAGGTTTTGGAAAATAATAATAAATAGTAATTGTGTGAGAAATTCAAGGTTATAAATTGTTTGGTTTCATACAAATTAAGATGAAAATTAAAAATAAATCTTCGTAAATAGGCTTGGTCATTTTTTTTTGTTTTTTTCCATTCTTAATTTTAACAAATTTATTTTGAAAAGAGATCTTTTATATTTGTACTTCAAAAACAAAACATTTGCTTCAAATACACATCTGCTATTGAGGTCTATTTTTCTTTGGTTTACTATTTGATTAATTCTACTCATTTGTATAAACAGATTTCTCGATACAATCAGTTCCACTTTTATGGTACAAACTCCAACGAAATTCAAGGCACTAAAAAAATCTCAACTTAAAGTACAAAATTCAGATTCTCGTAAAAAAAGTTGTAAAAAAAAAAATTCCAAATTTTGTGCCTTAATTTAAGAGTTTTTTATTTGTCTTAAATTTCGTTGAAAGTATGTGCCTTAAGTGTGGAACTGACTTTATTAAACGAAATTTAATATAACGAAAAATTTAATCAAACAAAATTATCAAAAAAATAAAAAATTAAAAGATTAAACTCGGGTTTACTCTGATTCTTTTCATTTTTATAGTAGCGAATGATACTTTGGTTTCAAGTTTCAATATCTAGTGAAACTCCAGTAAATATTTTACCAGAATTTTAACACAATTAAAAAATTTTATAATGGTAAAATGTACTTACTGCTTAAAAAAAGGGAAAATTATTTACTCTTAAAAAATATTAAAGCTTTATAAAAAAAAAAAATAAAATAAAATTTATTTTTTTTTTGTTTAAACACAACGAATTTTATAATTAGTTGGAGGAAGTGAGGAAAAATAAAAAACCCACAATTTATTTTTTTAATTAATAGAAAATTCTACAAAAATTGTGGTAATATATACCTGATATAAATATATAAATCAACTATGTAAGAATTAAATTTTCCAAATTGGATATTGCTTAAATATTCAAACCTGACCAAATGAAACCTATTGAACAAATAAGATTTCAAAAAAAAATAAAAACCACAAAATAGATTGTAAAAAACAAACTAGAAACTTTATTTTGATATTCAATTTTAAAATTAGAATAATTATAATTTTTTAAAATGATTTGGAAGTTTTTTAATATGATAAGGTCTTTGATAATTATAAATACAAACTTAAAAATCATTTTTTTATTTTATTTTATTAAGAAGGTGGTAAATCAAGTTCCATTTAAAGTTGTAAAGTTTACTGATTTAAAAATAAAAGTGCAAAATCAACCAGTTTTATAAAAAAAACAAGAATTAAAAATAAATCACATTTATGGTTAGGTTTTATAGAGTTTTATTTTTAATCCAAAAATCGATAAAATTTCTGAATAAAGTAGAAAGATCAAAATAAAACATTGTTAGGTTTTCCATAATTTAAAAGAATTCTGTCAAATATTTGTTTTTTTTCTCCATTCTTTTAAATCATTGGAAAAAATTTCTAATTTTTTTTTCAATTTTAGAAATTTAAAAAAAAAACCGAAGCAATTTCAGACACTCTATAACACTTGAAGATACGAACGGTTAAATATATTATTATTCAACCTAATAATTATTTAATATTATTTATGGTTCCATCCTGAAATACTGACAAATAAAAGATATCTCAATTGATAAGTATTTCTATCAATTGATTTAACGTTACATATTTTAAATTGATCTTTTTGTTATTTTTTTTTTAGAAAATTTTAATTGTTTTGATATTTATTTTAAGCAAATAATTTCTTATCATTGTTTTTGGAATAATCTTCCTTTATAAATATAAATTCAGATTTGGTGTATTATTTCTTTGGTATTTAAAAATTATTCTGATTGAACATGTGAAATTTAAAAATTTGAAAGCAGTATAAAGTTGTTCAATTAAAAAAAAAACAAAAAAAGTTTATTAAATGTTTATTTAAAATTGATTTTATAAAATATTTATATCTTGATTTTCGTTTTTTATTTTCATTTCATTTTTACCAGTTACATAATCTATTTCATAAGATTTGTATTTTTTTTATTACGATTGATAAAAACTTAGTGTTAATTTGAGTTAAATCAAAAAAATGCACTAAAATTAATTCAAGGTATATTTTTATATGATCAATCAAATATTTTAAATGATGTTTTAACACTTTTAGCAATTCAAGTTTTAATTTTGTTGAGCTCATTTCATCATTTTGAACACATATATTTTTTATTTACATAATTTTCATTTTTTTTTCTTTAATTTGGATAAAAATAATTACTTATATTAATATTAAAACTTTGTAATTTAAATGTGATTTAATCTGAATTTTTTTTAAAATACAACAAAAAAATATTTTGTTGACCTTTTAATTTTTGAATTTTAGTGTCCCCAAACTTTTAGAATGGAGCTTCCATTGGATGATTTTTGGTAAATAGAGTTTTACCTTAAAATTATCATTTTTTTTTTAGTATTATTATTATTTTAAAAATTGTTTCTAAAATAATACCAATTTACAAAAAAAAAATGTTTTAGATATAATCACAAATTATTTTATCTTTTTATTTAACCATATATAATAGATATCAACATTCCTAGAATATGAAATATTTTTAAAAAAATTTAATCAAAAAGTTAAAAAAACTTTTAATTGTAGAGTAATTTGTCTAATAATTCTTCTTATATTTGTTTTTAAATAAGAAGGAGATTTTTCTCTTTTATAAATTGGAAATTTGTCTTGATTCATTTAAATATTTTCACATTAAGGTATTAGCACCCCAATAAATTGATCTATAATCAAAGTACATTGTTATTATTGCATCTAAATGATATTAGCACCACTCTGGCTCAAATAGTTTCTGTAACTTTAAAAAATCTATTTTAAATCTTATTGCACAATAAATTATTACATTTTATATTAATGATCAACAATTAAAAATTGTCATTTTGTAAATTTTTCTTTTCATTCCTTTCCAAATCAAAAAATAGAAACTCAAAATAATAAAATATTGATAATATTTAATTTTTCGTCTTTAGAACTTTTCAAAAGTAACTATTTTTTTTTAATTATAAAATTTCAAAGATTAACTCGAAAATATTCAACATAAAAATCCAAAGACTGATTAATTTTTTTCCCTTTTTATAAAGCTTATTGTAACAGCAATATAAGTCCCAATATTTGACAATAATTTGTCAATTGAATGTATTGGTTATTTATTTAATTTTTTTAAAAAATTGAATTTTTTAGCAACTAATCTACATTTGGTAATTAATTTAAGAAAGATATTTTGCAGCTTTGGAGTCTGAATATTGATAATTCAACCTTTCGATTTGTGGAAAAATGAAAATTTTTTTCTGAAATTGTTGGGTTTTTTTAATAAAACAAGGATCATTTTTAATTGATGAGATCAATAAATTGAATTACTTGACTAATCGATTTTTTTGAGACATTTGAACCATGATGTGCTTATGTAATTTACATTAAAAAACATATACTTTGATCTTCAACTTCTACTTGATAGACTCTAATCCCTAAAAGATATAATAAATTTTTTACTCAGTTAATTATACAAAAAATTTTTTAATTAAATTCATTGATTATAAAATATTAGTAATTAAAAATAGATTTATGAATGAAAAAAATAAAAGTTCTTTTTAATCTTTTTAAATAAGTAAAATTATATATTTCCGGATAAGGTAATATAAATATCTAAAAATTTTTTAATTTGTTTTCGCCTTTTACTACTATTTTACACAAGCTCTGAATAAAGTATTCTATTGTTTTAAATATGAAGAAATTTTGTAAAACTGGTTTGAGTTCATAAGATCCTTTCTCTTGAATTGTTTTTTAACTTGAGTTAATTTATTCCAAAAATAGAAATTGAATTAAGATTTTTATTAAGTGATAGTCATTTTTTTTTTTTTTTTTTTTGACCAATTTCTAAATAAAAATTCCTTATTTAGAAATAAGTTTAATATAAAAATAAATAGGGGTTTTTTAAAATCTCATAATTGGCATAAAATGATCTCAATCTCGATTAAATTTAGTGAAAAAAATTAATAGAGATAAGTTCCTTAAATAAATATGAATTTTACAATATTGAAATACTTTAACAAAGAATTTGGTTTCAATTTATTTTGTGAGAGTTTTTCTTTCTGTTTGTGCCAAAATATCACATTAAGATAAGACAACAATAGATTCCAAAATCAATTTTCCTATTTCCAACCTTTTAGACAGTAATTTATAATCTTATTCAAGAAAACAAATCATTTTTTACTTTTTCCTCTTTTGCAAAAATCTAAATTTTATCTTCTTCATAAATGAACTCACCAACCCAAAGTATATTAAATGAGAAGCTTGTTGGTGAAACATTAAATAAAGTAAAATCGATGTTAAAATTTCTACAAGAACATGAATATGGTGCGTTATTTGCATACCCAGTTGACCCTGTGTCACTTTGTATCCCAACATATTTCCAGGTGATTAAACATCCAATGGATCTTTCGACGATTGAGTCAAAATTGAATAACAATCAGTATCTTAACCTTCAAGGAATTGTTGATGATTTTCGATTAATTTTCAACAACGCGATAGTGTAAGTATTTTGATAACAAAAACTCAAATTTCATTCAAAAGTTTAACCTTTCTTTTTTTTATTTTATTGTTATGAATTCTTATTTATTGGAAATAATTCCAGTTTCAATGTCCCTGACACATTTGTAGCAAAGTGTTCAGTTCTTATGAAAAATGAAATGGAACAAAAGTTTGCTTTATGGGGGATACCACCACCAACATCTAGAGTTATAAAAACCGAAGGAAATCAAGTTTATTCTAATGAGAATTTTCAAACTGTACCAGTTCAAAATAACCCAGAAGAGATTGTTCCTTTTGTAAAAGAAGGAAATACTCTTAAAACGGAAAACCAATTCGAAGAAAAACAAGAAGAAAAAGATCAAGAAGTACAACAATTAGAACAAGAAAAAGAAAAAGAAAAAGAAAAAGAAAAAGAAAAAGAAAAAGAAAAAGAAAAAGAGAAAATTCAAAATCAAAAAGAAAATTGATATAATGGATCTTGTTGTAAGGCACGAATAGCTAGCAAGGGCATTAGGTGGAAACCAAAGAATGACAAGATCAAATCGTAATTTAATTTCATCAAGATCGCTTGTATCAAAAAATAAAATTGAAAATTCAGAATTAGACAAAACTATTTATTCAATTATCATTTAATCATCCTTGTTAAGGGAATAGTAACTCTTATTTATTTTTTATACCAAAGTCAATAGAGTAATTAATTACATAAGGATACAATTAAACTCGATGTGCAACTTCATTTGTCAACTTTAGAGAAATTCATTCTCATTTTTAATGGAAGTAATTTTTCCTTATTAATTTTCAGTAAAAACATCTGATCCTTTTTGTTTGAATTTTTGTATCAATTTATAAAATGAAAAATATGCCAAAAATTATTATTTTTAAGAAATCTTACTTTTAGTAATTTCAGGGAGTCTATATGAGCAAATAACCTTGACATTCAACCTTTAATCTTATTTTTAAAAAACAATAAAAATAAATCAAATATTGAATCCCTTGAAGATCTGAAAAAATTGATCATCTATGTTTTATTCACAAATATTTATTAAATTTCTTGAACTTTAAAAGATTAGACAATATTCTTTTTCAAATACTCATGTTATAAACAAGGAACTGTAGGATTACAATCAGTTATTTGATAATATCTATTATTATTTTTTTTTAGAAATATGTATTTGAATTGTTTTATTTGTTGGAAAATCTTTAAAAAAATATGAAATAATTGTAAAGTCTATTGACACATTTAATCTTTGGGCTGTTAATAACTCACTGAAAGCATTAAGATTGGGTTATTTATCATTAATTATAAATAATCAAAGTAAAAATTATTTCTTTAGATTATAAGTTGATTCTTCAGGTTTTAAAAAAGTAATATGGGAGAATTTTTAATTTGATTGTTTGGTTCTTTTTCTCAGATTTTTTTTATTCAATAAAGAGAAAAAATTGATTTTCAAAATTCTTTGAATCAAAAAATAATTTTTCTTATTTATAGAAATAAATTATATTATTTGTATAAGTTGTTCCAAAACTGAAGATCTTTTCCTTTTAAATTGTATTTTGGTAGATTGTTTAATAGATTACAAGATTTCTTTCTTCTTTCAAAGAAAATAATTTTTTTGGAATGATTTAGAAAATATGTTGAATTTTGAATTTTTTCAATAATGAGAAAAATGGATTAGACTTTGAAAAACAATTAATTTATTTCTGAAAATAGTATTAAAAACAAGTTTGATATCGTAGTAATAAGATTTTTACATCATTTTTCAATTTCAAGATACAGTAATATTTTTTTGAATTTGCTATTAAATTTTTTTGAAGATTTTTTTTGGTTTACAAGTACCTTAATAGAGTTTTTTCACAATATAATAACATTTCAGTTGTTTAAAATCCTGAAGCTATTTTATTTATTACTGTTACTATAACCACATTTTTTAAAAGTCTCAAGTCTAGAAAAGAAAAAAAGTCTAAATTTTGTAAAAATTTTTCAATTGATGTGAAGAATAAATTATAGTTAAATTCAACTTTTGGATATTTTTTTGAATAGATAATAACTAATAGTTTCGAAAACAATCTTATCATCTAAAAAACTCAATTATGAAAAAAAAAAAACAAAAAAACTGATGATAAATATTCAGTATACTAAGTTTTTCAGAATTCAAAAGAATCAAGTAAAAATTTATTTTTTTTTTAAAAAGATTTTTCATGATTTTTACTTGATTTGTTTTTAATAAGAAAAATAAATTAAATAACTACCACTCGTTCTCGGCTTCAATGGTTAGTCAACAGAATTAAAAATGATGTAATTGGTATATTTTACATTTTTTAACTCTTGAATTAAAAAAATAAAAATAAAAATTTAATTCTACTTGTTTTTCCAAAAAAAAAAAATAAAAGGAAAAATAAAATAAGAAAATGTAATAAATATATAAGCATAACATGTTTTTTAAAATCTATTTTTTATTAGAAATTCAATATTTAAATTCCTTGAGTTTTTATGAACTTCAAAATATCATTACAAGTAGAAAATTGATATTTTTAACCTTTTTAATATATTTTTTAAATTAACCCGCTTCCAAAAATTTGTACATACCCAAAATTTAAAAAAGGCAAAAAAAAAACTCAATTAATTATATTTTTCTAAACATAATCTTAAAACACATTTAAGTAACAGTATTAAAAGTTTTTATAAGTAATAATTTTAATCCAAATAAAAAAAAAATAATAAAACGAAAAAAAACAAAAATCTGGTGTGTTTAAAATAATCAAACGAACTGAAAAAAAAATTGTATTGATAAATTTGTTGAAATTTCACCAACAATTGTTGATCGATCAAATGCTAAGATGCCATCAATCAATTGAATGTGATTTTTCAATTGAACAAACTCGAACTAACCTTCTATCAACCATCGGAAAAAATACAAGATCTAACAAATCAGATTACATAACTAGAAAAAAGGAAATTAAAAAAATACAAAAAAGAAAAAAAATGAAATAGTTTGTAAAATCAATATTATTTCCAAATTGAATGGAAACTGTAGTTTTGTTATCTTTCAACTGTATAAACTGTGTCCACATTTTTGAAATTTAGTTTATTTCCTAAACCTAGGTAAAAGTTATATACCAAAAATAACGTTTCAAAAAAGAAAAAAGCTCTTAGTTATTGAATTCTCCGAAACTCTATATCATAAAATTCAGTGTAATATTGGTCCAACCTATTGATATAAAACAATAATAATTTTATCTCAAATATATATATATATATATATATATATATATATATTATTCGGTTACTTATCGGTAATTTTTCAAAAACTCATATTAAAATACTTTTTTAATGAAAAAATAATAATTTTGGAAAAGATACTTGTGATTTTCCCAAATAACATCTGAGTTTGTCTTTTTTTATCACATATAATGAGTGAAGAATATATTTTTTTAATTTAATAATGAATAATTATTATGAGTTAATGATAATTCAATTTTCCGAAGGTATCTATTTAATTGACGAAAAATTTTGATAAAAAAATATAATATATGAATTCGTTAACTATTGATACTGTAACTCTTAATCAATTATGATTTTCTGATAGTTATTATCACGATTAATTTGGCACTTTCTTATCAAAGAGCAAGCTCAAAATAAATGAAACTGTTACGAAAATATGTCTCAGAATTAACAAAAAAATAAAGTTTATTTCATACAAAAAAAAAAAGAATAATGAATAAATTAATCATTCTTCAGATTCTTTTTATGTGAACTTGTAATAGTTTGTGTTAGTGAAGTTTGGTTTTGTTTACGTACACTACCTGTATTTGTAAGTTGAAATTTTTCTATTTGCTTTCTAATTTTCAATTCAACCTTTTCGACATAGTGTATTTGTTTAAAAGCAAGGTTTTGGTTATTTTGTGAAAAAGAAATGTCACCTGTGCCACGTTTTCTTTTTTTTACACTAACGTGATAGAGTTGATCAAGACCAATTTTGTAAACCTTATTTGGGATCTGAAAGGCAATTTTCATTTCATAATTGCCCAAAAGATAAATGTTTGATTCAGTTAATACGTACAATGTTTGCAGTTTCCTTGACATCGTCTTGATCGAGAAGAAAGAAATGGAAACTATTAGGACTGTTTCAATAAAAATCATCGCCAGAGGTGTCTGATCCTTTTCTTGGGAAAAAAGCAGGGCCAAAATGCCAAGTGTCACAGATCCTATGTTACCAATCACAAGAAAGTAACTGACGTTCCTGATATAGCGATTCGCTGACGTTGGGATTGTTTGCCAAACGATTTTCTCTGTTTTTGGAATACTTGTTCGAATTAAGTTCACCATTTCCTTGGGTAGAAGGGATGATAACGACGGAAAGTCTTTTTTACAATGCTTGAATTGATTGCTAACTTTTGACTGGTGCTGTAGTTTTTGATAAAAATAAAGATAGACAAGAAATGCAAAGATCAAATCAAACCAAAAAACGAACACAAACAATGCCATTCCAATTAATAATTAAACCAAATTATGTGGATTTATTTTAGTAGGTAACAAAACACAGAAAAATTAGGGTTATCTTTGAGAAAAAATGATAAGATAATCTCAATCGCAACTACAAAGAATCTTAGGGCTTTTGCAATGTTTTTCCTTTTCCTATTCACTTCCTCTTTGTAAAGTGTTAGAAAGAGTTTGAAAGGTTTGTAAATTGTCTGAAAGTGTTTGAAAGTGTTTGAAAGTTTGAAAAGCTTGATAAAAGTCATGAGATTTTTTGTGTATAATTCAAAATTTTTCAATACGAACCAAAGGTTTGAGCCTTTTCAAAGCTTTCGGATAATTTAGAAAGTTTAAAAATCGTTTACTACTTATTAAAAGGATGTAAAAACTTTTAAAAGGTAGGGGATTATTTGTTGTATGAAAACAGTGATCAAAATAAAGCTTGTTTAAGGGATTAGCATTTCCAAAGGAGAAGCCTAAGATCAAACCGTGTTGTTATTAGACCTAACCACATAAGTTCTACATTGTTCAATGTCTCTAAAAAAATCGATTAGTAAAGTAGTAATATTTATTGATCTGATCAATTAAAAATGATCTTACTATTGGTAAAAAACAGAACAATTTCAGAAAAAAATCTGCACACCTCCACAAATTTCAAGATTGAATCATCAATATTCGAATACTCATGATTCAAAAGTTGCAAAATATCTTTCTGGAAATTTGTGTCGAATTGTAGACTAATCACTAAAAAATTCAATTTTTTAAAAATAATTAAATAATTAAAAGATTAGATTTTTTTTACTAAATATTTCTGAAATATATGATATATATTGATATTGCAATTAGCTTTATCAAAAGCAAACAAAACTAATCAGTTTTTGGGTTTTTATGTTGAAGATTATTGAGTAAATCTTTGAGATTAAAAAAATTAAAAAAAAAGTTTCTTTTGGAAGTTCTAAATATGAATTATTAACTATTATAATACTATTATTTTAGGTTTCTATTTTGTGATTTGGAAAAGGAATAAAAAAATAATTTACAAAATGATAATTTTTAATTGTGATCATAAGTAAAAAATGAAATAATTTATTTTCAATAATATTTATAATGAATTTTTTAGAGTCACAGAAACTATTTAAGCCATGGTACACTAATATCATTCAGACAGAATTACAACAGACTTTGATTATATAGAAATCTATAGTGACGTTAATCCCTTAAAGTTTAAAGTTGTTTTTCATAATCCAAGACTTTTTTTTTTCTTCTTCTTGTTCCAATGTAAAAACGAATTCACAATTAAATCGTATATTGAAGGCATTTTCAATTTTGAAAGTAAATCCCTTGATATTTTCAGTAAATCTTAAATTAGGTATGCAACTTTGTTCAAAATTTTTCGAAATTTTTTATTTTTTATTAAGGGACATAGAATTTTATCAAAAAATTGTTTTTTTGCAAGAAATTTTCTACTATATTCGTTTTTATTATTGAAGAAATGTAAATTACACTCTAGTTGCCCTTATACTTAAATTTCCGAAAGGAAATTTAAGCCTAAAATCATATATTTCACGTTTATTATCCAATGAAAATAACAATAAACTGTTATGGTTTAAAATTAATTCATAGAGGTTTTTTTTCTTTAATTTATTCAGAAATATTAATCTATTATTTTCATAGGAAGTACACACCCCCAAAAAATTATCAATATTTTCTATAACTTCTTCTTTTTATTTATATTTTAAACATAAAGGACAAAATTTATTTGAATTTTTATTAATTACATAGTAATATCTGTTTAAGCAATTGGTAAATGTCCTAAATTTTAGGATTGTTGCTGTTGATGGATAGCTTAGATATTTTTGAGTTGTGAAGAATGAATTTTGGTTTCTTAATATTGTGAAGTATTGTTGCGGAGTGTCGTCAAGTGCCTAGGTTTTCCAAAATTTAAAAGAATAGAGTAAAATCAAAAATTTTAGTCGATTCTTTTGAATTTTGGAAAACCTAACGACATTTCCAGCTATTGGAATTCAATAATTCATTGCAAGTTTATTTATAGATTTCCTTATTTAATTCAATTAAATCTTTTGAATTCCAGTTAATTTTATTGTTGAAATTTTCCCATTTAATCCTATATTTTCAGTATTTTTAAAATTTAATAATAGAACTTTAAGAAACAAATATCATATTTTTTTTATCGTTTATTGTCTGTTTCTTTTATCATTTAATGTATAGTCTATTTATAAAATAGAAAATTTTCTTTTTATTTTTAACATGTATTAAATTCTTCTAAACTTATTATTTTTACAATAGTAAAATAGATCATCTCAACTTGGTTAATTGATCATACAAATTATAAATCATGTTTCTTTTATGGAGAAGGTACATGAATTAAAAATGAAGGAAGAAATACAAAATTTTTCTCCACAAAATATTACATTCTGAAAAAAAATGTTGACTAAACCAATTTTTTTCACAATTATCAAAGATTGTAGTTTGATAAAAATTTTTTTCAAAAAAATTAATATTAAAAAACGTCCTAAAAATTGGTATAATTTAGTAAGAAATAAGAGAATAAATATCATAAATCAAAATTTTTACCCTATAACTTTTTTCAAAGATACGAGGTAACAACTTTTTTTACTTTATTTGTGTATCGTTACTTTTTAGCATTCGGGGTACATTATGAAAAAATAATTTATTAATTTTTTATTTTACATCTTTAATAAAAAATTCATAATATGATTTCAAGTTTATTTGTTTTTTCTACTTTGGGTAATATTAAATATTCAGCCTTTCATTCTTATTTCAACATTCTACATCATAATTTTATTTTTGTATCATAAAAATAATTTAATAAATTAGGTGAATAAAAAGCAATACACATACTCAAACTCAAACAAAACCACTTCTAAATAAAAAAAATTTTTTTTATAGAACCCAAAAATCAATATTTATTCTTAAACACCTACCCGTCAATTAATCTTACACTTTTCAATTCGGATTTCGGAAATAAAAAAAATAAATTGTCAAAATATTGCAATTTTAAGCCACTATTAAAGCCCATACCAAGGACAAGATCGATCAGCAAAGAACCAAATTAACATACCACTACACTCAACACAAGATAATCTTTTTTCAAATTTCAGCAATGGTAAACCTTAAACAAATTCTATTCATAATTTTAAAATATTTACCGCAAAATATCTTACGTTTACGTTCAAAATTAGTTTGGGCTTAGGTAGAACCTCACTCACAAAAATTAATTATTCTTCAAACTTGAAGAACAAAAAAGTATCGTTTTTTTGGAACTCAGGTCATATTGAAATTGAAACTGTTATTTTTTACCCATTTATTAATAAACAATTTGCGAATTGATAATTATACTTTCAAAAATCTTCTTTCAAATATAACAGAAATTTGACTTTTCGAACACTTTTATCTCTTTTAAAGCATTTAAAAGCTTATAGTATTGACAGAAAGCTTTAAAAAGGTTTTAAATTTTGGAAAAGAGATCAGATTTTGCTGTGTGAAATTTTTGATTTCAAGATCATTTTTTTTGGATTTGTTCATTTTTCTGAAACTAAAAAGCAATGCTGAGCGAAAAATTAATTGAAATACAAAAGCACTTTAATTCTACTGATAGCGATATTCGTTATATGGGAATTTCCGATTTGAATGAATTACTTTTGTCAAACAATTTTCAAATTCAAAATAATCAAGAAACAGAACTTGTTGCTAAAGTTCTTTCAAGGCTAGAAGATCCTTCCAGTGACGTTCAAAGTATTGCTGTGAAAACGTAAAATGATATTTCCCGATTCTATTGCTTTTCTTCATCTTCTTTTGTTTCGATTTTAAACTTTTTTCTTTTTTTTTTTTTTTTTTTTTTTTTTTAATTTTTTTTTTTCTTGTTTGGATAAATTAGGATTGATTTATTAATTCAATACCTTGGGGATCATTTGGTTAAAATCGTTGTCAAAACACTGTTTGATTCACTTTATAGCTCAAAGGAGGAACAAAGAGATATTTATACAATGGCAATTTATCGTGTTATTAATTCAATCCCCCAAAATCGTACAACAGTTATTTTTGGTATATCCAAAGAAATGCTTCCAAAATTATTAAAAAAAATACAAACGGTATGGATCTGAATTATCAAACAAACAAACCAAATAAACAAATAAACAAATACAAACAAACAAACAAATAAACAAACAAAGTGAATAAATCCAACCACACTTTAAACTCTTTAACTTTTCAAAAATACCTTTTGTTATTGATGTATTTTAACACAAAACTTCAAGACGTACAATCCAATGTCAAATATCGAGAATGTTCTGTGTATTTAAAATAAAACAATTCATTAAAATGACAAAAGAAAACCTGACCAGAAGTGTTATTGTTTTCAAGAAAATAATACTAAAAAATTCAAAAAAAAAAGATTTTTCGAACAATTTCCTTTTTGTTTACTGTTAACTCTTCTGACAAAAGAATTCCTTTAAAAGAATATTTCAAAAATTGAATACTTTTCAAAAGTTTCTGTCTCTTTAAGCCCACCGGCTCCTGGTTTATAAATGATTAAAAGATTAAAGAAAAATTCAGCTGAAAACTTTCTTTTTGATTTTTTCAAAAAACAATAAAAAAGGAAAAATTCAAACAATCTGAATTGAAAGTGGTGTTTGCCTAATAAGTGGGTAATAATTTTCACTTCCTTTTCCTTATTTATGCTTTTCTAATAGATCTTTCAAAGAAGTATCTTGTCCTTTGTAAACTGGAATTGAAAAAGAAAAATAAAGATGAAGTGAAAATTTTTTCCCATTCATTTTTGTTTCAAATACCAGCAAAAGAACCGATTTTTTTCAACCAACATTATCCTTAAAAGAATTTGTTTTATTAAGCAATGTTTGCTGTATCATTATAATTTGAATTTGCATCTTGCATTCAAAAGATTTTTGATATTTGGTAAAAAATCAATGATAATCAGAGTTCCCAAAATGATTCCATTTTTGGAATTGTTAGAATCTCAAAAAATTAAAATTTGGAATCATAATATTAAAATGATTCGAATGGAATCAATTTTTATCAAACATTTTCCACTTTTTAAAGTCCCTTTGGGGTATAATTTTTCAAAAACATTAGAAATTATTTTATTCTGATTCCAAGGAATCAAAAAAAGAATTTTTATTTGGTAACAAAACTCAATTTAAAAAAAAAAAGAATCTTTTGATTCCATTTCAAAGAAAAATAATTTTCTTATCCGTAATAAACTTAAAAACGACAGGACTGAAGAAAAGATGATAAAAACTAAAATCCGAAGAAGAAAAACCTTAAATATTTATTTTTTTGAGAAATATACTGTTATTTTCCAATTAAAAAATGAAAATTTTTATTTCAATTTCCAAAATGAATATTATTTATTACTGCCGCAATCAAATTACCAGAGTAAAAATTTTGTCTTAGAGTTCAACTAAGGAAGTATAATTTATTGCCTAAAAAATCATTTCTAAATGATGTTGTAAAGATCTTTGGATTTTCTTCAACCGATAAACTAGAAAAATATTTTGGAATGTGAACTAAAAATTTTCATTTTTTGAATTGGAAAATAATAGTAAAATTCTTTTTGTGAATAAAAAAAAAAATTATTAATTATTAAATTTTGAGAATGATGTGATTAGTTGTAAAAAAGAATGTAAACTAGAAATAAATTGAGACTTATCATTGGAAGAAAAAAGAATCATTTGATTCCATGGAATTAAAAAAAGAATTATTTTGGGTTTTTTTTCAAAAAAGAATCAAAATGTAAACCCTGATCAATGATAATTTAAAGGATTGAAAACAATCAATAATCAAATCTACTGTTGATAAGTTTTTCAAAATAATAATGGTACCCCGCTAGCCAAAGAATTACAAAACTAAAATTCGATGATTAAGGTTCTCGTAATTACGGTGAAAAATAATTTTTTGAAAATGAAAAAAAAAAAAAAAAATATGTAATTTTATATGATTATCGAATAAAAATTAAAAACTAACCAAGATGTGAATGTACGATCGATCTCTAAAAATCAACAACGAAAAATGAGTACATTTTTTATAAAAAACGTCAAAGAGCGATACTAGATTTTCCAATTTAAATCTTTATGAATTAGAATTTTGAATAAAGCTGTGCTAGTTTCTAAGTGTTGATCTTGCGTCTTTTTGAGATCTTGGTAATTTTGTTTTTCATTTTTTCCATTTCTCAAATGAGTAATTTTTATCTCGAAAGAATGTTACAAAATCCTTTCTAGTTGAATCTAGAGAATTACAAAATAAGCCACAATTTTGATTAAATCGAATTAAATTGATTTCGAACTTCAAGAAAACATTTTTTTTTTTAAATTGAAGAAATTTAAGCATTTGAAAATAGAAAATTATGAAAAGATTGCATTTTTTTTTTAAGATTGATTTTTATTAAAATAAATTTTTTATAAACATTTTTTGATTTTAATTTAAAAAATCTTCAAATGAGATTATTTTGATTTATTTTTTTTTTCCATTGAAGATCAAGTACTAAAAGTTCGCCTATTTGTCGTTCGGTTTTCCAGAATTCAAAAGAATTGAGTTAAATCAAAGATTTTACTCAATTCTTTTAAATTCTGGAAAACCGCTGTTAGCTTTTTTTGAGTTTTCTGTTTATTTGTAAAATCTATAGATTTTCGTTAGGTTTTTTTGAGTTTTCTATTTATTTTATGAAGTGTTCTAGATTTTTTTTACTTTAAAAAATAAAAATAAAATTTATAAAATTTTCTGTTTATTTCTAAAATTAAAAAAAAAAACAGGCACTCTACGGCACTTCATGTTAGGTTTTTTTTAATTTAAGAAATTAACCGAAAATTTATTTAATTTTCTTTTTATTTCTTAAATTAAAAAAAAACAAACTAACAACGTTTTTATAGATTTTAACTTTTGGTTTAACAAGTCACTAGATTTTCGAATCAAAACTTAAAATCTCGAGAAAACCTAAAGGTAACAAGATTACAATTTACACTTTTTTGTAATAAATAATAATAGAAATAATTTTGAATTTTTTGAAACAAAAAAGTTATATATTTTAATTCAATATAATGAAAGCAAAAAAATTGTGAAATTTTGATTAAAAATTTTAAACAATTGTAATGTGGATTGATGAGATCTAAAAAAGGTTCAAAAATACAATAAATTTCCATAAACCCAATTTCACTGAATAAACTTTTTAAAGATCTTATTTCTGTATTTATTTATTGTTTTAATACAATCAAAAATCTGAAAATTTTTGTTTGAATTGGATTTTAATTCAATTAGATGCTCTAATTAAATGAGACTGGGTGTTTTATTATACAGTTTAAGTGTGGTATAAAGCAAATTTGGCCTGGTGATTATTCCTCAAAATATTATTAATCGGAAAACAAAATTTTTTCTTTTGAATTTTCATTTTTAATAATTATTTAAAAAAAAAAATACAACAATTAAAATTATCTTTATTTATATTAATTTATATTTAATAACCTTGAATATTTTTCTTTTTTTTAAAAAATTCCGTTATAGTCGATAAATATCGAAAACAAAATGTTATATATTGATTTACTTCGTGAATTAATCACACAATTTGGGAAATTCTTTACTGATCATTTAACAAGTATCCAAAAGGTTTTATTAAATCATCTAACTATTTCATCACCAAAAAGATCGATTGAATGTTTATGTAAAATTTTTTTTCTTTTTTTTTCTTTTTTTTTTTTATTGGTTTTACTTTTTTAACACGATAATTATTAATGTGAAGATTAATTAATTAATAAATAAATAATAATAAATATTTAAAAAGCCCAACTTGCATCAGTCTCAAGTAACATAATTTTTAGCGATTTAATGGAAGAATTGATTGAAAAAATAATTAATGAAAAAAATATTATTAATCTTAAAATTCATATTGAAGCTGTTTCAATGATTTGTGCTAAATCTGGCCATAATTTTGGGAATTTTTTACATCAATTAATTCCTTTAATTGTGAAATATTGCAAAGAAGAAAAATATGAGGAAGAAGATGAATTAAGAGAAATTTGCCTACAGGTATGTATATCACTTTTTAATTTTTTTTTTTTTTTAACTTATAAACACAGCATAACTATTGAACAATATTAATAAATTTATTTTTATTAATTTACTTGTATTAAAATTTACCAATATTGAATATTTTTTTAAAATATTTTGAAATTTGTTAAAGTTATGACTTGAAACAATAATATGTAATTGTTCTCTTGATTTTTGTTATAAATTGAATTATATTTACCTTATTATTATTGTAATTACCATGAAGATCAGTTTATTTTTTGATTCTTTATTTTTATGTTGTTGATATTCTAGAATGAATAAATCTTTAAGGAATCTGTTAAAAATATATAAAAATTTCCAAATTAATATCTAAAAAAAATATTTTAGGTTTGGTAATATTTCTAATTTGATTATTATCTGATTCAAAAAAAAAATACCAACCTCTTAAAAAAAAACAAAAATTAAAATTGTCAAAAAATAATCTTCAAAAAATAAAATAAATGAAAAAATTTCTATACTTCTTTTTTCAACATGATTTATTTTCATAAAAATAATAAATAAAAACTGTTTTTTGACAGTTTGAAATTATTATCATTATTTAAATATTGCAAAATTAATGATTTTACCCTTAAATTTTTGAAAAGATATTTAAGAATAAGGCTGGAGTGTGTGTAATTTACACTTGTTCTATAATAATTAAAAATACAAATTTAAACTTTTTTTTTTTTTTTTTTGGAAAAAGTACATTGATTTACCAATAATGTTGAAAATGATACTTTAAATATAATCAATATATTGAAAAAATCATTGTGGAAGTTTGAATTTTTTTCAAAAAAAAAATATTAATAATATTCTCTTTACTTATTTTCATTATTTTTCAAATAGAATCAAATTTGATTCTTTTTGAACAATTTTTTTGAAAAAACAAACTTTTGGTGAGGTTTAAAATTGAAAATTTTTTTTAGACAAATTTTGTGTATAATTTAATTTTTGATTTTTTCTTTGGTTTAAATTCGTTGTAATTACCAATAAAGTTTCTTATTTGTATTTTTAAATATTTTTACTTTTTGTATTTATTTGAAATAGTGTATTGAAATTTTAATAGCACGCTTTCCAAACGAAATATCAAATTATTTTGATACATTTTTACAATTATGCTCTGAATTAATTAAATTTGATCCAAATAGGTTTGATGATGATGAAATTGAAGATGAATCGGAATTATCAAGTGATTCTGAATATTTTTCTGATTCTTTATCTGATGATGAGTTTTCAAGTGATTCGGATGGCTTTGTGTATGTCTTTTAAAATTCCTTTTTGATTAACTATTTATATAATAATATTTTATTTTAATAAAGAAATTCCTGATTATAAAATCTTTAAAATTATGAAACAAATACCAGAATATAATGAATGTAATTGTTTAATATTTTAAAAAAAAAATAAAATACTTTATACCAATTACGGTAGATCAAAATGGAAATGAAACATTGATTCTAATATATATATATATTAGAATGTTTGGAATCTACTTTTATTAAATGAGATAAAAAAAGTAGTCAAATAAAATTTGAATTTAAGTTCATTATTAAAACAGATAAAATTAATCAAATCTTGTACGTTTTGTATTTTTTGATTTTAAATAATCTATTTCCAAAAAATCCTGGCAAATTTATTTTAAAATATCTTTCATAAACTTAATTCGAATATTAGTATTTAAAATTGTTATTCATCATTTATTGATTCTTTATAATAATCTAATTTATTTGTTAGTATGGCATGGTTTAGAAAAATATATCAAACTAACTGATATCAATTTGTAACGATATTTTTCAAGAGGTGAAAATTTGCTAGTTATTTTTATCTTTTTGATCGTAAATTTTGTTTTCTCAAGCAAGTTTAATCTAGATGAAAATTTCTCAGAGAATGAAAAAACTTGTAACTGTATTTTATTGTTTAAAAAATCATTGTAACGTTATCATATCATATTTACTATCGGTTTTTATTGAATTTTATTTGTAACCAGTTTTGTATAAAAAAAGTGTAATTTTTTTTTTCATTTTTGGGAAATATTTTGATTAAAATATTTTGGAATAAATAAAATTTAACTAGTGGTAATATTTTTCTTAATTTTATATTACCAATTTACAAATAGAGTGACTTTAAAAGAAAATATTATGAAATGTAAAAAAAAATACCCCGCTTTTTTTGGAAATACCTTATATTTAAATCTCCTCTTTCCCTTTAAATTCTTTGAATGTAAACTCCATTCCAAAAATTTAGGCAGACCCCAAAATCAAAAATATGCAAAAAAAAAATCTCAATTGTTTGTATTTTTTTCCAAACAGAATGATTAAATTGCATTTGAGTTGCCCAGTATTATTGTTTTTATGTATAACCACTTTTTATCCAAATAAAAGAAAAAAAAATAAAATGAAAAAATAAAAATCGGTGTGTCCAAAATAATTAAACGAGCAGAAAAAAAAATTTTTTAATAAATTTGTTGAAATTTCACCAACAATTATTGATTGATAAAATGATTAGATATCATCAATTAATCTTATTTGATTTTTCTATTTAACAAAATTCAGCACTAAATCTTTTATCAACCATCCAAAAAAATTTTTCCGATCAAACTAAACAGATTACGTAACTGGAAAAAAGGAAATGAAAACAAAACAAAAAAGACAAAAATGATAAAAATAGTTATTATCAAATCAAAATTATTTACGAATTGAATGAAACGTGTAGTATTGTTATTCTTTCATTGTTTTGAACTGTGTTTAAATGTTTGGGATTTAGTCTGTATGTATATATATATATATATATATATGTGTGTGTGTGTGTGTGTGTGTGTGTGTGTGTGTGTGTGTGTGTGTGTGTGTGTGTGTGTGTGTGTGTGTGTGTGTATCTGGATTAATCATATTTATTTTTACTCTAATACTTTCGTATTATTAAAAAAAAAATAAATCTCATTATTAATATTAAATTAAAAGTTTTCACTTGATATTATTTTTTCATAAATTATTGTAAAAAAATTAATTCTTTTACAATATATAGTTAAACACAAATAAAAATCCTATTTAAATTTTTTTAAATGAAAAAAAACATTTCTTAGAAGGGTAATTAAAATAAAAATCTAATATTATTTTTTTTCTTTTCTATTAAATAAATCTTATTAAAAATAATAAAAAAAAAAAAAAAAAAAACAATTAACAATTAGTTTGAGTGATATTGAATATTCTGACAGCGATGATTTAAGTTGGAAAGTTAGAAAGGCGAGTGCTAAATGTTTAATGAAACTTATTCTTACTCGCCCTGATGAAATCAAATTATTATATGAATCGGTTTTTAAATTGATTATTTCTATAAGGGAGCATGATAAAAACGTTTTCATTCAATTATTTGAAATACTTTATCTTTTATATGAACAAACAAATTTAAACAAATTAAAACTTTCAGATCAAACGTTTATTAAAGAACTTATTGATTCAAATATTGATAAACAATTGAAATTTATTTGCAATGAACCAAAATCTACAACATTACAAATATCTGTTTTTTCATTTAAATTATTATCAAAACTTTGTAGATTATTCCCAGATTCTTCATCAAAAAAATTAGATTATTTTATTGGAAAAATTGATTTCATATTAAAAGTAATTTTTTCATTTTCATTTTCTTTCAATTTTTTTAACTTTTAGACACCAATTAAGAAATTTCTTTTTAATTTTATTGATAATTTTTTATTTTTTTTATACAACAATCCCAATCAAAATAATAATCATAACAACAACAATAACAATAATAATAATAATAATAATAATAATAATAATAATAATAATAATAATAATAATAAAGGATAAAAATAAAAACATAAATATCCGGGTTGAAGCATTAAATTGCCTTCTTACTATTTTTGAAACCCAAAAAGTAGACAAAATTTTTAATTATATTAAACAATTCTCAACACAAATTCTAAAAATTATTAAAATTGAAAATTCTTTACAGCAAGAAGAAGAAACAATGCAACAGCAAAGGCAGCAACAGCAACAATCTCAACAGCAGCAACAAATTATTTTAAAAGGGTTAAAATTATGCCAGCAAATTATAGTTATAATAAGAACAACAATTAATTTAACAAATAATCAGAATGAAGAATTTTATAAAGAAATTACTGAACAAATTTATAAGATTACTTTTAATAATATTAAGCAAAATATTGTTGATTTATTCATTAAACGGGAATGTATTTTAACTTTATCAAAATTGATTGTATTTGTTAGTTGTTATCTAAATAATGATACAATTAATATTTGTTTTGACACTTTACTTGAATTTTTAAAAAAGGACCAAACAAAGTTAATAACATTAAAGGCCTTTTCTGAAATAGCAAATTCTAAGGATAATTTTCCGATGAATAGTATTTTAAATGAACTGATTTTTGAATTATCATCTTTGTTAAGAAACAAAAAAAATAATTTAAAAAGATTGTCACTAATTACCCTTCATTTTCTTTTTGATAATCATTATTCAAAAATTGATGAAAAAGTTGAAAATAATCTATTTAATCATTTAACTTTACTTATTTCAGAGGATGATCGCAATTTAGTTGACCTTTCTATACAGCTAGTTTCTTCAATATTAAAACAAAACAATGAAAATATTTCATATGTTCTACCTACTATTTTACCAAAAATAATACAATTTGTTCCAAAATCTTTATTTCAAGGAAACATAGTGAAAGTAAGTTTTTTTTTTTTTTTTTTTTGTTATGATTTATTTAGGATATTAAATATGAAAAACTGGGACTTTTAAAGGAATACAATTTTTAAATTTCGAAATAAAAGTTGGCCAAAAAAAATTTGTATACAAAATGATTTTAACAATATTGAATAATAACATAAAAAAAAATACAATTAGGTATAATTTTTATTATTAAAGTTAAAATAAGTTAATATGTAATCCTCAATTTCACCGTAATTTACAATTATAAAAAAAAATTCAAATTGAAATTGAATAAAGTAATAGATATAATTAATGACTTTTTCGAGAAAACTTATGAACCTTTAAATGAAAAATGGATTATAAAATTTTTTAACTAGTATTTATTATATCTATTAAAAATAAAGTTTTTTTATATAATAATTTTTGATACTCAACCCCAATTTAAAAATTTTTACACACCAAAATTCAATTTTTGAAAAAAAAAAAAAAAAATACAAATAAATTCTAGAAAAAATACTTAATTAGAACTCATTAATTAATTGAAATGTTAACACTTGTTTATAATTCACTATACTCACAAACCAAAAAAAAAAAATAAATAATAAATTAAAACTAATAAATACTTGAGTTGTATTAAAATTTAGGAGAGGGCAAAACAAAAAAAAAAGTTTTAGTAAATTTGCTTAAATTTTATTAACAATTATTGATCGATTAAATGTTTAGATAACATCAACTAATTTTAATTGAGATTTATCTATTTTAAAAGAACTCAACTTTAACTTAATATCGATCATTCAAAAAAAAAATTTTTGATCCAAACGAAACTCGTTAAGTAATTGAAAAAAATGAAATGAAAAGAAAAAAGAAAAAAATGATACAAATAAGGTATTTTTTTGAAAAAGTGTGGCATTTTTTTTATATTTCATAAAAAATCATCTTTGGTAGTGTAGGCTTTCGATAATTGACAATAAAAATTGCGTTAAAAAATTAATACTGATTGAATAAACGACTATGGTTTTTATTTCAAAAAATGTTCGTTGAAATATTTCCCAAAAAATGAAAAATAAAAATAGTTACTTTTTTTTTGAGAAAACAATGCAATAGTTAATTTCAATAAAAAACTGGAAATATGACAAAGGGTACAAATGGTTTTTTAAAATAATAAAATACAGTTAGATTTTTTTCATTTGATTGGAAATTTTACCAAGATTAAACAATTTATGAAAATACTTTTTTTTGATCAAAAAGAAAATCATAAACAACTAATTCTCAACCTTAAAAAATATCAGATCAAATCGAGATCAGAAGATTTTAGTATCTTTTATTTATGTAATACCATACTAAGAAACTAATTGAATTTTTAGTAAGAATCAATAAATGGTTAATAATAATTTTGTATATTTAAATAGTTTTATGGAGATTTAGTTGAATAAAGATATTTTAATATAAATTTTCCCCACTTTTTTGGGGAAATAGCTTATATTGGGAAAAATTAAAATTATTTCCAATTTGAATGAAACTGTATTTTTGTGATTCTTTTAACTGTTTTAATTGTATGTCAAATTTTTTGAATTTTAGTTTATATTTCTTATAATTAATTTTTATTTTAAAATAAAATTATCTGGTTGGCTGATTGATTGATTTTATTTTAATTGAAGTAAACTTCCTATTTTTTCTTTAAAAGAAAAATAAATATAAAGTATTTTTTCTAACCAGAGACCATAAAAAAAATAGAGAGAATATATTTTTCATCCGATTAAAAATCAAAGTTTTCAAGGCATTAATATATGGAAATAATAGCAGGTTTTTTAGCAATGCTAAATCACTTCTAAATAAAAAATTATCACTTTAAGTTTGTAAATTAGACCTTGATAGATAAGGTATTTCTAAAAGTTCAGTTTTTGAAGAATAAGAATTTATGTTTGATCTTTTCTTTTGAGTTGTATGAACTTTTAATTTTTGAAAGTTTGCTCCTTTTTTTTTTTTTTTCAAGTTTCTTAAATCTTGTTTTTGCAAAATATCAGTACACTATACCAACTTCTATTATTAACCTAATTCAAGTACCAATTCGGTGGATTTTACGCAAAAGTTGATTCATTTCACTCCATTAAGAATAAAATTATCTAAAAATTATTTTCCAAAAATCTATTTAAATAAAAAAAACAAATATTTATATTCAAAATCTAAAATTTAAATTTTTTTTTTTTAATAAATTTATTTAATAAAATATTTTTTGTATATTAATATAAATAGACTGTGTTAGTATTTTTTCAAGGGTTAGTTCAATTGAAAGGTCAAAAAATCAGTTATGAAATGATTGTTGATATGTTTTTCCAATTATTAAATAAATCTTCAACTGAAATTACTTTTACAAATCAATTTTATATCTCAATCTCGCAATGCATTGCAGCAATGACTATTTATGCCCCAAAGGAAAGTTTTTTAAATTTTTTGACTTTAATAAAAAAAATATTGAATTCGAATAAGAAAGAATCTGATCACTTATTTTGTTTATATTCTTTGGGCTATATTGGAAGATCAATTGATTTATCCGAACAAACAGATTTATCAAATTTAATCTTAACATTTTTTGCTTCCCCATCAAAAAACATTAAAAGTGCTTCTTCTTGGTGCCTTGGATCATTATCCTTAGGAAATATTATCTTTTATTTGCCGATTTTAATTAGAACTGCCAAAAGCAAAGAGCAAAATGATCTTTATTTAATTTTGAGATCTTTAAGAGAAATATTAACTTTAATTGATTTAACAGATGAAATCAAAGTTAAAAATTTAAAAACATTTTCGAATGAACTTTTAAATTTATATTTTTTGCATAGTAATAATCCTGAAGATGGCATTCGGCAAGTAATTTCTGAATCGGTTGGTCGTTTAACAGTTATTGATCCTGAAATGATATTTCTTCAAATTGCGAATCAACTAAATACAGAATCAGAATTGATTAAAAAAACTTTAATTAGTTCATTAAAATGGATGATACAGACAAAAAATAATCAAACGGCAACAATGAAATCATCGTCATCATCATCATCATCTTTTTCTTCTTCTACTTTTTCCACTTCTTCGTTAATCATTGATGAATTATTACAAAAATATTTATGGAAATTTTTTTCTCCAATTACAGATTCAAATTATTTGATTAGATTATCTGTACTTTCATCTTTAAACTTCATAATACATAAAAGGCATTATGTAATTAAAAAAATTATTCCAAAAATAATTGAAGGGTTGTATTCAGAAACAGTCATCAAAACTGAATTGATAAAGGAAACCAAATTTGGCAAAACAACTTCAGTTCTAGATAAAGGGTTAGAAAATCGAAAATTAGCTTTTGATACAATTAATGTAATACTTAAGCATTATAATACAAAATTAAAACTTTCAAAATTAATCAAAATTTCAATTAATGGCCTGCTGGATACAGATACAGATATAATTATCATTTCGAATCGAATTCTTTCAAAATTAGTTAAATTAGTCCCGAATCAAATTAAGCAATTTTCTTCCAAATTCATCAAGCCCTTTGAAAAGATCTTGAATAAAAAAATCCAACCCGTTTTTTCTTCGCAGCAAGCTGAACGAAATGATTCTTTAATCTTTTCTACATTGAAAGTAATCAAACTAATCCTTGAAATACCTGAAATTGGTAAATGCTCTGATTTTATGGATTTTTTTGAGACTACAATTAAAACAGATTTATCTTTAAAAAAAAAATATGAAGAATTAAATAACACATTAGACGATTTTATTAATAATTAATCAAAGTATGTTTTTAGATTGTTCATTCCTCAAATTATTCCATTTTTCGTCTAATTGATTAAATAAAATGAATTATTTTTAAAAGAATAATGCTGCTTTGTTTTATAACATAATATTTTTTTTTTTAATATTATGTGGATTTTTGTTTATAATTACAAATTTAGTCGATTTAGATCAAGAAAACGATTTGAAAAAAATACACAAAATACCTCAATCAAATTTTATATTTAAAAATTGTTTTTACCATTTTTATTTTTGAGATAGGCTTTTTTTTTTCAAAAAAGAAGGGAAATTTTATTTTGAAATATCTTTATTAAACTCCATTGTCAAAAAAAGTATTTAAATATCCAAAAATTGTTAGCAATCATTTATTGATTCTTAATAACAATTCAATTTGGTTGTTACTATAAAATTACATAAATAAAAGATATTAAAATTTCCGAACTTGATTTTATATGATGGTTTTAAGAGTGAAAATTTGTGATTATTTTTTAACTTTGAGGGTAAAAATGGTTTTCTGGGGACTTTAATCTTGATAACTTTTCCCATAGAATACAAAACTGATAATTGAATATGATTATTTAATAAATCGTTTGTGTTTAAGTATGAAACTAGTTTTTATATTTTCCAATATCTTGTTTTCTAACAGAGAAAGTGTATATAAGTTTTTCATTTTTTTTTTTTTATTATTTAGAATCGAGGAAATTTATTACTCTTACGTCCAATAACTTTTCAAGGACTCAAAAGAATAGAGTAAATTCTTTGATTTTTCTCAATTCTTTTGAATTCTGAAAAACCTCTGTTAGATTTTTTTGAGTTTTCTGTTTGGGTTGGAAATAGAGATATTTCCAAAACAATAACACTTATTAAAAGAAAACCTAAAGGTAATCGACATAACTTTACTACATTTCTCTAATTTCTCCATTTTATCAAAACAAATTTTATTAAGAATCATAGTTTTCTAAATCATTAAAAATCTCTCAACTAAATCTATATTTCTGAATAAGATTTTAAAAAATATCCTATTTTCTGAACCAAAAACCAGAATTGGATGAATTAATTGAAAATAGGATTTGGAAAATTCTATTTGGAAAATTCTTTATTAATTGAAATTAATTTGTTAATCAAAGATTTTCAAAACAAAAGTTTTTCCATTCAGAATTAAAAATAAAAACAGGTTAAGACAGAGTTATTGTATCAAATTTTACAGAGAAAATCAATAAAGAAATGTTTTTTATTCATTTTTTCTTGATCATTTCTTTTGATTTTTTTTAGTTAAATTTCTTTAATCTTTATGTAAAATATCTATAAATAGGATATACTTCAAACTCTTCTTTTTAAAATATTTATTATTTTGGCTAAAGATATGATTTGAATTCTTCATTTTAAAAACTGTGAAATTTAAAATTAGTAAAATGTGCTTACCCCCTTATATTATTCAATTTAGGACCCAAAATAATTATATAGAATATGAGTAAGACTTTGAAATTTATTAAGCACTTATTAACATGGAATTCAATAATTTACTACTTGCTTAATAAATGATGATAAAATAAATGAATATTTAACATTTTTTCTATTTTTTTCCGCATTGCAAACAGCTAATTGTTTTTGACTCATGTCAAGCAAGTCAGTTTTTTTCTTAGTTAGCAGGCATTATGAAAAAATATTGAAAGAAAGTCGATCAATTAAAAGATTGTTCCTTTTAGAAAAGTCAACTAAAATCGCTCAAAGTAAAAACCTTTCTCACCCTTTTTTTCGAAAACGAATTAATGAATTTCTTATCTAATCTATTTTTTGAATTATTTGACTTTTAAAATATAGAATTAATACAGTCTCTTAATAGGTAAGTGTTGTTTTTTTTTTTAGGTTGGGATCTGTTTCGTTAATAAGAAAAAAAATCTAATTTGGATTCCTCTGTTTTTTTCTTTTAATTCCGATCAAATTCAATTAGAAATGAAACGTTTGAAGTTGAAGAAGTAACAAAACAATTATATACACCACTCAAATATTCTTTAAAATCAAAAGAACCCAAAATTATTATTCAGGCTTTATTAATATTAAAAGTAAATTTTTAGTTCCAAAAATCAATAAAAGAATTATTGATTGATTTTTCCCCATCCCTGATGTAAACTTAATACAACTCTTTTTTCTCCTCTTTGTTATCCTGTAATAATAAAATTTCAAGAAAATTGCAAGCAACAAATCTTTTAATACACAAATAATACTTGAGGATAATCGAAAATTAATAGATACTTTAATTACTGAAGTTCTTCGTTCTTTAATTCACGAAGAAGATGAAATTATGTTGCTAATAATCCAAACACTTCTTGAGTTTGCTTTATGGAGATCTGATGAGATACATGGTGCTTTATTATTAAGACTAACGAACAAAATTTTTTTTTTTTATTCAATAACTACCTCAAAATTGCATACAAGCACATGTAAACTTTCAATGTCACGAATTATCAAAAATTTATGGATCAAATCACAGGAATTATTAAAAAAAGATAAGTTGATTAGCGAAAACAATTTAACAAATATAAATACTCAAAATTCCACTCAAGAAAGAATTGGAAACAACAAAGAACAAGAACAAGAAAATGAAAAAGAACAAGAAAAAGAGAAAGGAAAAAAAAAAGAGAAAGAACAAGAAAACGAAAAAGAAAAAGAAAAAGAGAAAGAACAAAAAAACGAAAAAGAACAAGAAAAAGAGAAAGGAAAAGAGAAAGAAAAAGAAAAACAAAAAGAAAAAAAACATGAAAACGAAAAAGAAAAAGAAAGCGAACAAGAACGAGAAAACGAAAACGAAAAAGAAAAAGAAAAAGAAAAAGGAAAAGAAAAGAAAGAAGATCCAAGATTTAATAATATTTATGAAAAAGATCTTTTTTTAATATTTAAATCACTATGTATAGAACTAAATAAAAAAAGTAATTCAAAAAATTGGGGTAATGATGAGATCTTTAAAATTAATTTAAAAAAAAAGCTGTATTCTTATGAATTAGTCTTAGAAATTTTGAATAATTGTGGGAAATTTACAACAAAATCATATCCATTTTTTTTCAAATTGATTCAAAAAAAACTATTTAGGGAAATTTTAAAATCAGGATCTTCAACAAATTTAAAAATTCTACAAATTACACACTCGATATTTCTCAAAATTTATTCAAATTACAGGTACAAATTAAAAAAAGAAATCTATACCTTTTTTAACCAAAATATTATTTCTTTTTTGAAAGCAAACAAAAGAAATTTTGTTGAAAAAATAACGATTTTAAAATTATTATATACACTTTTAAAAGATCCAAAAAATCTCATTGAAATTTATTTTAATTATGACTATGTCTCTAAAATGAAATTAAATAATATAAATGAGAACGAAAATGGAAAAACAACAAATGAAAATAAAAATATTTTTGAACAACTTGTTCAAATTATTGCAAATATTATCAATGGTCATGAAATTAAAAGGCAAATAAACAGTAGAAAAAGATATTTCACATTAATTGATTATAGTAAATTAAGAAATTTTAGTTTTCAGCTAGTTGCCATTATAACCAGAGGCATGTATTTATGGTGTAATAATTTATTTATTTCTGACGATTATCAAAATATTTATAGTAAATATTCTTCCTTCACAGAAAAAGAATTAAAACAAATTGAGGGCAAGATTAAAAAAAAAAAAACAGCAGAAAAAAATAAAAAAAAGCAACCAATTGATCCTTTATCTACAAGTTCTCGTGATCTTGAGGAAAAAATGCGAAAAAATGGAAATATAAATGACAAAATTCTCTATCATGGTAGTTTATTGTTTAATGAAAAATCGAAAAATGGTATAAACTTTTTAATTAAGAATTCAAAAATTAAAAGGGAACCAAATTCGATTATTAATTTTTTAAAAAATAAAGATTATAATTTGAAAAAAGTCAAAATTGGTGAATATTTGGGCAATTCAAATGAATTAAATAAAAGGGTTTTAAACAATTGGATGAAAAAACTTGATTTTGCTAATTTAAATATACTGAATGCTCTAGGCTTATTATTAAAAGATTTTGCCTTTCCTAATAATTTAAAAAAAATCGATCAGATCTTGATAAAATTTGCAAAGTATTATTGTTTAGGAAATCCTAATTACTTTAAGTCTTCAACAATTGCTTTAATTTTTATTTATCAAATAATAAATTTATATTTTAATTTAAAAAATCCAATAATTATTCATAAAATTACAAAAGAAAATTTTATTATCCAAAATAAAAAATTAAATCCACACAAAAATTTTTCCAAGAACTATTTATTAGAAATTTATGAAAAAATATATCATTTAATAGAATTAGAAAATAAAGATCATCACAATGAAATTCAAAAAAAACAAGAGAATAACGATGATGATGATGATGGTGATGAAAAAGAAATTGAAAGAAACAATGAAGATGAAAATGATGATGATGTTTATGTTGATGAAAGGGGAATTGATAAGGCAATTGTGAAGAAAACAGAAAGAAGGGGAGATGATAAAACCAATGATAAAAATAGTAATGAAAAAGAAAATGATCAAAAAAAAGAGCTAAAAAATGGAATTAAAAAAAATCAAGAGAATAACGATGGTGATGGTGATAGTGATGGTGATGAAAAAGAAATTGAAATAAAAACTGAGGATGAAAATTTTATTGATGTTGATGTTGATGAAAAGGGAAATGGTGAGATAAAAGTTAAAGGAAATGATGATGTTAAAGAGTTAATTCATTTAAAATTTTCACAAAATTTAGAAAATTTATTTTTATCATTAAAAATTAAATATTCAATTTTTGAAATCAAAAGTCAAAATGAAATAAATAATTTTTTTTTAAATAAAACAATTAAAAAAAAAATCTTTTACCCGGTTTCCCTTAATATTTATATCAAATCGATGATTAGTATTAATTGGGAATTTATAATTAATTGTTTTGGGGTTATTTTAAATGAAACGGAAGATTCAAAGTTAATAAAATATTGTATTGGTGGGTTTAGATTATTAATTAAATTAACCTCAAAGTTTTTTTTAATTAATATTCAGAAATGTGTTGTTAAAGAATTATTAAAATCGATCCCAATTACAAAATTAAATAATATTACAGAAAAAAAATTATTAATTATCGATGAAATAACTCGTTTCTGTATAAATGAGGGGATGTTTTTAGGTCCAAGTTGGGAAATTATATTTAACTCTTTTTTAAATTTATTAAAACTTGGTATTATCTATTTTTCCATTGAAAAAAGAGTTAAAATTTTAGATCAAGATTATTTTAAAGAAAACAATAAAAATCATTATTCATTTTCAAAAAATAACAGTTCAATTTCAAAAAACCATGATATAAACGTACCAAATAATAACATTGGTAATGACAATGGTGAAGATTCAATAAATGATAAAGGTGGTGATGAAATAAATCATGAAAAACAAAAAATAATTGAAATTAAAAAAAAAAATAAAAAAAAAATAAAAAACAATGAAATGAAGCCGTTAGGATTGACATTTGTGAATGAAAAGAATATTAAAATAAAAATAAAAATAAAACCAAAAAATATTGAAGAAATTTTTCAAAATAGCAATTATTTTAATAATGAAATATTTTTAGAATTTTTCTCAATATTATTACAAATTGCAGAGAAAGAAAATAAAGAATTAAAAATAAAAATACCATTTTTTTTGCAAAAGGTTTTTGATGTGATCTATTACAACATGTCGAGAACATCAATCTGTTGGTTACAAATCTTGGAAATGTTTTCGAATTGTATTAGAAAAATAATGAATGGAGATATTAAAGAAAAGCAAATTATTTTAATGTTTTACTTAAATTCCTTGAGAAAAATTTCAAAAAAAATTTTAATAAAGCCAGAATTATTAAACTATCAATTACAATTAAAATTATTTGAACCATATAATTATTTAATAAGGCATCATTTTAATTTGAAAAGTGTTGAATATAGTTTACAATGTGTTCATTATTTGATAATTAAAAGAAACAAAAATTTAAAATCTGGTTGGATAATGATTTTTAATATCTTAATATCCTCAATAAAGCTATCCAATCAAAAAATAATTAATTATTCGTTCCAAATTTTATCTGAAATATATTTAAATTATTTCCATCAAATTAAAGAGCATTTTATTTTACTTGTTAATACTTTTTTCGCTTTTGTAGAATTTAGTGAAAACTCGATAATTAATTTAAATGCCTTAGATCATATTTCCAAAATTTCTCAATGGTTTGAAGTTAATCAAAAAGAATTTTTAATTTTGAACGGTAATGTTGATGTTGTTAAATCAATTGATATTGGTGGTTGTGATGACGATGACGATGACGATGATAATGAGAATGAGAATGGGAATGAGAATGTTTCAGAACAATTGATTTTTAAATATTGGTTTCCGTTTTATATTGGTTTATCAAAAATTACTTCTTCAACTTCAAATTCAATCTCAAATGATTTAAAAAAATTATCAAATAAATTATTATTTGAAATTTTGGAACGATCTTGTGATAAAATTGGAAAACAAACCTGGAAATTAATTTTTAAAACAATTATAATACCTATTTTTGATGATATTTTTTCAAATAATAAACAAAATGATGAAAAGAAATATATCATTAGAAATCAAAGTAATGGAAATGATTATGGAACAGATTTGGGTTCTGGTTCTGGTTCTGGTTCTGGTTCTGGTTCTGATTTTGATGTGGGGTATAAAAATCGGAAAGACGGTATAAGGAAAGAAAAAAAGAAAAATGAAGCGGGGTATTTAATTAAAAAATGGATTAAATCAATCCACTATGATTTTTTCCAAAACATTATTGATCTAATAATAGTAGAATACGATCAAATTTCTTTTTTAATTGAGGATTTGTTATCTTTTTTTGAATTGATTTTATTAAATAACCCTGGTTTTGGTTCTGTTCTAATCCCATTGATTAATAAGTTGATTAAAAAACGGGGTAAGCAGTTTAATAAGGAAATTGGCACGATATTTACTCAAAAATTTTCTCAGTTCTTGACAAATACCCTTTCGAAAAAATTATTAGAAAATTATTCAAAAATTGATAAAAATAAGAATGATGGCCTTTTAAATAAAAATATTGATCAAAAAAATGTTCTTAATGGCATTGATAGTGAGGATGATGTTGCTGAAAAGAATGATAATAATGAAATTAATGATTTTGTTGGTGATTTCAATAATGACGAAACATATTTAGAAAACTTATCAAATCAAATTATTGAAATTGATAGCATAATTAAATCACATTCTTCGATTCATTTGAGTTTATTACAAATTGTTAAAAACTTATTTAAGCACATTTTTACTAAAATAGGGAAAAATGATATCCTACTGTTAGTTGATTCTGTGAAGAAATCATTTCAATTCGCCATAAATTTTCAAAACAATTATAATTTAAGGCTTTTGTTGTTCCAAGGGGGATTTATCACTAAGCAAATCCCAAATCTTTTACATCAAGAATACTTTGCGAAAAAGTCCTACTTGTATTTTATTAATTTAATGTTTAATTCACAAAATGAAAAATACCAATCACTTTCAAAAAAGAGATTATTTAAATACATTTTACATTTCCTTAAAGATTTTAATCAAAAAATCTTCCAATTGAAAAATAAACTAATCCCAAGCATATCCAAAAATATTATCAAAAATCATTTAATAGAACAAATATTATTAGAATTCCAAATGGCTTTAACCATTACAGAGCCGTTAATCATTGATATTTTGGAATTGTTGTTAAACTTGAATCAAGAAATGCTAGCCCATTTTCTTTCGATGGGTGGGTATACACAATTGACTAAATTATTTCAAATAGAAAACTTCCAATTGTTGAACCAGTTGGTCTTGCTTCTAAATAGAATCGGTAAAATTTATAATATTCCAAAGATAATTAATAATTAATTTCCATTTCTTCTTATTTTGATTTTTGGTTTTATAATTGTTTTTATTTTTGTTTTTGTTTTTGTTTGGATTAGATAAAATTAGTGTAAAAAATTGAGGGTTGACTGAAAACTTCAATAACTGTTAATTTTTTTTAAGAATGTATCTTAATCGCCATATACGGGTAGAGGGGGGGCAATAACATAGTTACAATAGTTTTCTTTGAAAATTTTCAATTACAATTAAATTTTTTTGATCATGTGTTTTTTGATACATACAAAAATTATTATTACTTTCTGGAAAAAAAGTGAAAGAGGAATATTAATTGGAAACCCTACGGAAAAAAAAAAAAAAAAGTAAAATCAATCAAAAGGAGAAATAATTTGAATAAAAAGAATAATCCCTGATATATTTTAAATCAAATTAACAAAAACATTATAAACCTACTTGTTTTCTAAATGCAATTTCTATTTTTGGAAATCACAAAAACAGTCAATTTTTTTTATAATTTTTAATCATGTTGTTCAATCAAATAACAACACTATATACAAAGATAGTATTAGAAAAACTGTTATTGTGTTGAATCTTCCATTTTGCCTTTAATCATTTATTTATTCTTTTATTAATAGGTCTTACTTTTGTGTTTCGCGTTCTATTAAAATACCTAATTAAAAACCGGGTTTTGTTATTTTTCATGTATTACTGTTTTTTATAATGGTATATAATTTAATATTTCTCGGAATTCTATTGTATGGTTAATTTTTTGTAAAAGTGTTTAATATATATATTCAATTTCAATCTTGTTTTTTGATTTGTAATCATTTTATCATCTTAAATATAATGATAATTACATTTTTTGAGAAATATTTCCAATTTATATTTGATTTTTAAGATTTCTTTTTAATTGAAAGAACTTTAAGAATACAGTGTAATATTTACTCAGGTTTATTCTCGGTTTATTGAATTGATTAGTAAATAGATCTTCTATATAAAAAAAAAACAAGACTCTTAATTATGAAACATGGATTATACTTTTTTGTGTGTATTATTTTGACAACTTCATACTTTAATAATCAATTTCCAAGTGGTAGATTCTAATATCTTCAAGGGCTATTTTTTCTGGCTTGGATAGTGTTTTATAATGTTATATAATTTTATTTTTACTTCTCAAAAAGAATTTTAAAACTGAAGAAATTGAATAAAAAAAGTACTAATTTTAAATTAATTATCAAAAACTACAAAAAATATTTAGAAATAGTAAAATAGATCCAAGAAGGAAAATTTTAAAAAAAATAACTTTAAGTTGTTTTTCAAGTCCAGTTATAATTTGAAAACATTTTAAACTTGTAATAGCAATAGTAAACAAAATTTAGAATAGATGGGGAAATTGTTCTGTGTTTATAGATTTGAAATGGAAATTATGAAATTTTAAAATCAAATTTTGGGTATTGATCAACCAAAAAGTAAAAAATGTGAAAATTTCACATTTTTTGTTTTTGAAATTCTCAGTGTCAAAATTTAACTGAGATTGATGAAACTCTTTCATGGTATTTTGGTCAACAGTTTCACTATTTTCACATGGAATTGTTGTCCTTATTCTTAAATACAAAAAAAAAATATGTAAATCCAAAAAACCACCTAACCAGTTTTAAGTAATTAACTCCACTTTGACTGAAAAAGTTTTCATTGATTTGTTTTCTAATTCAAGTGTGTTTCGTGAAAAAAGAGCACTATGGTGATGATAGATTATTACTTTGAATAAATTAAAGGAGATTTAATATGATTCAAAAAACCACAACAAAATCAAACATTTGTGTGAAGGATAAAGAGCAACAGATATTACAATTGATTCTTTTTAAAAAATATGCACACAATTCAATAAGTTCCAATACCAAACTTTTTGTTACAACAGTTTTTTTTACAGTTTTTGACGTAAATAATTTGGATTGTTCTGGGAAGAAAAAACAAAGTTAACTCCATTCTTATCGACACAGTTCAGAAAAAATTTTCAACTTGTTAAAAAAAATGTTTCGCCAAAGAAACAGTTATTTTCAAGAAAACAACCCAAAACAAATTTTGGTCAAAACAATAATCACTTTACAACATTCCAAACAAATTTGCAAAAATGAAAGTTTCCCTTTTCCAAAATTTGTTTTTTCTTATTTGGTTTTTTTTTTTTTTTATAATTTTTTTCTCTTTGTAATTTACAAGATGTTGGAATTTAGCGAATTGTCCTATGAACTTAAACAAACCCAAGACTTTAATTCTTCTCTAGACATGTCACGTAATTCCAAACCAAACAACTTATTTAACCTTTACCAAACTTCCACCAACCAAATACTCAAACAAGAACAAAATCAAAAAGACAATAAAAAAAACAACAGTCGATCCTTTATCCCAACACCAATTCAAACTCCAAAAGTCAACAAGTACAAAAACTTCTTTTCTTTGTTTTAACGAGAAATCTTTTTTCTTTCTAATTTTTTGTTTTTAAAAATAACTTTTTTTAATACTTTATCAAAAAATAAAAAAATTACAGATGGGCTGCTCGCAATTTAACTAATGCTAAGCTCATGGACAAAGGTGGATTTGGAAATTTGTATAAGGCAGTTTCAGTCGAAGACAACAAAACCTATGTTATCAAAAAGATCCCACTCAACCTAATGCAAGTCGGTACTGCTGTTAACGAAGTTAAGGCAATGTATGAGCTAATTAATTGTCCACACATTTGCCAATACGTAAAATCATGGATGGAACCTTACTGCAAAGAGTCTGACGAAAATGAAGTTGGAACGTTAAACGATTATGACGAATGGTCTTTCTCAAGAGAAATTTTGACTTTTTCAAATTCTGATGATCAAGGAATGTTTTATTGGGAGTCTGAAAGTGAGTCTGAAAAGAATAACCCTAAGCAAAAGAAAAAGGGAAAAGGAAAATTCAACAAAAACACAAACATAAACATAAACATAAACACAAATATAAACACAAACACAAACAAAAACAAAAACAAAAACACAAACATAAACAAAAACATAAACAAAAACATAAACATAAACATAAACGAAAACAGTTATGATGCCAAAAGCAAATGTAGTAGTTTTGGTGAATACAGTAATTATAAATCCAATAACTCTGAAGAAAACAACAATAATAAACTCGATTGGGGCAAATCAATTTCTGATCTTTCAGATTACAATAATAGCTATTTGTATAATGGAATAAAAAAAAAAGATCGAAAAAAGAAGAATAAAACGAAAAAGAATAAGAATGACGAACAAGATTTTGATATTGTTCTTTGTATCCAAATGGAATATTGCAAGGACGGTGATTTAAAAAAATGGATCAAAGAAAGAAAGACGATTGATAAAAAGCAGATCAAAAGAATTTTTCGGGAAATCTTGTTAGGGACCAACGAATTTCATAAATTGGGTATGGTTCACAGAGACCTAAAACCAAAAAATATTTTCCTTCAAGGTGGCCAAGTTAAAATTGGTGATTTTGGGCTTGTAAAATTTTCTAATTCAAATAGTAAATCAGAATTATCAATTCTTCCTTTTTTATCTCAACCTATTTCACAACAGAAAGTAAAATTAGTGCAGGGAGAAGGCCAAGATAACGAATCAAGACAAAAAAAACATAAAGCACCACAAGTAATCCAAATCAAGAAGAATCAAGATCATCAAACGATGAAAGATGATCTTTCTCTGAAAAAAGCAAAAAGCCTGAACACAAATTCTTTGCATTTTATAAATTCCAATATAGGCTATAGTAATAAGCCTTTTTACAAATCTATAAGAGGCATTGAATATGATCAACAAGATTTTGAACAAGACTATTTTGACGTATTGCTAACCATTGGGAGCTCAATTAAAGATGAAGATTCCTTTAATGTTGGCACACCGATATATGCCTCACCAGAACAATTTCGAGTCTTTCACCCAAAAGAAAAAAATGTTAAAAATTCCTTTTCAAACAATAACAAACAGAAGAATTATCTTAACCATACCCAGAAACAGACCCAGACCCAGACCCAGATCCATAAACAAACTACCAAAACAGATGTGTTTTCACTTGGGATCATCCTTTTTGAACTCATTACAGATAATTCTATCACAGAAATGGAACGCTTAGAACGGATTTCCCTATTAAGAGACACCGGTGAAATTCCTCTAAAAGTCGAAAAGGAATGGCAAGAAGAATGTAACCTTATTCGCAAAATGACTCACAAAAATCCAAATAAAAGGCCTTCAGTTGTTCAAATTTTAAAATCTGAAATTTTTGATTAACAAAAAAAAAAATTATACTTTTATTAATATTAGTAAAATTTTTTTTTCTTATCCTCTATTTTTCTTTATTTATTTTTTTTCAGATTTGTTTTGATTTTGGTATCCCTTTATTCTTTTTAACTTTGCATATTTTGAAAATACAGATCAATATATGTATATATATATATATATAATTAATTAATTTAAATTTATTCAAGATCTTTTTTTATTTTCAAGGGAATATTAATTTCCATTTAAACAAAATTGAATTTTATAAAAATTAATAAATTTTGCAATATCATTTCTTAAAAAATTAAATAAAAAAAAAATGTAAAAATTTATTCATAAAAATAAAAAAATAATGTAAAATCAAAAAAAAAATATTAAATAATTTCTCAGAACTAGAGGTTTTGAGGTATTTATTCTTTAAAAAATAAAAAAATTTAAATTGTGTAAATTTATTACACAATTTAATAAACTTGTAAATTTTTTTTCAAAGTTTTTCTCTTTTTGTCTCTTTTTTTAAACAAAAATAATTTTAAAAATTAATTACTTTAACGAATCAATCAATTTTAAAATATGTTTATTTTTAACTAACTTTCTCAAAATATTGTCATTTTGAAAAAAAGGTGTAGATAATTTTATAAAGGGGATAAGTAAAAAATACAATTTTTAAGTGACTCCATTTATGCAAATATGAATGATTCAAATCATTTCTTTAACCAAATATTTTAATATTTTAATAAATCATAAGAGTAAAATATCTCCTAGTATAATTTCTTTACATTCCTATTAAAAAAAAAGGAACCAAAAAATATTAAAAAATTGATCAAGAAAAAATAAATAAAAAATAATTTATTTCTAGATCTTATGCAGAGTTTGGTATAATTACTTCCACTGTACTTGTTTTTCTTTTTAATTCTGAAGGGGACAACGTCTAGTGGAAAACTGATTGAGAAACATATTACTTGCTATTTCTGAAAAAAATGTCAAAAATGATTTTTCATACCAATTTTTGTTTTCTTAATATACTTCAGACCTATTTGAAGAAAGTAAACATATTTCCCAAAATTTGGATATAATCAAAAAGAGAAATAGGAAAAAAAAAATCTATTTTTTAGTATTCAATATCAATTTTTGTTTTTATTATTAAGGTCTAAATGCTGAAAAACAATACATGTTACAAGGAAACTATTTTGAAGAAGCCAAATTTATACCTTCTAATATAAATGGTATAGAAATAAAAATCAATTTTCCGAATTTTAGACATAATTTAATCAGTTGAAAGAATAATACAACCACAGTTAACATTAAATACACTCTGGTGATAATTTTGATTTTTCAAATATTTAATTATTTATCTTTTCTGTTTTATTTTAACACCACATTTATTCGTCTAGATAATATGTTTTGTTAGATATGTTAATTATTTTCAATGTTGATAGTATCTTAATACCAGTTTTTTTAAATTGAAAAATAAATAAAAATTAGTTGATTGTATCTAATCATCTATCTACCAATAGTTGTTGGTAAAAATTCCACAAATTCCGCAATACAAATTTTTTGTTACACGTATTTTTGTATTGTTGAAAGAATAATTATGATTTTATATTTATATTCTTTATTCATTTTATTTTAATAAAAATGGGTAAATATAAAAAAAAAATACTAGGTAATGAATATATTTTAATATTAGTTTGGAAAAATATAATAAATTGGTATTTTTTTTTTTGATTTTTAATTTTGGGTTTATTCAAATTTTTAGAATATTTTTTACTTCTTTACAGAGTCAATATAAATATTTTGAACTTAATTAAATTTTCTAAAGAATAATAAAAAATAAAAAAAAAAAAAAAATTGAGAAAAGAAGTTTATAGAATAAAAAAATTAAAAATAAATGAGAAAAAATTGGAGTTATAAAATAAACTGAAATTTTTTTTTTAAGTTCATAGACACTTTTAGGATTTTAGACCACCTTTCATGATAGTGTGTTGAGTTATATCCCGTATAAATTATTCTATTGTGATGACCGAGATTTATTTTATGTGTAATTTCCACAACAATTTAGTTAAATCTTCTTAGGTTTTTGTGTTTGAAGTAAAAAATTGTAATTGTGTAGAATTCATTTTTTCATCATCTTCTTGTTTTTCATCGTTTTTAAAGTTCTATATGAATGTTTCTGCATCATCATTTTTGTTTTATAGTATGTATATATTTTCATTGAAAATAAAAAATTCCTAAAATAGTCAAAAAATATACAAATCCGGGTACATAGTGCCCCACTTTTCGGAGTTGTCTATTACCAATTTATTAATCACAATTTGTGGAATCTTATTTATTAATAAACTTTCTATCGGGTTTTTATCCCTCCTGTTTCAGGATGCGGATAATTTTTAATTTTGTCATGCAGATGATATAATATTTTTTACTTCAAAGTTTTAATTATTTTTCTTCTTCTGACCTTTTATTTAGTCAATTTTCTTTGATTATTCCTTTCTCACAATAAATAAATAAATAAATAAATAAATAAATAAATAAATAAAAGTATGTGTATATTTTCACATTAACACCCCCCACCTTTATTTTTTTTTTAATTTGAGAAATAAACAGAAAAAATTTGAAATATTCTTTTTATTTCTTCTAATTAAAAAAAAAACTACTTTTAGGTTTTCCATAATTTAAAATAATTCTATAAAATCAAATATTTTTATCTGTTATTGTGAATTTTGTAAAAGTACCGTTAATTATTCTTGAGTTTTCTGTTTATTTGGAAAATTGATATATATTACAAATAAACGGATAAATTACAATAAAACAGCCTTTAAATTTTTTTTTATTTGAAGAAATAAAAAGAAAATTTCAAAAATTTTATTTTAATTTCTGAAATTAAATAATATCACTATTAGATTTTCCATAATTAAAAATAATTGAGTTAATCTTTAAATTTTACATATTCTTTTGAATTAGAGAAAAGCACGTTATTTCTTCTTGATTTTTCTGTTTATTTGGAAAATCGATAGATATTACAAAAAAAAAAAAAAAAACTCAATAAAAAAGCCTTTAGTTTTTTTTTTTAATTTGTAAAATTAAATGAAAACTTCAAGGAAAATATTTTTATTTCCCAAATTAAAAAAAAAACCTAGGCACCGTACAACACTTGTTTACACTCTAAGACACTCTATAAGACTTGGAAAAAATTCAATTTTTTTTCGAATTTTTTTATCATTGTTATAATGTACGTTAGGCCATATATCCTACGATAGGTTTTCTTTCAAAAAAATAAAAAAAAAAAAAAATACTTTGAATAATATACAGAAAAAGAGAAAAAAAAGCAAGAAATAAAATAAATTATCAAAATAATTAATAAAGTAAAAACTTATAAAGTTTTTTTTTTGAATTTAGAGTGTTCTGGTGGGTTGTTGTTTATATACCTATCATTTTATTTATGTTTATAATTTAGAAATCACAATCATATTACAACCCGTTTGTTTGATATCATACTTTGTATAAGTTAATACTAGTACAATATATTATAAAGGAACTTTTTAGATGTTAATTTTAATACAATATAAAACATATAAGAAGACCTTAAATTGTCACCACCAATTCTCTTCTTCAATAATTTATACCCTTATTCAAAACCACACCAATGATTACTTTTCTTCTTATATACTTTTTCATTAAAAAAAATAAAAAATAATTTTTTATCAACAAAGGAAACCCAAAAAAATCCAATGTAAAAATACTCAAAAACCTCTTTTTTAGTTTGATCAATAATTATGTTCATAAATAAGAAAAATTTAATTTCTAAAATTGTAAAAAAGTTTTCAATGAGAAGGAAAATGGAAAACCTAAATAACTTTTCGAAAATTTAAAATTGAACATCCCCTCAAAAAGAAATAGGAGATCAATAAATAAATGTTTAATTTGGCTGACTACAATTTGAAAAAAAGTTGTTTGAAGATCAAACAATTTAAAAGTAAATTTTTTTTAATTTTACAATAATTAGCTTAATTATGTCAAGAAATTATTCACACTTTGTATAAATTATATTTAAATCCACATATAAAGCAAAAAAAAAAAAAATAAATTGATCGTTTCCTTTACTTTCGGAGCTTTGTCAAACCAAACCAAATCTTAAATATGAAGTTATATTGTTGTTTGAGAACTTTATACAAAATCTAAAATAGATCAAACCAAACACATAAATGAAAATATAATTTCAATAAATTAACACAAATGACAGTTTTTACAAATAAAAATCTTCTGAATTATTTCAATAAACCTGAATACCTTTCAGATCATGTCAAGAAATATAATATATAAACGTTTGTTAGAAAGTTACTTTTGCAATCTTTTCCTTCAAAATTGGTTTTCATTAATCGATAATCACAAAATCCCAAAATTGAGATAAAATCTCAATTAATAAAAATTTTCTCTTTTGGATAAAGTATTTTCCACTTTTATTTAAATAGAACCTGATCTTCAATTTTTTTTTAAAAAATCACACAAAAAACAACAAACTAAGATATTTTGAACGTATTTTCTTCACGTCAACTTTTGGGGAAAAGTAAATGTAACAAAGATAATCATTTTTTCTATTTTGAATTATCGCAATTAAAAATGTCTAAATCAAGCAATTCAGGATCAGAAAATTCTTTAACTGTGAAGAAAAAAAGTTTGGCTTCGAATTTTCAGTTGGCAAATAATGAAACAAATGAAAATTCAGATGAGAACACAAGCGAGGGGATGACGATGATTCAGTTTTTGCTGGAAGCAGAAAATGAACAAGAGGAAGAAAAAATCGAAACAAAGGAGGACATAACAACAAATAAATCCAAAAAATTATCAAGCAAAAAAAAACAATCTAAAAAAAAAAAAGAAAAAAAAAAAGAAGGATTAAGCCTTGAACAAAAAATAAGAAAAGAGATTCTTAGCCAATGGTGCGGCAAAGGTAATTGATCTCTTTTTATTTTTCTTATATTTTAAAAAACTCATTTTAACAAAAGGATGCTTGAAAATCACTTTGTATTTTTTTTTCCTGATTTCAAATACTTAATAAACTCCAATTCTCAACATACTTTTTCCTAGTACTGAACTTTAAACCATTGTTTTTTTTTTTTTTTTTTTTTTTTTTTTTTTTTTTTTTCTGTTTCTTTATTTATTTTTTTATTTTTTTTCTTTTATTAGAGGAATCTTTAATCCTCAAAGAATTAGAACAAACTGAACAAAAAATACAAAAACTGTCAGGTGAACAATCAACGATCAATGAAGAAATTGAAATTTTTGCAAATTCTGTAAAAAAAAATACACCACTAAATTTTTCCAAAGACCATCTCCAACAAAGAAACCAAAAAAAGAAAATTTTACAGAAAGACATTGACAAACTTCTTGTCTCAATTCAAGAGCAAGAATCCTTAGAAGAAAAAAACCAAACCAAGATTAATTCACTAATACCCAAGTCAAAGGAAATCGAAAACCCTGAACTTTTTGGGCAAGTGTCTGAAAAAAAAGAAAATGTCAAAAAGTTATTAGACTATCTTGAAGAAATCAAAGACAAAAACAAAAATGTTCAACAACAAATTCTTGGTACAAACTCAAAAATGAAATCTCTGCAAACCTATCATAAATTGGAAATTGGTTAATTTTTTTTTCAAACTATTACTGATTTTTCTATTTTTTCCTATCTAGTCAAATAACACAATTAACAAATTATTAATTCCCATTATTAAATTAAAATTAAAACGATATTGATCTTGAATGCTAAATGATATCTAAGTATTCATATTATTCAAAATTGAAGGATATCTAAAGTCAACAAATACAACATTTTGACAAATTATTAAAAAATATATATAAAAACAATCCTAGTTCCATTTTTAAAATACTACAAACAAAATACTGTTAATCCTTTGAAAAAAAAAAAAATTTCAATTTTAAATGTTTGGGTTAATTTTACTGGAAAAACCAAATTATTATAATTCAAATTTTATCTCAAAACTTCAAAAAAGAGACTTGATTAAAATCTCAAAGATATCATTATTAATTGATTTTGTCAAGATCTTTTGGATTTTTTCAACAAACAATTAGTAATTTATTTGGGATATGGTCATTTTAAAAAAGTGAAAACTTTTTTTTCAATGATTTTGTCAGAATGAAAACTTTTTTAAAGTTTTGTGTTTTAATTAAGTTGAAAACTTTTTTTTAAAAAAAAGTCCTTTCCTTCACACTCCAACCTCTACACACATTTAACGATTGAACACCAATTTTATGAAAATATCAAACTTTAAAAAAGTTTTAAAGCTTGGGCCTTCACTTTATTAAAACAGAAAACTTCAAAAAGTTTTAATTATGGATAAGTTTTCACTTTTTTGGAATAGAAAACTTGATAAAAGTTTTATAAAAGTCCTCTCTTTTTTGAAACGACTCTACTTAAAATAAAAATTTTCATTTATTAATTGGACAATAACAGGATATGAAAATATTTTCTGATGTGTTCTTTTCACAAGAAATCATAATAACTTTTATTTTGAAAATTATTAAAAGAAAATAAATTTAAAATACTTTTGCTTTAAAAAAAGTGCTTACTCGAAGTTTTAAAATGGCGTTGCTCAAATTGCTTGACTCACTCTTTTCCGCAATTTGTGTAACACCCTTTAAAAATTTTGTTCCTTACTTTTTTAGATTCAATGTATTTACTTTTTCTATTAGAGTTGTTTTAAAAAAGTGTAACCAATGAAGTTTTTAATATTGCTCACCAAATAGATCTATTGAAGTTTGTCATCAATTTTACCGATCATTTTGGAAACTTTTTATCCACACATTTTCAAAATGATTTTATTCAAGACATAGAAACTTATTAATATATTTCATTTGGAAACATTTAATGAAACTTGGAAAATTTCCTATAAATACTCAAATCATTTTAAGCAAATACTCGAAAAATGGACTGTTAATGGTTCAAAAACTTGATTTAATTTTTTACAAAAGATTTTATATTTATTATCATTTTATTATTTAATACCCCCTTTTATCATTAACCATTCTTATAAAGCACTTACAAAGGTATAAAAACAATTTTTATTTGTTAATGCAACTTTTTTGTTTTTGTACCTTCATTAAAACTTTAAGAATGACACAAAAGAAATAAAATTTGGTCATCAGATGGGTAATTTTGCTTTTGTCTACTAAATTTAAAATAGATCAACATTATCCTCATTACTTGTATATATTTCAAAACCACTTAAATCCTGAAATCTAAGGGTTCTCAAAACAAACACTTTTATATCAATCAAATAATTTTTAAGAAATGAGGTGTTGATAATATTTTATGTAGTGTTCATTTTTTCAAAATTATTAGTAAGGATTGTTTTTTTATTTTTTAAAATCAGCTAAATTAAAATACAGAAATAATGTTAATTGATATTTGATTATTTGGTTTTACACACAAACGCAAAGATATATATATATATATATATATGTATGTATGTAGTGTTAATTTTTTTACTAGAAATTATTATTACTTAAATTTTAATCTTTTTGATATTTTTTTATTTACATTAATATAAATTTAGATGAATATAAAAAATCAATCAGTTTGATGGACGAAGAAATTTTAAAATCTGAAAAAAGAAAAAAATTTTTTGGGAATGAAAATTTAACAAAAAAAGGAAAAGAAGAATTAGAAAAGAAAAGAATTCAATTGCAAAAATTAATCAAATATACAAAAAAGAAAATTTTTGATCTCGAATTAGGAAAAAGTGTAAATAACATTAAGATTAAATCAGGTTTGACTATTAAAAATTATTATTCTTTTTTTTTTTATCTTTTTTATTTTTTTTCATTTTGCTTTTATAATTTAATTGTTTTAAATCTTGCTTAATAGATCTCAATTTTTAAGAAAATTTATAAAAATGATAAAAAAGAAATCAAAGTTTCAACAACAAATATATATATATCAAGTACTTTAATCAAAAACTCCTTAATTGAGAATATAATCCCAACCATAGCCCTCAACCAAGAGATTTTTTTTTTTTGTTTTGAAAATCACTAAAATTGCCTGAAATAGCTTTTAACCTTTTCATCTATACATTAGAGGTTTTGGTGATAACATGGATTATCACTATATTAACAATAAATTTGCGATAATATTTTAAAATCGCGGTTGATCCAACTTTATCGCAAAAAATCATAAAATCATGATAAAATCTAACATAATCGCGATAATTTAACAATAGCAAAGAAACTATAAAATCGTGAAAAAAAGAAAATTATTTTTTAAAAATCACTTATAAAAAAATCTTGTGACCCTACAAAAAATCCCTTGAATTTTACCAAACTTTGAGACCTTTAAAATTGCTGGAAAGAGTTTGAAAGGGCTGTAAAGTGTCTCCAAGTGTTTTAAAGGTTTGAAAAGACTTGTTGCTTTATAAAAGTCATGTTATTTTTGGAGTGGAAAAAAAATTTTTTTCTTTTCATTTTTCTTTTTTATAAAAATTTTAAAACTCTTGTTGTATAATAAGATCATACAACTAATAACCCATTCAAAAAATTTATTATAAATGTGTTTTCTTATGGGAGACTGCACTCACTTTTTAAAATAAACAAAAAGAAGAAAGAGAAACTTTCTATCTTATTAGTGATCGATTAAAAAAAAACCTATAAACTCTAGTTGAGTTTTCTATTCATTTCAAAAACAGAAAAAAACAAAGAAGAATAGAGAAAAACAATTGGACAAAAAATCTTAATAATTGGTGATCATCTGGCTAGGTTGTTGTGAAAGCTTTTGAAAACTTATCCAACTCCTTTTAACTTGAATAGAATAAATCAAATGATTTAACCTGAAGAACACATTCTTTAAAAAATATTGAAGGGTTAATACTTTTATAGGCATCATTATTCATAGCACTTTTTTTACTACGATAGAATGGTAATCTATGATTTTCCATAAGTTATTAATATTGTAGGTGATCTAAAAGGATGGATCGATCTGTCAACCAAATCAAAATAAAATACAACAAAACTCTTTTGATCTGATCCTTGATTGATTTAAGAATCTTTTTTTGTTGTTTTTTAAAAATAATTATTTTTTCCAAGATCTATTTTTTGCACAAGCCAATTTTTTCTTTTTAAAAAATATCGTTAAATTTGCCTAAAATTCATCAACTATTATATTGCAATTTCATTTTTTATCAGGATATTTTGTCGTTTATCACGATTTTTCGACATTTATCAAGATTTTATCGAATTATCACGATTTTTATCATATTATCGCGATAAATTTATAAATTATTGATGTTTTTTATCCTCTCACTATTTTATCATATTAATCTCGATTTTTTACACTTTATTGTGAACTTTGCAAAGATGCCATAAAATCCTCTATTTATAATATAAACACATGGGTTGAACAAAGTATTTAGAATTCCTGAAAATTTCAAGTTATTAATGGAAAAAATTAACAGAATTCCTGAAAATTTTCAATATCAATAATGATTATTTTTATTTTTATTTATATTTCTTAGCAAAAAGGCGATTTTTTAATTTTTAAATAACAATAAATAAAATTCAAAAATTTGTGATACAGTTAAAACATTTAAAAGAATCACAATAATACAATTCCATTCAAATTACAAAATATATTTTGATTTTTGAAAAATATGAAAATCATTTTTTCATCTTTTTGGCTTTTTGTTTTCATTTTATTTTTTGAATTACGTGACTTGTTTGGATCCAATTTTTTTTTCAACAATTAGATATTAGGTTTACGATTGAGTTCTTTTAAAGAGAAAAAAAAAAGAAATAAAATTAGTTGATGTTATCTAACCATTTGATCGATCAATAATTAGTAAATAGAATTTAAACAAATTTGCCAAAATATTTTTTTGTTTTGCTCTTTTCAAAATTTTTAAAAAAACGCTTAATTTATTAGTAATTAATAATTATTTGTTTTGTATTTTGTGTGTAATGTAAATTATTAAAAATTGTCAAAATTTCAATAAGTGAATGAGTTCTAATTTGGTATTTTACAAGAATTTATTAAAAAAGATTTTTTTTTCAAAAATTAGATTTTATGTTTGTTAAAATTTTTGAAGAGGGGTTAATATTGGAAAATATAGTCCGATTCTAACTTAAACTAAATTTTAATTTTATTTCAAAGTCTAATAAAAAAGAACTAGACCCAAATTCATCCGAGACAATTTTCATTTTCAATTGATTTCTGAAGATTTTTTTACTTTGTACTTCATTATGAAGAAACGCTGATTTGGGAGATTGTAATAAAAAATTCCATTTAATAATTGGAAAATGCCAGTATTATTATTTATCATATTTAAAACGAAAAATTTGAATTGTTTAAAATTTTATCTATTTTTTTCAATAAAAACAAAATCCTTTTTTCAAGATCTTAAAATATTTTGAATTTAACTTATATATACAAGTCCTTTAAATGATTTTTGATTTTTATTTGAATTTTTAGTGTTATTAAAAAATTGAGTTTCTTTGATTTCTGAGACTGGCTTTAAAAATTAATAAATCAAAATTATTGAGATAAATAAATTAAATTCAATTTCATTAGTATCTAGATTTGCATATACAAATTCATTTTCAACCACCCCTTCTACGCTTTCAATCATTGGCTAATGTATATCAAGAATAAATGACATTGATTTAAAACACACATTTAACATAGACCCCGAAACAGTTGGCACAAAAATGTGTTCCTGTTTAAAAGGATATAATACCCCTATTAATGTCTAAATTGATTGTGCTAATTTTGTTAAACTTGATGATACTAAAATGATTCTTCTTTCAAAAAGCAAAGCTGCAAGCAAACAAACTATTTACTTTGAATCAAAAGTTGAAAACAACGATTCAATATTAATCTATATTTTTATTTACAGAAAATTAAAATTTATAAATAGGAGTTTTTATTTTTTATATAAATAATTGTTAAATCAAATCCAAATTAGAAATTAGCAATTAGAAACTATACAAATATTTCAATTGGATAATAATCAAAAATCGGAAGTTTACTCCACTTAAAATAAAATCAATCAATTGAATGATAATTTATCCAATCATATTCCTGAAAAAATATTTAAGCTATGTATTTTTTTTAAAACTCAAACATTTTCTTTGGAAAAATTTAACTATATAATTCCTCATAACTACTGATAAGAAAGAGATTAGAACTCTCAAAAGTTTAGGATAGTATTGTAGACACTGTGGAAAGATTTTGGGAAATCCTCTAGTAATTAGGCAAAGTTTGGGAATTTTCTGATCTTCTTTTTTTGAATTCTAATTGAGTAAAATAATTTGTATTTTACTAATAAATTCTACTTTAAAAATGTTATTTAAAGCTATTTTCGAAGTGTTTGACCAAAAAATTTTGCCAATTTTTAATCTCATAAATATATAAGGTTTGCCGTGCTCAAGGATTTACGACATTGAAAAATTAATTTGGTTCAAGTCACTCAATTATTTGATTAATAGACGACAAAGAAAAAAGTCCATCAACTTTCTTGTAAAGGTTGGAAATTTAATGAATTCTCATTCTTTGTTTAAAAATAATAGCTAAAATCAAACAACGTTTTTGGTTTTGGTTCGAAAGAAATCAATCTCATTTTTAAAAAATAAAAAACGTTTGATCTCTTTTTTCTTCGAAAAAAGGAGAGAAGAGACCATTTATAAAAGGTTTTCAAAAGGTGAAAAAAACATTTACCAATTTAAGAAAAAAAATTATTAACAAATACATTTTTTTTTACTACGTCAAGTCAAGAAATTTTGGAGAGGAATGCTGAAAATTAGTCACTGTTAAGAACACACAATATACGCAGGTTTTATGTTTGGTCGGCTTCGGATGTTTCTTAATAAGCGTAAAATACAAGAGTAAATAGAAACTCATTGAAAAGTTAGCTATCTAGTTTGTCTCTGTGGGATTTTAAACCAATTTTTATCCTTAATGGATGAAAATGTAACCTTTAACTTCAATGTTTACAATGACTCCATTGGTATACAAAAGATCCTTTGAAAAACAAGTTCTTCGAAGTACCATTAAAAAATAACAAATTAGTTGTATTGGGCGAAATGTGTTTCTTTGTTTTCGTTTGTTTGTTTTTTTATTGTTTTAGATCACGAGTTAAAAAATAAATAGCATCTCATATTGTTTCATTTGTTCAACAATCACCAGTTATATTTTCTCATTTTGGTTCTCCTTCTAGACTCAAAATATGAGATTGTTCTAGTGCTAAGATTATATTAATCGTAGTTCTTCGAACTCCTCAACATAATCTTATATCACTTCGAACAATATCATATTTCTCGTTCTTCCAGGCCAAACTCGTAACATAACAAGGAGATTGTTTCCAAATCAAAACAATAAAGACAGATATTTTTTCAACTCGTTTTAAATTTGAATTCAAAGTTTTTGATTGATTTATTTTTACTCAAAAAATAACTTCCTATTTCTTTCAAGTAAAGAAATAAAAAAAAAATAATATCGAATTAAATTTAAAAAAAAAAAAACGAAATCTTTCAAATTCAAAGTTTTTAAATTCAAAGAAAAGTCATGTAGAATCTTGCAAATCATTGAAAAAATAATCAGTTTTTTTTAGTGTATTAATTATTTTTCAACCAAGAATATAAATGATTGATTTTTTTTTATATTTTTAAGAACCACCAATTACATCACCAAGATTTTCAAAATTAAATTCCAGTACAAGCCAACCATGCTTATCATATCTCCCACAGGATAAGACAACGACATGAGAAAGATTTAAAGTAAAATTGAATCAAAACAACCACTGACATTTGAAATACTTTATATTCTTCTTGCATCTTTCATTTCTATAATGATAACCATCCAACTTTAATGTACGAGATAAAAAAAATAAAAAAAAAAAAAAAAATAGGAGGAACTCAAAAATTAAAAAAAAGTATTCAGCTCAAAAAAGAAAAAAAAATAATTCATCCTTTTTGTAAAAATATCAAAAATTATAAAAAGTTGATAAAATAAAGCAAATTTAAATCTTTTGTATTAAATTTGTATCACAATTCAAATGATTTCAATTAATTTTAAAAAAGTAAAAAACAATACTAATTTTTGAATGAGATTTTTACAGTAACACAAATTTACCAAAGAAAAATAAAAAAAATAAACTTAATAAATATTAATTTTTTTTTAATTTATATTCCCTTTTCTAACATTTCTTTAATAAAAATAAAACTAATAATAAAAAAAAAAAGTTTTGGAATATCAAGATCAAGTAGATAGAAGAGATTGGAGTTATAGAGTAATGAAAAAAAATCCAGAATTAATGGATCTACGAGAAAGGATCAATCCTCTCAGTAGAGCAATTTCGTTCGCAAAATATTATAGTGGCGCAAAAGTACTAGTAAATGAATTATTAACTAAAAAAGTGATCAACCAATTAATTATGCAACATTTTGAATTTGAAGGGAAAAGTTCAATTAGAGAAAAAATCGAAGAAGTTATGTCAATTCCATGTAAGTAAATATATATTTTGTATTTTAAATTTTTTAGTTTAAATTCGATTTAACTTTTTATTTAATTTAATTACAAATACGATTATTAAAATTTTTAATTAATTCTTTTAATTTTTTTCTTAAACTCTAAATTCTATGGTACTAAACCAAAAATGAAAAAAATTAATACAGCTGTTTTAAAAAAAGTTTGGATGACCCTTTTTGAAAAGTAATATCCAGTCTGTCTGTTTTAATCTTTTAGATAGTTTTAATAGCAATTTTTAAAACTTTTGTTACTCGCTTTTTTAAAAACATTTGTATCTTAAAATTGGATTTATTTTTTAAAAACTTGTTTAATATAACGAGTTTTGTGAAAATTTTACAACTTTATTAAAAACAAAAATAACATTATTCAAAAAACGAAAAGAAATTCTGTAAATGGGTTTAAGAAATATTCATATTTTATACTTTGGAGGGGGTTGAAATACAACCCCTTAATCAATAAAAATGATTTTAAAGAATGTAAATTAAAGAAAAGTTAAAATATTACCAATTTTAGGATTTTTTGAGGATTTGAATCAAATCATTTATTGATCAAAAAATTTTAACGAATTTCCAAGCAAAACAAGTGGAAATTTAAAATCTATTTTTTGTAAAATATTGCTGTTGTTTTGATCAAAATTCTTTTCTAGTATATTGATACACTTGAAGTAAAATATCTGGTGATTGGGAATAATTTGGATACATACTTTGCAGAAGTAATGTAATGCTGATTTTCGAACCTTTTCAAGCTAAATTTTGAATTTGGATTGCGAAAATTGATTTGATCCGAATTTCAACAGATGTTTGAAAAAAAAATCTAAATTTTAAATTTTAACAAGAACTTTTTACTTAACATTATTTTTAGACAACAAATATATTGCTATTAATGAAATTAAACTTTTTTTACAGTAAAGGGGGGCATGACAGTTGTTATGGGATGAATTATTATTTGAATTAAAATGTTTGGATGGATATTATAAGAAAAAGATTTAATTTTTGTAAATTTTAAAATTACAAAATCTTTTTTTATCCTTTTTGAACATTTTTGCTTATTTTTTTTTTTTTAATTTTATTTTTAGACCTAATTGTTTTATACTTTTTTTTTTTTATAAAATCTATAATAACTTGGTAAAAACATATTATTCTAATTTTATTGAATCCGTGAGAATGATTTTTGAAAAATCATATTGTTATTGTAATTTTCTTTGATAAATTTGGAGATCAAAATGAACCATGTTATTGTTTTTTACCTTATGGTGGCACTAAGAATTGTAGTTTTTCAATTTTTAAGAAAATATAACCATTTAATTAGATTTAATTTCATATGTAATCCAACTATTCTTTAATGTGTATTATTCTATTTATTTTTTATTTATTTTTTAAAGTCCAATTATAAAAAATCAATTGATATTTGAAAAAAAAATTTTTTTGGGCTCCCTTTGACAGAAACAAAGTTAAATATTCACAGACCATTAAAATATGAATAGTGCTTAATAAGATAAATAATCCCCTCGAATAATCAAAAACCAAATTTGAAATAAAATATTTTAACATATGGCTTTACAAATTTGAAAATTTTTATTTGAAAAATAATTTTCTTTATAAATCTTTTTTAAATTAAATAATTCGAATATTGGATTGAATATTATAAAAGTCAAAATAAGGAATATATTTTTGTTGGTTATTTTTGGTTTTCTCGATTTTTTTGTTTTTTGAAAAAATTATTTGGTTTTTATTATAAAAACGACAATTTTGACAAAATCTAATGATATTTGGATTACAAAGAGTTTATATTAAATTATGATCAATAATTTATTTATTTATTTTACATCTTTTGAAAAAAAATTTTTTTTCTTTTATTATATAAAATTTATAATATTTATATATTTATTACTTTATAAATAAATAAATTTAGGTTTTACTGAGATTTAACCTTTTACTTTAATAAAAGAAAATTAGAAAAAAAAAATAATTCTGATTTATTTTAATTGTTACAAAAAAAAAAAAATTAAATGTTTAATAATAATTTTTTTCTTTCATTATATATATATATATATATATATACTATAATAGATCTGGATGTTCAATTAAATGATAGTCGATTAAGAACATTACTAAGAATTGCACTTCGAGAAATTGAAAATTTATGGGATTTATTAATGACTGATTCATCTAGATTTGGTCCCACGAAGGAAGAGCGAAAGAATTTACTTGAAACAAAAATTGATGAATTAGGGTTAGATATGGTAGCAGATGAAAATGATATTAAAATTTGGGACGAACCGGAAGACAACCCAAAAAATATTATTTACGACACTGGCGAAGATCCTAAAAAGAAAATTGATAAAAATGCAAGGATCTTTGATATTATACACTGTGCAAATATCAATAAATTGGTAGAAAAATTAACAAACAACCAAACAGAGGTAAGATTCCGTGATGCATTTGTTATGACATATCAGTCATTTATGAAACCCGAGCAGCTATTAGCAAAATTAAAGCAAAGATACAATGTGCCACCAAAGAAAACAAACGAAAATGATAAAGATTGGTTAATTATGAAAGATATGATTCAAGTGAGAGTTGTATCTGCATTAAATAGTTGGATCAAATCAGGGTGGGCGGATATTGATAATAAGTTATTATATCGGTTAATTGATTTTATTAAGACCACAATTGTGCCAACTAGGAAGGCATCCGGAGAAAAATTAATAAAGCTGATTAATGATATGAAGGCTTCAAAGGAAACTTCCGGAACAATTACGATAAAAGATAAAATTCCAGAGGTAATTATCCCTAAGAACCTGTTTAGAAACGATTTTACTTTATTGGAGGTCGATGAATTCGAATTTGCTAGACAATTTACACTATATGTTTTTGAATTGTTTCAAAATATAAAGCCTTCGGAACTGGTCACAGAGGCTTGGTCGAAAAAGGGTTTAAGAACCAAGGCAACAAATGTTTTAGCATTAATTAACAAATTCAATGAATACAGTAATTACTGTGCTACACAAATCGTACAACCTTTAACAGTGAAGGATCGAGTGAAAATGTATGCCAGATTTTTAAAAATTGGCAAATATTTTTTGGAAATGAATAATTTCGATTCGATAATGTCAACAATTGGCGGTTACACTAACCCTGCAGTCAAAAGATTGAAAAAAACGCTAGCAGAAGTCCCTAAAAATATTGTCAAACATTTTAATGAATTTAAAAATCTTTTAAAGCATGAGCAAGGTTATAAAGATTATAGAGAAAGATTAGAAAAAACCGAACCTCCATTGGTCCCCTATTTAGGTATCTTTTTAACAGATATTACCTTCATTTCTAGTGGCAGCCCAAGCACAATCAATGGATTGATCAATTTTTCTAAAAGAAAACTGCTATATAACGTTGTAAGTAAAATACAAGACTACCAAAGAGTTCGATTTAAATTCCATTACGTGCACCAAATACAAGTTTTATTAAGAAAGGATCTTCCTTATAAAAATGATAAAGAACTTTATAAAGATTCTCTTAAAAGAGAACCTAGAAATTAGAAATAATTCATTCCAAATTCAATCATAAATTTTCTTTTTTGATTTTTCTTTTTCTTTTTCTTCATTTATTTTTTTTAAAATAAATACAAATTGCTGTTTTTCATTTATTATTTCAACATCAAACTTTCTTCATCATTATTATAATATAAGACTAATAGAGAATAACATAAACACTCAGCATTAAAAAGTCCGGAATTCATTGGAGACTGAAAATTGTCATAAATGAACGGAATTTCAAAAGTTCATACCTTTTATTTTATTTGTAAATGAAGTTTAATTTATTCGAAATTTCCTTTATCCACAACACTACAAGGAAAATTTAAACACCGAAAATTAAAGTTAGCCAAAACTATACATTGGATTTCAGTTATACTCCTTCTATAAATTATTTTTTCAAAGTTATCATAATTTTATGTAATAAAAAAAGGATAGCTATTAAACTCATAAAAATCATAATACCACCCTTTTCAAAAATAACGACTTTTGAAAAAAACACCTATATTTTGTGGTATTTTTTTAATGAAAAAAGTTAAAATGAATTAATTTTTGATTGAAGATTAAGATTGAAAAAAGAATAAATGTTAAAGCAATTTGCAGAAAACAATCGGGAATGTATATAAAAACGCAAACATGGAAAAAAATAAAATGATAAAAAATATTCCAAAAACAGATAAAAAATCAGATTTTTTCAATTTAATTGAGCGATATCTTTTGATTGAAATATTTTTTGCTATTCTAAAATTTAAAAATATGTTTCTTTTTAGACTATTAAAAAAATACTTGAAAATTATCTCTCTACTAAGTCAATTAAAAAATTCCAAAATTTTACAATTAAAAATGAAAAAAATATTACTGAAAAATTTCATTTTTTTTTCAATTCCTATTAATATCTATTAAAGTTGTAAACCTTTTTGAAAATTGTTATGTATAATAATGTTTATTATGTGAGTGTATTTCAAAAATCCAAAATTTTGTGATTTTTTTTTGAAAAAATTTTCCTTGTCTTGAAATAAGTTTCCCCTAATTAATGTAAAAGGTTTTATTTGTTAAAGTCAAAATCAAATTCTGAGCATATTGTAGCTGGTGGTATTAATCGTTAAAATAGGGTTGAAAATTTCCAAAAAAGGAAAAATTATCGTAAATTAGAAACAAATTCAATTCATAACTCAAAAGTTTCACCTAAATCAACGAGGTAACCTTCGAAATTGATTTTCACTTTTATATACTCTTGAGTACTTTTCTAGCTGTTTCATTGGAACAAGAAGAAAAAAAACAAATGTTGTAATTTGAGATATAAGGTTTTTTTGATAATAAGAATTGCTTTTGTCTCAAAATTGGGAAAAAATTTTTACTTCCTTTTCCATACTACTTTTTATCAAATAGAGTCTTCAATGAAATGGGTTGAAATTTGTGATTTCTCTTTTCGAAAAGCAAAATAAAATGAAAGTAAAAATTTTTCCTATTTTTAATGTAAATATCAAGAAATTGTAAAATTACTTATGGACTCTGAATATGTGTATTTTAAAATAAGGATTGTAAAAACTACTTATTGAGGAAAGCTCACCAAACAAACATTTTCTAATAAAAAAGAAATTTGATAAAGTCAATTGACGTCTTTAATTTTCTTTTTTTACTTTTCAAAAAGCTTGGATGGTATTTTCAATCAACCAAGATTGAAAACAAGCTAAAGTCAATAACAAATACAAGTATATGGATTTTAAATCTCATAAAAATGTGAGATTTTTCTTTTTTGCATTATGAAACTCTGGGTTTCCTTGACGATTCTGTTCCCATCAAAAAATACTGATCTCTCTTGAAATAAAAGCAAAAAAGGAGCAAATTAATAGATCTCCAAATTACAATCAAAAAACCTGAAACTTCCACTATATCAAGAAAAAAGAGAAAAATCGGTTGTATAATTGTTTTCACTTGGGTTATTCAGATAGTATTATCAAATGAATACGTCAAGAAAATTATAATCTGTATTTCGAATTAAAAAACTATATTTCTTTTTTCGAGAATACCTCTCAATAAATGATCAAAGAAAAGATCAATAAGCAATCCGAAAATCTTGAACTGACAACTGAAAGTTCTAATATTTGATAAGAAATTCCAAAAATGAAAGATCAAATTGGAAATTCATCTCACAAAATGGAGTTATTTTTGCAAAATCTTTGATCAGTCCTCTCAATTAAACAACCATTTTCAAAAAATTGAAAAATTAAGAAAAACTTTTAACAAATTTCCTTCCTAATGAAAATATACTTAAAAGATCAAGTAATTGACCTATAAAATTAATATGGACTTAGGTATATAAATTGGTTAACGAACCAGAAGTTACTTAGGAATAAAAGGAAAAAAAAGATCTTGTTTAATTCTGAAACAAAGATTAACGTACCTGCAAATGTATTTTTTTTATCACCAAGTCCACATCTCCAAAGAAAATAAATTTTATTTTCTTGACAAGAGTAAAATCCAAATATCTTTGAGAGGGATTTAAGAACCCAATTGAAGAACACCTAATCGTTTCTTTTCAAAAGATACTACAAGTAAATTTTTAGAAGTGTATTTACCAAATCAAAAGGAATTTGACATCAACATTAAAATCAAAAAGTTGACCAATTTTAGTTTTCAAAAATAATTAAATTACCTGACTATATATTATTCGTTTTTTTTCCAACAACTGTCTAGTACACACAAAATGCAACACGAATTAAAATTCTTGACTCTTCTTTTTGATAAGATTTCATAATATAAAATTTATATCAGTTAAATTTCTGACGATTAGTCCAAAATTTCGATTTCTTGTAAACTCATAAAATTTTATTCATAAATAAAGATAAATTTTTATTGGGTTGTCAAGTTGGACGATTCTTCAAAATTTAATAATAAGAAAAGTATTTCTCTGAAGATATAATATTTTAAGAAACTACGTCGTAAACTTTCCTACCTCCAAATCATCCAAGAATATTGAACTTTAGAAATTTTATACTGATATAGATTTAAAAAAATCATAAAATGGATGAAAAAAATTTTTTAGATGAGTTGATTGTTTTTGAAATAAGGGCATTTATTTTAAAAAACATTTTTGTTATATCTAATTTCATTTTTTTTATCATTTCTATTTGTAAGTATTCTTTTTTATTTTTTTGGATTTTTTTTTTCTTTTTTCCATTATATTTTTTATTATATAATTACAGTTTCTTCGATAAAGAAACAAAAAAAAATCTCTTTTACCAATTCCTTTTTAACTTTTTTAGATTTTTTTGATCTCACATATTAACTTTTTCAATCATTTGAATTTTTCCACTTTAATATTATATTTTTTTTTTCTTTCTTCTTTGATTTTCTGAAAAAGATATCAAATGCTTAAATTCTTAATTGTCTTATTACTTGTCAGTTCCATCTTTTGTAAAGATTGGGAATTATGCTCTTCGACAGAAAACGATATCTTAACAGTCAAATCTGTCTCAATTGTCCCAGACCCAGTTCAAAAAGGTAAAAACGTTACTATTACCTTTGACGGTACCTTAAGCGAAGAAATCAAAGACCCAGCTAACATTCACCTTGAAGTATACATGAGCGGAATCAAAATCTTCACCAAAGACATGGATATGTGTACTGCCCAAAATGATGTCCCCTGCCCAATTAGCGCTGGAGAACATAAGCTTAGACAATCTTTTCAGATCCCAAACTTTGTCCCAAGGTAAGTTTCTAAAAATTTTAATTTTCTTTTTATTTTATCTTCTTGTTACCAAATTAGATTTTAATTGTTATTTTTTAATAATTTCCTTACATAAACAATAACCCAACAAAATTACCTTTCTTCAACCCCTCAATAATTATAGTGGTGAATTCACTGGAAAAATCACAGCAACCAACTATGACAAAAAAGAAATCATCTGTGTTAAATTTGATGTAAAAATTCAAGGATAAATTGATTCTCTAAATAATTTAAATTTAACTTAAGGATCGATCAATAAAAATAATTAAATGAAACTGTAAGACCTCTTTATTACTTTAAGGACTTACTGAAGATTTGTTATCTCTTTTAATTATATGATCTTGTTCTAAAAGAAATAATTTTTAAATAAAATAAAAGTTCACATTTAATTCATCTTACTTTTTATTTTGATGTTTTTTTTTTTATTTTTTATTTTTTTTTAATTGATTTTATCTCTTTTATTGATTCTCGACTTTTATTCTGATTATTGGTCGTGAAAGTTATTTGAAAATCCCCACTTTTACTGTGGCTAAACAATGGATAATATCTTGTTCCACAAAGTATTTATTTACAATTTTTTTTGAGACTGTAAATTATTTTCTGTTAAGGGGGTTAGTACGTTTTACAAATTTTGTGTGACACATTTTATGTGAAACTGAAGGATTAAAATCATTTCTTTAATCAAACAAATTAATATTTGAATTATGAGAGTGGAATATATTCTAGGATAAGATATATTACGTAACAACTAAAAAAAGGAAGTTAAAAAAATCAAAAAATTGACCAAGAAAAAATAAAAAAAAATCATTTATTTCTTGATCTTATCTCGAAAAATTGATATTATTATTTCTTATTTAATTGGTTTCCTATTTAATACTGAAGGGAAAAACCTTTGTTTGTAAAATTTTTATGAAGAAAAATTATTTTTTGGTTTCTAAAGAATTTCCTAAAATGAATTTTAAAAGGCCTATTTTCAAATGATTCATTTAATTATAGTTTTATTTCAAGAAAGTAGGGATGATTTTTCAAATTTTTCTGTAGAATAAAGATTTATTTGATATGCTTGTTTGATTTTATAATTATTTATTTTCACTTAAATTGGGAACTCAAAATAATTCTGAATCTGATTGAAAATTTATTTCATATTTTCTTTTGTACTTTGGGTTAAATATTTTGTAACTGTTCTTTAATTTCGAGAATTCAGCCCCTTTATTTTAATCTTTGAAACTGTACTCTTGATTTTTCAATAGTTTGAGTATAATATTTGGTAAAAGAATTTTGAAAAAATATTTGTAAAAAATATTTTATAAATAATAAAAAATAGTAATGGGGTGAGAAATCTAAGGTAATGACTTGTTTTGTTTCAATTAAATTACTACTTGTTGCAAGATAAATCGAACAAAATTTTCATTCAGTTTTCCACAAGAAAATTTTTAAAACAATAGATTTATAATTTTTTGTTTTTGAAAGAATGCTTAAATCATTTATTACCTTTTAAAATGGGAACTAAGATGGTTTTTTGAATTCTTTAGAGGTGATTTTTTTTGGTTAGATGAATTAAAATTTTGATCTAATTTTATTTCAATTAACAGTGAGAAGATAAAAAAAAAAAAATCTTCAAAAATAGTCTTTGGTCAAAATTTTTTTTTCATTCTTAATTTTAACAAATTTATCGGAAAGTTGATCTTTCTTGTTTGGTCTATTAAGAGAATATATTTGTCTCAAATGCACATCTTCTCATGGTATATTTTTTTTAGTTTATTTATTGATTAATTTCAAAGATTCCCATAAAAAAATTTCGAGATCTAAAACCCAAGTTTAATCAAACTAAAAATTTAATCAAAAAAAAATGATCAAAAAATGAAGAATTTAAGATTCAACTCTGAATTACTTGTATTCTTTTTCTTTTCACAAATAGTATATAGACGATATTTTTGTTACCAAGTTTCAATATGCCATGGCCCTCAAAAAAATATTTTTTTTAGTAATATACTGGTAATGAAAAATTTTTATCTTTGTAAAATGAACCTACTTCCCTAAAAGTTTTCAATTATTTTTTGGAATGTTTGTTACATATTTTAGATTCTATAAAAATATTACCCCAAAAGAAGACTGATCTTTTGATTTTAAAAAAATCATCTATTTTGGAATATCTGTTCGATAAAATATTTTATGTTAAAAGATTTCTTAAGAACCATAATATAAAATTGTTTATTTCATTTCTATTTCTCTTTATTTGTTGTCTTATGATCTTTTAAACAGTTTTTAAAAAAAAATATCCAATGCTAATGTGATTTTTTGTTTTTTGTTTTGATTATTTATTGGGAATATTTACATTAAGGGAACTTTGTTATGTTTTTTTTTATATTTTTTAGATTACCCTAGTAAAAAAAAAAATTCAATGTAATTAGCCTTTATGAACTAATCATTTATTCAATGACCTTTTCAAATTGACAGTAACATTTGTTATTGTATATTATGCTATCTCTATTTTGCTTAAAAAAAAAAAACTTCAAAAAAAAATTGATTAAATATCTAAAATGTTTAAATTTGTACTATTTGATATTAAAACAAAAAAAATGAATTATGGAAATGGGCTGAAAAAAAAATTTAAAATAAAAAATCATTGATTAATTTTAGTTAAAAATAAAAAACTAGATAGAAAAACCCCATTCTAAAAATTAGAAAAAATCACAAAAGAAAAATTGGACAAAAAAACTTGAATTTATAGTATTTTTCCAAACCTACTATAAAATCACGTTTAAGTATACTAACAGTAATTTTTTTATGAGTAACCCTTTTTGCCCATATAAAAGAAAAAAATAGGAAACAAAAAAAAAAGTGATGTAGTACCAAAAAGATGAAAACAAGGGAAACAAAAAATTGAACGGGTTTATTGTGAAAGGTTAGATTAAACATCATCGAATCTATTAAAGTGAGTCTTTTTAGGTGACTAAATTTGAGACTTCTAATTTAAAGAGTATCGAAAATAGATACAGTCATTAGAATTAGTTAAATTTTTATTTAGTTTTCTAAAAAAATGTATTGGTTTTATTGTTAAGATTTTGTTGAAATTTCATCTAATCTTTTAAAGAGAGATTTTTTAGGTGACTAAATTTGAGACTTCTAATTCAAAGAGTATCGAAAATAGATACAGTCATTAGAATTAGTTGAATTTTTATTTAGTTTTCTAAAAAAAAATATATATCCCTTAGCAACCCAAATAACCTAAAAACATTTCAAACAAAAATTTTAATTTGAAATGTTATCATGGCATAATAAGGTATAGAATTAATAAAAAATTATCTTAGAAAGAAAATTTTATAATTAAAAATTGTATAGTTACTTAATATAAAAAAATAACTTGAAAAAAAAATTTTTCAACATTGGTAATTTTTTTTTGGATATTGTGATTTTATTATTTTTCCAAATTTTGTCAAAATAAATTTTTTTTTTTTTTTGAAAAGTTTGTCTAGACATCAAAAACCTCTAAGTTTTAATATTTAAAACACATCATACTTTACTGGAAATTTTTTTGGGGCCCTTTGCACCCCAAAATTGCCTAAAATGCTTGATTAAATAATTTATTCATTATAAAAGTTATTATAACATTACATAGAAAAATTGTTTTATCTATTGATTACTATTCAATATCAATATCTATATTAGATTCTAAATAATTTAAAAATAAAAAAAAATATAAATTAAATTAGAAAAAAAATCAAATTTTTTTTCATTGTAAAATTTTGCAATTTTTTCAACAAGATTTTTTTTCAATTTTAAATGATTTGGCCAATAGTTCGAGTCAGATTAATAATTGATTTTTTTTTTATTTTTTACATTTTTTTAATTTTTGACTTTTTAAAATCTAGACATAAAATAAACAATATTGTTGAATTAGAGGCCATATATCAGAACTTATTTAACCAGATCTGGATTAATTTATTAAGGAAAAATCCAAATATCGCAGATATAATAGAGGTTTTGATGATAACCTACTTAATTCACGATAAAGTTACAAAAATCGTGATTATCTTGAAAAAATCGCTATAATTTATATCAGAAAATCGCAATATTCAATATTATCGCGATAATATAACAAATCACGATAATTCTATAAAATCGCGATAATTATTATAAAATCGCAATAAATGCCAAAATATCGCGATTACTTTTTAATCGCGATAATATAGTTGATGATTTTTTGGGTTAATTAAGAAATATTTAAACAAAAAATTTTTTTTGATGAAAAAATAGATTATGTAAAAAAAAATCATTCTTTGAAAAAGCAACAATTAAAGATACTTGATCCAATCAAGGATCAGATCAAAGAGTTTTATTGTGTTTTCATTTTATTTGGTTGACAAACCTATCGATCCTTTAAGATCAACAACAATAAGAAATAAAGAGAAATAAATATTTTTCTCAGTTAATCATGGTGTTGGAAAATGCTTTGAATAAAAGGGTATTTACAAAACAACCAACCCTTTGCCCTTTCTTTAAAAAAATTTGCTCTTGTGGTTAAAATATTTTCAATATTCTCCGAAAGCTAAAAGGGGTTGATAAACTTTTCAAACTCTTTCACAACATCCTTTTCTGTCAGATGATCACCAATTATTAAGATTTTTTATCGATTTGTCTTCTTGTTTTTCTTTTTCTTCTTTGAGCATCTCTGTATTGGACCGAAAACACAATTAGAGCTTAGAGGTTTTGGTTTGATCGACCACCAATAAGAACGAAAATTATTCTTTATTCTTTTTTGCTATTTAAAATTGTGAAGGTAACAACCCCATTGTCAAAAAACACATCTATCTTATATTCAAGTGTATTGTTGAAATGGGTAATTATTAGTTTGAGAATAAAATTTGTTTGAGATTTTATATTTTGATAAAAAAAAAAAAATGAATCGAAATAAATTTTCTGTTTCCACTACAAGCCAAACTTATTCCCTTCAAAAAAGTTTTCTGTCTTACAAAACTTTCAAACACTTGAAGACAGTACACAACCCTTACAAACACTTTCAAAAATTTATTAAAGGGAAAAGTGTTGTAAAAGTCTCAAGACTTTGTAAAAGTCAAGAGATTTTTTTAAGGTAATTCCAAAAAAATAATTTTTCATTTTTTCGCGATAATGTGAATATCGCGATAATTTTGAATATCGCGATAAAGTTGGAGTAATTACGATTTTTAATAATATCGCGATTTTATTATGTATATCATGATAATATATGTTATCATCAAAACCTCTATTATTCAAATTTTTACCAATAACAAAATGCAATAAAAAAAATTGTTTCGGAGATTCTTTTATTATATTGGAATAATATTTAAGAGTTATTTTTTATTTTATTTTAAATTTAGGTATAAATATTTTATCGATTAAAAAGTAATTTATATTTGTTTTATTCCAATTCAATAAATTGAAATTAATTTACAATTTTTTTTTTTTTTGATTTTCAATTATTATCTATTGCTTAAATAAAAGTTTTAGAAAATTAATCATATTAAAAATTTAATTTTGGCCTAAAGAAATAAATTTCATTTTTAACTTAATTGGATATTTATTGAAATTTTTTCTAAAAAAAAAAATTAAATTTCAAAGTAATTTATTTTTTTATATATTTTTTAAATCATAAAATTAGCAAAATTGTTTGGTTTTCATTATTAATAAATTAATGTGTTGAGTTTTGAATTACTATTAATGTAATAAAATTTCTGATTTAAAAAAATAAAATAAAAATAAAATCTTTAAAAAAAATGTAAAAATGAATAATTATTATTTTTTTTTTCAATTTCAAAAAAAAAATCAATAACTTAACTACTTTATCTTTGAACTATTTTGACTTTTTATAATAATTCAAATCTGGATTAAAGACAAATAAGAAAATTAATATATTAGTAGATCAATATCATTTTAAATCTAATTTAAAAAACTTGATGAAATTTAGGCAAATCCGGGGTGCTAAGTGATATATTGGATTTATTGTTAAGGGTTAGATGAAATCTCATTTAATCTGTTCAAGAGAGAATTTTTAAGTGACTTAATTTGAGACTTTTCTCAAAAAAAAAAAAAAAATCTATTTTTAAATTTGTTGAAATTTCACCAACATTTATTGATCTATCAAATTCTCAATACTATCAATTTATTGTATATTTTTTTTCTATTCAACAAATCTTTCAATAACCTTTGATCTCATTGAAAAAAATTTCAGGATCAAATGAAACAGATTAAGTAACTGTAAAAAAGAAGATGAAAACAAAACAAAAAAAAAGACATATAATAAATAGTTTATAAAATAAAAGTTATTTCCAAATTGAATGTATTGTTGGATTTGTATTCTTTCAAATATTTTAATGGTGTCCAAATTTTTGGAATCTAGTTCCAAATTCATAAGGTTCTTGATAAATAAAATTGGTATTTCATCAAAACAGAAAGAATTAAGCAGTTAGAAATAGCCTTGTTGAAATTCTAAAACAAAAATTTTTTTTAAGAATTTATAGAAGGAATCAGAATTGGGTCAATATTCTCTTTGAACCAAGCGCGGTAAACACATAACTAAGTTTTTTCGAGTTTGAATAGATTATATTTTATAAAACACAATTAAAAAATATTCTGTTTTTTTTTTTTTTCTATTTTATTATTTTTGAATGAAAAAGAGTATTCGAAAAATAAAGCCTTTTTAAGAAAATAAAGGTTAAGCCACTTATGAAAGCCAGTGCCACACTAATAAGTTTTTTCAAGATAAAATTAAAAAAAAAAAAATCAAACATAAATACTCTATGAGACAACACATACTCTAATGAACATCCAATAATTGTTATCAGAATATTTTTTTTTATATTTTCTGAGTTGTATTTATATTTTCTTTGTTCAATTTTTAACAAATTTTATTTTTTTAAATAAATATTAAATAGTCTGAAAATTCATTTTGATTATTTAAAATTATTTCCATAATTCAATCTAAAACCCTTCCAGATATTAAAAAAGGACATTATCTTTGAAAATACGCACATTTAAAGGCTTATCCAATTAATTGGATATATATGTATATATATATATATATATATATATATCTAATAAAGAAAATTAAAAAGTATTTGTATGGCAATTTTTATTTTATTTTTTATTTGTTTGAAAATAAAATTCGAAAATAAAATATTTTGCATGATTAAACGATTTCATTTATTTTCTAGCCAATCTACGTTTAAATCTATATAAAGCAAGATTATCATTTGATCTTTTTTTCTGATAATTATTATTATTATTAGATTGATTATTATTATTACTATTATTATTATTTCTTTTTTGATTATTTTGAGGATTATTGTTGTTGTTGTTGTTGTTATTATTATTTCTATTATTGTTATTGTTGCTTCTATTATTGTTATAACGATTGTAATAATTGTTTTGGTACTCATTTCCGTATAATTCTTGTTTCCTTCTTAATTCTTGATGGTACTGCCTTTTGTGATAATTAAACGAATGATAATTTGATGGTAACTCATCATTATTATAACGATTTGTATTATTTTCTGATTTGTTATTTTTCATCTTTTCCTGCAACTTCTTTCTTGCCTTTTCAGTCTGTTCAATATTTTTAAGTTTGTTTCTTTTTTGTTAAAAAAAAAAAAAGTATTCAAATTGATAACCAAAAAATTATCCAATAAAGATCAAAAAAGGAAAAACTCCTTGTGTGAAAAAGAAGTAAAAGTAAAAATAAATTGTTTACTCGATAGGAAGTTTAACTTCTTGAACTGAATTTAAAGCTATATCAACGTCTTCAACAACTAGGTTACTCTGTTAAATTCCCATAACAATAAGAAATAGAAAGAATTAATTAAAGCCAACTTCATTAGTAAAATTCATAAGAAGAATTTAATTGTGGAGAAATATTTTTTTGGTTCATTTGAAAAAAGTGAGGCGAAAAAAGTATTTAATATTGTCCGAAAAATAGGTATGCTTTGGTTGCCATCATTTTATTAGATACTGTTTGTTGAAAAATAAATGGAACAAACTTTTTCAGACAGCTTTCCAAAAAAGAGATTAAAGAGATCAAAGGAAAATTTTCAAATTTTTGAATTCCATAAATCAGTTTAAATTATTATTATATTCTTTTTGAATTGAAGACTTTGGAGGTTTGTTTGAATTCTTGTTTTTTGATTTATTTTAAGGAAAGCTGAAAGAAAATTTTGATCTTTTTATTTTAAATAAACAGTAATTTATCTATCTTTTTTTTTTTTAGAAAGTTCAAAGAAAAATTTGATCCTGTTATTTTGTAATTAACAGTACTTATAAAAACCTTTTTTCTCACACTTTTTTAAAATACCCATCATGCTAAAATGTACAAAACACATGTGGAAAAATAAAAATACAATGATATTCGGATCAAAATAAACAAGAAAGAAAACTTACTGTAATTTTAAGATGTTCAGGTAAATCTTCTAATTGACTCATTATTGAGAAATCTGTGGTTTGTTGAGGTTGCTGTGGCTTTGAAGTAACAAACCCTTTTGGTATATCTTTATTTGAAGCTTGTCTTTTTTTTTTTAATTCAGATTCAATATATTCCATCATCTGCTTTTCTAAGATATCGGGCTTTTCAGATTGCGCAGTAAACTGATCCTCCAACTTGTTTGATCTTTTCTTTTTTGAAGTTGAGCTGCTCGTTCCATAATTATTTGAATTTTTACTTTTTTTATTATTCGACAAACGTTTTGAATCTTTGTTTGTTAAAACACTTGCATTAATACCTTTTAAAAGCCTTCTTCTTTTTTCAAATTTGGTTTTTACTTTGCGTGTAAGTTTTTCAGATTTCTCTTTTTCTTCTTTTTCGTTTAGTGTTGTTGTTATTGACTTGTTTGATTTTCTTTTCTTTCTTATTTTTCTGAATTTTACACTCATTATTTATTAAAGATTTAAACAAAGCTAAATATATAAAAAAATGATTAATTTGTCTTAAAGTTTATATTCATAGTTTAAATCTGTTTTAAAAAAACAACAGTAAAAACATGTGATTTCTGAAAATTTTAAATTGAAGGTGTTTTCATTAAGGGACTAGTCTCTATTATTTTTTTTTTTAACCAATTTCTAAATAAGAGTTCCTTATCTCGAAATATTTTTAATATTAAAAATAAATAGGGTTTTTAAAATCTAAGTTATTTACAAAATATTTTCTCAACCTCTATTAAATTTAGGTAAAAAAATTTAATAGAGATTAGTCACTTAAGGGAGTCCCAAAAGTTACCAATTTTGAAAGTCTCAGTTTTAGAGAAAAAGAATGATTGAAATCATTTCTTTAACCAATATATTGATATTTTAATAAACATGAGAGAGTTAGATGTCCTAGTATAATATCTTTGCTTACCAATTCGGAAATGGAAATCAAAAAAAAATATTAAAATTGATCAAAAAAAAAATAAATAAAATTATTTATATCTTTTCTTATCTCTAAAATTTGATACAATTACTTCTTCTTTGCTTGAGTTTATTTTAATTCTCAAACAAAATCTTTTGTTTGTAAAATTTTTGATTAATAAATTACTTTCTATTTCTCAAGAATTTTTAAAATAAATTTATATATCCTATTTTTCTCTAAATTGGTCTAATTCTTGATTGAGTTCAGAAAAAAGGATATTTTTTTACAGGTTTCTCTACAGAAATAGAAATTTATTGGATCTTTTTGTTTGGTTTTATAATTTTTTATTTTGTAATTAAAATGAAAACTCAAAATAATTCTGAATTTCTGATTGAAATTTTTTCTAAATTTTTCAATTTCTTTTTCTTTGGGTTGAATTTTTTATAGTTGTTTTTATGATTTCTATAATTCAATTCTTTTTTTTTAATTTTTGAAACAGTCTTGTTTATTTGAGTGTGATTTAAAATATTAGAAGAAAGAATTTTATAAACAACTTTGTAAAAAAAGGGGGTTAAAATAATAATAAAAATTGAATTGGTGTGAACAATTCAAAGTAATCATTTGTTTGGGCTAAATAAATTAAGAAGATAAAAATAATCAAATCTTGACAAATATTTTTTTATTAATTTATTTTTTTTTCGTTCTTAATTTTCAAAAAGTTAATTATGAAAGAATCTTTTTCTTGTTTTGTTTTCTAAAAGGTTGTATTTATTTCAAATGGGAATCTTCTCATGTATTATTTTTTTTTGGTTCATTATTGGATTAATTTCAAATATTCATATAAACACATTTCTAGGTTCAAAACCAAAAATTTATTTTACCAAAAATTTAATCAAAAAAAATGTTCAAAAATTGAAAAAAAAAAGATTCAAATCTGATTTACTTTGGTATTCTTTTTACAATTAAAGCAGCAGTTGGGTATTTTAGTTTTAATATTTCAATATTAAATGGCACTCATATATGTATATATATATATATATATATATATATATATCCATATTCAGTAAGGTTCCCACAATTATAAATTTATCAAAATAGTAAAATGTATATACTTGATTAAATATTTTTTTAAAAAAAGTTTCCCTTGTTAATGATTGTTTGATTGAGCATACAATTACCTCTTAAAATGCCCTTTTAAAAATTAAAAACTTCTCATTATTTAATTTATTTTCAAGAAGTGAAGGATTTAAAGTGTTAAATGTCACTGTCTAACTGTGTGATTGCCTCTTGTTAAGAACTCTACTTAACACTTTTAAACCTTGAATTCAACACTTTGTTCAAAATAATATATTTTCTAATTCCAAGTTAAAAAAAAAAAAAGTTGGAAATTATCTTGATAAACCTAAATCACAAATTTTTTAAGTTCTTAAAATGATTAAAGAAAATTTATTAAATTAGCTTATTTTCAAATAAACAAAATTAATTCAAATTAATAATTCTATTAAATAATAATAATAAAAAGATGTTATCAAATAACTGATTTTAAAACCAACAGTTCCTAGTTTATCCTTTTCATATTTAAAAAAGAATATTACCTACTCTTCTAAATTTCAAGAAATTTACTAAATATTTAAAAAATAAAATAAAAGATCCATTTTTTCCCAATATCCAAGTACACAATATTTGGATAAATTTTTTAGATATTTTTTAAATAAGATTAAAGGTCCAAGGTTATTTGTTCATATAGTCTCTTATATTACGAAAAGTGAGATTTCTTTAAAATAAAATTTTTTTGCAAATTTTTCTTTTTCAAATTTGATCCAAAAATCTCAAACAAAAAGCATAAGATCTTCTTGACTGAAAATTAATTGTAATAATGAACTTATTTTAAAAATATTTCTCATTTCTCTAAAGTCGATTAATAAGTTTTTTTATCAAGTTTAATTGAATCCTTGTGAAAATAATTACCCTATTACCTTTGTAAAAAAAAATAAATAATAGTTACTAATCCGTTAAGAATTTTCAATCAAGATCAAAAAATCAACAAATACCTTCCACTCTTGATAATATTAAATTTTGTCACACACACCAAGTAGGACTTTAACAGGTTAACAATTTAGAAAATCTGAGACGATTGATCGCATCTGATCATAGATATGATTTAGACTATAAACACATCAAATATTTGAAAAGTTTTTATTTGAAAATGAAAAATTAAAAAATTAAAAAAAAATCCAAAATATTAAAAAATAATTTGTTTTTATTGTAAAGAACAAGAAATTTCAAGAATAATTGAATAATTGGTCATCTAATTTTTGTGATATTTCTGATTTTTTCTAAAACAAAATTTAGTAAAAAAATAAAAAAATAAATTTATTAATTTTCTTCTTTTTTAATTTCCTTTTCCACCTTTTCTTCCTTCTCCTTTTCTTCCTTTTCTTTTTGTTGTTGTTGTTGTTGTTGTTGTCTTTTCTTTTTTTCCTCCTCTTCTTTTTCCAATTTTTTTTGTTTTCTAACTTGGATAATTTGAGGGTTAAAAATTGTAGAATATTTAAATTTGGTACTATATTTTTCACGGTATTGATTAGCAATCTTTTCATCAATTTTTTGTAATTTTAAGAAGACATTTGTACAAGCATTAATTAGTCTTTTATTTTCATATTCAAGACCATCGACTTCCATCATTATTCCGAGAGCCTTTTCTTTATCTTCTTTGAGTAATAACATGACTTCAGCAGCAGAAACTCTATGTTCGAGAATTGAAATATTTTTTTGTAAAAATTGTTGATTATATTCAGATAAAGAATTAATTTCAAGTTTCTTTTTTAAATTATTAACCTTTTCAGTAATTTTTTTGTTATTTTCAGCTTGTAAGAAAAATTCAATTAATAATTTATGGAATTGGAAATCATTTGAATTGATTTCTAAAATTTTATTGATCGAATTTAAGCACTTTTCAAAATTTCCCATTTTTGTATAAACCTTCAATGACAATAAATGTGTTTCGATATAATCAGGAGCTTGCTTTTCTAAAACTTCAATTATTTTAACTGCTTCTTTAAGTGGGTTTTCTTTTGCAATCAATTTTTTTCCAACTAAATCATCGTCTTCCCTTAATTTTTTTTCATCGTCATCTAATTTTGGGTTTGACAATTCTTTGTCTAATTTAATTTGCAGATCTTTTTCTTCAATTTCGCATTGTTTGATTAACTCATTTCTAAATTCTTTGCCCTTTTCATGAAGATTTAAATATATTTCAATTGCTCCTCTTGCTCCAATCCAAAAGAATTGATCTGTAAAAACTTGATCTGTGAATTTAATTAATCTTGTTAATGTTCGAAGATTACCTTCTCTTAAACAAAATGAATGATAATTAAATTGATTATCAAAATATGCATGGAAATTGTTTACTGTTTGGTTGAACATTTTTAATGCCTTGGGGTAATCTTCTTTTCGAAGATATGATGCTCCAACTTCATTAGTCATCCACGATACCTGGAAATATCTCCAATTTGGGAAATTATGTAGATCCTATATTTGTAGAATTATTTTATTAAGATTTATGATCAAGTTATGGATTTTTTAAATTATTACATTGAATAGTTTGTAATATTATTTCGATTTTAATTTTTATTTATATTTTTATTTATATATTGTAATTTATTTTTATTTTTATTTTAATTTTAATTTTTATTAATAGAAATATAATATTAGATATTATTTAAATTAAAAGAATTTTGTAAAAATTATTAAAATTTTTGAAAACAAAAAAAAAAAGAAAAAATAAAAATTTACAGGCATAAAAATATTAAATGTATCAGATCCACGAGTTATATTATCATTTCTGACCAAATATTTTGCTGAGAGGTTATTGATATGTCTATCTGCTAAATCTAAATTTCTTGATTTTTCTAAAAAGCGTGATGCTTCTTCTGTATCACCTACATGCTATTATTTATAAAAAATTTTATTTATTAATTATTTTTGTTTTTTAAAAGAATATTAATCGATTAACATTTAAAATTTTCATTTAAATTAATTTATGATTTTTTTAATCTTTTTTATTTGAATTATTTTATAAAAATTGAATTTTATTAATCATTAAATAATTAAAATTTTAAAACATTCTTGTTCAAGTTTGAAAATTAATACATTTTTTTTTTTTTTTTTCCATTAAAAAGGTGAGTAATAAAAGTTCACCTGTTTGCCGGTAGGTTTTTTTTAATTTAAGAAATAAATGGAAAATTTCAAAAATTTTCTTTTTATATCAAAAATTAAAAAAAAAACGCTGTTAGCTTTTCCAGAATTTAAAAGAATAGAGTAAAATCATAGATTTTGCTCAATTCTTTTGAATTTTGGAAAAGCTAGGCACTCTACGACACTTCCCGAATACCTAATTTGAATTAGAGATATTGTTAAATCGAGTGAGGGAGTGAATCTGGCCAATTCTCTCAAAAATCTAATTCACTCCATATATTGAGAGGTGTTTTGTTACAATTCTTATTCAGGTTAGATTTTTATAATATCTCAAAAAGATTCTAATCAATCAGACGATTTCTTCAAAGGATTTAGCGGTTCTATGAAGCAAAATACCGATTTTTAATCAAAATTACATCTTGGTGGGTTTTGTAACTTTTTGAAAAAATGATAAATAATCAGAAATAATGTGGTTAAGAAGATTTTCTGTTCCTCGGGCTTCAAATTGTGGCTGTACACTTTGCCACTGGTACATTATTAGTTTTCTAAAATTAATACATTTGTTCAAAAAATAAAATATTTTTTTTTCATCATTCTGAAATAATTGCTTGGATAAATTATTAATTAATTGAGATTAAGATTAATCAATATTATTATTTTAATTATTATTTATTTAATTTAATTCATTTTACTGGAATTGAAACAATGTTAGAATTTAACAAAAAAAAAAATTAACTCGATTTCAAATATTATGAAACATAAAACATCTTTTGATAATATCTACATTGTTCTATTTTCAAAAAAGGTTATTCAATTTTAAAAAAAAATAAAATAAATTGACTATTTTTTGTAGAAGAAAACACTTTTTTCAAAAATTTAACAGATTTTTTTCATAATATTTAATCGCTATCTAATTTTCGTAGAAAAGCTCATTTTAATTCTCTAAGATTATCTTTGAAATTTATTAGTATTATATTTCAAAAAAAAATTTATAAAAATAATTGAATTTAAAAAAAAAGGTGTTGATCCTAATTTGCGTAATCAATTTTCTCTATTATATTAACTTCAAACTAATGTTATTAGATCTGTTCAAACATTTAAATCCATGCCTTAATTTTTGAATAATAGTACACAAATAAAAGATAATTAAAAATTAAGGGAAAAATTTTTTAATCTCTTTATCGAAAAACAATTAGACAAAATATTTTTTCATTTGTTAATATTAGAGAATATTTCAATAATTTATTCATAAGTTCTAGTTTCTGTGATTTCTGTGATTTCTGTGATTTTTATGAATATGATGAATTTTTTGATTTTATTTGTATTATTATTGAAGAAGTTTAAATTACACTCAAGACGCTTTTTTACTTAAATTTCTTTAAAGGTCATTGAAGAATAAAACTATGGATTTCACGATTATTCATGGGAAGTACATACCCAAATGATCATTATTGTTAAAAAGCAATAGATCTAAAATTTGGGAAAAAAAAAAAAAAAAAACTAAATGAAAAATACAAATTAATTTCACCATTTTAAAATTTCATTTTTAAATCTAATCTAAAATTCTCAGAATTATTTGTGATTTTTCTTAAAAGTTAAATTACAAATATTTACATTTTTCTTATGTAATATTAAATATATTAAAGTTTCGAATATGTACGAAATTAGAATCATTTTCTTCTTATTTGAAATTTTTCTAATTTTATCACTTTTAAAATTTCTCACTTATTAACAAAGTTTGAAATGATCACAATAACATTGATGATTTTTTTTTTGTTTTTATTGTAATTATATCTTGAAAAATCCTCTTTTTACCTTTTTTTTTTGATTATAATAAATTATATTAAATGTTACAAGTTTCATTATTTTTGGTATTTCTTTTTTATAATTTATTTTGTCAAAGAATTTTTATCAAATCTTGTAAATACCAAAAAAATCTAGTTGGTATTTTAATAATAAAAAAAAAAAAAAAAAAAGACCTATAATTGATTTTTTAAGAATTTTGAGATTTTTTTTTTTTTTCTAAAAAAGATTTTTATCATGGAATTTATCAAAATATTTGTACTTTTTATCAATTTAAAATTTTAATTTAGAATAAATACAAAATAATTCTTATATTTAGATTAGTTTATATATTAAAGACAAAATGTTTTGATTAAATTTTTGATATTTTTATAAATATCTCAAGATTTGATTTCTTTTGTAAAATATTTTTTTTTATAAATATTATTTGTAATTTACAATAAAACTTCCACTCTTTGAATATGGATTTATGAAATTTAAAACAATAGAATATTACATTAAAATATATCTATAAAGATATGAATTAGATACTTACTTTAAATAATCGACCTTTGAAATTATATAAATCAACTAAAGTTGGTGTATGTTCGATAGCTTTCTCGAGATATTCAAAAGAAAGAGTATATTTTTCTAATCTATCATAATGTTGGGCAAGATAAAAATAAATCCATAAAAGTGAAGCACGTGATTCTTCAAGAAGCATGACATTTTTTTTCAATTCTTCATCTTTAATCGATTCAAATTGTCTTGATTCTAAGTGTTTTTGAAATTCAATAAGAGTTTCTTGGATTATTAAGATTTTTTTTGAAACCTTTTCAATTTTTGAAGGCTTGTATAATGATAGCAAATTTGAAAAGATACTTGGAATTCCTTTTTTTAATTGTGGAATGATAAATGAAATAAATTTATTTTTAAAATCTTGATCAAAGGCTATTTCTAATTGTTTTTTTTTAATTAATAATGATTGTGGATATTTATCGTTTAATTCCTGATAGAAGTTTTGTAATTTAACTAAACGTTCTGAATCAATTTCTTCAATTTTTTCATTATTATTCAATAATCCTTTTGAAATTTCTAAGCCCTTTATATATTCAATTTGATCTGGATTTTGCTCCAAAAGTAAATAATACATTTTTTCTGCTCTTTGTTTATTTCCTAATTTTAAAAAGTATCTTGCTTTTTTTTCTTTCCAAAGTAATTTATTTGTAATAACTGTAAAAATTTTATCTAAATGATCATTAGCTTTTTTGATATTGCCACTTTCTTCGATTATATCATTCTGAAATAAGGCTAATTCAATGATTTCACTTTGGCTTACTAATTTCTATTAAATTGGAGAATATATAAATAAAAAAATAAAAATAAAAAAAATATTTAATTTTAATAAGTTATTTTGTTAAAATTTATCCTTAGAATTTTTATTTTATGATTGAAATATTTTGAAATAATGTAATTATTGAACTAATTTGTAATAGTTTGATATTTATTTGTAAATTAAATTCAAACAAGTATCCATGAACAAATTTTTATTTTGTAAAAATGAAGTTTAAAAAAAGTAAATAACGAGAAAAAAAAAAAAAATATTTAAATTAGTGTTATTAGAATATCTCATATTTTAAATTTTTATAAAAGAAAAATCAATTATTTTAAACCTTCTCAAAGATATATCTAGCATAAATGTTAATATGATAAAAAAATTTAATTTTGATTTTATGATGTTTATTACTTTTTTCTAAATTCCCTTTTTTACATTGTTTGGGTTCCTCCGATTTTTTTAAATATTTTTTTTTGTATTGTTGATTTTTTAAGTGTTTGGAAAATGTATAAGGAATAAAAAACCATTATAAGAATTTCTTATTTAAAAACCAAATCTGAATGAACTTAAACAAACAAGAACTTGTTGTGATTAGATCTTAACTTAAATCGGACTTAACCAAAGTAACCGAAGTGGATTGAAAGGAACTAAATCCGAATGTAATCTAACAGAGCAAAACAGAACCAAACTTTTCGTACAATATGCACATTACAACACTTATATTAGGTTAAAACTGTCGAGTCGGTACCATGTACTGGGATTTTTAAGAAAACAAGATTTGAGAAACTTGCACAAAAAAAAAAAAAAAAAAAAAAAAAAAAAAACAAAAGAACAATAAGAGAAACTTGCAAAAAAAAAAAAAAAAGCAAACCAACAAAAAGAAAAGTTCGAAAACAAATTCTTATTCTTAAAATATCATCATTTTGTAGATACCCCCCTCCATCAAGTATTATAAAAAAATTTGATAAAGTCACACTTTTATTTGATCTATAGTTGGTCAAATATTTTGTTATCTTTATGAAAACAAAGTATAGTAGAAATCCAGAAATTTTCCACATAATTTAAAAGGAAATAATTAAAAGCCCATTTAACACCAGGGGTAGAAAACAAAAATTGTATAAAATAAAGAGTCATTATTAGCCTTGTAATCAGTTAATGATAAAGAAAATTATGATTCTTTATTATAATCTCTAAAGAAATATTAACCATTTAGAGATTGCGAAAGTGTTGTAAAGTGTTGTAGAGTCCATAATTTTTGATACTTTAAGTTTATGACTCAAAAATGATATATTTTTGAATCAAAACTTAAAGTCTAGAAAAACTAACGACTAGAAGAGGATCTTTGATCTCTCCTTTCACTTTAAATAAAATAAAAAAAAAATTGTATTTTTAAGTTATTAATGATAAATTCAAATAAGTGTTTGAAAAAGTTTTGCTTCATTTTTCATTGTTGAAAATTTTTCAAAAAAAAAAAAAAAAAAGAAAAAGAAAAACAAAAGAAAAAGAAAAATTTGAAAAAGTAAAACTAAAATTTTTAAAATTAGAAAAAATGATTGAGATCTCACAATTGAAAATTTATTTTGATAATAATCTGATATATATCATAGAACCACTTCCAATAATATTCTAAAGTGAGTATAATTTTTGAAAAATAGCTTATAATCTCAAAATCACTTTGTGTCAAATCAAATATTCAACTCAAGGATATAGTTGACTTTAAAACAATTGCTTTAAAAGAGAGTATTTTGTCACCATTACTGAATTTATTTTGTCGGCATAATAAATTGGGTGTATTTTTAAAAGAATTATCCACTTTTTTAAAAATTATATTCTCGGTACTTATTTCTTTACAATCAAATTTCTAAATAAAAAAATACTCTTTTATTTAAATCTTGTTTATATTTAATTTATTTGTGATAGATGTATCGTAGAATTTTTTTAATTATAAAGAAGCATCCATCTAGGTTCTTTTTTTAAAAAAATTATACTAGATTTCAAATATTCTTTTATGAGAAAAATTTAATTTATCAACCGAATTTAGATTCTTATACAAAAAATATTTCTTTACAACTACAATTTGTTAACTGAGTTTTTAATTTTCAAATAAAATTGTTACTTCTTTTTCGAATTCTCGAGATCAACTTTCATTATTCATAAAATTTGAAAAACATTCTGTTGAAAATTAATATTTGAAGGTATGTTTAAAAACTTTAGAAAATTAGATCATCATAATTTTAAATGTTTGAAAAGTAAGTGTCAAAAAAAAAAAAAATGTTATTTTGAAACATCGATAATCTAAACTAACCAACTTTTACAAAAAGTGGTGTTTGTTAATTTATATACTTAGAGGTTGTTTGTGTGTTGAATTTGTTGAGGAAATCCAAATAAGAAAAAAAAAAAAAAATCCTTACATTGGACTTTTGGTATTTTTGAATTACATTGATTGCCATGTTATAATTTCCTGTTAAGTGATTTGCTAAGGCAAATGCGTACCAGTTATCTCTTTTTTGTGGTTGTTTTTTTAAGAGGATCTCTCTGGTTTCTAAATAACCTGCAAAATCTCTGGTAATGAATTGAAATGACGATAATTCTCCTAAAAGGGCCAGATTTTCTTTATCGTTATTACTTGCTCTTTTATAGCATTTACAAGCTTCAGTATAATTCTTAATTTTTTTATTATAAATACCATAAGCTCTCCAAGCTTTTTTTTTTATTTTTGATTTTTTATTTTTGAATTTTTTTTAGAAATGTGTTTGTTGTTGGTTACAATGAAGGGTAAAAAAATGGTTTGATCGAAGGAACCGAAAAAAGAAAAAGACGGTTTTTTAAAAGTGAAAAGAATTAAGAACATACGAAACGATCTTGTGATTCCTTTTGCCAATCCTTTTTTGCAATATTTTAAAGCTTCGTCTTCGTTTCCAAGTTCTAATAATAAGATCCCTTTCAAGGAATTACTATCTGCATGTTCGGATTTTTTCTTTAATACTTGTTCAATTGTGTTTAGTGATGATTGATATTTTTTCTTATCATATAATCCCTTTAAGTTGAATGAAAAAAAAAAAAAAAAAAAATTTCAAAAAAGCAAGAGAGAACATTAAAAAAAATTTGAAGTAAAAAAAGAATGGTTGGTTTTTTTTTTTTTGTATTGAATTTGGGTTTCAAAAAATAAAAAGAAGTCTAAAAGAAAATGTACGACTGCTCTTTCGTAAAGAGTATTGAGTTTTGATGGAAGTTTATTTTGAGACATTAGCCGAGAAAAGAGAAAAAAAATTTTTAAATAAAAGTGAGGTGAAAATAAAAAAAAATGAATAATTTCTTTCCACTCTTTTAGTTGTAAAAAGAAATATTCGATTTTAAATTGGATAAGAAACAACAAGTTCACTTTTTTATACTTGTATCGGAAAAAAAGATCCTTAATTCCTTCCTTTGCTGATATTTGAATAACAAATAAGAAATATTTTCACTCATTTTCAATTCTTTTTTTCAAATAGTGTTTTTAAACTACACGCTACTTATTTGAACTTTCTATTTTGAAAAGAAAAGTAAGGAAAATCAAGTGAAAATATTGTCACATTTCAAATTCAAATATCAGTAGTAAAAATCTAACTTTGCTCAATCAAAGATAAATTTTAGATTGGTTGGAACATAATCAACTATTTATAGAGGATGTCCTCGTAGGTTTTCAAAAAAATTATGTTTAGACAGATTTCTTCTTCTGGAGTTTAAACACGAGAGTTCGGAGACTTTACAATTAGAATTTCCTTTCAGGAAAAATCTTGAGTATTTTTCTAATGGAATTAAATAAAAAAATTAAGGCGGGGGGATGGTATATAATAAAGAAAACAGATTTGTTCATTTGGAACGAATTAGAGATCTTGTTTAGAGAGTTTGAAAATTTTGAACAACATTTTTGTTTTCGATATTTCGTTATTTGATCAGTTTTTATATCTGAAAACTACTTGGATGTTTGAAAAAAATGATTGAAATACAAAGTAGGTTTGGGAATAAATTTTATTCAAATAAACCCTATAGAAAATAATAAAGTTTAATAATTATTCTTGTTTTAGTTTGTGTGGATAATAAATAATTAAAAGCTTTTTAATTATTTTTAAATTCGCTTTTTTTCTATTTCCTTTTTTTTTTCAAGTTTTTTTTTAATTTTTTTTCACAAAGTTGACAAGAAAAAAAATAATCAATCTTGTTGTACTAATTTAGTTCGCAAAGTATTTAGAGAAGATAAAGGATGGTAATTATTTAATTTTTTTCCTTTAAAATTTTCTTCTAGAGTGATTCGTTTCGAAAAGTATACAGTCAGTTCCACTTTTAAGGAACAAACTTTCAACAAAATTTAAAGCACAAAAAAATCTTAAATTAAGGCACAAATTTTGGAATTTTTTTTTTTTACAATTTATTTTACTCGAATCTGAATTTTGTGCTTTAATTTGAGATTTTTATTGTACCTTAAACTTCGTTGAAAGTTTGTGCCTTAACTGTGGAACTGACTGTAGTAATAATATCTTTGACATGAATCAAATTCTTTTAGTTACAACATTACTTAAAATGGTGATATTCTGACTGCCATCAAGAATTTTCAAAATTTTTGACTTTAAAAAAAATAGCTAACAGCTTACAACCCATTCAGCACCAGTAGTAGAAAATAACACTTGTTTAAGATAAAGAGTTTTATTTTGGATATAGTTAGTTAAGGGATTAGTCTCTTTTTTTTTTTTTTTTTTTGGCTATTTTCTAAATAAGGATTCCTGAGCTAGAAATAAATTTAATATGAAAATACACAGGGGTTTATTTAAATTTAAGTAGTTGTTAAAATAAATTTATCAATCTCAATTAAATTTAGGTAAAAAAATTTAAAGGGGATTAATATCTTACTGATAAAGAAAATGATTATTCTGGGAAAAAATCTCTAGAAAAATGTAGTAATTACAGGTTTTTAAGAGGAAATTAGAAGAATAAATAAAAATAAAAATAAAAATACTTCTTTGAAAAATTAATATTTTACTTCTTTTTGTTATTTTTTAATTTCTAGAATTACTAACAAGCTGGTTTCTTTCTATGTTAAAACCAATTCCACAGCATTTAATCAAAGTTTAGCTCATTATAGAACCATCTGTATTTGACAGGGTAATTTTTTTAAAATTCTTTCTCTATAAATATATCATTTTGCAAATAAAAATGAAACAAAAAAAAAATAATAAAGATCTCAAGAAAAATCAAAGAGCGACATTCCGAAACTTGAAAGGCTTGTATTCAAAATTGTATCATGAAACCATTCAAATAAAAAATCATATTCCAATCTTTTGGGTTCTTTTTCTAAAAATGTACTTAATTTTTCTTTATTGTTATTCAGAAACCAATTTTCAATCTTATTTCTATATTTTTTTTAATTAATATTGATTAAAATTGTAAATAAATATTTTTAAATTGTACATTTTTTTTTTTCATCACTATGACTTGGATTATAAATAAAGTTTGTAATTGCTGGAAAGTCTAAATTTTATATAAACTCCACTTAAAATTCATTGGGGGTATTAAAAATCAACTTTTGAAAATAAATATTTTTTTAAATTGAAGATATCTATCATAATAAAAAATTTATAATTTTAATATTCAGTTCAATATAAGGGAAATATTTGTTTTTCCCTCTAAAAATTAAATAAAAAAAAGTAAAAAAGAATAATAAATAAAAAATGGGCAGTTTATTATGAAATTTAGTTTTTTTAGCATTGAAGGTAAATTATAATAATGCTCCAAGGTTTAAGTACCCCATAAAAATTGAAAATTAAAAGGGTGGTATAAGTTTTCTCTAGTTATTGAACCTAATCTGTTTATTAGCAAATAAAATTCAACAATTTGAGGAAAATATCTTCATTTTATCATAAATTTAAAGGCTGAATTATAAATATTCAGATACCAAAGTTGCAAAATACATTTCTTAAATTTTAGCAGAAATTTATATTAGTTACTAAAAAATACTAAATTTAATTGTATGATTCTTTTGGTAAATTATTTCTGAAATATTGGAAATATAATGAAAATATAACTATTTTCTTAAGGGATTAGTAGATATTATTATTTTTTATTTGACTATTTTCTAAATAAGGATTCCTTATCTAGAAATAAGATTGATATTGAAAATAAACAGGTTTTTTCAAATCTAAGTAATTGGTAAGAGATTTATCAATCTCAATTAAATTTAGGTAAAAAAAAATTAATGGTGATTAGTCCCTTAAAAGGGAAAATAAAGCAATCAATCTTTGTGTTTTTTGTTTATATAATTATTGAGTTAAATCTTTTTAAAATAAAAAATTATAAAAATATTATTTTTGGAAGTTCTAAATATAAATGATTAAAAACTGGAATACTATTATTTTGGGTTCAAGTTTTTTTGTTTTAGGAAAAGGATTTAAAAAAAAAATTTCTAAAAATAAAATTTTTAATTGTGATATTTGTAAAAAAACCTTTATTTATTAATTACTAATAATTATAATATTTTTAGTGTATATAAACTATCAAGTGATAATACCATTTACTTTCAACTGTAGCATACTTTAATTATTGATGAATATATACATTGGTGTAAATAACCCGTGTTTTTTATTTTAACCCATTACTAAAATTTAACTCATGCAAAAAATATTGGCTGACTCTAGAAATATAAGAAACAAATGAATGGGATGAAAACAGTATATAAACAAGAAATAGGGTTTTTTAAATAAAAAGTAAAAAAGAATTATGAAGATATCAAAAGATTAAAATGTCATTTTTTGACCAAAAAATGAGAAAAATTTCATTTTTTGAATTTTTATAAAAAAAAATCATTTCTTCTCAGAAATTTTGAAAATATGATGAAATTTTTTAAACAAAATCATTTAATATTATGGAGCAATTTCAATTAATCAAAGATCTAACCCCTAAAGCCAATTTGAATCTGAACCAAGAATATATCAGAGTGATTTCCTATCTACAAATACCCAAGTTTGAAAAAAAAACATGAGTTAAATTTTTGTAATAGGTTAAAGGTTGTCAACAAGGGTTATTTACACCACTTTAATGATTCTAATCCATAAACATTTCTTTCTTTATTACAGTTCTTCTGGCTTGCGAAGAAAGAGTTAATGTTCTAAAAAGCTCCATAATCACAAACAATAAATATGAAATTAATGAAAATACTTTTATTTAAAAACACTACAGTGGTGTCACTAACCCTTTTTTTTTATTTTAACCCATTACTAAAATTTAACTCATGCAAAAAATATTGGCTGACTCTAGAAATAAAAGAAACAAATGAATGGGATGAAAACAGTATATAAACAAGAAATAGGGTTTTTTAAATAAATTTTAAATAAGAATTATAAAGATACTGGAAGATTAAAATGTAATTTTTTGACAAAAAAATGAGCATAATTTCATTTTTTAGAATTTTTATAAAAAAAAATTATTGAATCTCAGAAATTTTGTATATATGATGAAATTTTTGAAACAAAAGCATTTAGTATAATTGAGCCATTTGGATTAATCAAAGATCTAACCTCTAAAGTCAATTTGGATCTGAACCAAGAACCTATCAGTGATTTCTGGTCTACCAATACCCAAGTCTGAAAAAAAAACATGAGTTAAATTTTAGTACTGGGTTAAAGGTTGTCTGAACGGGTTATTTCCACCACTGTACATAAAATTTTACAACTTTTACAAAACTTTCATACAATTTCTATAATCTTAAAACTCGATAGGTTTTCTTAAAGTTGGTATATTAGGAAGAGAAGCAAAGATCTGAATTATCATTTTTTTAACTTTATTACTTTAAATGAATTTGTCAACTGTTACCACAAACGAAGTTGAAAAAGAACTTGAGTATGTTTGTGAACTACTTCGTTTGTTAATAATACACGTCGAAGATTTTTCTCAAGACAACCAAGAAACTTTATTTTTTCAAATGTAAACATCAAGACAATCTTTTCTGCTCTTCAAAAAGATCTTATCATTACTTTTTTTTTTTTTATTTTTTTTTTTATTCCAAAGAAATAACCTAATTCAAAGTTATCAACGCCTAGCAAAACTTGAAAGTAAAGCAAACCAAGTACTCCCAATTGAAATATTAGAGTAAACCGATCTTTTTTTCTTTTCTTATTGCAACCCAAACAAAAAGGATCCTTATTTGTTGTTTTTTTTTATCTCTTTGAATTTTTTTCATTTTGATCTTTCTCTTCTTTTGAAAATTAAAAGAAAAATTGATTCATTTTTAAATCCTGATTTATACACCAAAGAATGCTTATCGATGTGTCTTGAAAAAAATGAAGAAATTAAGCTCAAAACAAGTGCTTTTCAGGTACAACTCATCTTTTTTTTAGAATTTCTTTGTTCTTTTTCCCTAAACACATAAATATTCTTTTTTTCAAATTACTATTTCTTTGTTACCCACCCGAATAGGAATTTCAAAAAAATTTTGAGTCAGAATTAGAAAATTCTTTCAGTGATTTCTTTAAAGAGTACAAAGAAACCATTTGAAAAAAATAGATCTTTCAATATTTTTTGTTTAATTCCCAAATTATTATTACTTTTTTTTCTTGAATAAGCCAAACAAAACCAAAACCAATTTGTAGATCTTTTATTTGGTGAATTCAAATTTTACTAAATTGTATGGTTGCCATTATGGTTTATTTTGAGAAAAATTTTATTTCTCTTCATTTTTTGAAAATAGAATTTTCACTTTTTTTGTCACATAAAATGTAAAACACCCTCAATTTTATTCGATTTATTACTTTTCTTTCATTAAATAAATCTTGTTTTTAGATTTTTAATTTTAGATATTATGTTTTTTTCCCTCATTTAGGTTTTGCGATTGGTTCATTCTTTTTTTTTTCTTGAACAATTCCAAAGAATAGTATAATTTTTTCTCTTATTTGGAAAATCTCATTAAATTTTTTAAAAATTAATTTATTTTTTTTTTTTTATTTTGTAGGGAGGAAATTAATCCCCTCTTACAGCCTTTAGGTTTTTTTTTTAATTTGAAAAATAAAACAAATATTATATAAATTTTATGTTTATTTCTGAAATTAAAAGGTACACCCGTTAGGTTTTTTTTTTTAATTTAAAAGAATTGAGTAATATCAAAGATTTTTCTCTATTCTTTTAAATTCTCAGAAAACTTAGGCACTCTACAGCACTTTCCTAATTCCGAAATTTTTGTTTAGAAATTTTAATAAAGAATCATAATTTTCTTTGTAATTAACCAATTATAAGATGGATAATAAGCCTTTATTTTGAATAATACCAAAGATATTATTCTGATCATTTTTGTTAATATGAATTAAATCTTTAATCCAAATTATTCGATTTTCTTTATAGAATGGCAGTCCCATAAAAAATGATCGATATCTTCAACGATTTCTAAGTTGAAATGATTTTTTACATAAATTACAAGATTTTGTTTTTGTTTTATTCTGATCATAAACATAAGAATATCTATTTAGATAATTTATGAAATTTCTAAGTTTTAAGATGGGGGTTGAGCCCTTCCATTTTCAATCTATTTTGTCGTTTGGTTTTTTTTTAATTTAAGAAATAAAAAGAAAATTTATAAATTATTTTGTTTTTTTCTTAAATTAAAAAAACTGCCGTTAACTTTTCCAGAATTCAAAAGAATAGAATAAAATATTTGATTTTGCCCAATTCTTTTAAAATATACGCACTTTGCAGTGCCCTACAACACGATTGTTTGTTTATATTGTTATTATATCTAATAATTTTCAAATATTCCTGAACTTTCCATCAAGTACTATTTATTATTAAGTTTTCTCTAAATTTATAAAGTTCCACATCCAGTAATTTTAAATTTTCTACTTTCCAATTAATATTTCCGTTGTCTTTTTTTCAAAATTTTAAATTTTTTGATAAGTGTTCAAAACAAAGATTTTCGAATTTCTTTTCGTGTTTATATCTTCTTTTAGAAATAGAAATTCCTACTTGGTCTATTTTTGCTTCAGTTTTATGAATTATTCTTGGAGAGTGTGGATTAATTTTTAAAAATTTTGTTACTTTTTTATTTATTCAAACATCTATTGAGTTGAAATTCTTTTGGGTTAGATTGAAAATAACTAGGGCATAAAATAATTTGTGAATACATATTGATTTAAACATTTTTAATTTTATTCTGTTGGTTAATTGTTGTTGGTTAAAAATCATTTTGATATCTTTAAAATTGGCTTTTACTTTTTTAAAGTTTTTTTTTTTAATGTTTCTTTTTTTCGAGCCAAATACCTAAATGCTTTATTTTGGATAAATTATTTGATTTTAGAGTTTTGCCAATATTCCTGTTCCTTCCAAATTCTTGAATAATTTTATAATTCATTATTGATTTTTTTCAATTTCTGGAATTGATCCTTCCATTATTAAAATTAAATCATCTGTAAACATTTGAACATGATTTGTTTATGGTAATGTTTTTTAAAATATATGACATGTATTTTTTTAAAAAATTTTGGATTTAACTGCTATAAAATTGGTTTTTTATACACTTTAATTTATTAATAAACTTTATTTTACAAATGTTTCCAAAAGAATTAATATATATCAATTATTTTTGATAATTGAAATTTCAAATAAATCAGTAATAACTAGAATAATATAAATCAAAGAAAAGTTGATATGTTTGGGAAGTTAATCCAATCAATTAATATATTGTCTTGAAAATCTAAGAAGGTAAAATTCTAAGAAAAATGTTGATAAAAACAACCATTTTCCCATTTGATCTATTTATCAAAAATCAAAGAAAAATCCTATTTGTTTAATTTGATTTTTCTACAATCATACCCTCTGTTACAATCACATTAGAATAACATTTTTTTTTTATCTAATGGCTTGATGCCAAATAATTTGAAAAAAAAATACAAAATAATTCATATCGAAAAAAAAATCAAAAAGAAGTAAAAAGCAGAAAAAATGATTTCAATTTTGAAATTTTTTCAAAATTAGATTTTTCTTCTAATATCTAATCCAAACACTTTAAATATATGTAATTCACTCATCACAACTGGGCCTATTTGATTGGAAAATAGTTTGTTTAATGATACTGAAATTGGGTTTGAACAAGCTTAATTTTTTCTAAATTTTAAATACTATTTAAAAGGATCTAATCATCTCAAAAATATTATTTTTAATTTTGTGTAAAATTATTTTTGCAATAAGAGACGGTAAAAAAAAACAAACGAATAATAAAAATTTAGAAACAAAAATAAGTAAAACAAAATAATAGAAATAAAATTTATTTTTAAAAATTTATATTACTAAGAGTTTTGAAAAGCTAAATAAACAAACAATTCAAGCGTATCAAAAATCTATTTTATTCTATATTAGTTTATATTAGTCTATATTGGTTAATAGAAATAAATAATGTAAATACATATACAAATAAAAATATTTATCTGCTCAAATAATATATATATATATATATATATATTATTTGTAAAATATTGATAAATGTAATAAATAAATTAACAACAAATAATGTAAAAATTACATTATTGTGCATTCCTTTCTTTTCTTGGCCTTGTGAAGTTTATTGTTTAAAGAAGATTTCATATTTAATTGATAATAATCAATTAATTCTAAAAGTTCTAAATATGAATTTTTACTTGTGGGTTTCGAAAATTGGTTTGTATAAAAAAAATTAATCAAATTCTGAATATTCTGAGAAGATTTTTTGGAATAATCCTTGACTTGGTTTGTTGATTTTTTACAGGAAAAAAAGAATCCTCTAAAAAGGTTTGATCGTGCTGCCAGAATTAATTTGTGAGTCTGAATGCAACTTTCGCCAATTATTAAAGTAAAGTCTTTAGTTTTATCATTTTCGTTCAAATCTTTCAAGTCATTGATTAATTTTTTTGCGCCTGAAAAATCGATATAGTTGAGATCCAATTTTTGGCAAACGTTCTTAATATCTGGGAAATATGGGTTCTTGGTATACCCACAATAGGCCCATTTTAAAAAATGCTTTGCTTGCTTTGGTGTGATTGTTAAGAGCACCTTTTGAATCTTTTCGAAAGAGATTTTCAACCTGCACTCCAATATTAATCGATGGACGCCAATTTGCTTATTGTCTTGCAATTGGAAAACATGGTCACACAGCTCTTGCCTTTCGAACAAATTTTGAAAATCCTCAACTATGTCTTCGTGGTTAATTTTTTCTTTCGTGATCGCAAAATAGTGCAAGATATCAACAAAGTCACCGATTAGCCGATCTTTTCTTTTCAATGAGATTTCAAAATAAGGGCAGCCAAACTCCTTTGCCAACTGCTCTCCTTCTTGACGGCTGATTTTCCTTTTCTTGGTGTTCTTTTGATCGTCAACCTTGTTTGCAAGCAACACATACTCCAAGTTCGCACGGTGATTCATTTGGAATTTCCGATGGAATTTCTGGACTTTTTGAAAGGATTTTTTGCATGTGACGTTATACATCAAAATGAAACCTTGAAATTTCTCAGAGAAGCACTTAAATAATTCGCCTATTGGCTCTTGAATTATGATGTCTAAAATTTCTAAAAAATGGTAGCTTGTCTCCAATTCTAACAACCAGTTATATGTTTTCTGCCATTCATCATTAATGTCACATAACAAATTGTTTTGAAGGCTCTTTTGAAAGCTAGTCTTACCATCTCTGGTGTCTCCTAAAATCATGATTTTGTAGTCTTCTTCCATTGCGTTAAATAACTTGTCTTTTTGTTTTTGTTTTCTTGATGTTATTGGATTTAGAAGTCGTGAAAGTTGTTGGAAATTCTGTAATGGATTTGAAAAGCTTGTGTTTAAGAAACTTGAAAATAAATCCAAAAGCAATAAATGAAAAAAATGAGAAATTCGAAATTAATCTCAAAAGTTTTTTTTTATCAAGATTTAAAAAACAAATTCGAAAGCAAATGATCTTTGGGAAAAGAGTGCTGTTTTTTCTTCTTATGGAGAATGAGAAAGTATCTATTATTTATATTTAAAAAACGTTTTTTATTTAATCATGAAAACCAAGAACCTGAAGACGATTAATCAGTCTACAGTGGATTTTGAAAACTTTGATTTCATTTTGAGAACAAATATTCTCTTTTGTTCGACGAAGAGAAAATTTTTTTGATTCTTATTCTTAGTTTTAGGAAAGTTGACAAATGGTGGTCCACAACAGTCAACAAAATTCAATTGTTGCCTGAATGGTTTTAATTTTGTGATCAACTTTGAGACAAAATGATACATTTTTTAATCCCAATAAGTCGGTTTTTTCGTTCTAATGAAACCTAAAATTTTAGCCTTCCCCAGAGTTTGGATACCAACTAAGTCTTGTTATTTTATTTCTTGAAATTCTTAGTTTCCAATTCTTACATAACTACAAAGTTAAATCTATCTAGAGTTTGTTTTCTTCACCACAAAAAAAAGAACTCTTGAGGAAACAAACCAAGTGCTAAGAACACATTTGTGACATGATACAAATTTGAAAGGACGAATTATCAAGATTCTATCATTTTTGCTGATAAATAATTCTCTTTACATTATTTTGTCTTTTAAAAATAAAATACAAAAGGTATTATTTGCTTTTGCTTTTACTTTTATCCAGAAAGTGAAAAATTCTTGAAAAAACGGATGGTTTTTAGGAAAGCGGAAAAAAAAGAAAAAGCTCTCTTGTTTTTTCTTTTAGAAAGCGATCTTGATTAAAAAAAATTTATCAACTATTTTGCATTGTCAAGTCCAAATTGAAACGAAAAATTGGTTCTTAACCTGTTTGGTTTGATTTTTTACACCCAACGCGAGGTTAAAAGAAAACCAAGAATTATGTGAGCTATTTGGGTAAAATAGGAAAAAAATACAAATCTTTTTTAAAGAACAGTCATTTTCAAAACCTTTGGAATTTCAGACTTTATAGAAAAATCCAAACTACCCCACTTTCTCAATCTAATCAATTTGGGTAACTCTGTAAAAAACATTTCTTCACACTTTTTGGTCTAATAACAATTGCAAAAAATATTAATAACAGGTACTTTAACCGATATCAAACACACCAATACTTGATTTTGTCTTCTTGTTCTAACTTCAACAAATAGCTAGATATTGAAATTTTTACCCAATATCAAATCAATTTTGAAGGTTAACTAAGTTAGCTTTTGTAGTTATTTTAAATTAATATTTGTGTTTGCCTTACAAATAAAAAAATTTCACTTCATTTTTTTACTCAGAAACTGATGAGATTAATGTCGATCTGTAGAAGTCAAAAACTAAAGTGGGTTGTTCCTGAATGTAAATAATATGAGTTTTCAAATTTCTGAAAATTTGCTTAGAAAAGTAGAATTATTTTATGATCTTACTGATAAATTCAAAAAAATGTAAATAATTTTTAGTTCTTTTTACATTTTTGCAAATCTTATATCTACTTTTTTAAACAGTTCTTAATAAAGAATATTCTGAAGATCTACGAAATAAATCAAATTTCTTAACCTTTAAATCAGTCAAGTGTTTAACTCAAAGTTAAGGTAAATATTTCGAAAATGAAAAATGAACCAAAACAATTTTCTTACGTTTATTAGAATTTATCAGTATTGGTTGGAATAGACACTTGTGATTTATAAAAAACTCCAACTATTTTACAAGAAAATTTGCATTTTGAGACAAATTTAAAGGATTGAATTAACAATCTTCAGACTTTGAAGTTTCCAAATATCTTTCTTCAATTTAGAGTGGAATGTTAAGATAATACTTGAAAATTCATTTTTTTCAAAAGTGAAATATTAAAAAAAGATTATTTTATAAATTATTTTGAAAAATTTAAAGCTTGAGCGATCAATCTTCAGACTCCAAAGTTGCAAAATACCCTTCTTACATTCGTGGTGAAATGTAAATTAGTCGCTTAAAAATTCAATTCTTTTAAAAGATTCAAATAATTAACAAATAGATTTTTTTGAAAAATCTTTTCTGAAATTGAAAATATATTTGATATTACTACTAGATTTAAAAAGGAATAAAGTCATTTTTTCGGTTTTTAATTATGATGACTATTGAGTTTATTTTTGAAATTAAAAAATTAAAAAAAAAAGTTGCTTATGAGGGATCTAAATAAGAATTATTAAAAAAAGGAGTAACAATATTTTGAGTTTTTATTTTTTGCTTTCTAAATTAAAAAAAAAAAATATTCTAAAAATGACAATTTTTAATTCTGAACCTTCCTCAAAAAATCAAATAATCTATTCAAACTTATTAAAACCCCTTTTCAAATAAAAAGTAGCACTTCTTTTTTCTTGAAATTCCACACAATAATTGATCAAATAAACTGACAATAAACAATTAATAAATACGATTATGGTTTCTTGAAGTTCCATCATAAAAAAAATATCAAAAAAATGAAAGATTAAATCAGTAAATTTTACTCTAAAAAAGTGTGTTAATTTTTAAAAAAAAACTTTTATATATAATCTAAAACTTTTAGTATAAGTAAAATAGCAAAAATATGTACATTTTTTTCGTCATTTTTTTTTCTATTTCCATCTTCAAAGACATCATGAACAAAAGGTTTGCAAAAAGGTAAAAATGATTACTATTCAAAGGTAGTCAAATATTTGGTTCAAAACTATTACTTTTAGATCTCCCAAAAAATTCAAATTAAAAAAAAAATAACAAAAAAAAATGACCATTTTTTGCATTTATACTGGCACCAAAGCTTTAATGTATATAAAATATCAAATATTTGGAAAAATTACAAACGATTTTAAACAAATCTAATTCCTAATTTAAAACATATCCAAACGATAACTTATTTAACCTTCAAAATTGATTTTACCTTAGGTATATAATTGGTTCGTAAATTAGATTTTGTATTTGGATCCAGAAGAATAATAAAACACCATTTAACCTTATGATAACAAAAGTAAAAAACCACAAAATATTCAACGGAATTTTTATTTGGAAAACTTACTTAAAATGAATAGTAAGATCAATTGATTAAAAGATAAAATAAATGGTTAAACAATTAATAGAGGATTTAAGCAAAATAAAAGTTTTTTTATTTCTATCTTTTGATAGGAGTTTTTTATTTGATTGACCAATAACGAACAATTTGTACAAATAATTGACTGTTTTTGGGGATCTCCAAAATTATTATGACAATTTTGATAAGAAAGTAGATTTAAAGCGTGTTCATTGGTTTGATTGAAAATAATATAATTGATTATTATTTGAATTTAATTGGTTTCTTCTTTTTATTGATTTTACTTTTCATTTTCAGTATTGTTGCCAATTAAAAACCGTGTTTCACTTTTTTTCCTGTTTCTATATTTTTTTTTCCAAATGGTATGTATGAAATTGAAATTACTTTAATATTTTTAACTATTTATTTGTCTAACAATTACGATATGATGAATATTAAAACAACTAAACAATTTCCAAAAAAGTGGGCAAAATTTATTTTAAAATATATTTTTTAAACTTTATCTTCAAAACAGCATTAACTTCCGATTTTAGAATCTTGATAATAATTCAATTTGTTTCTAAGTATCATATTACATAAATAAAATATATTAAAATTTTCTGATCTCTATTAAATCAGATATTTTTTAGGTCTGAAAATTGGTGTTTATTATTTTCTTTTTGATCGAAAAAATTATTTTCATAACTAGTTTAATCTGAATAAAATTTACAATATAATTAAAAGCATATAACTGCATTTGATTGGTTAAAAAATCAAATTTAACCTTTCCATATTTACAGTTTTTTATTTAAATTGGTCTTACATTGTTTTCACCAACAAAAGGTTACTATTTTTTTTTTATAATTTTTTTGAAATATTTCATCAAACATATTTTGAAATAAATACCTTAGTCATTTATTCAATCACATATTAATATTAAACTTAATTTGGTAATGTCAATGAACTGATACCACCACTAAAAAAGATGATTTTTTATGAAATGTAAAAAAAAATTCTCCCACTTTTTTGGAAATACCTTATTTTGTTTAAATCTTCTAATTAATTTAGATTAACAGAGAAAATTTTGTCTTTTAAAAAAATACTAATATCATAAAAAAAGGCATAGTGTCATATTTTCCTCTTTCAATATTATTTTAACCGCTTACTTCATTCCCACAGAAATAAAAATAAATAACTGATATTTCAAAACATTTTAATTATTACTGATTATTCTTTTTTTGTTAATAACATTATTTATAAAAAAAAATTATATGTAAAAATAACGACAAAAATCAAATATTAAAATAGAAAAAAAAAAGAAAAAAAAAAAAGAGAAAAAATAATTTAAAATAAGAAGAAAAAAAGAGAAAAAATAATAAAAAAAAAAAAATAATTATATTAATTTTCTATTTAATTAACATTGCTTCTAGAAGTTGATCTTGGTTCATTTTTTAGAGAAATTTCATATAATTCTTTTTCATTTTTGTTTGTTAATTCTTGTTTAAATATTTCTTGTATTTGGTAAATTTCTGAAAAATTAAAGTTAACCTTTTGGTATTTTGTAATTTCGCGTATGACATTATATAATAATTTGCACTTACTAAAATTAATCAGGCCTTCCATTTTACTAGGGCTTCCATCTGATATATACGTCAAATCTGTTAGAAACACACCGAGATATGGGATGGCAGGAAGCTTAATTTTGGATAACAAATCTCTGTATTTTTTAAAACCTTTATTGCTTGAAACTGTTTCCTTTAATTGATCCATGAGCGATAAAGAATTTTTAGACATCTCATTTTTGGTTGCCTTTAATCTTTTACAACAAGAGTTGCTCAGCCCAGCAAGTACCAACATTAAAGATTCGAAATTCTGGATGTCGTGCAATTCCTTAGCGACTTTGATCCACCTGAAAAATTCGTTAGCCCTTTTCTTTACACTAGTTTGGCTTACGATAGACTCAATAACATATTTTGAAAATTCATTAAATTTATTGATCATCCTCATCACGTTTGGCGCCTTATGCCTTTCCTTTTTTTTATTCCAAGATTGTTCTACTAGTTCGGATGGCTAATTAGATAATTTTATTTTTTGTTATTTTGTTTTACATTTGAGAATGTTTTTTATTTAATAAGAAGAATTTTTTTTTTTTATTTAATGATTAGAATTTTTTTTATTTTATTTAATGATTAGATTTTTTTTTTTTTTATTTAATGATTAGAATTTTTTTGATTAAATCATAAGATTTTTTGTTTTGGTAATTTCAATTATAATTTTAAAAAATGAGACTGAATATATTTTGAAAGAATTATTTTTATTTAAAATTAAATAATATCCTTATGACTCCATCAAATGATTATTCTTAACTATTTCCCTAATAAAACATAAAAATTAGGCACCCTACTACAGTCTATTAAACTCTATGGCACAATATCTTTTAAAATTATTAAATAAATCAAATCCGAATTATTTGAAGTTTCATAAAGAGAAATTGGAAAAATCATTATGCTTTATCATTTTTTTATCTTTTTAAGAATTAATTAATCTTTTTCATTTCTTTATCAAAATTTCATTCGAATTAATATCGCTTTTAATTTTAAAAAGAAATTTATTTTTGAATTTTATATTTAGTTTTCATGAGGCATTCTTTAATTTCATGTACCATTCGCCCAGTTGATTAAAAAAAAAATAAAAATTGTTTAAATCCAAAAGAAAGTTTGCATATTTAACCTTTTTTAATAACAAAATAAGCTCCAATTCAAAATTTTTAACACACCAAAATTCGATTTGTAAAAAAAAAAAAATATTATTTAATAAATTCTAGGAGAAATACTAAATTAGAACTCATTCACTAATTTAAAAATCTTTACAATTGTTTATAAATTACAATGCTCAAAAAACAAAAAATAAATAATTATCAATACTAATAAATCAAGAGTGTGTTAGTTAAAAATTTTGGAGATGAGTATAATAAAAAAAAAATGTATTGATAAATTTGTATAAATTTTATTACCATTTATTGATCGATCAAATGGTTAGATACCATCAACTAATTTTATTTGAGTTCTTCTATTTAACAAACTCGAATTTAACTTAATATCAACTGTTCAAAAATATGATTGATCAAAAGAAACAAGTTACATAATTCAAAAAAGGAAATGAAAACAAAAAACTAAAAAGATGAAAAAATGATATTCCTATTTTACAAAAATAAAAATTATTTCCAATTTGAATTAAATTGTATTATTGTGATTTTTTTCACTGTTTTAATGTGCCAAAGTTTTAAATTCCTTTATCAAAAAAAAAAAAAAGTTTTTTTAAGAGAAAAATGAAAAAACATAAGTTGCTTAAATCGTATTATTTAAGATAGTTCCGAAAATGGTCAAATTTCTTGTTATAATCGATTTTATATTTTGTTATATTTTTTTTTTAACTTTTTGCCAAAAATCTTGTAATTAATAAATAAAAAATTAATAAACTTACTTGTATTTTTTTATAAAGATTGTGAAAAAATAAAGTCATTTGCCTCGCAAGTTCGATTGAATGAACATCTGTTAATTCGAAATTATCAGTGAACAAAGTTTTTGGTATTATTGTTTCTGGTGGAGGAATAGAATTTTTTGAAGAAACTGATTTTGATATTATTTTCTTTGGATTTTTATTTTCTTCAATAGTAGATAGATTCGAAAGAAAGACTTGAGATTCTTTTTTGAAATCTTTAATAGTTTCATTTTCGAAGAAAGATTTGATTGATTCAATTAAAATTGGGTTAAAATCAGAAAAATGATGATTGACCCAATATTCGAGAATATTAATAGTATTTTTTTGAATATCATTTTTCAATTTTCGATATTCATTCTCGTCTTCATTTTCCTTCATGGGTGGGACTCTATATCTTTGCTGGATTTTTAATAGTAAATGTTCAGGTTTTAAAAAACTATGGTAGGTCATTAAAAATGCCTGATTAAACTTTTGATCATTATATTTTGGATGGATTAAATTTTCAATTAATTTATTCACGTTTGCTAAATGAATTGTATTTAATAAATCATTATTTTGATAATCCTTTTCAAAATTAGGTTGTATTTGGAAATTTTTTTCATTATCTGCTGGTTCATCCCAAATATTCACATCATCTATATCTAAGCTTAGAACAATATTTCGACCAACATTTAGTTCTTCATCCTGATTTACTTCTAACGCACCAACCTCGCCATCTTCTTGCTGTTGTGTTAAATCCCACAATGGGTTATCTTCTTTACATCCAATTTTGAGTAAATTAATTAGCATACTTTCTGTTTGTGGTTCGTAATTGTCTATAATAAGTATAACAACAACAATAATAATAGTGATACAAGAGCAATAACAATAAGAAGAAGAACAATAACAACAACAATTAATAAATAAATTTCAAAAAAAAAAATAATTTTTAAAGAATAAAACTGTGATTTTTTTTTTTTTTTTCTAGTTGTGTCGCGATTATTTGACAAATTAAGAAAAAAATTTTTAAAGCCACCAGAAAATAATTTGGAATTTTGTTTAAATTGATAACAATTACAATTAATAAAGAATAAATATTCGAAAAATAAACTAGTTTTCAAAAATGTTGACTCAATTTATAATATTATTAATGGTGGTGGTTTTGTGTGGCTTTTATCCAGTATTCTTATCAAAAAATAAATTTTCAAATTGGTGGATCAAAATCATTTTTTTGAATTTTGTCAAATTTTTTTTTTTGTTTTATTTTTTTTCCTTTTCTTTTTCTATTTTTTTGATTTTTCTTTTCGTTTTTTTTTTTTTTTTTTGATTCTTTGTTTTTAAATTATTTTTCCTTTTTTTGAAATTTTCTTTTTCTTTTATCTTTTAAATTTTCAATCATATTTCTAAAGACTAAGTTTTGTAGTTCTTAATACTTTTGGTAAATTTATTGTTTCGGATTCAAGTTAATTTATAAATGGATTTTGTTGAATTTTTTCCTGAAAAAATAATTAAAATTTCCTTTACAAGTACCTTGGATTTTGAACCTGAAGAGTCTTGTTAATCTTCGACGATATCAAAAAAAAAAGAATTCTCGAACTTTAAAATTTGCAATTTGATATTTGAAGATATGAATATTCAAACTTTGAGTTTTCTCATCTTATTTTCACGAAATTAATTCAAAAAAGAAAATCCAACTCAGAAATTTGGTATCTTTTTGGGTTTATTTTATATGGTAGCTTCAAAGTTAAAGTATATTGAAAAGAATAAGTTGTTGTGATGAAATCTAAACTCTACTCTTGAAAAAACATTTTCTGAAATGGAAAAGTAACATTGATTATAAATTTGTTCTTATCAAAATTAAAATCAAGTTAGCATTAATTACATTAACCTTAAGGTTATTTTCTAAATTCTTTTTGGGTATGATGGAACTTTTCTTTTAATATCAATTTGGCAAATAGTACAAAATATTTAATTTTCAAAATTTGTACAAAAAAAATTGTAATATTTTTAAAAAAACAAAAAAAAAAAGACAACAAAAAAATAAATGAAAAAAGAAATAATAAAAGATAAATAGGGAAAGATTTTACATTTAATGCCAGTATCCTTTTCAATAAATCTACGAATTTTAGTTTTTCCTTGCAATTCATAATGTTGCATTATTAATTGTAAAATATCTTCTGAAGTAATACAATTTCTATGAAGAACCTTTTCTGTTGTTTTCAATCTACCAAACGGCTGGTTTTGATAAACCGGTCTTAATTTTTCTCTTAATTCCAAAATTTCTGGGCGATTATTCATCAGTTTGGCAACCCATTGCGATTTATTATTTTGGTTACCTTGTACAATTTCAGTTTGCTTATTCATTCTAATCTTGCGTGATTTTTCTAATTCTCTAATTTTTTTGTGGCCAAGCATAATTTCTTGATTTAATTCGTTGATTTGATCTTGTAAATCAAAAAAATTATTATGATATCCACCTTGAGTTAAACTAATATTTTTTAAAATCTGTTTTTTCTCTTCTTCAATCTGTTGAATTTTTTGACTTCTTTTTTGAAATATTAAAGTTTGTTCATCTGTTTTTTGTTTATTTTTTTTTATTTGTTTTTTTTTTTAAAAAAAAAAATTGTGGTTTTGTTGTAAATTTATGAATTTTTAAATAATTAGAGTTTATTAATCATAATGTTTTTATAAAAAAAAATAATGAATTCACGAATTAATTTCTAATTTATTGAGGAGAGATAAAATAAAATAATAATAAAAAAAAAATTGATTAATAGAAATGAAGGATATGGGTAAGAATCAATCAACACTAAAAAAGGGTCGAACAATGAAAATAAAACAAAATAAACACTTCAATATTATTAATAAGCTTCTCTAAAATTACTCTACAACCTTTAGATGCTTGACACTATATTTAAGTGATTGTTATCTAATTATAAACTAACCCCTTGGTATGGCTATAAAAATAAATATTAAGTATCTAATTTTTCAACTAATTTCTTTCTTAAAGAAATCTTTTTTTTTTTTTGAAATTTCTTTTATAATATAGTCAGAATTGAGTATCTATTTGAGACAAATTAACAACGATCGAAATGAGTTGAAGAGTAGCAATTTTACAAAATTTGAATGAATTTTGAAATTGTGAGATAACATGGAAAATTTTGGTGCCTGATAATACAGATTTAAAGAATGAAAAAAAATGGTTTATAAAAACAACAATACTATATTTTGGATGAAAAAGCGAAAACAAGTTAAAAAAGCAAAACATGTTTTTTAATTATTAACATTAAAAGAATGATCGAAATAACAGAAAGAAATGAAAAAGTAAAAAGTTATTTCATATAAAAAAAAAAAAAAAATCACTAAATTTCAAAATTATGATTATTAACAACAATACAGTTATTATAAAAAGGTAAGTCACTTTTTAAAACTTTTTCACGGCCAGTACAAATCCTGAATTTCTCATTTTTTGGCTGATATCTTTGTTCATTCACTCGTACTAGGATACTCACTTCTTGTGCATTCATGTGGATTTTCAAAATCCATATTGTACATCTGATTTGAATACTTCTCATCCAAAAGGAAGAGAAGGATTTGAAACCATGAGTATTATTTGTCACACACGTGTTTCGGTTTTTTAGTTTTTAAAAAAGTATCGAATTTATTCAGCATTATAAAGTTTTCAAAATTAAACGTTTTGAAAAAGTGAGAAACATTTTTTAATAAAATGTTTTTTTTTCGTTTCACTTTTTAAAAAAATTGTGTTATTTTTTTGAATAAAAACTTTTTTTCCTGTTTTTTAAAACTTTTAATTTTTAAAAATTTTTTATAATGATATATTTTTATAACTTTTTTCGTCACTTTTTTGAAAGATCTGTAAAATTAATAAGTAAAATTTCCTTTTTCAGACATTTTCAAAAAGTGAAAACTCCAAGTGGTAACAAAAAGTGTTCATAAAAAGGTTAAACGGCTTAAATAGATCAGCTTGGTGATGTTGAGGAATTCTTTAAAAAACTATTTGTCTTTTTCACTTTCTGAAAATGGCTTTTAAATAAAAAAAATTTTTTGAAATTCAAACCTTTTTCATTTTGCAGTTTATTAACGATTTGCGAAAGCTTTTCCTGTATTTGTTTTTTTTCATTTTCCAATTCATTGCCCAATTCGAATTCTGTTTCTGTATCGATATTGATTTGAATTTGAGCTTGACAGATTTCTTCGAATTTTTTTTTAATTTCTTCTTCGTTTTGACAAATGAACTCGTCGTTTAAAGTTTCGAGTGTTCTTTTTGATGATTTGTTTCGAATGGATTTTTTTTTGACTTGCTTTGCTAACTTTTCGAGTTTTGCACGTGTCTTTTCAAGCTCCTTGGCTCGAAGCTTTCTTCTGATGATCCTTTCACCAGAGGTGCCTTGCTTTTTTAAATCCAAGACTTTTTTTTCCAAACCAATTTCGAGGGTCTTAATTTCGATATTACAATCCTCTAAAAGGCTTTTCTTTTCGGCAATTTGCGTTAGCAGTTTGAGTCTTTTCTTTTTTTTGGATTTCTTTTTGTTTTTTTTTCCAAATTTTTTATTGTTTGGTATTTTGACAATTTGCTTTTGTTTAATTTTTGGCGAAAGTAAGATCTTTTTATCATCGCTCCCATTAGGGTCATTCTTCGTTTTGATGTTGATCTTGGGGGCAGAGTTATATTGTTTAACTCTGGTTCTTGAAAGCACATTTATTGAACTGCTACGCTGGCCTTTAAGGTGAATAGATTTTGTGTCAATTGATACTTCTTCGAAACGTTCATTGTCTTGATCTGTTTTTGTATTAACCACTTCATTTGTGTTGTTCGTTTTTTTTTCTTCGGTTTGATCTTTCTTTGTGTCTATTACTTTTTGTTTTTCTTTTTCTATTTCTATTTCTTTTTGTTTTTCTTTTTCAATTTGTTTTTCTATTTCTTTTTGTTTTTGTTTTTGTTTTTCTTTTTCTTCTTCTTCTTCTTCTTTTTCTTCTTCTGTTTCTTCTTCTTCCTCATTTTTTTGTGAAGAATTTTGTTTATCAGAATTTTTAAATCGAATAAAGAGACCGTGTCCGGGTTTACAATCAAAATATTTTACTCTGTTTATTTGACCATCATTATTCCCAGCTAATTAAATTAATTTTTTTTTAATTTGGTGGTTAGGTTTTGATTTGTTTTTTTTTTTAAAAACAAAAATAAATCCAAAAAAGAAAAATGTTAACAAATTTTAAATTGACTTCGTTTTTCCATTTTATTGCTCATTTATGTAATAATTTTTATTTTTAAAAAATTAATTAATTGGAATGTTTACCTTGTTTATCGAATTCAATCCCAATCCATAGCCCAGGAGCAAATTGTGTTTCTCCTAGAAATTTTATTGTTCCTTGTGATCCATGTACTTTGATCCTATCACCTATTTTTTTTGATAAAGATTTTTTTCTTTGGGTCATCGCTATAAAATAATAAAATTACAAAAAAATGATTTGAAGAAATTAGAATTTTTCTGAAATGATACAAAAAAGCTCTGGTTCAAAAATTTCATTTGTTTTTGGATTCTTTCATAATTTATTCCAAAATAATATTTCTGAAAATCAATCAAAAAACCTTCAAAACAAAAAGAGCGAATTTATGGATATAGAATAAATAATTGGTTATTTTCTGAATTATTTTCAAAGTGAACCTATATAAACAAACTGTAACGTACAGAATCACACTTATTTCGGGTGAAGACAATACTAGAAGTAAATTATTTAATTCGGAACGAACTTTGTTACTAAACTTTCTTTTTGAGGAGAGTTAAATACAAGTTAATTTGTGACTGAAAGTTAAAAACAAACCTTACCTATTTTGAAACATTAACAAGTGATAACTCTTTCTAAATTAATCACACTACATTCTCCATGCAAAATAGTGTTCACTCTGGACATTTCGGTTTTTATAATCAAAATTGTTGTATTTATTTTTACTGTGATAAGTTTCTCTTTTTATTTGTACGACAATACAAAGACTTGGTTTTGAAACCCTTTGTTTTTTTTCATCCTTTCTTCAGTAATTTGTAAAAAACACGCTTTCTTAATTCCCAAAGATCATTTTTTGGTAATTTCATTTATGTTTTGTTGTGGTTTTGTTTTATTAAAAATATTATTTGACTAATTTTTGTTGTTATCTTTTGCAACAGCCTTTTATTTTCCAGGTTGTTTTGTTTTTGAAAGAATCTTAATTTAAGGTTTACAATCCCTGTAATTTGAAAAAAGATTATTTTAAGTCCAGTGTAGTAGCTAGTTATTTTAGTTGTTATCTGATCAATCTTGTACTTGGTGTAGGTTTTAATAGCAGCTCAAAAAGGTCAATTTTTGTATATTTATTTTCTTTTTTTATCAGAAATCCGAATTGTAGAGTTTAAGATTAATAGATTGATAAGTTAAGTTATATAAAAATGTGATTTATGGGTTTTTGATTGAAATTTTTTCATTAGATTTTGCTTTATTTGGAGCTTTTAAAAAATATTTTTTTTTCCTTTTGTTAAATGACAAGAAAAGAAATCCCATTTTTCTTCTATAGCCCAAAAATCTAAATTTATTCTTAAAACACCTACCAATCTATTAATCTTACATTCTTCCATTAGGATTTTGGAAAAAACAATAAATTCTCAAAAATTGCCATTTTGAACCACTCTTAAAAACCAAACCAAGGAAAAGATCGATCAGATAACAACTAAAATAACTAGCCACTACACTGGAATCAAGATAATCTTTTTTTCAAATTACAGGGATTGTAAACCTTAAGGGACGATGATTGGAAAAAAAAATACAAAAAAATAAGATGTATTGGTTGCTAATATACTATTAAGTTTGTGATTTAAATTACTCGATACACAAAACTAGAGTTAGAATCAGATTAATAGAGGTAACTAATAAAATAAAAAAATCTTCTAGTAAATTTAATTGCCAAAAAAAATCCAAAAAATCTTGAAACATCTTGAAAATGTAAATAAAATTAAAATCTGATTAAATATAAGAACGGGTGGGTTTTATATGATATTTTTTCGAATCAAGTTTATTTTTTAAAAAGTTTGATCCTTTTTTCAAATTTATGAAAATTTCAAAATTCATATTTCAATATTTTTTCTATTTTTTTTTCATGATTTATTCAAAAATTATTACATCCGTTCTAATCCTACTGTGGTATTTATGAGACATTGAATTGGTTATCTAATATAAAAATGTGTTTTATGAAATAGACATTTCTTTTTCAATCTTATCATAAGATAAAAGCTTCCATTTCTTTTACATTATAAGAGAAGATTTTTTTTGTTAAACACTGACAAAAATTCAAGTTTAAAAGAAAAAAAATCACAGAAACTTGAAAGTCTTGTTCGATCATTATTTTTAAATTGTTTAAACCTCATATTTTAACAATTTTCGAAATTGAAGATTCGAATTAATGTTATGTTTTTTTATCAATTTGTTTTTCAATACTCAAAACCAAAAAATGGATAACATAATTTTTTTTTCTTCGTCTATTATCAAATTTTACAGTTACAAATAAACCCTGCTTAACCATTTAATGGTTTATTATACAAGATGCAATTTTATAACAAAAAAATCAATTCAAATGTCTTATAAATATCCACGACATGATTGGAAAGGTGATAATATCAATCACTAAAGATGAAAATTTTGTTTCCTTTTTGAAAAAGCTAATTATGTTTCAATCATTTTCTTTTGTGTGTTGAAAAATAATTTGTAAAAATAATCTCATTAGTAATAATTTTTAAAAAATTGAATTTTTTAACAACAAATCTAGATTTTGATTCAATTTTAAGTAATATCGGTTCTTATTTCAATACTCCAAATTGCTTTCACTCCATTCAAGGTAATAGAAACACCATAACGACAATCAAAATTGAAAGATGTGATAGTTTATTAAAAAAAAATATTAGTAAACTAAAATTCTAGAATCTTCAAAAATTAAAAAAAAAAAATGTAAAACTATAATTTTACTAATATCTACAATTAAAATTTCAGAAAAAAATATTAAAAAAAAAAAAAATTAAATTTTGAGAAATTTATTTGATTTTTTTTATGAAGATTATTATTTTTTTTTTTTTTAAGATATAATACTAGATACTCTACGTAGTAATTTGAGATTTTATTTATCTAATATTTGATAATTATTTGAATCTAATTTTATCTGTAAATCTTCCTCAAAATCTAAATATTCCAGAGATCTCAAAAAACGAAATTAAATAATACCTATTTATTTCAAAATTCTACTCGAGAAAAGAGAGTTTCGGGTTTCATTGATTTTTCTTATATAAACTTAAATTTAATATTCTCAACCTTTTTAAAAAACTTTTTGCATTTTATTTGAGAATTTAATTTCAATATTATTTACCAAATTTTTAGTTAATTAATTAAATTGTACATCTTTTTTTCTTTCTTTTTTCTTGAAATGTTTTGGTCACTTATTTATTATTAATAAATTAATAAACCATTTTTTGTTTTTACCTTATAATAGCATCTAACCTATTTTCTTTATTTTTTTTAGAATTCTCCTAAATAAAAATATCTCATTTTTTATACCCTTCAAACTTTTATTGGATTCATTTAAAATTTTTTTTAAAATATCTACCAGACTTTAACCCCCCAATTTTAAAAAATATATCAGAATTAAAAAAACAAAAAAAAATCTCTTTTTCTATTACTTTTCCAATCTTTAAAATTCATTATTTTGTGAATTTAAAAAAATTCTTGAATTTATATTAATTATTCTTTTCAAACTGTAAACGGGATTAATTTATCATTTTTATTTCAATTGCTAATCAATTTTCGTAAAATGTGTAATTATTTGGAATTGTGAGATTCTATTAGATAAGATTTTAATTCCAAATAAATATATTGGTCTTCATACCAGTGTTAAAAATTATTTCCAATTTAATAATTAGCAACGTTTCAAGTAATTTTAACGTATTATTTTAGAATTTAGAAAAATAATAATTTTCCAATACAAAGATCTTCAAAAAAATTATTAATTTTAAAAATTAATCAAAAAAAGAAATTAAACCAGTGATTAGATCAAAAGATATTTTTTTTTTTTTTAACAGTTATATCAAATGATTTAAAAAAAATTAAATATTTGGGTATTTATTTAGATAAAATTACACATATAGTTTATAATTTTTAAAAAAATCTAAAGAAACATATAATAACCGCAAACAATTATTCAATAACAATTCTCTGAATAATAGTTTAAAAATTAGATTATTTAAATCTTTTTATATTAAGTCAACTAACATATGGATTAGAAATTTTTAATTATCAAATAAAAACGATAAATTATTTAAATTCTTGGATTAATTCATGTATTACTGAAATATGCAAAATAAACCGAAATATGCCAATTCCTATTTACAAAACAGAATTTAAAATTGAAAATATGACAATTTCAGTAAATAAAAAGAAATTTAAATTAAAAAATAAATTAGGAAATTTATCTCTTCCTTATTTAGAAAAATTAATAAAATTTAATCAAAGAATAAATAATAAAATCAACTGGTATTCAAAAGATTTAAAAAAAATTAAAAAATGAAATATATAAGTACACATTGAATGAGTTGCTGAATTCCAAAAGTTGGAAGTGTCGTTAGGTTTTCCAAATTTTAAAAAAATTGAGTTAAATCAAAGATTTTACTCTATTCTTTTGAATTCGTCAAAACCGTCGTTAGCTTTTCTTGAGTTTTCTGTTTATTTGTAAAATCTATCGATTTTACAAATAAAATAGAAAACCTCAGAAAAGCTAGGCACTTGACGGCACTTGTCGTTAGGTTTTTTTTAATTTGAGAAATAAACTGTAATTTTATTAATATTTTCTGTTTATTTCAAAAAGTAAAAAAAACCTAGAACACTTCATAAATAAAATAGAAAACCTCAAAAAAACCTAGAACACTTCACAAATAAATAGAAAACTCAAAAAAACCTAGATAGATTTTACAAATAAAATAGAAAACCTCAAGAAAATCTAGGCACTTGATGGCACTTGACAACACACCACAAAATTATTTTACAATAATTAAAAATCAAAATTATTTATTTAAAACTCAAAAATATTTGATTTATCCGTCAAGTTCAACAATTCTAAAATTCAGATCTTTTACTAACTGATTAAATAGATATTACTATGTAATCAATAAAAATTCAAATAAATTTTGTCCTTTATGTTCAAAATATGAAAAAAAGGAAATTATAGAAAATATTGATCATTTTTTATGGGTCTATCCTTCCTATGAAAATGATAGATTAATATTTTATAACAAATTAAAAAAAAATAAATCTTAATGAACTAATTTCAAATCAAGACAGTTTGAAATTATTTTCATTAATGAACAATCGTGAAATCTAAGATTTTACGCTTAAATTCCCAAAAGGGAATTTTGTTCTAAGGGCAACTAGAGTGTAATCTACACTTCTTTAATAAAAAAAAAAAAAAAAAAATATCTTTTTTTGGTTTTAAACCTGGTTGGTTGAGTTGATTGGACATTTACATAGGCAATACTTATTATTTTAGGAATAAACGGTGAATCTCAACTTATTATCATTTTAGATTTAGTGCGAACAATACAAATACCCAAGAAAATAGAAATCATTAAGATATTATTCTATTTTTTTATTTCTCTTCCGTTAAATCATTTTATACGCAAAAATTATTTTTTAAAAAACAGCAGTTAGGTTGAAATTCAAAATATTTTACAAAAAGATTTTACATAAAAAGATTGATCTGAAGATAATCTTTATCTTTTTTTTTTTATTATTGATCCGACCCATATTTTTCCTTTTAAAGTTGAGGGTGAGTTCAATTAGAATAAGATCCTTATACCAGAAGTCAACAAATTAATTTTTTTTTACATTTACAATTGGATCTGAAAACTCTATTGTTTATTTAGATGTGTCTCATTTGTTTGATTTCTAACATTTAAAGTGTCGAAAATAAAAACAATTAATTAGATTTTTTTTCCAACACAAAATTAAACGCAACACTCGAATTTTGAGATAAGAACCAAAGGTCAACCCATTTAACATTTTACAAAGTAGATATACAAATAAACTTAAAATTCTATTTTTGCATTTAATTTGATGTGTTAAAATTAAAATTAATAAATTGTTTTTCAAAAAGTGCTTTGGATACTAAAAAGCAACAAGAAACAACCAATAAAAAAAATGTTGTTTAGGAATGTTCTTGGAAAATGTTAAAAAGTGAAAAATTTGACTTTAAGGTGGCCTCTGCCTTAAATTTGTCTCAGAATACAGATTTTTTTCAAAAAATCTTCAGGCTTTTTATTAACCCAAAGGATACTTTTTTTATTAACGAGATCAATGATATATACTATTTTACTAATGAACTTTTTCGAACCATTTTAACCATAGAGCACCAATATAATTTCCTTCAAGAGCAATATTCTTTTATTTTCAATTTCTTGTGATAGAAACTAATCCCAAAAGCTCAAAAAATTATATTAGATAAACATAAAATAAGTTTTAAAAAATTCCCAAAATATGTATCTTAATTTGAGATTTTTTTGGATCTTTAAAATTTCGTTCAAAGTTTGTATCTTAAAAGTGGTACTACCTGTAATCGTTGCTCAGAAAATAAAATAGATACCAATAATTCATACTCTAAAGCAAATCAAGAGTAATTTTTGGTTCGAAATTTTAAAATTGTTTTAAGATTTGGAAAGACAAACACAAATTTGAAAAAACAAACAAAACTCAAAAGGAAAAAAAAAATTATATCAAGCTTGTATAATTATACTATTTTTTTTTTTTTTTTGAAGGTAAATGTATTGCTAACTATTTTTAAAAAGTGATCTTGTTGTTTGTTACTCGACTATTTTGTTTTTCTTTTTGTTTTGCTTTTTTATAAATTTTTTCAAAAAAGAAAGATCAAAAGAAAATGAAAAAGAAAATGAAAAGGAATGAAAAATAAGTTAAAAAGATTTTAATACATAGAACTTATTTCTTTTGTGATTTTGCTTGCTCGTGTTTTTTAATTCTTTGCTTCCTGTCTTCGTTTGGATCTGGTCTAATACCTCTATTTTTAGGAAGGGAGATCATTGGTCTATTTTTCCTACCAATAACAAAGACATTGGAAAGTCTTGTAGCAAAGGAGTGACCCTTTTCATCTTTGATGTGGATAATGTCATAGGAACCGGCGTGTAATTCCTTTTTGGTGATGATTCCAATTCTTCCTGTATTTCTGCCTCCTGTGATCATGACAACATTACCAACTGCGAATTTGATAAAGCCAACAATTTTGTTTTCTTTGATATCGAATTTGATTGTGTCGTTGACTTTGATTAATGGGTCTGGATATCTGAAGGTTCTTCCATCATGAGTGACAATGAATGGAATTCTTTTCATTCCAATTTGAGATTTCTTGACTTTACATAATTTAAAGTTGGATTCTTTTTGAGTGATTTTATGGGCTACAAATCTTCCTTTTTCATCATAAAGAATTCTGAAGTTTTCATTGGTTCGATCAATTGAGATAACATCTTTATTAATGAAATTTAAAATGGTGTTATTTGAATTTGTGTTAATTGTTTTTGTTGTTAAACGTTTTTCAAAGAATTAGCAGACAGGCTTTGCAAACAAAAAGAAAAAGAAGAAAAAAGAAATTATTTATTACCCATAAAACCAGTTGGATAAGTGTTGTCAGTCCTAACTTTACCGTCAACTTTGACGACTCTTTGCATAAGGATCAAAGTAACTTCTTTTCCCGTTAAAGCATATTTCAATTTGTTTCTGAGTAAAAGTGTCAATGGAAGACATTCTCTTAATTTGTGTGGACCAGTTGATGGTCTTGGTGCCTTTTTTTTTTTTTTCAAAAAAAGTAAATTTGTTTGGTTGTTTTTTGGTTAGAAGCAAATTTATAAAAAGTTTTTTTCTTATTTCTTTTTTTCTTTCTTGAGAAACAAAAAAGAAGAAGTCTCTTTTAAAATGAATTTATAAACTTACCCATGTACCACCTAATTTATCTAACATCCAATTTTTTGGTGTATTTAATCTTTTTAAATGTTTTCTTGGTCCTCTAGTCATCCTTTATATTAAGAAATTAGATCCAAAATGAAAAAAAATGATTATTTTATGGTTCTATCATTTTTCATTTGCATTTAATTGTTCTTGAGGTGAGTCAAGAAAAAGGTGTTTGAAATAAAGTTATTTTGTTTTTCTTTTATTTAAAGGTAATTCTATCTTACTTATTCTTATAAAATTTGATTTTACTATTATAACAGTGAAAAAAATACCTGAAATGAAAAAAATCCTTAATAAGATTATCAATTATGAATACGAGGAAAATTGTTGTATAATTTCTTTATTTTAAAACCAACTCCCTTTTTTTTAAGAATCAAACTTTTAAAAATTCTAACTCACTCACTTATTAGAATGATGATTAATGGAATTACCCTTGTTCAAAACACCTTTCAATCAATCAAAAAACAAGAACAAAAATTATCATTTTCCAAACTCTTGTAAACCTCTCTATAAAACTCAATTGTTTTTCATAAAAAGTAGATCTACTTATGCAACCAAATAATTACAAGAGTATTCTATAAACCCCCTACTTTAATGAACTTTAGGTAATTTTATTACTTTGTTAATCAAAAAATTGGTTTTTTATCATGGGATTTGATTGTAAATATTCGCAATTACACAACAATTTTACTAATATTCACAATTAAAAATCATGTCTTCGGATTTTTTCACTAATATACCTAAATAATAAATTTATAAAAGTTCTAATCATATTTCAAAATGAAAACTATATTTCGTTTTTCCAAGTAAGCTTTTACTCTTTAAGATCCAAGTAAATAAACTATAAGAATATAAGTAGATATGGTGTTGTTTTCTTAAAGTGCTATTATTAAAAACAAAATTCGAGAAATGATCAATCAAATTTGATATTTTTCAATAAAAATATAGTTAATTTTTTGAGAAAAATTTGATTAAAAAACTATTAAAAATTTTATAAAAATTGAAAAAATTACAATCGTTTAACTAATTCGATTCATAAATTAAATTTGCCAAAACATTAAGGAATTTACCCCTGAATTTGATACGAACTTAGAGTTACTTTAGTTGCAGTGGCCTAGATGTTGTATTGGATACAAGAAGAAGAAAAAAAGCATTGATTTTATTTTGAAACACATATTATATCCTTTTGGTACAGAGTTTTTTGATAACTCAAACTTATTTTTTTTTGAATTTCATAGTTATGTTAAAAACCCTACAAGTGAGTGTTTTTCTTTAAAAAATATTTATTTAGATCTTTAGAAAAATAATTTGTGGAATGAATAGAATTTATTTGAAATTTATCAATACTGATAAATTGCTATTTATGTTTGGAAATTTTTTGTTGATTTTCCTTTTTAAAATTATTTTTCTCAACTTTGAATAAATGATTTTATGAAGTCAAGTGTTAAGAAACTCTGTAAAATTAGTTGATCTTCAAAATTTTCTTTTTCAGTAACTGTTAGATGTGAAACAGTTCTAAGATTTATCAAAATGGGAAATTGAACTAAAAATTTATTGAAATTTATTCGAATTTATCAGTAATTATTTCCACCTTTTAAAATAATTTTTATTTTTGTAATAAAAAAATATTAAACCAATTTCATTTAAAATTGCAAGCCTCAGATCAAATCAATTATGAAGGTTAATTCTTTATTTTTTTTTGAAAATTTTAAATTATCAATCAAATTTGTTTTAAATTTTGATTAGAATTCTTCCTATAATTAAAAACTTTTTTACAACCCTCTATATGATAATAATTGTTTTAAAAAATTGAGTACTTTTTTAAAGAAAAGTATTGAATTTTATTTTTTATAATGAGAATTTATTTTTTTCTATTATTTCTCAATTAAAAAGAGGAAAAAATTTATTGGTTTTTCCAAATCTTTTACTAATTTTTAGTTGAAAAAAATTTTAAAATCTTTACAAAGCCAATTGAAAACAATTTATTGAGACTTCATAAGGATCTCTCATTGACCTTTAGTTCAATAAAATAATAATACAGTCAGTTCCACTTTCAAGGTACAAACTTGAAAGGAAATTAAGGTACAAGATTCAGATTCTAAACTATTTTTCAGTCAAAGGGGCCCAGTTGTAATGGTATAATACATGTGTTTAAAGGGTTTAAATAGATATTAGAAGAAAAATTTTATTTTGGAAATTTTCAAAATTGAAATCATTTTTTCACATTTTTACACATTTTTGTTTTTTTTTTAGATTTTTTTTTTTAAAACCTAATTCAGTTGCAAAAAATTTTTTTATTGTAAGATAAATAGTCAATTGGTAAAAACGTGTTATTCTAAGGTCATTGAAACCATGTAAAGATTGTTGAGAAATCATATTGATTTCTATTGCAATTCTATTCGATCTTTGATCCTGATATTTGTTTAATAAATGTGAAAAATTTTCACTTCATTTTCATTTTCTTTTTCAAATAGAGACCACAAATACCAACAAACTTTGTTTGGGGGCTTGATTTCTAAAAGAAAAGTATGGAAAACGAAGTGAAAAATGTTTCGTATTTATTATTCAAATACCAGTACAAGTTCAAAACGAACATCGTTGTTTTTCTCAATAGGGTCCTAAGAATTTGAGTTTTTCAATTTTTAAGAAAATTCATTGATTAATTAGTTTTCTTTCAGACATATATCAACAATTCTTTTAGTGTATATTATTCTGTTTATTTCTTATTTGTTCTTCAAAGGTCAATTATATAAAATAATTGATATTTGTAAAAAACGTTGGGCCACTTTGACTGAAACAGAGTTTAGGTTAATAATTTATGTAAAAAAAAATTACAAATTTTGTACCATTAATTTGAGATTTTTTTGTGACTTAAATTTTCTTGCAAGTTGGTGTCTTAAATTCGAAACTGACCGTAAAAAATATTGATTTGAAATTGATTAATACCAATAAATTGAAATAAATGTTTGAAAATTTTTGCTTTATTTTTCATTTTTGAAATTTTTTTAACTTAATTTTGAATAATACGTTTTATTCTTTTAAACGCTAAGAGACTTTGTAAAATATTCCAGACTTTGAAATAGTCTTGGTCAAGAATTGTTTTAAAAGTAGAGTTAATAGATTTACAAAAATGAAAATTGAACTAAATTATTTTTTAAATGTTTTTAGGAATTATAGGTATTTGAGCAACAATTAGTTGTGAAAACACCAAAGATCTTTACAAAATGAATTTGGAATTATATTTCTCAATATTTGTTTTAGCTTCCTTATTAAAATTTTCTCTCAAATTTCAATTATGAATCTTTAATATGAGCAGAAATTAAGGAACTTTAAGGTACTAGTCCCCATTATTTTTTTTTTGACCAATTTCTAAATAATGATTCCTTTTCATCTAGAAATATGTTTAATATTGAAAATAAACAGGGTTTTTCAAATCTAAGTAATTGACATAAAATTTTCGCAACCTCATATTTCGGTAAAAAAATTTAATAGAGAATAGTCCCTTAAGAAACCAAGTGAGACTCACTACATATTCATGTACGTTTTCTTAATTACTTAACGTGGAAACTATTCTAGCAAAAGGAAACATGACTTTTATTTGTAAAAGGGGTTGAACAAGTCTCCAAGTGGTAATTTTTCTCAGAGATCAGTTTTTTTTTCACTTACAAACAAACACTTATCTTGATCTAATTTTGAAGAACAATTGAACTCATCAAATTGTCTTATGGCTGGTTAATTCTTAAATTGGAAACACTTTTCTTTCAATTGCCATTATTCGTATTATAACTTGACTTTCAAAACATTTCACTAGCAAGAATATTTGCATGATCTACTAATTATAGTAACTTTCTTTGTATTTAAACCAATAAAAGACTATACACAATGCTTATTAAACACTTTGTACCACTATCAAAATAATGTGTGTACAACGACTATAATCCGTGTATCCAAATAAAATCCTATTTTTTCTTCTTGTTCTAAGGCAACATCCAATTTACTACCCAATAGTATACCTAAGTTTAATTCAATTTTGAAACTAAACTTCTGGATATTTTCAGTAAATTTTAAATTAGGAATGCAATTTGTTGAAACTTTTGTCTGATGATCCCCAATTTTTGAAGAAAATTTTTTGTTTTTTTTGATGTTAAAATTTTGTTTAAATTTACTCAATTTTTTAAGATAAATTCTCCAATTTGATCCTTTATTTTTCGAATTTCTTTTAAAATAATAGAACTTGAAGAAATCAATACCATATTTATCTAGGGTTAATTATCAGTTTCTTTGATCGGTTGATTCGTGTTTAAGTCTTCTATAACAAAAAAAACACGATTTATATTTTGAAACACGTATAAAATTTTTTTGCACGCTTTATTTTGACTACAGTAAAAAAAAAAAAAATAACAGATGAAAAAGTATTAAAACATTTGTCTGAACGAACAGTAAAAAAAAATTTCAAAAAAAGTAAAAGGAAAGGAACGATTTTATTGATATTTTAGGAGTTTTTTTATATTTTTCAGAAAATTTAGATTGCGATTTTCAGAACAAAAAAAGAAAAAAAAAAAAGGAAAAACGAACGAAAAAAGAATTCGTTTGTTAAAATAAAAGTTTTTCAGTCAAGTTTCTTCACTTTCGGATTTGGAAACTAAACGTCACTCAACCAAAATTTTAACAATTTCTTCTCCAAACAGTTTAACCATGAATTTTGTTTTTACGAATGAATATCATAAATTGATCTTTGTTTGTATTCAAGATCTAATATTCATCGGAAGGTAAGACCATAAATCACCCGCCACCAGATTGACAATTTTGTTTCTTTGTAGGCTTGTTGTGAATAGTTTTCTTTTTAGGTGATTGTTTTTTGACTTTCTTTTTTTTCTTCTTTTTGTTTGAAAGACTGCATGAATTGTTTTTTTTCTCTTTTTTTCCAAAACAAGCGGAAAAAAGAGCTATGATAAGTCACGCCATTAATTTGTGAGGTTGATAAAGTTGTTTGCTTTGAATATTTTTATGTTTTTGATAAAAAGATAATTGATAAAAAATAAATTTATTTGACAAATTTTGTTTTTTGAAAAATAATTTCTAACAATTTAAATAAATATAACTCAAAACAAATTGTGAGTATACAGTTTCAAATTAATTTGTAATTTACTGTTTGTTTTACCCATATTTATCTTCAAATAAAATAAATCCTTCATTCGATTTTGTATTTTATATTTATAAAAAATTAACTACTTGTTTATTGATCATTTGGTGTTTTTTGATTTACTCTCGAACTTTGTTCCACAACATGGTATTTTAATTGATCACAAATAAAAAATTAAAAATATCTTTTGTGTTTATAAGCCTTATAATAAGTTGTGGGTTTATCAAGTGCATCACATTTCAAGATATTGAAATGTAAGAATATTTATGCTGTTTATGTGAAAGTCGGAAATATAATTTTTCTCTCAAAAGTTCAATAAAGAAGCTGAAACAGATCTCAAGAAATAATTTCCAATTTGTTTTAAAAAGATCTTGGTTTTTTTGGACCCACTTTTCCACATTGTTATATAAAGTTGAAATAAAGTTCTCCTGAATTAATGTTCTTATCCAATTTTCTGTTTAAATAAAATTATCCTAATTACCGTTTTACACCAAAACTCAAGAAGAAACTTTTTAATTATATCATTTCTAAAATCAAGTCAATTACCATTAGTGGCAAAATAAAGGGAACACCATTTTCATTCAGCTTTTCAAAAAAAAGATTTGTAAAACATTCAACATTTCAAATTTGTAATTCTTGTTTTCTGCTTGAATTATTAATTTCCCTTTTACTGTCAATAGGAAAATTTTCATTCAGCTTACTAAAAAACTACATAACCAAAATACTGATACATTCAAATTTATTTTATTAAATTTTTAGTTCGATTACCATTTTTGAAATCAATTAACTAAACAAATAAAACAACTCAAGAGAAAGAATATTTTGAAAGTCAAGTCAAAATTATAAAGTTTCTTCTGATTCAAAGTTGTATAATTAATTAATCACAGCTTGTGTAAAAAAATTTATTAGATGGAATATAATGGTTTAAACTTATTTGTAGAATATTAAATTTAATATGTTGAATGTTTTACAAATCTTTTTTTTGAAAAGCTGAATGAAAATGGTGTTCCCTTTATTTTTCAAAAAATAATATATTTGAAAAGATATATGGGTTTTTTCAGCTTTTTCGTCATTAAATTTTTTCAAATTTGAAAGAAAATTATTATGTTCATAGCCTTTGGGAAAAAAAGTGAAACAGGGTAAAAAAGTTCAACCCGGTTTTTAATTGGGAACCTTACTGAAAATTCAAAGTAAGATCTATTAAAAAAAGAAAAAAAAAAAAAAATGAGTAAAGACAAAAGCCGAGATTCAATACAATAACAGTGTTTTTAATACTATCTTTTGATATAAGTGTTTATTTGATTGAGTAATTATTAAAATTTTATTAAAAAAATTGTTATTTTACCATCCCCAAAACTACAACCTCCAATTTTGATAATAAATTAGATTTAAATTTTGTTTGTTGATTTGATTAAAAATAATATAACGGATTAATATTTGACTTTAATCTGTTTCTTCTTTTAATTGATTTTATTTTTCTTTTTCAGTAGTGTTCCCAATGAAAAACCAGGTTTCACTTTTTTTCCACAAAGGTTCGTTTCAAACCTAAAAACCTGGAAATTTTCAAAAACTCAGATGTAATTTTTTTCTGATCAAGAATTAAAAATAAAAGTAAAAAATCAAATATATATTTACATATTAAGGATAGATCTATTAATTACAATTAATAATTTAACCATTTTAATGCATATATTGATTAAATATTTCAAATTCATCATTTTCATCCATTGATAAATGAAGAAATTACCAAAATTATCAAATCTTCAAAATTAATTGAGAAACTAACTAAAAAATTAAAATTGAATTGTATTTAAATTTTAAAATCAAAAAAATTGTCATCAGTTGAAAATATGCTAAGGATTTTAATTTTTAAAAGGTTTTTAGTTTTTTTTGAATTTGAATTTAATTCAGGAAACTATATTTTGTTAAAAATTTTTTTCTCTTTGTTGCTCAATTTAATTATAAATTTTTTAAAAAAAATATCATATAAATGATCGAAAGGGGGGTAATAATCTGATTACATGATTGTAAAAATAATTTTATTATCATATAGATATCTTATTATAAATTTAGAATTTATAAAATGAATAATTGCCATAATTTATATTTTACAATTCGGTGTATTTTCTCAATTATTTTTTTAGATTTGAGTATTGTTTTTGATTGTAACTTTTCACCAAGGGGTTAAAACTGAAAATATTCAGAATATATAATAAATAAAACCAATATGAAAAGTTAATAGTTACTCAGTAATTAATAGATTAATAAGTAAAACCAAAATATTTTTTAAATTTTGATTAATATTTTTGATTGGTGATGATAAAAAAATTATTATTAAGGATTTTCAAAATTTCTGTGTATTTAAGTTTGATTATAATAACTGGAAAATTTCCTTTCAAATTTTAAAATATTTTACAACTATCCAGTTAAAAAATCTAAAATATCTTTTCTGATATAATTAGAAATTATATTACAGTCAGTTTTAAATTGAAGGCACAAACCTTGAGAAAACTTAAGGTCATAAAGAAAAAATGAAAATAAAAAAATTGAAAATAAAAAATACCTAAAATTCTAAAAAAATATACAAATTTGGGTACATAGTGCCCCCACTTTTCGGAGTTGTGGAATACCAATTTATTAATCACAATTTGTGGAATCTTATTATTAATAATCTTTCTATTGTGTTTTTACCCCTCCTGTTTCAGGACGTGGATAATTTTTAATTTTTTCATGTGAATGATATAATATTTTTTTACTTATTTTTTAATTATCTTTCTTCTTCTCTTTTTTATTTAGTAAATTTTCTTTGATTACTCCTTTCTCACAATAAATAAATAAATAAATAAATAAATAAATAAATAAATAAATAAATAAATAAATAAATGCACAAACTTTCAACGAAATTTTTTACACACAAAAATCTCAAATTAAGGCACAAAATTTGGAATTTTTTTTTCACAAAGTATTTTACTAGAAACTGAATTTTGTACCTTAATTTGAGATTTTTATTGTGCCTTAAATTTCGTTGAAAGTTAGTGTCTTAAAAGTGGCACTGACTGTATTTAAAGTTCCTTATTGTAACTAAAATAGATTAAAATTGATATAATCATATATTGGAAATGTGTTTCTGATAACTCAAGCTTCATTAAGAGGGGTGAGAAGTAATTATTCTTAATGTTTTTTATTTTAAGAATTATTGAGTTAAAATCTCAAAATTAAAAATTTGATAAATTAATCACTTTTTGAGCTTCTAAATATTAATTTTTAAATTATTTAATGGTAATTAATTTGTTTTCCTTTTTTATATTTGTAAAAGTAAACAATAATAAAATATCTAAAATGACAATTTTTAATTTTGATCTTTAGCAAAAAACTAAATAATTTATTTTTCAATAATTTTATCAAATAAATTTTTTTAGAGCCATTTGGACCAGGAAAAACTAATATCATTTTATTTTTTTATTACACCCCACTTTAAATATCGACGAATTTAGAGTGAAGTTAAATCCTTTTTAAAAACAGATTTTAAACTTTCATAATTCAAATCAGTTCTTTAAGGGTTGATTCATTACTGTTAAAATTAATTTTCTGAAATGGAAATAAAAAATTTGAAATTTTAATGAGTTCTTAATCACAATCAAAAACTAACCTGTAAAGTGTGATGGATCTCGAAAAATCAATAATCAAAAAAAAAGGACATTATTAGAAAAAAAGTGTAAGAGATCTACACTCAATTTCCAATAAGAATGGTTGTGAATTATCATTTTGAAAACGTCTGTGTTGATTTTGAAATTGTCGCTCTTTGGTGCTTTTTGAGATCTTGAAGATTTTTTTTTTTCATTTCTTAAATGAGTTAATATTTTCTCAAGAATCTAACAAACCCCTTACTTTGTCAAATATTGAGAGTTACAAACTAAACACAATTTTGATTAAATTGAATTTAATTTATTGTATATTTGTAGAAATAAATTTGTTTTAAATTGAAGAAATTTAAACTTTTTAGTAATTTAAAACAAAGAAGCTTGGTAATTGATTTTTTTGAATTGAGATTTTTTTTAAATTTTTTTTTTATGAATGGAATTTTTTGCCAATGATATCCCCTTAAAATTGTTTATTTGTTCTTATTTGAATTTTGATTTTCAAAAGAAGGGTAATTTCATTATGTCCTATTTAGGTTTCAAGCCACTCCTTGATTATGGAGCAAATACACAATAAATGACTAGAGCCTTAACCAAATTATTTTTTTACAAATATTTGTAATTTGAATCTGCGATTTTATAATATCTTTTATGATATATTTTAAAATCAAGGATGGAAACTGAAATAAAACTGTTTATAGCAGATTTTCTATGACTTCCTTAAAACTTGATTTGAGATCGAATAAAATAAGAGAAATTCTTGTGTTTTCAAAATGTGAAAACTTTTTCAGATTTAAAACTTTTGGAAATTTTTTATTTTAATCAAGTGAAGGCCCAAGCTTTAAAATTTTTTTTAAAGTTTGATATTTTCATAAAAGTAGGGTACTAATTTTTAAATGTGACGTAGTGGCTTGGTTCGAAGAAAGGTACTTATTTTTGAAAAAAAAGGTTCACAAATGTTTAAAAAGAAAACTTTTTAAAAAGTTTTGATTCTGACAAAACCATATTAAAACTTACTCACGGATTTAAAATGGAGGTACCAAGACTGGTAAAGGTTTTATTCAAAAAACACAGTTGCTGAATCCAAAAGTCAAATTAACAAGTCAAGAAAACAGACACATGTACTTCACAAGGAAGTCTTAAGTCTAACTATCGAATCAAAAGAGAGTTAGTAAAAATGTCGAGATTTTAATATTTCATTTTTCTCGGTTTTTCCTTACAAAAAGAAAAATAGTAAAAAGAGAAACAAAACTTTTTTGTTCAAAAAAAGGCTGGTCAAATTGTATAATTTTGAAACTTTCTCTGTTTATTTATTTTTTTTTTTAAAGACAACAAACGATCTTTCAACATTTCTTTGTATTGTTTTTCAATCAAGAAAAAAAGTTTTTTTTTTTAACATTTTATTTTCTTTTGTCTTTCGATGAGTGATCAACTTCTAAAAGAATTTGATAATCTCTTCCATGAAATTGGAAGCCCAAATCCAATCAAACAACAAAATTCTTTAAAACAATTTCAAAATTGGCTGAAGACGCTTTCAAGGAAATTGTCGCGTACACACTTGCAACTATTTTTGTCTGACTTAAAAATCAGGATTTTTGATTTGGTCCGATCACAAAACTACAATAACAAAATACGAGGTGTCTTGGTTTACGATCAGCTAATCAAATCGAAAATCGAAGAAAATTCTTCGAATATCAAAAGGCTGGGCAATTATTTGAAAAACCTGCTGTCCATCAACAACAAGCAAATAATCAAAATCTCGACCGTCATCTTGGGGAATTTGGCTGCGGTCACAGACTCATTAAACTCCCATTTTGTCGTCCACCAACTGAAGTGTGCTTTAGAGTGGCTTGGTGGCTCAACTGTCAACATGAGGAAATACGCCGCGCTTTTAATCTTTCAAGAGTTGTCAAAGGTTACACCTTCAATAGTTATGGTCTATCTTCCGAAATTGTTCCAAGCAATTACATCAATAATTTCTGGCGAAAATAAAACACTTCGCAGAATTGCAGTTAATACTTTGTCCCAATCCTTGTCCATGATACTTAATAGAGACGATCTTTATAAAAATAAAATTTATCAAGGCTTGTATAATTATGCAGAAAAGGTAAATTTTTTTTTTATTTTTTTTTTCATCATTTTCTTGTTTTTTTTTTTTTTTTTTTTTTGTGTTTTTCTTATCAAAATACAATTAAACAAAGTTTAAAAAACAAAAACAACAAACAACAAACAAACAGTTTTCAAAAATCTAACTACTTTTTTTTTAAAAAAAACAAGAGCTAAGGAAAAACTTTAAACAAAATTCAACTTTTTTTTTAATTTTTTTTTTTTTTTTTTTTCACAAACACAAATAATCGAGTAATTTTAACAAAGTGTTACAAAAAGGTTTTGAATAGATAAACATAAAAATGGTTCTAGTCAAGTTTGTTTGTATTAAGATACTTTAAAAATTTCTTTAGTCACACTTTTTTCAAAAGGAATTTTTTGAATTTTGTTTTTCAATCACAAAAAAATTCATCTTTTGTAGTGTGAAAATTAATCAATTAAAAAAAAATTGTTTTGGATCGACTTGTTTTTTTGTATTTTTGTTCTTAGTACTTTTTCTTTTTCCAACAATAGACCATCAAATATTTTTTCAAAAATGTATATTTTTATCCAAATGTTGACTTTTGAAAAAAAAGATTTGTATTTAATTCAAGAAAACTATTAAATTTGGAAAACCAAAATTCCCTTTATCGATAATATCCAATGAAAGGATCTTTGAAAATAAAATGACCAAAATCATCTAATACTAGCACCTTCAAAGTTGCACCAGATTTAGGTGATTTTGGGTAATAACCATGTTATATAAACTAAAATTCAATTTTTTTAACATTGATAAAAATGTTCCAAAGAATCACAATAATACAATTTCATTCAAATCGGAAATAATTCTAATTTTTGAAAAATATTTGAAAATCATTTTTTCATCTTTTAGTTTTTTTGTTTTCATTTTATTTTTTGAATTACGTTACTTGTTTCGTTCGATTAAAAAATTTTTCTCAAACAGTTGATATTAGGCTAAAGTTGGGTTCTTCAAAGCAGAAGAACTCAAATAAAATTAGCCGTAAGGATATGTACTTTGAGCGATCAATAATAATTAATAGAATTTAAACAAATTTATCAATGCATTTTTTTGTTTTGCTCTCTCCCAAATTTTTAACTAACCCATGATTTATTTAGTATTGACAATTATTTATTTTTTTTTATATTTTGCATTGTAATTTATAAACAATTATTAAGATTTCAATTAGTAAATGAGTTATCATTTAGTATTTTACTTAGAATTTCTAAATAATAAGATTTTTTTTTTCAAAAATTGAATTTTGGTGTGTTAAAAATTTTGAATTGGAGTTTTTGTATAATATATTACTTAAAATTTGTTAGTAACACCACAAAAAAAAAAATATCAGTAATGAAACAGCAATTTTTTCTTCAAATCCCAGAAAATTTAACAAAATCTAACAACTCAATTAATTTTATTTTAAGACAAGTAAACTTTCTCTTTTTAAATTTAAAAAAAAAAAACAATAATTAATTCATGCTATTTATTAAAAATATATTCTTCCCAATTACCTTTATTTGATTTTTTTCTATCTTTGATTTTGAACTTCCTTTCATCAAAAGAATAAAACCCAAAAATTCTCTTTTATTGATCTGTTATTTGGATCTAAATGAAATAGCGATCATTAATAGCAAATAAAGATAAAATCTTTCATTTATAAATAGGATAATTAACAAATTTAGTCATTTTAAAAAGGCGAGAACGATAAGTTTACAAATATATTGCCACACTCCTTTTTTTAAACAATTTTTCAGCTTCACTTTGAAAAAACTTTTATTTTCACTTTTTTTAAAATGGCCTTACGATAATAAAGAATTTAAATTACAAAAAAAAAAAAAAATTTAATTTCACATCATTTTCGAAAAGTGAAAAACCAAATGTTTTCGAAAATATCTAAATATGGGTTGGATAACAACTTTAAAAGAACATTTTTGTGATGGATTATACAAAACTTTTGTTCATTTTGTATTTTTGAAAATGGAATAAAAGCAAATTCTTTTTTGAAATTTTCAAATCAATTTAATCAGAATAATTTAAATTGACAAAATTAAAAAAAATTTATCTTAATAATTATTAATATATATATATATATATATATATATATATATCCTATAAATATACCTTTAATTATTATATTTTCTTATTCTTTTATAAATTAAAAAATAAATAACAAAAAAAATAAATAACAAAAAAAATTAATAACAAAAAAAATAAATAACAAAATAAATAAATAACAAAATAAAAAAGGGCTTTGAAGAAAATACATTATTATTTGTTACTTCTTCAATACACATTCTCTCGAAATTATTTGAAAATGGCAGTGAATTTGTTAAAAATAAGTTTGAACAAAGTTGTAAACTAATTTTTGAAAACAAATATTTAAAAGATAAGGCATTAAGACATATTATTATTTCGTGTTTACCCAAAATTGCAAAATATAATAAACAAGAATTTTCAAAAAGATATCAAAAAAAAACATTAAATTTAATCATTAATGGCATTAAAAAGGACATCCGGCATCGCTCTATAATTTTTGAAAGTTTAGCGGAATTAATTCAAAGTTTGGGTGTATTAATTCAAAAGGATCTATCAATGATTTTGGGCATAATTAAAAAAAGTTTATATGTCAATAAAAAAAAATATTATTGTAATTCTTCATTGGTGTGCATTGGCAAACTATCCGAAATTTTTAAAGAGGAATTTTTAGATGTTTTGTATGAAGAAGAAATATTTGATTTATTGTTTGAAATACCACTTTGTAAGGAATTAATTGATGTGTTAATAACAATTAGTGAAAATATACCAAAGTTATTATTTGAAATTCAAAACAAACTATTTCAAACTTTGTTAATTCCAATCTATGAAAAGCCAACGAATGAACCGGAAATGATTTCTGCCTTGTTTGAATTGGGTCTAGTTAGTACCAATCGTAAAAATAATACAATTCAAGATAAGCCCAATGATAAATTACTTTTAACATTAAAAACCTTCCGGATTTTTAATTTTGAAAGTTTTGATTTACTTGAAATCGTCAGAGAACAATTATTAAAATATTTGGATCATGAAGTTTTCAATATTAGATATGAAACTGTATTGACTTGTTTAAAAATTATTGAAAAGCAAATACCAAATTATCATTATGCTAACAACAACAACAACAACAATAATAATAATAATAATAATAATAATGATGATGATGATGAGGATGATCAATATAACAATTCAACAACAACACAAACGTCAACACAATATGAAGGATCGGGATCATATGAAGCATATGTGGAATATGGTCCATATGAATCTTATAGTGGGTATGGTGGATATGTGGAAATTATTGTGAGTGAGATCTTGGAAAGGTTATTAAATGTGTCTATTACTGATAATGATTCGAATTTACGATTGATGATTTTAAAAAATTTGAAACCAATTTTTGATCCATATTTATCACAAAACGAAAATTTAAAAATTTTAAACATTGCAATGTCTGATACTATTTATGAGATCAAATATGAAGCGATCACGATTATTGGGAGATTGGCAAAAAGAAATCCGGGGTGTATTATTCCTTATTTAAGGAAGCAATTGATTCAATTATTTTTAAAAATTGAGCATCCAGGGTTTTCACACATCATTTTAGAAAGTTGTCAATTGTTAGCACATTTAATTGAATCTTCACAATTAGTCATTTTGCCATATTCCATTTCATTAATGGAAAAATTAATTACAAAGCTATCTTTTAATGAAGAGAATTCCATCGAGGAAGCGATGATCACAACATCCATTTTGAAATCCATCGGCGAATTGTGTAAAATAGGAGGGGAAAAAATGAAAATCTATGTCTATCGGATATTGCCTATTTTGATTGAAATGTTCCAAGATACTACATTCCCGATTAGAAGACAAACTTCGTTAAAAACCTTGGGCCAATTGATCCAAAACACTGGGTTTGTCATTGAGCCGTATAATTTAATATTAAATTTGTTGCCAACTTTATTAAAAATCTATAAAACTGAAAGGGATTGGTCAATTCAGAGGCAGGTATTAAATGTCATTGGCATAATTGGTGCATTAGATCCATATATCTATAAAAGAAATTTAAATTTAATCAAAATAAATGCCTCGGGAAGAACAAATAAAAAGAAAAGACAGTTCGCTTTTTTAAATTCAAATATTTCAAGCCTGAGGAAAAGTTATCCAAAAAAAAAAAACTCTTTTAATCTTAATAGTAATAAGTTAAATACCAATAACATTATTGTTCAAGGCAATGATAGTAATTTGAATATTAACAATATAAATAATAACCTTAAAAATGAAGAGAGCCACAACATCACTGGCAATGGAAATGGCAATTACAACAGCCACACGAACGGTGGCAATGGCAGCAATAATAATCTCGGTAACAGAAACAACGGCAGCGGCAATAGCAATGAAAAGCTTTTATTGAACAATAACTTTTTAGGTTACAAAAATTTTCCAACACCATTGCTAAATAATAATCAATCAATGTTAAAAAGACAGCAACAAAATCAGAATCAGCAACAAAAGCGAGAGTTTCAAAATCGATCGATACAAAAGGAAAATTTATTATACCAAACCAACAATTTATTAATCAAATATGAAAATGATCCGTTTGATTTTGCTGAAAATATTGTGATTGGGCTCGACGACGAAGAGCAAGAGTCACAAAATTCAAAAGACATTTCACAAATTTTACCCAAATTTGGCAAATCCTTAGAAGATGATTACTATCCAAAAATCTGTATTATAGCTTTAGCCCGTGTATTAAATGATCCCAAAAAGACAACTTATTTGAAGGAAACCCTTGACGCACTAAAAATTATTATTTCAAATTTAGGTATCAACTGTGTCCCATTTTTACCAACAATTGTGCCCACATTTTTAAATATCTTTTATGGTTGTGATTTAAAATTACAAAAGGTGCTCTTTCGGCAATTAAAAGACTTGGTCAAGATTGTGAGGCATAATATCAAGCCATATTTAAATGACATTTTAATTTTGATTGAACAATTTTGGGATCCAAGCCTGTATATCCAAATAATCTCATTAATTGAAATCTTATCAAAAACCTTTGAAAAAAATTTCCAATCAAAGTTGCCGTCATTAATTTATAAAATGATCGAAATTTTGCAATTCGATAATACCAAAAACAAAAAGGCGACACTAACCGTCCTGCATTGCTTTGAAGTTATTGGCATTCAGTTAGAAAACTATTTGCATTTAATTATTCCTATCTTAATTGAATTGTTAAGCATTAATCAGGATCTTGATTTGCAAATTATCCAAACCTTAACAAAGTTATCGAAGCAAATAGACCTATCAGAATATTTAACAATTATTATTAGATCATTATTAGATTGTCTAAAGGTCAATAACGAGAAATTAAGAGAAAAAATTATTTCCTTGATTTGCTTGCTATTGGTACATTTTAATTCCAATTTCGAAATATTCTTGCCAGTAATTAAAAAATCGTTATTGAAATATAATATTAAAAATGAGCATTTTGAAGAATTTTTGCAAAATTATTATCAAAATAATTCACAAACTTTTATTGATTCTGAAAAGTTTTTGGAATATGAATTTGATTTTAATGAAATTAAGGAAGACCCTCAAAATCAAATAGACAATTTAGAAAATATTAAAAAATTACAAATCTCCCAGGAAATCTTGCAATCAAATTGGAAAATAATTAATGAAAGTACCCCTCTAAATCATAATTTTGATCATAATTTATTAAATGGGAATGATGGTGTTGATGAGAAAAATGAAAAGAATGTTGGAGATGAAAATAATAAAAAAAGAATAAATAATCAAAATAATAATAACGTTAATAATAATAATAATAATAATAATGGCAGCGGTGGAGGAAGTGGTAGTGGTAGTAGTGGTGGTACGAATAATAATATCACTAATATAAATAATGAAGAAAAATGGAATATTTGGTTTCAAAAATTATGTTTAATTTTTTTCCAGGAATCCCCAAGCCCAGCATTAAGAAGTTGCAGTGCTTTGGCACATTTATATAATGAATTTGCAGAACAATTATTCAATATAGTGTTTTTAAGTTGTTGGAATGAATTAGATGAGAATTTTAAACAAGATCTAATTTTTAATTTAGAAAATGCCTTAAATTCAAAAACAATACCTATAAAAATTTTGCAAAGACTATTGAATTTATGCGAGTTTATGGAACATGTCGACCGTCCTTTGCCAATACCTTATAAAAAATTAGGCTTAATAGCAGAAAGGGGTCATAATTATGCTCAGGCTTTGCATTATTTGGAAATTGAATTTAAGCAAAACCCTTCTGAAGATATCTTACTTTCATTGATTAGTATCAATAATCAAATTCAACAACCAAAATCTGCAATGGGGATTTTGACATATGCACAAAAATCTTTTAATATTGAATTGAAGGAAACTTGGTTTGAAGAATTGAAACGATGGGAAGAGGCCTTAGAAGCATATGAATTAAATGAAAAAAAATATTTAAATAATAATCAGAATCATAATAGTAGTAAGAGTTGTTGTGGTAGTTTTAATAGTAGCAATGGTTGTAATGGTGGTGGTGGTGGTGGTAGTAGTAGTAGTAGTAAGAGCCAACAATTAAATAATAAAAAGAAAAAGAAAAGGAAAATGAAAATAATTGAAGAAAATGAAAAAAATAAAAAAACTTCTTTTAATTATCAATTAGGTAAAATGAGATGTCTATTGGCTTTAGGTGAATGGGATAAATTAAACATTCTATGTAAAAATGTCTGGGAAATAGTTAATTCAAATCAAAAAATTCAAATGGCAGAATATGCCGCAAAGGCGTCGTGGAATTTAGGTAATTGGAAATTGATGTCAAAGTATGTTTCTGTAATGCTAGATAACAATATTGAAGGCTGCTTTTTAAAGGCGGTATTAAATGTTCATCAAGAAAAATATAATCAAGCCCTGCAAGAAATAGAGCAGACTAGAAAGTTATTAGGTGAACAAACTTTGAATTTAATTAATGAATCTTATTCCAGAGCCTACACAGACTTTGTAGGCTATCAACAATTAATCGAATTAGAAGAAGTTATTGAATATAAGAAATTGAAAGGAATAAATCCGAAAAGACAAAAAACGATAAAAAAAAGTTGGATAAAAAGATTATTAAATGTTCAACAGGATTTAACAGTTTGGCAAGACATTTTATCAATACATTCCATAGTTATCCCTCCTAAGAATTATATTGATATTTGGCTAAGATTTAGTAAAATAGCTAGAATTTCTGGTAATAAGAAATTATCAGAGAAATTTATTTTCCATTTATTGAAAAATACAAACAGTGGTAACAGTCGTAGCATTAGTAGTGGCCCAAAGAAAGTTTTAAATAAAATTAATACGAATTTTAAAAATTTTAATGTAAATAATAATAATAATGATTTAAGTAAAATACTTCAAAATGGTAATAATAATAATAATAATAATATAGCTGAAATTAAAATTGATGAAAATACAAATAAAAACTTGAGATTTAAAAAAGAATTTGAGCAAGATTCAAAAATTAATTTTAAAACTTCAAATCCAAAGGTAATTTATGCCTATTTAAAACATTTATGGAAAATGGAAGAAAATGAAAAGGCAATTTATGGTTTGAAAGCTGCCATCAAAGCAATGCCTATTAATTCTATTAATAATAGAAGCAATGTAAATGAGTTTGATAATAATGATTCTGAAATGGATAATAACGATGACTATGATGATGACGACGACGACGATGATGATGATGATGATGATGACAGTGATGATGATTATGACGACGACGACGACGACACTGATGATGATGATGATGAAGACAGTGATGATGACGATGACGATGATGACAGTGATGATGAATATTCTGATGATGAAAAAGATAATTTCACAATAATGAATAAAAATCGAAGAAAAAATAATCATAAATTATGGACTTCAGGGTTACAGGCAAGATTTCATTTAAAATTGGGAGAATGGAATCTAGCAATTCAGCATAAATTAAGTCATAAAATGTTAAAGGGGATATTAAATTCGTTTTACACTGCTACAAAATATGATAATAAATGGTATAAGGCGTGGCATAGCTGGGCATTAATGAATTTTTTAACTGTGAATAATTTAGAAAAGGAATTTGGTATTATTTCAAATAAAAAAAAAAACTATTTAAGCTCAGCTATTAAAGGGTTTTTTAAATCCATTTCGTTAAGCCCCCCGGGTAAATCGATTCAGGATACCTTAAGATTACTAACACTGTGGTTTAGATATGGGACGCACATTGAGGTAACGAATGCCCTGACTGAAGAATTTAAAACCATTTCGATCAATACCTGGCTAAGAGTCATTCCGCAGCTGATTGCAAGGATCCATACAACGATCATCCCGGTTAGGAAATTGCTGCATGTTTTATTAGACGAAATTGGTAAAATACACCCGCAGGCATTAATTTATCCATTGACGGTGGCAGTGCAATCACAGTCAGACCGCCATCAAAGAAAGTACATTAAGGATTGTAAGGAGTGCAATGGCAACGGCTGTGGTGAATGTATCATCAACAATAAAAACAATAATAAAATGAAAAATAAGACAACAACGCAAGAAAGCGAGGCCGAAAAGATTTTAACCAAAATGAAAATCCATTCGTCAATTTTGGTTGAAGAAGCAGAATTGGTTAGTCAGGAGTTGATCAGGGTCGCCATTTTACTCAAGGAAAAGTGGCATGAGGCCTTAGATGATTGCCTGAGGATCTTTTTTGGTGAAAAGGATTCGCAAGCAATGCTTGCCATTTTGAAGCCCTTGCATGACGATTTGCAAAATGGGCCCAAAACGAAAAATGAAAAAATCTTTTTCCAAAATTATGGCAAAAAGCTAAACGAAGCATGGAATTATTGTATTCAGTTTCTGAAAAGTAAGAATAAAAAAAAGTTAGAACGGGCATGGTCCATTTACTACCCCCTATTTAAAAAAATGGGGCATGAAATTCCACAAATAACCCATTTGGATTTAGACAAGGTGAGCCCCAAATTGGATCAGGCAAATAATTTTGAGTTGGCGCTGCCCGGCACGTATGTGGCGAACAAAAAGATTGTAAGGATCTCGAAATTTTCCAAAAGATTTGAAATTATCCCCTCCAAGCAAAGGCCCAGAAAGGTCAAAATTCCAGGCAACAATGGCCTCGTTTATCAATTCCTGTTGAAGGGGCACGAGGACATACGGCAGGACGAAAGGGTGATGCAGCTGTTTGGCCTGGTGAACACCCTGCTACTAAACTCGCCCCTGACCAACAAAAGTAACCAGAGCATCCAGAGATACCCCGTGGTTCCGCTGTCGCCAAATAATGGATTAATTGGCTGGGTCCCGAATTCGGATACTCTGCACGATCTGATCTTGCAATACAGGAAGTCCAGGAAAATAAGGCCCAATTTGGAGCACAAAATCATGCTCGATGAATCCAAGAACTTGGAAAGGCTCACCAAAATGCAAAAATTGGAACTCTTTCTCCACACTTTGAAGAAAACCGACGGGCAAGATCTGGAAAGAATTCTGTGGCTCAAATCCTCAAATTCGGAATCATGGCTAGATAGAAGGACCAATTATACCACCAGCCTGGCGGTGATGTCAATGGTCGGCTACATCCTCGGCTTGGGCGACAGACATCCGAGCAACCTGATGATGAATCGGATTTCTGGAAAGATTCTGCATATCGACTTTGGCGATTGCTTCGAGGTGGCCATCCACAGAGAAAAATTCCCAGAGACGATCCCCTTCAGGCTGACAAGAATGCTGATCAAGGCAATGGAGGTCTCCGGCACGGAGGGCAACTTCAGATACACCTGTAAAAATGTGATGAAGCTGCTCAGAGAAAACAAGGATTCGGTGATGGCAATGCTAGAGGCATTCGTGTACGACCCCCTCATCAATTGGAGGCTGCAGCAAGACGAGATGGAATTCATGACATCAAAGCCCACAAACAAAAAACGGGCAAGAAGGAAAAGCATTTCCAGGGTGTCAAAGCCCAATAAAAATAAAAATGGCGAGGTCATTTCCTGGAATATTGAAGAAACCATAACAACATTTGATGAGTCGATCGTCACAGAAGATATAAATAGAAAGGCGTTAAGGGTAATCAAAAGAATAAATAACAAATTGACAGGCAGAGATTTCGACCCCAAAGAAACTTTAAATGTTTCCATACAGGTTTTGAGATTGATAGAACAGGCTACTTCAAATGAAAATTTGTCTCAATGCTATATCGGTTGGTGTCCTTTTTGGTAAATAATATTATTAGATTTTTTTTTGTTGGTTTGCTTTGTTTGTTGCCTTTATTGGTTTTTTTTTATTATATTATTTTCATCTTCCTTTTGTTTTTCTTTTTGTTGTTTTTTTTAGAAATTATTATAGAAGCCAAGAAAAGAAAAATAATAAAACATTAATTATTAAAAATTAGAATAAATTTTAATATATATTTTATTTATTTATAATAATAATCTTTTAACCTTAAAATTTTGTTATTTGTGAATTTTCATTATTTTTGTTTTTTTTTTTTATTGTTATTATTCCAATATTTAGTCCTTTAATTCTTTAACTTCATATAGATTTTAAATAAACCCCAATTCAAAATTTTTAACACACCAAAATTTGATTTTTTGAAAAAAAAAAAAAATTTAATCAATTCACAGGAGAAAGGTCAAATTAGAACTATTCACTAATTGAAATACTATCAATTCTTTATATATTACAATACTCACAAAATCAATAATACATAATTATCAATAATAATAAATTATCTGGGTGTTAAAGATTGTGGAGAGAGCTAACAAAAAAATGCACATTGCTAAATTTGTTCAAATTCTATTAGGACTATTAATAAATCAAAGATTAGAGACTACCAATTAATTTTATTTGAGTTCTTCTATTTTTAAAAACTCAACTTTAGCATAATACCAATCACAAAAAAAAAATTGATTGATCGAACTAAACAAGTTAGGTAATTCAAAAAATGAAATGAAAACAAAAAACTAAATAGATGAAAAAATGATTTTTATCTTTTTCAAAAATTTTAATTATTTCAGATTTGAATGAAATTGTTTTATTTTTATTGTTTGGGGGGGGGGGGGGTTTAGCTGTGTGGAAAATTTTGAATTATAGTTTATTTTAATAACATGATTTGAAAGGGTTTTCATTATTGTTTCAATTGTTTTCGCTTTCTTGGATTGATTTTTTGGATAATTATTCAAATTAAAGTTCTAATTATAGACTAAATAAAGGAATTAAAGTTTATTTTTCTCTATATTTAATATTTATTGAAATTTTAACCACAAAATATATTATAAACTTTCACAATATTAACTTCTTTCTTTATTACATTTAATCTCAAAAATTACACCATAGTTTGATTGGTGTTAATAATAAATCAATATATCGAATTTTGAATTTTTAGGATAATAGAAAATCTCCAAAATAAAAAATCAAAAAAATAAAAATCACATAAAAAATATGAAAAAATATATCATTTTTATTGTTTTTTTAGAGTTCAAAATAAAATATCAATATATAATTGATTTATCTTTGAACTATTTTAACTTTTTGATATAATTAAAATCCATGATTAAAAACTAAAATAACAAAACAAATGTATCAAATCATATTGATATCATTTCAAATCTTGAATTTTAAACATTGAGAAAAACTAGGTTATTCTGATGTATTTTTGAGACATGCGTGTATGTACATATGTATAGTATACTGTAAAAAAAAATATTACTAAAATGGATTAATTGAATTCTGAAATGGTTAGTTTCCTTGGTTTTTTGTGTGAAGAGTGGTTATTGATTTGGTTATTGATTTTCAAAGTTGGAGTATTTGGTTTTCTTTTCATTGGCTGCATGGGTTTTTTTTTCTCTAGTTTTGCAAAATTCTTCCAATTTGAGTTTAATCTTGTTTCGATCGTTTTCTTGAAGCTATTTTCCTCGGTTTCATTATCAGAGGTTTCATCAATTTCACTTGAGGGGATTGTTGTTGATTTTTCTTTCATTACATCTTCCTCTTGATCAGTAACTAGAAAATGAGATAATTTTTGTTGTTTTTTTAATCTCATGATCGATCTTAAGTGTTCTTTGTTGGTTCTCAAATTTTTGTAATTTTGGTAGTTGGGGAAATTAAAAATATTTCCGAGTTTGCCTGTAACTTTTTTCCAATAATTGGACAGTTCTTCGGGATCAAATAAGAAAATGTTATCAAATTTTTTACTGGTTTTTGTTCGTGTTTTTAAATTGGGGCATATTTGGAAGATGATTTGATTCAAAACTTCACTTGCATATCCGAAATTGTTCCAATTGATCCTTACAACTTGTGTTTTAGATTCTGTCAATTCGATGTTTAGCATTTCATAGCATTTATTTAAACCAGACAAATATTCTAATGGGATTGTTGACTCACATTGCCTTCCTCTTAATTTATGAATCCGATCATAGCATATTTCTGGTTTTACAGATAAGTAGAGACAGATTTGTGGATATGGAATACTATTCAACATTTCTTTTCGGATTTCTGAATATAATTTATAACCTATTAATTGTTTTAGTTTTTTGGGAGTAGTTAGGAGATATTTTCAAGGAAGTTTTTATTTAGTTTAAAAAAGTTTTTAGGAAGACAAGAAAAACAATTTAAAAATTGGAGTAAAAAAAAAATCATTATAAACAAGTACCTTCTTCATCAATGTTCTTATCGTCATAATTTTTTTTTGCAAATACCCAGTCAGAGTAAATTGATCGATCAAGAATTACACCTTTAATTTTGCCAGACTCTAATTTTTTAAGACAATGTAAATATGTCATGAACCTTTGTTTTAATAGGTACAGTTGCATTGGTAGTCCCCATTTTTTGGGATCAGCATAGTATAATTCTAAATATGGATTTTTTGCTGTTGGTTCAAAGAATACTTCATAATCTAAGAGTCTTCCAAGTTCACGGCATAGTGTTGTTTTTCCTGCGGAAATGTTTCCTTCGATAATGATTAATGACATTTTATAATAATTTAGTTTTGTTTAAAATTGTTGTTTTAAAAAAAAATGCTCAAAAATATTCAAAAAATGCTCTTTTTTTGTTTTCAACTAATCCGTTACTTGAAAAAAAGTTAAAGTTGATCAATAGTGTCTAATCTCTTAAATCTGTTGTTGAAAAGAGTCAAAACTTTAAAAAATTTTAAAAGTTTCACGTTAATTTTTTTACAAAAAATTTTTATGAAATTCAAGAAAAAAGATAAATCATCGACAATCAGACTCATGTTGTGTTGAAAGGACGTTGTAGTGATAATAAAAAATGTTAGCTATTTTTATAATTTCGATAGTTATTGATTTTGTATTTCTTGAGAATTTTGCTATTGATGAAGGAAAGACAAGTGTATAAACCAGGAAGCAAATAAGTGTTGTGTTTATGGAAAAAAATTGAAACACAGTTTTTTATAATTGGATACCAAACAGAAAACCTAAACAAAAATTTAATCACAATAAGAATCAAATTAACTTTTGAGGTTAACTCACACTTTTTTGTGATAATTCAAACAAACAAAAAAATTTATTTCCCCTTTTTTAATATCAAAATACAAGAAATTGATTCGTTATTTTATCAAAATCATTTAAAAATTATTTAAATAGACCGTTATCTAAATGATACATGCAGAAGAAAAGTTTATCCTTATTTTAAAATAAAAATCAGTTTTTTTTTTTTGAGAGAAGACCGAAACACTAACTGATCAAATAAATTGAGAATTAACCCACTTTAAATCTGGTTTTGGTTCCCTAAAGTTTCTTTATTAAAAAAAGAGATTCTAAAAATAAAGGATCAAATTTGAAAATTTATCTTAAAAAATAAAGTTACTTTTTGTGAATCAATTAAGAACATCAGAAAAACAAAAAATGGATTATATTTTGTTAAACAAATTATGGGCTTTGGGTAGGAATTATATTGATCACCAAAAAATAAATAGCTAATCTAATCAAAATTTCATTTCTAAAAGGTAGTATTAGAAAAACTACTCAAATGTTGAGTCCTCCATTTTAGCCTTTAATTATCTTATTTTTCTTATATTAATTGATACATACTTTTCATTTTTCAGAAAGGTTTTTGAAGAAAAATCAAATTTAACTTTTTTTCTTTTCTCATTTTTTTTTACAATGACCATTTTGAATATATCTCGTAACAATACGAGTTTTTTTTGTTGGAAAATAAATAAAACTAGTTAATGGACGATTTTTTATATTATTTGCAATTATTTAAATCTGTTTTGTATTTCCAAGAAATTCAAAAAAAAGTGTGGTTAAAGTTATCTTTGAGTGGTCTGTTAACTCTTTTTTGGATATGGAATGTTTTGTGATGAAATACATAGAAATTTTAATAAATTTATTGATCTTTGAAATACGCTTTGTAACAACCAATCTTGGTAAGCTTTGTTTTCACATTTCCTAAATTAACTAAATTGGATGAAAAAATATTGTTCCTTAGTTTAAGGAGATAGATCTAAATGAATTCGAAACGTACACTACATATGATATCATTTTGTCTTCTGTTCAGGTAAAGATCATGATTTATCTAAATATTAAAATATATTATATATTTGGAAAAAAAGATTAATTAGTTTTTTTTTTTTGATTTTTTGATCTCCTTGAAAACCTTACTAAACACACCCCTAGGAATACAATGAGATGGTATTTGTATAAAGATTAAAATCAATTATTATGGGTAAAAATAATTTTTTTTTTGTTTTTGTATTTTTATTTTTTCTCTTTTAAAATATCCAACTTACCATAAAGAATAAATAAAGAGTACTTTTGATTTACCAGAAAATCATTGGATTTTCTCGAGCTATTAGCTTATTTATAATGAAAACCAACTTAAATTAAAAAATAATTGAAGGATATAATCTAATGTGTATTTCTAAATATTGGTAAGTGATATTTTTATAAGAATGGTAAATAAAAAACATCATTATTTGAAAAAATATTTTATTCTTAATCTTTGAATAAAAGATCTTAGAACATTTAACCTGATAAAAAGAGGAAATTTGTAGTGTATTTTCAGAATTCATTCAGAACACACATTATGGATTTATCAAAAGTTCCCCGAGTGGTTAAAATCAGCCCTAATTCTTATAAACCATTTCAAAAAAAACAATTTGCTTTGAACAGGTAAAATATTTAAGTTTTGAAAGGTGAAACAAGTTTCACTCCCAACCTACCCATATTTTTACTTATCTACTTCTTATACAACACACTAAACTTTCTATTTATCACACATACACACACACACACACACACATACACACACACGCACACACACACACACATACACACACATCTGAACTTTTAAATATACACTCTTATTCATCAAATATGGTGCAATTTTTATTTTTTTTAACTCACAACACCATCATGGAAAAATTTTTTCTATAAAACAATTAAACATTTTACTAATTTTTTACTTTTTGATAACCCCACTTATAATAAAAACTATATTTTAATAAAATATCTTGGATCAAAAATTATTTTTGTAGTTATTCTACAACTAAAGTTGGAAAATCCTATTTTTAAGAAAGATTTTTCTCGTTTTTAATCCTCAAAAAGTTGAATATATATATATTTTTTTACAGTTAAGAGGTTTTAATAATTTATTTTTCAAAGGTATTTTAAATTTAATAAATACCCTTCAAATGAGTAACCAATTATTTCACTATTAAAGAAGTATTCATTAAGATAAATTGAAAAAAAATATTTATTTTTTGATTTTTCGTTTAGGTTTTCTTGTGTTTTCTGAAACAAACTGAAACTTTTAATAAAATTTCAGTTTATTCCAAAAATAAAAAAAAAACACCGTTAGGTTTTCTTGAGTTTTCTGTTAATTTTTAAAATAAATAGAGTTTTTAAATAAAAAAGAACCACCCAAAAAAGTTAGGCACTATAAGGCACCCGTATACCACTTTCGTTGGTACTTTTAGTATTTAAAACGATTGAGTAAAAATCGAATTATTTTGTATTTTTCTTTTGAATTCTGGATAAGATTTGACACTCCCAATAATTACCATTAGGAATTTTTTTCTCTATTTCAGTTTTATCAGATGGGTAAAATATTTTCAAAACTATTAGTTATTATCTGTCAAGTAAATATATACAAATTTTATTAAAAGAAAATTCATTGTCACACACATTTAAAAATATTTACCTTAAAATTGAACTTTTTTTTACTCGACTAAAGACTTTTATAAAAGGTTGGTTACCACTTACAGCAATAAATACAATAATTCCATTAATTTTAAGTTCCTGAAAATTTATTAAATTATGAGGAAATTTTATTATTAAAGATGAAATGTTAATAAACATTGTATTTTTGTCTAACTGTTTTTTTTTTTTCACTTTTATTTTTTTTTCAAGACTAGATTTTTTCATTACAATACACATTTTTTTATATAATATGACACGTTTTATTAAAAAAATAAAAAACTTCAAACATTACCCACAAGATTATATATATATATATATATATTGTTCCATATTTTGGTTATTTTGTACCTTTTGTTTGAACCACTATTATGAACCAAAAATTCCTTTTTCTTTTGTAACTATTATTAATTTTTTTTATCAAATAAACACAAGCCACCATTTTCAAAATCTTCCTATTAAAATTGATAATAAACCAATTTATCTCCCCAAAAGAATGGAATTATCATTTTTAAAATAAATTCTTTTTTTTTTATATGAATTTTTAGTAAAAAATTCTGATCTTTTTGGTTTTATTTTTGATCTTGAAAAATAAAAAAAAAAATTTGCAAAATATATGTAATTTCTAATTAATCTCACCAATAACATTTTGAAATAGTTTATTGAGTTTAATATTATTTAAAATTTAACAAAAATAAATCAAATTCAAAACTTTTTTTATAAATAATTTCTCTTGTATTATTTATATTTTATAAAATATATTTCGATTTTTTTTAATTAAAAAAATTGATGAAATCAACTAAAGTTACATAACAATTTTTAATAGTTAATATTAGACAAATTATTGAATAATTGTAAATATTTTCTTTTTTTTTTTAAAAAAAAAAAACAGTTAAAATTATAAACCATTCACTTATTAGAATTATTATTAATTATATTATACACCTTCGAAACAATATTCAATCAAGATGACACGAAAAGAAAAACATGATTATCCCAATTCATAAAAAACCTTTATGTATCTCTATTTTTCACGGAAATGATAAATATACTTTGTTTACAAAACAATTGGATGAAAATTCCATAGATACGCACACTTTAATGAAATATACGTAAGTTTATTATCAAACACTATGAAAAGTTTCAACTTTATATAAAGTATTTTATTTAAATTTTATTAATATTAATAATTCAAAATTTTATCTAGACTTATTTTTATATATAGCATATTTTCAATATTGTATATTTAAGGGGGTCTTATTTTTTTCAAAATAAATTGAAATCTTATTAAGATCTTAAAAATTTATTTTTTTTTTTTTGTAATTTATGTTTCAATTTATGAAATAGATGTTTTAACCTCATTAAAACAATTTATTAATTTGGGTCTATCCTTTTTGAAATCCAAAATTTACATGTTTCCAATCTAAAAATCAAAAAAAGGACAATATATAATTTTGATAACAATTAAGCTAATTCTTGAAAACTGTGAAACACTTTTTCGTTTTATATTGGAAAGAATTGTTTTTTAAGAAACTTTTTTATTCTTTTATTATTGTTTATTATTAATATTTATGTTTAAATCTCAAAAATTAAAACTAATATATATATATATATATATATATATATATATATATATATATATATATATATATATATATATATTATTAAATAAAAGAAAATTGGATAGAAACTTGGCAATAGTTTACCAATTAAAAAGAGATCTATTGAGCAAAAATTATTTGTTGTTTATAGTTTTGCAAAAGTTGTTTTCTGATTTTGAATTAATGAAAAAAAAAAATGTTAAGGAATTATCAAGTTTGAAATTTTTCACTAATAAATTGTTTGGCCTTATTTACTAGAATCATTATAACAAGTAAAATCATTTTTTAGAATAAAAAAACTTCTATAAATTTTGTGGATAAAATTTACTCAATGCACGAAAATCTGCAAAGAAAATTTAATCTTAAAAAGAATCAAATTTTATCTTATAAAAAAAGACAGTTTATAGTAAAAGTTGTAAATACTCTCAAAACTTTAATATTTATAACTAACTTTTAGAAATAAATTGCAATATTTTACAATAGGTTAAATTAATCAATGTTTTTTTTTTTTGGTGTAACATTAGCATATCTCAAAAAGTAAAAAAAAAAACATTTAAACCAATTTTACTAAGAAAAAAGACTTTTTATTGTGCTATAATAATTGGAAAGGTTATACAGAGAAGGGAAATAACTATTTATATGATTAAAAATAAAATGTATTACTAGGTTTTCTTTTTGATAAAAAATGTCAAAAAAAAATGATCTAACAAAAAAATATTCTTTTTTCGATTTCATAGTAGATCAGAATTTTTTGATAGTACTTACACATATACAAAATTTTTAAGTAGAGAATGTCACCAATAAACGATTTGAATTTTTTTGGCATGTTGTAGTAGAGTGGTTATCCGTTAATACTTTATAACTCTAAAATAATTTTTAAAGAATATGAAATAATTTTGCATTGAAATAAAAATCATTATAAACGATTTATAAAACATTTAATTGGGAAGTTAATTTTTTATAATTATTCTTTTTATTTTTTTAATCTCATCAAAAAAAAATCTCACATTTTCCATTTAAGAATTAGTATTAGTCACAATTAAATACAGTTTTTTAAAATAAAGAAAATCAAAATTTTTCTCAATTCTTAGTACATAATGATATTTATCATTCCATTGATTCATAAAATAATAATAATTAAAAATGGATTTTTGGGGGGAAAGGTGGTAATTTTGAATGATTCTAATAATTAAAAAATTAAATTTAAAAACATAAAATGATTTTTAACATAGAAAAATTTATTGATCAACCTGATAAAATTTTGCTATGAAAAAAAAAGAATTTTTTACTGATCCTAACACAATTTTGTTTCAATTAACCTTAAAAAGTAAGAATTCTTTCAATACCAACGTTTTTATTCTTATAATCAACTTTTTAAAACCCATCTGAATATCAAAATTTGATATTTAAAAATTTTCCACATCAATTTGGAATGGTTGTACTATGTTGATTATTTTACAAATAAATAAAATATATTATTTAAAGCAACACCATCCTTCTTTTCCCAAGTGATATTTTATGTTGGGTATGGTATATAAAAAAATTGGTCAAATTGAATTTTTTCGTATTTTTAAAGAGTTTTGTGGTTATTTTCATCTTTCTGGAAATCCTTAATAGTTTTAGGCATTCTGAGCTGAAAAATCAAAAAGATTATTCTGTGATTAGTTGTGTTTTATTACTTAAATATTAAAAAATCAAATTGTTGAAATCATCCATACAAAAAAATTGCCAAATTTTGTTTTAAACATAATTTTAACTACCAAAGTTAAGTGGAAATGTTTTCTACCTTAAAACGAGTTATAAGAGTCTATTTCCTCTCTTTATTATTTTTTTTTAAAAAATCTTAGCCAAAATTCCCATACATACTCAAACCTAATTTAAACTATCTTAACATTCCCGAAAAAAAACTTTTTCCAAATACCCAACAACCAATATATTTCAATAGAATTGATTATTTTGAAAAAATTGTGAATTTGACCAATTATAAAATTTTTTACAAATTTGTAAACAAATAATGTTCCCTTGATTTTAAATCATTCGGGGTTGAATTTTAGAATTGGGATTTTAAATTTTAAAGAATACAAAATTTTGGTTTAAATTTTTATAGGTTTATTTATTTTAGGTTTTTTGGTGAAAATTTTAAATATATTATTTCACTTTTTTGATAAAAGGAAACAAATAACAAAAAATAGTCAAAAAAAAAAAAAAATAGAGTATTCAAAAAAAAATGGAAATAAAGCAATATTCTAACTAATCATATTTTTATCAAACAAACAAAAAGACATTTTTTCCAATAAGAGATAGAAGAAATAAAAAATATCTTCACAAGAATATTTTTTTCAATTTTGAATGAAAAGAAGATAAGGAGAAAAAAAGGTTTTTTTCCTTAAAGAACAAATCCCATAATAATAATTTAGAGAAGGCTATTGATTGCGTTTTGTAGATTGCCACGGAAGCGAATTAAAGCTTTAATATTTAAATCACGGTTAGTAAATCCCATGTTGATCATTGTTTCAAGTTCTTTTGAATAGCGTTGTAAGAAATTTTGGGTTTGTTGTTGTACCCTTCTTTGGCTGTAATTTTGAACGTTTTGAATAACGTTGTTTAAATTTAATTGCTTTTTTGTTTCTTGTGTTTGATTTTGTTTGTTAGATTTGTTCTCCTCTTTGTTTTGGGGTTGCTTAGTATTCTGGGTTTGGGTTTGTGTTTGTTTCGTGTTTTGGGTTTGGTTCAAATTTTGATTACCATTTTGCTGATTATTTTCACCATGCATCTGGTTGTAGGCACCGATCGTATTTCTGACAAACTGTGGGTTCATGATTTTGCGAATAGTGTCTGGGTTTTGAAAGCTTTCTCGTATTTCTGGGTTTTGTTGAACCATATTTCTTAAAAGGGGGTTTTGTTGGATTAGATGATCCAAAAATTCTGGTTTTTGAAGCATTCTTTGTGCGACAGTAAAAAAATTTGGATCGTTCATTAAGGTTAGTATTTGATTAAAGTTGAATTGGTTGTACTCTATAATTATACCAATCGAAATTATCAACAAAAATTAAAGAAAATTAGATTTCAAAAAGATTATTCACAACAAAGAAAAAAAGCCTTACCGTTTTTTTGCCCTAGCCCACCAAATGATTGGCTTTGAAAGGTGTTGGTTGAAGTTTGATTATTTTGTTGTTTTTGTTGTTGTTGTTTTTGCTGTTGTTGTTGTTGTTGTTTGTTTTTTTGGGTTTTGTTCTTTTGAGATCTTTTTCCACTTGATCCTTTTATGAGGTAAAGTAAGCTATTTTCTTTTACATCTATTTATTCAAAAGATTAAACAAAATAAAAAAAAAAAGAAAAAAAATGAAATTTATTTTTGGATTTTTGTTATATGTCTTATTTTGTGGTGTAAAACTTACTGTATTCCTCAAGTTTTTTATGATCAACAAGTACTTGTCCAGCAAAAACAATTCTTTGTAAACTTACTTCAATCTGTATTTTTTTAGTTATTTCTTCCTTGAAATTTTCAACTGTTGCTTGTGGTGAAATATGAATTTCAATTGTTTCTTGTGTGGATTTGATATTTAATTTTATTGTTTCGGTCATTCTTAGATAATTGAGTAAAAATAGGATAAAGTTTTCAAAATGTTTAATAAGTAAATTATTTTATGAATTTGAAATAAATGAAATTGATTGGAAAAAAATACTTTTTTAAGTGCAAAAATTTGATGAATCAACATTTTATTTTATGAAGAGCAGGGGACTGGAATCCAATTAGTGGAATTGGTAAGTTATATTAATAAATCTTTTGGTTTTTTTAAGATTTTTACTCAAAATTTTAAGATTACTTTTTAATATTTTTCCAAAACACCAAGAATAATAAAGTTGGATATTGAACTGATTTAGAGACAAGATGTTAAGGCGCAAAATTGTATGATTGGTGAAATATTGAGAAAGGAAATTCAAAAACAATGAAAATGTCTCAAAAATTAAGTTTTTATGCATTCCAGAATACAGACCTAAAATTGATAAATCATTTATTAAGAGTCAGATCAAAGAACTCGGATAGCGGGACCAATGAGTAGTTCCCAGAATTTGTTCCAACCATGAATAAAAAGAAAAAAATCATTTCCAAATTTAATAGGAGTTAATTTGAATCATTTTGTCAATTGTAAATAGTCTAGAATTCCTTTGGTTTTGAATCCTACATTACCCAATTAATTGAATAAAACTTGACTATCATTTATGAAGAAAACATAAATTTCCGTCTATTTATTTTTTATTTACTTGAGTTTTTGAAAAATAGGAAAAGTGAAGTGAAATTTTCTCCCATTTATTATTTGAAGAACCATATTAAAAAAGCTGTATTTCATGTATATTTAAGGGGAGTAAAATAGAGTGTAATGATCAAAAGAATGTATTCCCACGATTATAATCTGTGTTTCAAAAAATTTTTTTTGTTTTTTTCTTCTTGTTCCAAAGTAAAATCTAATTCATCATTTAATATAAGCCTACATTTAAATCAATTTTGAAGACAAACTCTTTATATTCTTAGTAAATTTTGAAAGTTGTGTTGGGGATTTGTTCAAAATTTATTTTAGTCTTTTAGATTAAAATCAAATTTGTGTGTTTTTGATAAACAAAAATTGACAACTCTATTTTTTGAGATAAATTATCCAATTTGATACTGAATTTTTAAGATTTCTTTTTTAAATAATAGAACTTTAAGAAATCAAAACCAGATTTATTTGAAGGTAACTGACCATTCGTATGCTCATTTCTAATTTAGAGATGTCTAAAAAAGAAATATTGCTGTGAAATTTAAATACACGGATTTGAAATGTTAATCGAAGAAAATTTTGTCAATAAACCTTTTATTCAATTTTGAATAATTCCTTTCATTTGTGGTTTTCAAGTCCTCCATAAAATACAAACACATATTGCAGTGTATCATAAAACAATTCCAATTAAACAAACAATCAGAGGTCCCAAATTACTAGTCCACTTTTTGGAAAACTTTATTTAAAAAAGAAAAAAAGGTAAAGTGAAGTGAAAATGTTTTCCTATTTTCTTCATGATTATCTTTGGGTTTCCTTTTTTTAATTTAAGAAGTTTTACAAAAGAGATGTGTTATCTTTTTGTAACTTTAAATGATTCTTTTTTGAAATAGATCAAATTATTTTTGGAAAATAACAAAGAAAAGATCTGCAATAAATACAACAGTGTTTTGAAAAAAAAAAAAAAAAAAAAAGAAATTTTGTTGAATCGGTTGTTTGTCACCAAAAATTCTAAGAATTATGTTTAGAAAACAAGTTCTGGCCCCTTAATTTCAAAGAACTTAATGTAACAAAGTAATAAAAGAAAACTACAGAAAAATAACAGTTCAACAATAAAAATTCTTTTTGTGATTTCCTATTAATGGTTTTGAAAAATGTATAATTCTTGATCATCGAATTTTCAAATAAACAAGCTAAAAAAAAAAGTTGAAATGATTTACTTTAATCGATCAAATTAAAAAAGAATCTTTGTAAAAAGTCTGAAAAATCTTAAACTAAAGACAGCCGTGGGTAACGTTTTTAGACAAAAAGATTTCTTAAATGACTACTTTTTTTTTTCTCCTTTAAATTTTGCTTTTTGAAAGAAAAACTGAAGAATCATTTTTTTTTTATTTATTTTTTTTTCACATTTAAAAAATTTACACCATCGTCAAATATGCAAAAAGGAACACAAGACAAAATCTGGGGAAACGTTGTTGATGTTTTTGACAATTCTGCGATCCCATCGATGATTGAGAATATTAAAATCCCTGTTGTCTCACCCGAATACGACAAGGAGTTTTTCACAAACGGGCTTATCGACGAGAGCCTCGCTTTCACGCAAAAGTGGATCGAATCCATGAACATTGCAGGACTAACAGCCAAGGTCATCAAGTCTGAAAACGAACCAAGTGTACCATGCCTCTATGTCACCATTGAAGCCTTTAAAAAAACAGAGAATGTGAAAAACATTTTGATGTACGGTCACTTAGATCGGATGCCCGTTGAAAAGGAGAAATGGACTGTGACAGATCCATATGTTGTGAAGATCGTTGACGACAACATGTACGGAAGGGGAGTCTGTGACGACTTGATTGCGATTTACTCATACATCATCCAAATCCAGACACTTCAAAAATTGGGGCTCAAGCACGACAACGTGCATATCTTGATGGAGGTTGAAGAGGAGTCCGAGTCAGAAAACTTGATCCCAATCATCAAGTCCCTGAACTTACCAGAGATCGATTTAGTTGTCATTTTAGATTCCGGCTGCCTTGACTATGAAAGGCTCTGGATCACCACCTCGCTGAGGGGTATTGTCAATGGCGAATTGGAAGTTTCCGTCTTGAAGTCGGGCGTTCATAGCGGCGACGGGACAGGGATCATCCCATCCTCGTTCAGGATCCTGAGAAGCCTCCTTTCACGAGTGGAAGACGTTGAAACCGGCAAGGTCTTGCTCAATGAATTGCAAATAAACATCCCCGAAAAGCGTATCGAGCAGGTGAAAAAGCTTTCCGAATTGCTAGGCAAGGGAGTATACGATCATTTCCCCTGGATCAACCCCAATCTTTCCAAACCATCCACAGAAAATGTTCACAAGCTCTTGTTACAACGCGGGTTCATGAGCGGCATTGAAATTACAGGATGCGAGGGGATCCCAAACTTTGAACGCTCGTCAAATCAACTCCGAGCACAAACACTCGTCAAGGTTTCTTGCCGCCTTCCTCCTTCCATCGACTGGAACGTTGCCGGCGAGGCACTCAAAAAGGAATTCGAGCGGGACCCACCATATGGCGCCAAAATCGAATACAATTTCAAAGGCGCAAACGGTTGGATGGCACAAGACGAAGGCGAAGAACTTTTACAGTCAATGGAAAACAGTTCCCAAAAATTCTTTGGTAACGGCGTCATGATGATGAACGAAGGCGGATCAATCCCTCTCGTAAATGATTTACAGAAAATGTTTAAAAAGGCCAAATTTATCGTCACAGGTGTAGAAGGACCTGGTTGCTCTTGTCATGGACCAGACGAATTGCTTAATTTGCCTTGCGCTAGAAAAGTAACTGCCTGTTTGACTCAAATCATTAGTGAATTTGCTAATTATTAATTTGCTTTTTTTTTTCCTATTTTGAAATTTTAGAAACATTATTTGATCTTTTACTTTTTTACTATTATTGAGAATAAAAATAAAGAAATGCAATAAGTGAATTCAAAAATTACTTAATTCTTAAAAATTATTCACACGTACTTATTTTTTTTTTTTTTTGAAACACTATTTTAATTTTTGAAACTTATCTTAATTTTTGCAACTTGTGAGAAATGGGATATTGAAAACTGGTAAATTCTGAAATTTTGTAAAAAATTTGATTTTTTTTTATTTTTTTTGCAATATTGTGTTAAAAATGTATTCGTTTATCAGAATTGTTTTTTATTTGAATATTTTTTTATTTTTTTTTTCATTTTTTTTTTTTTTTTCATCATTGTTATTACTATTAATTGTATCAAAAAATGGATCAATATTTTCATTCGGATTACCATAAAAATCATAGCAATATTTAAAATAAATCATCAAAATCCCTAAATTCTTAAAAGATGGAAATTAATAATTTAAGCTGTATTTAAGAATATTAACAATTTGAAAAGTTTCATTATTTTTAAAATCTTAAGATGGAAAGTTGAATGTAAATTTTTTTTAATTAATTTTGAAACTAATAGTAAGGGTTTGTTTTTTAAATTTATTTTCAATGATCTTTAATAGATCAAACTAATTTTTATTAAGTTATTTTTATTTTCTTTGTAGTTTAATAGAAAAAAAATTCAGTCTTGTAGATTTTTTAATTAAATCATATGAATGAAAATAATAATTATATTTTATTTTTTTTTAAATCATATCTCACTAAATACATTATCCAGACTCCGATAAAATAATTATATTTTTAAGATTGGACACTTAATTTTGTTCTAATCATTTTTGATTTATTCTTTATGATTGCTTTTGTAAAGTTGAAATTTTTTAGAAAAAAAATCATCAAGAATTAACACCTTTTCAATTTTTTAAGGTTTTTAAAAAAGGGTAAAATGTTGAACGTTTTGAAAAGAATTTCTAATCCAAATAAAAAACATTTGATTTAATAGTCAGGAATCACCACTTAAAAGTTTATCAATAAGAGTTTCGATTTAAATCACCCCCCTTTTTTTTTTTTTTTTGTAAACATTCGATTTTGAATGTTTTACTAATTAAAGTTTATTTATGTTATAGATTTTAGAATAACTCCCTCATAATTAAAACTAAGTAATATTCTATTTTTTCAATATTTATTTGTTTTTAGTTTAAATTATTTCCTAATTAATTCTATCAGGTTATGGTAGATGGGAAATAACCAACAATCAAATTAGAAAAAATTAATATTAATTATATTATGATTTTTTCTTTAAAAAAAAACATTACCATTCTTATAATGACAATAATTGGCCAATACAAATATTTCACTCAAAAACTAGATTAAATCCACTTGTGAAATAAGTTTTAAAAAATAATATATATATATATATATAATAAAATAAGCATTAAAAATTGATTAAATTAAAAAAAAAAAAACAATTTAAATAAATTGAAATTTTTTAAGTATAAATATATATTCTTTGGTATATTTTTTGTTTTTTTTTCTATCCTAAACGAGGACAATAAATAAATTGATATAATGTTTTAACACCCCTTAAAAAAGATCATTATTAAAGGGAAAAATAGGAACTTGATGCATTATAACAGGTATAGACGGCACAAATTAAATTGAAGTTCAGTTTTTGATTTTTTGGTTCTTACAAGATTTTCCATGAAATGGTACTATTTATAGGAGTAGTTACATTTCACTATTTTCAAAAATTTTAATAGTAATAAATATTAACAAAAAAATATTTGTCTATCGTCATGGAATATTGAAAACTGGAAATAAAAATATTGTTCACAAATCTATATTTTTAAAAAATCGAACTAATTAGAGCTGAATATTAAAATATTTAATCTTTGAGAACATTTTTTAAGTGTTAAATTTTTAGTTTTATTAGTTTATCCAATAAATCAGATATTATATTTAACATTACTAAAATTTAGAGAAATAAATGGAACTCTTTATTTATCATGGAAAGTCTAAAAACTTGATTTTTTACAACATTCTATATTTACACCAATGAATGTAAAAAAAATCCTACCAAAATAATTTTTCAAAGACTTTTCTTCTTTATCTTCTTAATGTAGATGAAAATGTGAACAATGTATTGACTTGTGTTTCATCCAATTACTATTTAATATTATTTAACAAAACATTTTTATCCAAATTTTTTTTTTTAAATTAATCAAAAAATAATTTACCATCTGGGCTAAAACAAAAGATAATGTAACAAAGATTAAAGTAAAAGGATTGAATTATTGAAATAAAATAACAATTACAGAAGATTCAACTCAAAGAAAAAGGAAATGTGTTGAAAAAATCAAAAGAATGAAAAAGAATTATTTTGAGTTTTCAATCTAACGTAAAATAAAAAAATACTAAATCAATACAATACATAAAATAAACATATATCTTTGAATGTAAATTTTTTAAAAAAAACCAAATTTCTTTAATTTAATCTAGAATTAAATATATTCATCAAAATTGGAATTAAAATTCATTTTGAAATTACTTTAAATTTACAATTATTTTTTTTCTTTAAACTGTTTTCAAACACAACGTTTTAATTTTATGATTAAAAATTAAAATAAGGGGGGAAGAAATCAATGTTTGGTATATTATAAAGTGGGACAAGAAACAAATTAAGATTTATTTATTTATTTATTCTTAATCACATTTTTTCATTATTCATGAACTGTTCAGAAAATTTTATTTATTTGTGATTAAAAAAAACCAAAAATAATTGTACTTTATGTTTTTTTTTTTTGAAAAAAAAATAGAATAAAATAAAGTAAATTTTAAAAATTATTGTCATCCAACATACTAAATATATATTGGGGTTTTATCAAAAGCGATATAGAGTATCTTATAGATACAAAAAAAAAAAAAAAAAAATTATTTTATAAATATGGGGATATGATGATCGAATTTAAGTAATAAAAACAAATATTTTCTGGAAATGTTTCTATAATAACAATAATCTTAAAGTCTAAATATATAAATGAAAAAAATAAGTTTTCTAAATATTTAAAAAATCAAAATTATTTTTTTTTGATTGTATTAATTAACAAGATACTAAACATATCTTATTATAAAAGCCTAATGAAATTATACAAAAACGCATTTTTAAATTTATAGAAACGAAATGGGGTCTGGGTTAACAAGGAAAATGTAAAAAAGTAGTATATACATTTTATAAATAAAAATAAAAAAAAAACTATTGGTAACACAAAAAAAGTTCACCACTTCACATTCGTTAATATACCAGAAATAAACCGTGATCATTTTTAAATCTCAAATTAATTAAACCGAAAAAAAATATTATTTCGTTATACCAAAATTCAAAAATCAATTTTATTAGACGAACCCATTTTTAACCTATATATATATATATATATATATATATATAATCCTATTAAACCAGTTACAATTAGTTCCGCTAAGAAAATACAAATTTCGAACTAAATTTAATTTATAAAAAATCTAAAAGTATAAAACATTTTTTGGAATTTTTTTTTACCTAGATCATTTATCTAGAATTTGAATTATGAACTTATATTAGAAATTTTCTCTGATCCTCAATTTTTGTTGACAGTTTGTACTTTAAAAACAGAAATGACTGTAACAAATTTAAACAATCTTGATTGAAAATTGGATATTCCAACTTAAATTGTTAAATATCTTGAAAAATAATTTTTGATCCAAGATCTTTTATTAACCAATAGTGTTTATTGCAAGTGAAGTTATCAAAAAGTGTCAATTTAGTCAATATTTCCTTTTTTTTTCAAAAAATTTTTTCATGAATGATTGTTGAGTTCCTATAAAACAGTAAAATGCCCATTTTTTTCATCATTTTTTTCAATCTCCCTTTCCAAAACCCCATGAATTAAAGGTTTCCTGAAATGTAAAAATAATTACTATTTAAACCTAGCCAAATACTTCGTTCAAAAATATAACTTTAGAATATTTCAAATAAGTTAATTTAAAAAAAAAGACAAAAAAAATGACTATTTTTGTTTTTTATCCACGGACTAGGGTTTAAAACACTATTAAACGATTATTTGAATTTTTGAGTAATCTGAGAAATTTGAAATCTTTGAAAAAATTGTTTTAAAATTTCTACTTATTAATTACAATCGAAAGGAAATCATTGGATGAACAAATAATTAAACTAATTAAATTTTGAAAAAAGATCAAAATTATTCAAAAATAAATTGAAAATAATAATTTCTGTTCATATTTTAGTTATTAAAGGAACAAGAAGATTTTTATTTAACATTTTTGACATGCACCTTTAAAAATATTTTATTTGTAAATTCAAATGAATATAACTCAAAGATTGATTAAAAAACTGAAAAATAATATTTTTTTACAAAAAGTACTATTTTAACTAACTTGGTCAGAATATTAATAATTATTTTAAAAGGATAGTTTTGAGTTAATCTTCAGATCACCATAACAGAAAAACAAGAAAAGATCTGTAATATTAATCACAAAAATAGAGATACAATTTCTGAAACAAACTATTAAACTGGTTAATTTATTTTTAACAACACTTTTGAATTCAAAGAAGAAAAAAAAAGTCATATTTCTTATTTGAACAAAATTTGAGAACCATTTTTCTTCAACTTATTTTTCTCTTTTCATTTTTTATGACAGAATTACGTTATCAAATTGTTATTGCTGGCCCTGGTAGTGTAGGAAAATCTGCTATTACACTTCAATTTATTTCACAGCAATTTATCCGTGATTATGGTAATGACTTTCTTTTTTTTTTTTTTCTTTGGAAAAAACTTTTGGCATTAATGTATTCTACCGATTGAATCTGCCTTCTAAAAAACAAATTGTAAATTTTGTATTTTCTTTTTTTACATCAATTCCTTTGACCAAATATCCACACGATCCCAATAAAAAATTAATTTCATTTTCAAATTGGTTTTGCTAAAAACAACACAGATCCTACAATTGAAGGTTTGTAATTTTTCTAATTCACCAATTTGTTCTTTGACTTTCTAATTTTACCAATCAACTTTTTGTAATGGTTTTTTTTCTTGTTCAAATCAAACCCAACCATAACCTCCACAATGAAAAGAATGCTACAAAAAACACATTTATGTTGACAGTGAAGTTGCATATCTTGATATTCTTGTAAGTTTTGCCTTTATTGCTTTTGTTTTTTTTTTTTCTCAATCAGATCGATAATCTTTGTTTTCTTTTCGTTTCACCAAAAACAGAACACAAAACTAACTTTCCTTTCTTTTACACCAAAATTTTTTGTGTTTTTTTTTTCTTTTATTGTTCTTTTGGAATGAACAAATACTTTTGTTTTCTTCTTATTTTTTTTTTTTTTTACTCAAATTAATTCCTTTCTTAATTTGAAAAAAAAACCACCAAAAAGGATACTGCTGGGCAAGAAGAATATTCAAGTTTAAGATCCCATCATTTCCAAAATGGGGATGGCTTTTTGTTAGTTTATTCTGTAGATAATAGAAAGGCCTTTGAAGAAATTGTTGATTTTCACGATGAAATTCTTCGAGCTAAAGACGCTGATTCCTTACCAATCGTTTTACTTGCAAACAAGGTTTTTCTTTGTTCCATTTTTTTTTTATTTTTTTTTATTTTTTTTTCTCTTTTTCCAAACAAAAAAAGAAAAAATTAATGCGGACCAAAATTCATTACAACACCAAGAATCACAAAATTTGTTTAAATTGGGTTGACAAAAAAAATCCCAAACAAAACAAAACAAAACAATCCTTTTCTTTTTCATCAACAAAATTTAAAATTTAATGTTTCTGATAACTTTTTTTTTTTTTCTTTCATCCTTACAATCTCCCATGAACTGGGCATTGTTTCTTAAAATTACAAACCTTTCCAAAGATTGATTTACCAAAAAACAATCATGAAGTTTCAAAAAAAGAAGGAAAAGATCTTGCTGATAGTTATGGATATCCATTTATGGAAACATCTGCCAAAAATGTAATTAATATTGAAGAATCATTTGCAGAATGTGTACGATCAATTAGAAAAGAAAGAGCCGCTCTTGAAAAAGTGACAGGTGGTAAAGGGAAAAAAGGAAAAGGAAAATGCCTTTTGATGTAATAAACTTCAGAATAACACAAAAACCACAACAAATTTTTTTTTTTATTGATTTGTATTGAACAAAATGAAAAAAAAAAAAACTCTTTTTTCTTTATAATAATCAAATCTACAAAAGTCTCATTAAATTCAACCTTTTTTGATTGTTCGAATAAACAAAAATAAACTATTTAATGAATTCTTAAGTTTATTGAATGGATAATATTTATCTTACTTTTTTTTATTAAATTTTTTCAAATAATCTATCATTTTTTTATTTATTTTTATTTTTATTTTTATTCTATCTTTTTCAGTAAAACCAAAAATAAAAATGATCAAGTTTTTAATTAACCTATTTAATAAGTTTATTTTCTGAATTTTCAACAACACACTTTAAATTACAAACTTTTGGAAAAAAGATTCAACTTATAAAGCTATAATTTTCCACTCAAATTCATTAGATTAGAATAATTACTGATTTTATATCAATAAACTTTTGAATGTTGCTATTGCTTAATATGAGAAAAATATTTATTTTACAAATTGGCCCTAAAAATGACTTTAAAATCATTTATTTTGAAATTAAATCAAAATTGAATTTGAAATTTGGATAAAAACAAAATTTTATGTTTTGAAGAATTATTTATCTAAAAACAATCAAAAATCATTTAATTTTTTTTTTTTTATTATTGAAAAGAGGTGATTCAACAAAATTACCACCTTTTTACTCTTAGTATTTTTTTAATCTGAGAAATAAAACAAAAATTTAACAAATTCTTTGGTTTATTTCTCAAATTAAAAAAAACTACCGTTGGCATTTCCAAAATTCAAAAGAATTGAGTAAAATCCGAGATTTTACTCTATTCTTGTAAATTCTGGAAAATTCATTTACCCGATGACATTTTTCATTACTCTAAAGCACTTCCCGAAACTCTAAAAAATTGTGGTTTTTTTATATAAGCTATAATTTAGGTTAACTGATCACCCAAAAATCAGTTAAATTAAGTCTTCCTTCAATTGTTCAAATTTTATAATTTTTTTCCAATAACCACTTTTAATTATTATTTAAAAAAAACCCTGTTAAGAACTTTGAATACAATCAATAATTTTTGTTTACAAAAGATTTCTAATCTTTTTTGTATTTATTCTGATTCATTTGCAAATCTAAAAAATGAAAATTCTATTTTTTTTAAGGTTGTTTGAGAAATTAAAAAGTTGTAATTATTTGATAATTTAAATATTTATCCATAAAATGAGCAACTATTTTCGAATTTTTATGAAACTTTCCAGTTGATCAGAAATGTGGGATTTAATTTTTTTTTATTTTTTTGAAATCTCCTTGTTTCAGATTTGAAATTTATCAGTTTTTAAAGGTGTTTTAAAAATTAAACCCTTATAAAAAAATAAATCTAAATAAAAACCGACACTTCATAAAATTAACTTTGGATAAGAACATGTCAATACAAAATCCCTTTTCTCTTTAAAAATTGTTATTTCTAATTAAATATTTTCATCTTTTGAAAAAATATAAAAACTTAGATTTTTCTTTAATCCTAAAAAAAAATATGTTACTTTTCAAAAAACATTTAGAAATAATAAGTATATAATAGAATATCTTATGATAAAATAGTCAGAGTTTATTTACTTAATTATTATTTTTTTTTATTTAAAAATATATTTTGACAATACCAAAAAAATTATAAACCGATTACGAAAAATTGGTAATCCTGTGAAAATTTCTTTCTTTCAAAGACCCCCCCCCCCCCAACTTTTTTTTTTTTTCAAATTAAAAATATTTTGGATATTTGATCAATGAAAAATCAACAATATGAAGTAATATTAATAATATGCATAAGATAACAGTTAATATCATTATGAAATAAATTAACTAAAACATTCGATTATCTTAAAAATTGAAAAATTAAATTTTAGTTTATCCTTGAGAAAAACGGCACTATTCATTAGTTCTCCTGAAATTAAATATAAAAAGAAAATTACAATATTAATCAATATATCCTTTTCCCACAACACTTTTAACTATTTTTGTACCATTTAAATAACACAAATTAATTAATTATATTTGATTGTATAATAATAATTTTTTTTTTTATCATATCTTATTAAAAAAAAAAAGAAAAAAGAAAAATGTAAAAAAATAATTTTGCTTTTGAAATTATCCAAAATTAATTTTTTCGTCTAATATCAATTTCAACCCGATAACACAAATAATATACTTCTTATAATATTACACATTTGACTAAAATATGGTTTATTAGGATTTATTGATCGATCAATAGAAAATATCAACCAAAAATTATTTGAGTTCTTCTATATTAAATAAACCCAATTAAAACCTAAAATCGAACCATTCAAAAAAAAAAACAGTATGAAAGAAATAAGTTACGTAATAATAAAAGATGAAATGAAAAAAAAAAAATACTAAAAGATGAGAAAATGTATGTATAAATTACAAAATTCAAAATTTATTTCCAATTTGAATGAAATTGTATTACAGCCGTTTCAACTCAGGTGTGAATCGTACTCATTTGTTGAATATTTGGGAAACCTTCCGAGTCAATTTAAAATGTTTTCTCGACCATTCAACCAATGAGTGTGATTCACACCTGAGTTGAAACGGCTGTATTGTATGATTCTTTGGAAAGATTTCACTTTTCCAATAATTTTTAATTCTAGTTTAATATTTTTCAAGGTTAATAGTAAATAAAGCATGTACAAAAGTAATCAATCTCTTAAATATCTCAAAAAATTTATCTCAAAAAGAATCTACTATCTTGAAAAAAAAAAATTCACAATACTAAAAGATCAAAATTCAATTTTTTATAATCTGCTTTATAAAAAAACTGAAAAACAAAAGCCAAAATATAATGATTTTTTAAAAAAATAATAACCAAATTTTATTTTTTAAATTTTAGAATCTTAATTTATTTATTAAAAATAATTGATAAAAAAAAATTTTTTTTTAATAAGAATATAAGTAATAGTAATAATGAATAAGTCCAATTGCAAATAAAATAAAAAAAAAAGCAAAAAAATTGAAATGTTTGTCTTTCAAAAAAATAATGAATTCTTAAATTAATTTTCTTTTAATGATAAAGCGATGGCTGCCCAAGGATGAAGTTCAATTGCCAAATTATTATCTTTGATAGCAATTTGAGGATTCTCTAACAAATTGGATGTGATGATTTTGACATCTGAAGCCGATTCTGGAAGAGGAACATTAATTGAATCTGGGTTTGATAGAGGAGATTGGAAATTAATTAAAACAAGAACCTTTGTTTTTGGAAGGGTATTATATATGATTCCAAAAACGTGAGGCTTTTCATTAAATTCTATTAAATGGTCAAAAGTACCGAGATGAATTTTAGCTTCTTTTCTCACTTGTAAAATATCTTTCACGCGATTCATGAAAGAATTTTTCTCTGATGACTGGCACTTGAGATCACCATATAAGGCAAAGGTTCTTGGGAGGCCGAATGGAGAGGAGTTAACCTTCTTGTCATCCTTAGCTAGCCCTAACAAATCAAAGGTGGGTCTATTGAGCCATCTCCAGTCTGAATCCGAATCGATTTTCTCCTTAACAAAGTTTTCAAATTGTGGTTGCTTTCTGATTTCGTTTAAATTTAAGGGCAGCGATCCTACCAAATCCCAGCCAGAAATTTGAACAACGCCAGGCATCATCGCATTAAATAATAATAAAGCTAAATGGCCCCGACAGATCAATTCTTTATTTTGGATTACCTTTTCCTGCGTGTCAAGTTTTAAGGCAGCTGATAGCAATCCTACGAATGTTGTGCACAGCCCATTGCCCGAAAATAATGAGGCATTGGATAACAGCTTTAAAGGATCGACCAAAGTTTTCACTTCATTTCGTATATTATTTCTTAACTCCTCACCAGTCACCTCTTGGCTTCCATATTGGAATTTGTCTTTGGCGTGCGTCATTAAATGAACTAATTCGTATGTTATTTCATCGTGGTTTTGCATCCCATGGATCAAAGAAATTGGGTTAATCTTATACTCAATAAGCATGCATTTCATCATTAAATATAAAAAGGTACAATCCCCTGATAGAATGGAGTGTTGCAAGGCGGGCCTACTAATGAAGTCATATGACAAATCTGTTGCAAATTCCCCATACGATTTTATTGTTTCAAATGAGTGATTTAATTCCTGGAATGTAAATGCATCAAATTTATGGCTAAGCATGGACAATTTGCTTGTAATTAATAACGACAATGGATGGTTTTCAGACCAACAGGTAATGTCTTCTTCCTTTTCGTTTTCGTTTTCTTTTTCCTTTTCGTTTTCTTCTTTTTTGTTGAGGTGCAATTTTGGTTCGATTCCTAAAAATGGATTTGCGTCTAATCTTAAAAACTTTGCTCCATAAACCGAGACACTTTTAATAATGTCACCAAATAATATTAATTGCGAACTCCCAGTGCAATCTAGCCAATTATACGTTGGTTGCCCAGGCTTGAAATAATGCAAATATACCCATCTCCTGGTAATACCATCAACACCCTTGATTGGCCCCGTTGCGTCCCATCCTGTTTCCTTTGGAAGCGATTCGTCCCGTGATGGGTCGCTAAACATTACTCTTTCCAATTTGCCAGGTATTACCTTGAGTTTGGTTAATTCCTTGACGGAGTTTGGAGACAGGTTTGTTGTTTCCCAAGTCGAGGGAACGTCAGGTAGCAAACCGTAATGGTCTTTGGGAACCTCAATTAAGGTATAGATACCAGGGTACGACTTATAATTCAAGAGCGCTAAATAAAAATCATACCCCCTTGCGCTGTGCCCTGGGATAATGTCACCTGCAATTACCCCCTTATGGCCAAATGCAGTCTTGACCATTTTTTGATATTTTTCAATACTCACTTCTCCAATTTCGTTCTCGTCCAATTGGCTCTTTGTTTTTGGTGTTGTTAAAAAATTTGGCGAAATGTTGTAGCTGATCTGGTCAAAATAGCCATCAACAGAAGCCGTTCGCGTGTATTGGTTCGAGAGCCCACCAGATTCGTTGACAGGACCATGGTGAACAGTGCTAATGCCAAGCGATTCAAATTGCTCCCAAAGCTCTTCCGTTCCAAAAAAGTCAAGCAGAGACATGTCGCCAGTAATCATACTCTCGGGGTATGCGTTGAACCATACAGGATATTGCTCCGTGGCCATTCGGTACCTTGACTCGCCAAATTTTTTTTGATACATTTGGGTTTTTCCCTGTAAGGATCGACACAATTGCTTCGCTTGATATAGCATGGATCTTTTTTTCATCCAGCCTACCCATTTTTTTGTTTGTTCATCCATTTTGTTGAAAGGTTACAAAAATTTTAAAATATTAAAAGAAGAAAAAGAGAAAAAAATGACAATTTTTACAAATTTTTTTTTATTTTTGCAAAAAAGGTTCGAAAGGCTGTTTGTTGAACTTTAAATCGTTAAAACATTTTTTTTTTGAAAAGGTCGGTTTTTTGGATTTAGTGTCCTTTTGTAAAAGCAGCTTTTTTAATCGAAGAAACAAGAAAAAAATTGTTTTTCGAAAATAAATTTAGTTTTAATTTTGATTTTGCTTTTTTTCTCAGAATACAATTCTAAGGTACAACTAATTTGTAATTCAAAAAACCTAAGATATTGTGATTTGTTATGTTTCTGTTGACAAAGTTGGTGTCTAAAGTATTCAATTATTTACCTTGGCTTTTTTCTTCTGTTTTTTATTTCTTAAATTTTCGAAAAGAAAGTCAAAAATAATTAAAGTTTTGGAGTTTTTTGAATATTGAGACAATATATTTTTTGAAATTTTGTTTTCCTGTTGTTCAGACAACTTGTTTAAACTTTCCAAATCTATGGTCTAAATTAAAAACCAAATTTTACTCATCTACATAATGATATTTATCAAAGTTAGTTTATTTTACCATTTTTAAAAATTTTTATTGTAAAAACCTTACTGAAAAAAGAGTTTATTTGAGTGCAAAAGGATTTTTAAACTTTGAAACACAAATATCACTCACCGCTCTCTTTGTGAACATAACCAAAGTAAATCAGAGTTGAATCTTTCATTTTTAAATTTTTTGAAAGTTTTCTTGATGATTATATTTTTGATTATTATTTAATTTTGTGTTTTATCATTAAAATAGTTTATCGGAAATGAGCGAAAACAATCATAGAAAAAAATAAAATAAGGAGACCCGAAAATTGTGTATTTGAAACAACTATTTTCTTTTAGAAGATTGCCCTAAAAAAGTACCCTCGTTCCAAATAAACTTATTGAAATCAAGAATATTCAAAAAAAAATTTATCATTTTATTTTCAAAGATTTGTTTTCTTTATCTTCTTAATTTGGATGAATTCAAAAAAGTCATTACTTTGAATTTCTAGCACCATTACTATTTATAATTATTTCACCAAATATTTTTTACTAATTTACTATTAAAATACTTTTTCAAAAATCCATTGTTATCAAACAAATCCAAATAAGGAATTATATTTCAAAAATTAAAATAAAGGGGTTAAATAATCGAATCTATAAAACAGTTATCAAAAGATTCAACAGAAAGAAAAGAAATCATGATGAAAAATTGAAATTAATTAGTCAGAAATATTTTGAGTTTTGATTTAAATGGAAAATAAATAATTTTACAATCAAATAAATATACCTAATAAATCTTTTTTCTGGAAGAGGAATTGAAAAATATCATATTTTTCATAAAACAAAACTAAATTATTCTTCAAAAATTCTGGCCCAATTTAAAAAATAATGGGAAGTTTTTTCAGGGTTTATTTCATATTCTTCTCACAAAAAGATTACCATTATTTGGATCAGAATCATTTTTTCAAATTTTAAAAATTTTTGTTTTTCTTTTTTTTTTTAATTTTTTTTTTTTGATACTTTTTTTTTGTTTTTTCTTTTTCTTTTTCTTTTTCTTTTTCTTTTTCTTTTTCTTTGATTTTCTTTTTCTTTGTTTTTTTTTGATTTCTTTTTTTTTTCGATTTTTTTTTTGTTTTTCGTTGATTTTTTGTTTTATTTTTTTTTAGCAAAAAATTAAGCAAAAAAAAAAAAAAAGGAGTTTCAAAAATACAAATAATCAGAAAGAAAATTGATAATAAAATGTCTTTTGATTTTCAATTTAATTATCCCCAAAAAATCTTCTTGTTAAACTTTTTTTTAGTTAAAGCTCTTTAATAAAAAATCGTTAATGTTCTTTTCAAAAATTTTTGCTCACTTTTTTAGTTTTTGATTTTATTTTTTTGAGGGTTTATTCTAGTATTCTTCTCAAAACTATATTTTCCTAATTTTTATTTTTTTTTTTGATATTTGAATCAAAATATTTCTTAATCAAAAACTTATCAAAATTCAAGATCACTCCAAGGCAAATTTGAAATAAGTTTTGTTTTCCTCTTACTGAACGGGCACCCCATATAATTTTGAAGGGTATTTATATCATTTTCTGTATCTCTATTACAGCTAAAGTGATCTCGGGTGTTAACTTTAGGATTTTGGATTTCAGAACTTTTACAAGATTAATTTCAAATTTAGCAATTAGAAATTAGTTGAAGACAAACTAAACAAACTTACTAAAATTTTTTGAATATTATCTTTTTATCCTTCTTTAGGGGGGTTATCATCTACTAAGGCAATCCTAAGATTAAAGTATGTTGTTATTAGATGTAAATCTCATTAGTACTCCATGGTTCAAAATGCCTCTCCAAAATCAATTAGTCAAGTAGTAATATTGGTTTATCTCATCAATTAAAAATGATCCTATGTATAAGTAAAAAACCCAATAATTTTTGAAAACAATCTACATTTTTCCACATATTTAAAGGTTGAATTATCAATAATCAAACTTTGAGTTGCAAAATATCTTTCTTAAATTTGTGGCTAAATGTAGATTAATCGCTAAAAAATTCAGTTTTTTGAAAAAATTAAATAATGAATAAATAAAGTTTTTTGTCAAATTATTTCTCAAATCATGGAAATATATTGATGTTAAAAGTAGCTTTATCAAAAGCAAACAAAACTAATCAGTCTTTGTGCTTTTATGTTAATGATTATTGAGTTAATCTTTGAAATTCAAAAATTCAAAAAATAGTAACTTTTGGAAGTTCTAAATCTAAATTATTAAATACCGGAATACTATTTTGAGTTTATATTTTTAGATTTGGAAAAGTAATTAAAAAAATAATTTCTAAAAAGAACTTTTTTAATTAGTGATCGTTGGTCAAAAATGTAATAATTTATTGTACAAAAATATTAATTAATAGATTTTTTAATGCTATTTGAGGAATGGCGCACTAATAACTTTTACACCCAATTACAACACACTTTAATTATCAATAAATCTAAGATAACACTAATCCCTTAAAGTTAATAATTCATTTTGTAAATTCTCAAAGAATATGCTCCCAAGAAAAAATATGGGAAATCCTTTCACATTTTTCAAGTAACAAAAGTGATTCTTTTCCTCACAAACAATCAAAATAGGATTTAAAGAACATACCCTTTAAATCAACCATTGTTCTTTTATAATTTATTTTTTTGATAGTATTAAAACACACTCCTACCTCATAAGTATTGATACCTGAATTTTTATCTTGTAAAATTTAAAGTTTTGACACAATTTTTTTCCACTTTCTTTTATCAAAAAATAACTCACAAACAATATACACAACAATTGAATTTTTGTTCCCATCCACTACAACAACAAACGGATTTTAATTTTTTCTTTTAAAAGCAATCAAAATCAAAAAAACAAACTCTCAAAAGAAAAAAAATCAAAAAAAAACAAAGCCCAAGAAATTATTCTACCAACCATTTTTTAATTCTTTTTTTTTAAGTGTTCATTTTGAGATCCCCTGTTTTCCAATTTCAGACTACACTACTACACCGAATTAAAGTAATATTATGACTCAAATTTTTATTTAAAACAATTCAAAAGTACTCAAAAAATACAAAAGATTAAGATTACTAAAAAAACGATAACAAGAAACCATAGGAGGAAAGAATTTACTTTAATACTCAACCACAATGGACTCATACTTTTATGCAAAAGTTTAATTTGATTGTTATTTACCTTCCATGTAATTGTGTACTAAAAAGAAACAGGAATATTAAATTGGTGTTTGGAAATCAAGCAAAAAAAAAACATAAACAATTCAGAAAGTTTCTCGAAAACAGAAATTTAATCACTTTTTCAACACCTTACAAAAAGAAATTCAAGTTTTCATTTTTTTCTCTTTTTATCCTTTTTTTTTTTAAAATTTTTCATCAGAAAATCAATGTCAAAAAAAGAAGAAACAACAGAAAGTGAAAAGACTAAAGTCAAGTCTAGCCCAGCGAATGCATTTCAAAAGTATTTTGTCGACGAATTACAATCCACTGTAACAAAGGAAACGATTAAATTCAATGAAGAAGAAATCACGAATGTTACAAAATTAACAAAACGAATCCATAATTTTTTCAAAGTGCCATATAATTTTGAACTCTCGATCTCGTATGGGATCTTGTTAGTCTTGGACATTTTTTTCCACTACGTTGTTATTTATCCAATTAAGAATCTTGTTTCTGTTTATCACAAATATCTTAAAAAGAACAAAATTAGTGAACAAAAAATGGTTGACTTAATTGTCTTTTGCATCTGTTTGTTTATTTTGTTCGTTGTGTCTCAGATCAATTTTTATTCCTTATTGGAAGGCATTCAGGAATCGCAGATGAAATTAATGTTTCTGTACAATGCGTTAGAATTATTAGATGGAGTGTTCACCCCATTTTCACTCCAAGCATTGAATTCCCTAAGCCTGACCATTTATGAGCACAATAAGCAAAATGAAGAGAAAAAGTTTTTCAATAAGAAAATGATAATTGAAATAATAATTACGACATTCGTTTTATTAACGCACACGTGCATACTGTTTACCAGCGCTGTCATGGTTGGGATCAGTTTAACCTCAAGAAAGCTTTCCATGATCTCTTTTTTATTACGTAACAATTGGATCGAGTTCAAGCAGACCATTATGAAAAGCCACACACAAAACTCAATGAGAAACATTTTTCGAGACGACTGCTTTGAAAGGGTCAAATTATATTTGTTTGCATATTCTGTAATTGCAGAAGACATTGGGGGCCCAGAATTTAACATTAATGATGATCAAAGATCTACTTTAAAATGGTTAATTATTGCCGAATTTATTGTTGATTGGTCAAAAAACGCCTTTGTTGTGAAAAATAATGAAATCTCTCCAAAAATTTTTAAATCCTTTCGAAACGAATTAGCACAAATGGCTTGGGTTTCCCATAACCAGGAAACAGAAAACGCTTACACAGACACAATGCAGAAGGAAATGGGCTTCGTTATGATACCAAGTATACTTTTATTTTTTAAATCCACAATCACTGCCCTTTGGAACAATTATGCTTTCTTTACGTTTTGTTTTTATTTATTTGCATTTTTCTTATTGCAGTCATTAATTGCTATTATAATTAAATTTATTCATTTGTTTTTTATGAAAAGGTTTTCCAAAATTCAAAAAACACAAGAAGAAATCAGCCAGAAAAAAGATAATTAAGATCAGAATACAAATAGAGAATTTAATAAATTCTTAAATTTAAATATATGACTTATGAATTCAAAAATTATAAACAAACACTTTCTTCTTAAATGATATAAGCCAATGACTAAATATGAAAATATTATTCTTTTTCTATTTATCATAATTTATGCAATAAATGAAACATATTTAAATTTTATTATGATCCTCAGTTTTTCTTTTTATTTTTGTATTTTTCTTCTCCGTTATTTCTTCCTAATTGTTATTAAATATTCACAATTGTTTTTAATATCTTTGTAATTAAAAATAAAAACAATGAAATACTGGTATTTGAATAATAAATTGGTAAAAATTTCACTTCATTTCCATTTTCCTTTTAACTTTCCTTTACAAATAAAGTTTTCAAAGAATAGTTTGGATTTTTACTGATTAATATTTATTGGTTGTTTCTTTTTTATTTCATAGATATTAAGCAAACTCAGAAGTCTAAATGATACGAAAAATTATTTCTGACGATGAAAAAGGATAAGGTCAGCTGAAATTTTGTAACATTTATTTTCCAAATATCAATCTATTTTTTCATTTGATTATATAGATCAATAGAGTATATTTTGTGAAATCGGTATTTATTTAGTTTTTTTAGATGAAAAATTTCTTTTTATTAAAATATTTGCAATATTTAACTTCAATTTAGGAGTACAGAAATAAATTTAATATTTTTCTTTTCGAAATTAAAAATATTTTTCAAATTTTTGTTGATGAGATAATCAACTAAAATTTATTTTTTTTTAAACAGTTAAAACAGTTAAAAGAATTACAATAATACAATTTCATTCAAATTGGAAATAATTTTGATTTTTGTAAAATATCAAAATCATTTTTTCATCTTTTAGAGTTTTTTTGTTTTTATTTTTTGAATTACGTTACTTGTTTCCTTCGATCGAAATTTTTTTTAAAAAAATTGATATTAGGTTAAAGTTGGGTTCTTCAAAACAGAAGAACTCAGATAAAATTAACTATAAGTATATGTTCCTTTGAGCTATCAATAACTGTTAATAGAATTTGTACAAATTTATCAATACATTTTTTAGTTTTGCCCATCTGCAAAATTTTTAACTAACCGATAATTTATTAGTATTAATAATTATTGATTTTTAGTTCTGTGGGTATTGTAATTGATAAACAATTGTTAACATTTTAATTTAATCTATGGTTGTAATTTGGTATTTCTTCCAGAATTGATTAAATAAGATTTTTTTTTCAAGACTTGAAAATTGGTGTGTTAAAAATTTTGAATTGGAGTTTAATCCACTAAAAAAAAAAAAAAAAAGAGTATGTAAGAAAGATTTTTAAAACTTGAAAAAGAAAATTCAAGAAATTGTTTGAATCAAGATATAATTCTCACTAGTTTATTTTACCTTTCAATTTCTTTTAATTATCTATGTTCTATCTTATTTTTTTTTCCTTCACTTTTTTCTATTTTTTTGTGTTTGTAAGATTCTTTATTTTTAACTTTATGACTATTATAAATTTAAAAAAATTTTTTAGGGTCAAGTACAAAGAAAAATAGTCAAAATGTTCTTAAATGTTGTTTTTTCTTGTAAATTCAAAAAAAAAAAAAAATTATTAATCATTAAAAACTTTGGATGTAATTTATTTTGAAAATTAGATGAAATATTTTTTTAGAAATTATTTTTTTTAAAAGTATGAGTTTTTATTCTAAAAAGAAACTGAATGACTTAATATAAATATATATCATAAAAAAAGTGAAATAGAAATGATTTTAATGTTAAATAAGACTTAAAATTATCTAGTTTTTAGATAAAAAAATAAATAAAAAAGAAAAGAAAAGAAAAGAAAACGAAACAGGTAATAGAAATTTAATAGTATTTAAATATAATTAAGATTATAATTAAATAAAATAATTAATTTCTATTTTCAAAAAAACAAGAATAAAAAAAAAAAAAATAGAATTTTAAGTGTTTGTTTTTTTTTTTAATCAGATTCAGAATTAGATTTTTCTTCTGATTGAGATTTTTCTTCTGATTGAGATTGTGATTGAGATTGAGATTGTGAACCACTTTCAGATTTTTCTGATAATTCCAATTGATTGTCATTTTTTGAATCATCATCCAAATCATCTTCAAGATCAGAAACCTCATCAACAAATTGTGTATGACCGGCCATTGCACTACGTTTTGAATCGGATGGTAATAAAGCATAGGCATAAAACAAGACATATGCATTATAAATTGTAAAAGTGGCCATGAATTCCATTGCGGTGTTTCTTAAAGAACTAATGAAATTACCACCAATTGCAATTATCGTAAAAATGAAAGTAAAAAGTGATAAGAAAAAGAAGAAATAAAATCTTTTTTTGTGACCAAGTTGCTTGACTGTTTGGAATGCTCGGATGGTTGCATAAATTATCCATAAGAAAAAGAAAATAAAAACAATTAAATTCAAAATTCTAACTGCTAAAAAGCCATTGACATCATTAATTGTTTCATATTGTGGATCATCAATTTCATGTACTTGATTCCAGATAAACATGATTACATATGTGATAAAAAAGAAAGCTAATGGGATCATTTTTGGGAAATAAAATTTCCAAAATCTTCTTTCATGTTTGTGCTATTTAAAATTAGATGAAAAAAAGGAGAATTTTGATTGATTTTTTTTTTATTTATTCCAAATTACAAAAATATAAAATAATAAAAAAAATTTTAATGTTTTTTCTCTTTTAAAACAATAATTTAGGAATTTTATTTTTTATTTGATTTTTTCAAAAGCAAACATTCTTATTAAGAAATTTGCAATAGAAATTAATTATAATTATCAAAAGTTTTTTATTTCTCGTCATTAATCATGCTTAGCAATTATAAAAAAATTTTTAATATTTTTTAAAAAGTATGAGTTTTTGAGAAATTGATTCTTATTTCATTTATTTAAATCACAACTATCATTTACATTATCTTTATAATTTTTAGTCTTGTATTTTATTCAAGTTTCATTCAAAAATTTCCAATTTTTTAATCATTACATTTCTTGTTTTTTTTTTTTGGATTCCTTGAAAAAAAAAAATAAGAATTTTATTTTGTTTAATAAAAAAAATATATAGTAGTGAAAAAAATACCGGACTTGAAAATAACCCCTGACAAGATTTTTAATTGTGAATATTTAATTATTAAAAGTAAGTTCATAAACTGACTATTATAATCTTAAATACCTACATATATATATATACCGGTATACACATGTATGTATGTATGTATGTATGTATGTATTCAATTGGAATCTATGAGTGGTCAACATTATTCTGGTCGATATAATTTGTTTTGAAATGAATTCAAGAAAAATATTTAGAAATAAAAATAAATTCTAATTCTTTTGGAAATCCAAAATAAAAATAAAAAATAATAAGAAAAAATTCAAAATAAAATAGTTACATAACGAAGTCCATCAATAATTACAAGCCAGAAACCCATAATAAAAATGAAAAAAAATGCGACAAAGAAAGAATCAATAACAACTGGAAAGTCACCACCTGATAAAATTCTTAAAGGATAAAGTGGGTTGTTAAAGAGAAGAAGTAATAAGAGACAATATGCGATTAATTTTTGCTCAATTGTGAAAGATGAAAATGGAACGTGTTTAACTTGACGAACATAATAAGCCATAACTAAACAATTTATAATTACAAAAGTGTATCTAAAAAATAATTCAAAGTTCGACATCGATTTATTGACAAAAAAGAACTATTTAAAATATTAATTTTATTTGTTCAGAAGAATAATAATAATAAAAATATAACGTTAATAAAATAAGAATATAACATATATTATTAAGAAGATAGGAATTAAATATAATTTAATAATTAATAAATAAAATTATTTATTTAATCTTTTTGTTAAAGATTTGAAAAATAGTTTTTTTTTTTTTTTTTTTTAATAAAAGAAATGTTTGTAAAGCACATCTAAGGATTTAAAAATAAAATTTTCAACGATTTTATTTTTTTGTTAAATGATTTAAAAAAAAAAAAAAAAAAAAGATTGATTTTTATGGGTACATTTTTGTTTTTGTACATTTCAGATAGATTTCAAAGAATTTTGAAGATTAATTTTTTAATTACTAATAAATTCATAACTAGAATTTATTATTTGGATTTTTTTTTGTTTCTCCAATCTTATGAGCACGACAATAATAAAATTTAAATTTATTAAAAATATCATCTATCAAGAATATTATATTGCTTGATTTCTCATTCTCGTTCAAATAACTTCATTTATTTCTATCTGATAAGAAATGATAATTTCTTCATTTAAACAAAAAATGCCTTAGATTAATCAAAAATATGATTACATTGTATCAATATTTTAATAATTCTTTAAGTTTCAATATTTCTGTTTTTGAATTTTTTTTAAACAAAATTGAAAAAAAAAAAAAAAAAAAAAGAATGCTATTTTTTTGCCTTTTGTTAAAATTTTAATTATGTGGATTTTCTTTAATTTAAATAATGAAAATTTGTTTTGTAATTTAATTAAAAACCGTTTTTTTTATCGAACCATCTTATGGGCTTTTAAAATTAACAAATCAATTTTTAAAAACTAAAAAAAAAAAAAATATATATCACTTTTTTTCTTTTTTTTTATTAATTCATATTTTCGATGCATAGTGATAATTGTCTAAATTTTATATGAACATTTTCGTTTGATAATTTCATAATTAAAAAACACAGAATAGTTTCAAATAATTTTTATTTGTGACTGATGTTTTTGAAATTACCATAATGATCATTTTAAAAGTTTATAAAAAAAAAAGTTTTCAAAAGGTATCTATAAAACAGTCAACAAACTTAATCGAGATATTTTCAGGATTATATATTTGAACACTATTTATATACATTTTAGTTTTTTCCTTTTCCATTATTTTTAAGAAATAGCGCTATTTTAAATCTTAAATTGAAGTTTTTGAGTTATTTCAAAACAAAAAGATTTGTTTAAAATGCACACCTTCTCATGTAATCTATTTTTTAGTTGGTTTTTACTTTGATTAATTTCATCGATTTGTCATGTACACATTTCGAAAAAGTAAATTTTAAATTCAAAAAAATTTTTGTGAAAGTGTGCCAGTTTTTCAAAAACAAATTATGTTTCTTGTTTTCAGATGAAATTCAGAAAAGAGATTTTATTTTTATAAAAAGAAACTTATATTAAAAAAAAAAAAAAAAAAAAAAATTTGATAGTTCTTTTTGTTTATCCTGTCATTTTCCTATTAATAAATGAACAATTATCCTGTTATTTTTCCAATTAATAAAGGGGAATTTATATTTCAAGTTCCTCAAATATTTTACTAATTATTATCAAAAATAATGCAAAGATCATCATAAAATCAATTGAAAATGAAAATTCAAGAGATTTAATTTGCCTCTTCTTTATTAAACTTTCAGATAAATTTTTAAATAGGGCAACCTGATTTAATCAGTAAAATAAAATTTTTAGATTTAATTTCGCTCTCCTTTTTGAATAATTGAGATAAAATCTGAATTTTTTTAATTCTATTTTAACATTAATTTACAGTATTTAATAAATGTTTTTAGAAATAAGTGATTAAATTAAGGAAAGAAGAAGTCTCTATTTATTCAGAGCTAATGAAAATTGAAAAAAATTTAATTATTGGAAGTTGAATTTATTTTTATTTGAATTTATCATTAAAATCAAAATTGGGAAATTTTCGCTAATTTCTCAAGTAAAGAATCGGTTTTTTTTTTTAGTCATTTTGTCAAATACTTGATGAAATATTTCTTGTCAATTTTTCATATCATTAATTTTTGTGACTCTTTAGAGTTATTTAATAGGGTACGAAATCATTGTTTTTGTGTTGGATTGGATATCAATGTTTTTCCACTTTGTTAAGCCAAATATTCAATTTTTTATAATTCATTTAAATAGGAAAAAAAAATATTTGGCTTTTCTTTTCGGAATTTTTAATAAAAAAAAGAATAAGAAAAAGAAGAATCATTTTTAATTGTTGGTAAATTTAATCAATTTTTGAGCCCAACCTCTTTCTTAAAATAACTTATTAGTGTTTTCCGTTGGTTTTGGGTTCAAATAAATAAGCGCATTATACCCATGTTCTGGGTTGTATTAAAAACTTTTTTGTCACAGTTTTTCGAAAACTTCTTTAATAAAAAAAATTTTCTCTTTATTTATTAATAGATTTTAAACTTTAAAGACTCTTGTATTTTAATTCTATTCCAAATTACTCATGTTAGATCTATTTTATTTCAATTTTGTTTTTTGTAATAAAAATTCTTTTTAATAATGGAAAATAATTAAGCAATCCCAAATAAAATTTTTCTGAAATTGATGAATGTTAGGTGAACGAAATAAAGTTTTTGTGATTTTGTTTTTTGATTTCCTTCCTCCAAAAATACATTTAACCGTTCTGGAAAAAAAGTGAAACAGGGAAAAAAAAAAGTGAAACCAGGTTTTTAATTGGGAACATTAATAGAACCTGAAAATCCAAAGTAAGATCAATTAATAGAAGAATAAATATATAAATAAAGACGAAATGAAGGATTTAACACAATGAAAGAGTTTTTAATACTATCTTTTGGTCTAGGTTTTTCTTTGGAAGATTGATCAATTATTAAAAAAATGTTCAAAAAATTGACTATTTTTGCGGATCTCCAAAACCACAACAACAATTTCGATATGAAAGTAGATCCAAATTGTGTTTGTTGGTTTGATTGAAAATAATATAATGGATTATTATTTGAAGTTAATTGGTTTCTTCTTTAAATTGATTTTACTTTTCGTTTTCAGGTTCTATTAATGTTCCCAATGAAAAACCTGGTTTCACTTTTTTTTTTCCCTGTTTCACTTTTTTTCGACAATGGTAATATAAAAATAAATTATTAAATTCGTTTTACAAAAGCGTGGCAAAAAAAAGTTTTTTAATAACATTCTAAAAATAGATCTCTTCAAGTTTGTTGGCTATTTTAAAGGTTCCTTTTGAAAACTTTTTTGTATTGCTTTTTGAAAAAATACAAAACCTCAATAAAATCTTTATTCAAATAAACAAATGGTGGCAAAAAGAATAATTGAATCACTCACCGATAAATTTTGTATCGAAAAAGTCTTGTAATTTTTCGAAATAACTTTCTTTTTGGTGAAGTATTTCAATTAAAAAAAGAAAAAATAAAAAAGAAAAAAAAGAAAAAATAAATAAAGAAAAAAAAAAAAAGTCAAACATTAACAAAAAGTGTTGAAAAATAATTTTCGGATGTATCGCTAGTGATTTTCATTGTAACATGATAATTTTCATAATGCAAAAATGGTTCATAAACCACAGTGTGTGTTGTGCAATTTTTTTTTGCCTATTAGGGAAAAGTAATAGAAAAGATGAAAAAAAAGTTTTTCAAAATATGGGAGAAGGATAATTTTTGAGTTTGACTTTTGGAAATTGTTCTTTTAAATTCAATTTCATAAAGAGTTTTTATGAAGGTTTTAAAGAGAGAAAAATTTAAATTTATTTTTTTTTGATTGAGTGAACCAATTCTTGGTTATTCAAAGAAAAAAACAAAAAAAAAAAAAAAAGTTAAATCAAAAAAAAAAAAAAGAAAGTTGATTATCGAATCTAAAAAGTTAATTAATGAACTGAAAGGTGATTCGGTGTTCAATAAAAATGGTTTGGTTGAACCAAAATAGGATATTTGTTCAAATTTTTTTAATTTTTAGAAACAGTAACATTGAGGAAAGTAAGGAAAAAAAAGAAAAACAAAAAAAATAAATAAATAAAAAAAAAAAAAATATATTACATCGCACTCAACTGTTCTTTTATGTTCGGTTGAAGAAATGAATGGGTAGTCAACACCGTTTTCATATTTGTCCCGATTATTCGTACCTCGTAGGGTGACTTCAAAAAAAGCTTGTGTTTCGACACCCTCATCAAGATCATTTAAAAAAAAGACGTCAATATACAGGAATTGGTTAAGTCTATTGAGTGAGACAATCCCAAAATCAAATTCAGCCGTGCCATTATTGAATTTAAAGTCCATTTCACGTTTTTTATAGACCTCTGGTCCAATACCTCCGCAAATTAATCCTATGACTACAAAGGCTAACCAACAAATAAAAAAGATAGAAAACTGCTTTCTACCCCAAGTTGAAACCTTCATTGGGCTTTCTTCTGATTGCATGTTTGGATTTTTAAATAAATAAAAAAAAAAAAGAGAAAAAATAATAAGTAAAAAATGTAAGAAAGTAATTTTTTTTTACAAAAGATGAAGAATTTTTTTTGAGAGAAAAATAGTGATTTGCATGATTTTTCAAAACGCGTTTATAAAAGCACAGAGAATTAATCTGGTCAACAAATTCTTTTTGAGTTCGCTAGAATTTTGTCACGAAAAAATCACCAAAAGGAATAACACACAAAATCCAAAAGTCTTATTTCAAGTAAGACAAATTGTCAAGAAAATATTTTGTTGTTCTCAAGAAAATTGAAACAAAACTTTTACTTTTTTCTTTTCTCTTTTTTCCAAAATTTGATTAAAAAAAATTTTAATTTCCTATTTTTCTTAACAGAAAGATAATTATGGAGAGTAGAAAGGTAACCTTTGTAACAATTTTGTTTTAGATTTTGTAAAAACAAAAGAAACAAAGTTTTTGCGAATCAATAGTATCAAAATTAAATTGTGTTTTTATTCTTTGTATTAAAAAAAAATGTCAACAACTTTTGTATTATGATTTCCTTTATACAAAAGGGAAACTTATTTTTAACAAATTTTTAATCCTCTTCCAAAAAAAACATTTTTAATTAAAAATAAAATTGACCTGATTAAAAATTTATACCAAATCTGTAAAAAGAAGTGAAATTAAAACTAGAAAGGTAGTCATTTCTCATTTTTTTTTTGAAGTTCAAGGTGTTTTTCAAACTTTAATTAACCAAATATCCGAGAAGGTGAAAAAAAGTTCATTACTTTACTAATTTAAGGGGTAGTAATCCATAAAAAATCTTGAATATTAATTTACTAATTTAAAATTTTAGATTATGGCTTTTTTTCAACTATTCAAGATCTCTATCATATTTTTCATATACCTACTTAATAAATATCATAAAAAATGAATCTCATCAACAATTGGATATCAGAAACTGCATTTTGCTTAAAGGGAAAATTGTCACCAAAAATGAAAAATTCACCTTTTTTTTTAAGAATAATTTTTAGTACAATTGTTTAGAAATAAGAGGATAATAAAATTCAAATTATAGTTGACAATCAGAAAGAAATTTCTTAATATATCATAAATTTTCGAAAAAATAAAAGGTTAAAAAAATATTTGGTTCCCTTTTATTGGAATGTCTTTTTCAAAATTTCTCAATTTCTTTGGAAAATTAAAATTGTTGATGAGAAGATTTTTTAATCAGTAAATGTATTCATTTTAAAAAGAATATATAAAGCTGGATTTTCTGAAAGTTAATTTGGAGTTATTATTATTTTTTTTTTCAAATTGACTTTTATTTAAAAAAAAAAAACGGAAAAGAAAACATTTCTTGACTAAATTCGAAAAAATGATTCTATTAAAAAAATTGAAAATTTATTTTGATAAGAATATTAGATTAAAACCCTAGAATATGCACTACCATGTGAATAAAACTAGATATTATTGACATGGAAAGATTTTAAATTTTCTCTAAACCCAATTTCTAAATGATACCGCACATGGAATAATAAATTGATTCATCTATATTCCTTTACATTAAATGACAACTGATTATTAATTCTGGTGAACAATTCAATTTTAAATTCTTCTAAACAGATATAAAAATCTCTTATTTTAAAAATTCAAAAAAAAAAAAAATAAGTCAAAACTAAAAAAAAAAAATACAAATTATTTTTGGAATAAGAATTACTGCTTTTCTACCATAGATCTATTCCCAAAAGGTCCGATAAGAAGATTTTGGGTAAATCAATTTTTTTCCTTATAAACTCTACACAAATGAAACACTTTATATAAATTCTTTCAAGACCTTTTCCAAACTTTCCGACTGACAGTCTGAAAGATAACAGTTTCTGGAATTCTTGCATATTTTTTTAAATTTCAAATAATTGATTCAAACTTTTATAAGACCAAAAAAAGGGTAAAAAAAAAATAAAAAAAGATAAATTTTGAAATTTAATTGAAAATTTTGAATAATATCTAAAAAAAAACATTTATGGAATTTTCAAAATCAGAAACTATTTTTTATGAAAACTTTAAAGCCAAAAGTTGTTTAAATTGACAGATTTTAAAAGTTTGAATTATAAAAAAAATTGAATTGAAAGTTTTTGAATTGTGATCTAAAAATTTCTATTCAAAATTTGGAACAATATCAAAAAAACAACCACTGTTGCCTAGAAAAAAAAGCGACCACAATTTTTGTCCTGTTTTTGTGGTGTTTGAAATTATATATCTTATTTTTTTTTTCATTTTTCTTTATTTATTCAAAGACTTTTTTTTTTATTTAGACTTCTTAAAAAATAAGGATCAAAAAAAAAAAGAAATATAAAGAAAAAAGAAAAACAAAAATTTGACAAAATTAGAAAAAAAGATTCTGATCTAGAAGTTTGTAATATTTTGTGAGTTTGAATATCTTATAAAACTACAAAAACACACCTTGGTACATCGCAAAACAATTAAAACCTTTTAAAAAAACAACACACATCTTTGAAAACCCTATATGTATAAGAAAAAAAAGAGTAATAGAATAGTGTTGAATTTTTACTCTATTTATTATCCAATACATTTAATAACAAATCTAACAATTATTTTACTACATGTTTTCAATGTAAAAATGAATAAACAATAGTATTACTATAAGACTAGATTTCTTATAAAAGACACTTTAAAAACTAATTATTGTTTTCAAAAAGTCTAGTTTATTTTTATTCTTTTTGAACAATTTTTATTTATACACATTTTCTCACTGTTTCTAAAAATAAAAAAAGCAACTAATATTATTTTATTTAATGAAAAAAGAAGAGATTTTATCCATGTAAGAGATAATATAAAAATACTCTTTATCAACCAAACGGTCAAATATTTCAAATACATTGATAAAAAATATACACACTTTCAATAAAAAACTATAATAATAATTTTAAAGTTGAAAAAAATAATTAATTTCTTCAAAAAGTCTTTTACTAATTAATTTTTATGTTCTTTGTGAAAAAAAAAAATAACCTAGAAAAACTGATGAAACAATTGATTAAAAACCCGAAAAAAAATAATAATAATAACTTATAAAATTATAAAAGACCTATTAATTTGATCATTTAAAAATAAAAATTAGCAAAACACTGTTTATCATTTTCGTGAACCCTTTATAACAACAAAAATACAAAAAAAATCATTATATTAAACGCTTTTATTTCTCTAAATATTTGCAATTATAACACCAATAAACATATATAAAATCAAATAAAAAACAATAAATGCCACAGAATAACAACCCTTTAAAAATAAAACCCCATTACTAAATTTATAATAATTGGAAATATTATATTATCTATGTATTTAGAAAAGTGAACTATGAAATAAAATTTATTATAATACAATAAAAAAAGCGAAGAAGAAAAATAATTAAAATATACAAATAAAATAAAAATAAATACATTTACCTTAACAAATTAAAAACTTATACATTGTAATTTTATTTTGCATTTTTTAACACAATTGTTAAAAATCTTTAATTATTCTCAATTCTTTTGTATTTTGGAATGTTGATGTTATATTTTTTAAATTTCTTAAAAAAATAAAATGCCATTAGAATTTACCAAAATTATTATTTATTCTGAAATTTTATGAATTTTCTGAATAAAAAAAGAAAATCCCAAGAAAACTACCATTAATCTTTTGAAAATTAAAAAGAATATATAAAAATATCTGATTATACTCAATTCTTTTGAAACTGGAAACTTTTAGACACTCTAACAAACTTGGCGACACCACGACCAGCTAGAAAATATACAAACCACCATAAAACATTCTCATAAATAAATAAATAAAACCATAATCTGTGATTCCAAAAATTGCTTTTATTTTGTCATTGGGTTTTTTTTTTACTCAAAAAGAATAGATCAAAATCTTTAATTTTGCTCAGTCCTTCTAAATCAAAAAAAAAAAAAATTAAACACCATCTTAAAGAAGTCGGACAGTAGCACCCAAATTAAATATATACCCTTTAAGTGTTATTTATTTTTTTATAAAAGAAGTGAATTTTTTTTTATTTAAAAATTTTAATTTGGAGAATATAAAAAAACTTTTTTCTTATTAAAAAGTATAAAAATAATTGAAAAGCTAAATAAATTGCAAAAATAAAAAATATTAATCTTCCCAATAGCAATATATATATATATATATATATATATATATTTCTAACTTCAGACTAACTATTTTAAAGTAAATATGATTTCTTTCTGTTTTGTCAAAATATATAGTTAACTATTATTCGAATATCATCTAAAAAAAAAAAAAAAAAAGAAAAAAAAAAAAAATTTTGATTTCTGAATGGTTAAACTATGACTGTCGTTCATTATTTTAATAGAGACACAAATTGGTAGCCTAATTTTGATTTCAAAAAGAGCCGAAAAAAAAAATTTGAAAGATTACTAGACATAAATTGTAAATTTATGAACTTTATCATAAATTAAAAACTTGAATTAAAACATAAAAGTTCAATTACAAAGATCACATTTTTTTAAAAAGAAATTATCTTTTCAATGAGACTTCAAAGAGAGGTCTACTTTTAAATTTTATATTCCAAAAAATTGTTTGTGGTAAAAAGACATTAAAACAAAATATTAATTCATTTTTTCAAATTTTTAAATTTTACTCAAAATAAAAAAAAATAAGAACTTTTTTTTGCTTAGCTTAATTATTCAATCGGGAATATTGCCTAAATGACCGAAGAACAACAAAAAGAAATCACAACACAAATAAATCGCATGGGGAGAGTACAACGTATAGCTTCTGGGTGGCTCAAAAAGAGAGGAGGAAAATACCATTCTTGGAAAAAAAGGCATTTTATTATTATCGGAAAAACAGTACTCTATTATGCAAACCCAAGCGACAAAACCCCACTCGGAGTTATTAATATTTCAAAGCATTGTGTAATTCGTTCATTGCCTTCAAAAAAAAAAGAATTTCGCTTTGAGCTTGATGCCAGAGGGAAAAGAACCTTTCTCTTTGTTGTTGATTCAGATGAAAGTCGGCAAACCTGGATCCAAAATTTTGTGAAAGCAATACAGATTCAGGATTTTGATGGATCTGGTAATTTAGAGACATGGAATTATCCAACACTTCATAAGGTAACGGTTTTTTTAGTTGGTTTGTTTTGAAAATTTATTGGCTTGAAAAAATGCTTTGTGTTATTTCTATTTTTTTTTTTTTTTTGAGGATTTAAAAAAGCACTTTTCCTTTTTAACACCCAAAAACGAAAAAAAAACAACATCCATATCAACAAGCAAATCTAGGTGGTTGAAAAACTTCCAAAGTCGATACACTATAATACGAAACTTAATTGACCATAAAAGATTTAATGGTGTATTAGTGCTTTAAAGATCAGTTTTGAATTAAAAAAATTCAATTTAAAAACAGTTCTCAAAAAGCTCGGATTAAAAGTTCATAAGTGCAACACCAAATCGTCTAATTTGTACATTTTAAGTCGTTTGGATAATACTGGTAAATTCAAATAAGTGCCTGAAAATTTTTCCCCACAAGCTTTGAAGAAAGCATTTTCTTGCTTTAAATCTTAATTAACTTTATAAAATTAATTGATCTTCAAAATATTCCTACTAAAGAACTGTTTGAAAAGATGAGTTGATAGAATTACAAAAATGGAAATTGAATAAAAAGTATTACGTGTGTTCGAATTTATCAGTATTTTTTAAACTTTTGTTACACAATTTTGAAGAAAGCTAAATAACTCTTTTTTCACAAAGCATTTTTAAAAGAGTCAAACACAAGAATTAGTTTGATACAAATGAAAAATTAAAGGTTACAAATTTCACTGGTTTCATACAAAAGAAATGATAATTGAGAAGGGTCTTAAACACAAAATATGGGATCTATAATTGAAAAATGATATTTACCATTTGAGAAAAAAAAGTGAAATAGGAAAAAAAGTTCAAAAAGATCTTTAATTAAGAAAAATTACAAGAAAATTCAAAGTAAGATCAATGAAAAAAAGAAAAAGTAAATGATTGAAGACAAAATGGAGGATTAAACACAATAAAAGTTTTTATAATACTCTCTTTTACAGCCGTTCCAACCCTACCATGAAAATTTATAAGGCCATCGAAATTGATTTTCTATTCTGAAAATTTTATCCTGTAATACAAACCGTAAAATGGTTATGAAAGTTTATCATAAATTGTAAAATTTATAAGAGAAGAAAAAAAAATTATGTTATCCATTTTTTGGTTTTGAGTATTGAAAAACAAATTGATAAAAAAACATAACATTAATTCGAATCTTCAATTTCAAAAATTGTAAAAATCTCACTGGTTTAAACAATTTAAAAACAATGATCAAAAAGAACTTTTAAATTTACATGATTTCTTTCCTTCTGAAATTGAATTTTTGTCATTGTTTTTATAACAAAAAAAAAAATTCTCTTATGAGTGTAGGAGAAATCGAATTTTTTATCTTTAGATATGAGAGGAATTTAATTTTCTATTACATAAAATACAATTTTATAATAAACAACCAATTTCTATGTCTTATAAATATTTCGTGGTAGGGTTGGAACGGCTATAGTAATCGTTTTTCTTTGATTGATTTGCTCTTTAAAAATTTGTTTAAAAATCTTAACTGTTTATGAGATCTCAAAAACAACTATTGCTATTCTGAAATTAAAGTAGATCTAAATTGTCTTTGTTGATTCAGTAGATAATAATTGAATGGATTCTTCTTTGAAGTTAATTTGTTTCTTCTTTTATATATTGGGTTTTACTTTTCGTTTTCCGGCAAAGTTTCCAATTAAAAATAGTGTTGAACTTTTTTTTCAGTTTTACTTTTTTTTCTCAAATGGTAAATTTCATTTTTCAATTATAGATCCCATCTTGTGTGTTTAAAAACCTTCTCAATTATAATTTCTTTTGTATGGTACCCGTGAAATTTATAAAAACTGATTCCTGGAAAATAAATTAGTAATTTTTTTTTACTTGAGATATTAACTACAATCTTAAATCACAAATCTCTAAGTTTACCAATTGAATTACTTTTTGAAAAATTCAAAAGGGTTTCTTAAGGTTTACAATCCCTGAAACTTGAAAAAAAGATTATCTTGTATTGGGTGTGTCAACTTGTTATTTTGGTTCTTAGCTGATCGATCCACGATCAAGTTTGGATCGTATAGGTGGTTGAAAAAGGCTATTTTTGTGATTTTATTTTTTTTTTTTCCGAAATCCGAATTGATGAGTCTAAGATTAATTAATTGGAAGGTATTGAATTGAAAGTGTTAATTTTTGGGTTGTCAATTGAAATAATCATTTTCCTTTTACAGAATTAGGAGTAAATAAAAAAAAATTTTTTTACAAGCATCAAATAATACAAAGTGTAAATAAAAATTTCAACATAGAAAACAAAAAACACAATTACTAATTAAATATCTTCCAATTAATTAATCTTAGACTCATCAATTCGGATTTCGGAAAAAAAAAAAATAAAATCACAAAAATAGCCTTTTTCAACCACCTATACGATCCAAACTTAGTTGTGGATCGATCAGCTAAGAACCAAAATAACAAGTTGACACACCCAATACAAGATAATCTTTTTTCCAGTTTCAGGGATTGTAAACCTTAAATGAGGTGAAAAAAAAAATGACAGATTATTTGTTACTAATAAATTCCAAATAATTTGTTGATTTGATTGTGCAACATCATTTTTGAAAATCTAATTGAATAATTATAAAAAGTAATTCAAATGAAAACTTGGTAAAAAGTGAGATTAGTGATTACAAATATTGGAATTTAAGTGAAAAAAAAAAAAGTGCTAAAGTGGGTTTCATAAACTGGTATTTTTATGTAATGTAATTTTCTAATAACTTTATTATTGCTGATTTTGTTAATATAAAAATTGTACTCAAATGGAAATTCCGTTTTTATTTCTCTCATTTAAAGAGAAAGAAATCAAAACTATTAAAAAAATAAAAACAAAAAAAAAAAGAAAAAGGCAAGAAAAATCAAGTATTTTTTATCTATTAATTAAATAGAAACTGCACAAAACTTGAATAAAATATAATACCATCATTAAACATACATTAAACACAACATCTGTTAAAAGGTGCGAGTGTATTTTTTTTAAATTATTTGGATTTATTGTATTTCACAAAATATGACTCACCTGAAATAATAAATTGAAAAAAATAATTTTATTTATTGGTGATCAGTAACAATTAATTATTAAATCTTATTAATAAACCACTTTTTAATTATTTTAAATACAAAAAGCTCTATATTTTCAAAATTAGAAAAATAAAATCAAAAACTAAAAAAAAGTGAATCACAATTTTTGAAATGAATAATAGGTTTTTTATTACAAAATTTTCAATGCAAAAGGGATAACAAGAAGATTTTTTACCAATAAATAAGCTAAATTTCAAAAATAGGGTCATCATTAGTATTTTCTAAATTATTGGTATGTGTGTTGTGTTAACCAAATATTCTGAACCCAATATCTTTTAAAAGTCATTATTGAATATTTAATATCAAGAAACAATCTTCTTTTAATGAAAATTTCCCAAAGTTGAATTCATTTTTTTTGCAATTTTTCTTTCAAAATGATTCCATATTGTTATTTTTATGTTGAATGAACAAGAACATTTTTGAAAACCGTTAATATTCAAGAGATGAGATTAATTAGCATTGGAGAAAGGGATTGTAAAATTCAAAGAAAGTAAAACACCCAAGAAGTGTTTGCTTCGAAAACAAGTATCAACCAAATTTGCTTTAATGAGTTACAATGGTTCCTTGAAAAGTGAAGAAATAGCAAGATCAAATAAGATCTTCTTTTCTCTTTCATTTGGAGACAATGTGATGAATGTGATCGTATTCATTTTATCTTTGAGTTCTTTGTTGTACATTCAAAAAATTGGTTTTGTTTTCGTTTTTTTTTTTTTTTTTTTTTTTTTTTCTTTTTTTTTCTTTTGTTGAGATTCTTTTTATCTTGAAAAAGGTATCAAGGAAAGTTTGGGTTGATACCAAATGGGTGAATAGTAAAAATCTGATAACTCTGATGGAAAGTTGTTTCAAAAAGGTTCTTGGAAGCAATGGTGAATCTTAAATGGATAATTTTAAGATGAAAAATCATTTCAAAAAATAGGGTCAGATTTATTTTTTTTCTTTATGGGTTTCTTTTCTCTATTCTTTTATTAGAAATAATAATTAAAACAGAAAAGGGTGTTTTAGACGGTTATTTTTTAGTTTTAAGTTCTGATTTTTCTGGGTTGAGTTTTGGTATTCACTAAATGAGAAACTACATTTTTTTTTCAATCAAAAATTTGCCCCTATTTTTGAAATTAAGCTTATATGAATCCATTTTAAAATACAGTGCTTAGTCGAAATTTTATTAAGGTTTATGGTATTTTCTAAGATCTTTTTTTTTTTTTTTTCAATTTTACTTTTTTAAAAAACTTAAAATGACAAGAAAAAGAAAAAAAAAAAAAAAAAAAGAAAAAAAAAAAAAATAGTGAAAAAAAAAGAAATATTCAAAAAACAAAATTTGAAAAAAATTAAAAAAAAAGATTGTGATCAAAAGAACGAAATTTTATTTTGATAAGAATATTGGTCAAAACCGAAGAAAAACACTTGCAATAACATTCTAAAGCGAGTCAAGATTATTGAAAAATAGTTTATAATTCAAAAGCAGTGGAATGAAAATTTTCATATTTAATATTAAATACTAATTACTCAATAGTTATTCCATCTCCTTGATATATCTTAGTAGGTCCATGCTTCTTAATAATCAAAATAAATAGTATTGTCATCCCTCCTTAACATAAAATCAGACTCAAAAAAATAAAAATCAATTTTCACCTATTTTTGAAATTTTGGTAAAACAATTACAAATTTTGATATTAGTAATATATTGGAAATTCGAGATAATATCTTATAGTATCAATATAGAAACCCATAAGGTTTAACGGTGATTAGTTTAAGATCTCTGCCTTTTTTACATCCAATGCAAAATTTTATTGAATTCTGAAATAAATGTTAATTTTAACTTTTTGCTTATTTGATCACCAATTCTTTGAGATAAAAAGATAAAGAAAAGGTAATGAAAAGAAATTGAAAAATTGATTTTAAAAACATTCGAAATTTTCTAAAAAAAATGATTTTTCCCTTTAAAATAAATGAAAATCAGATAAACGAATTGGTTCTTCAATTGTTAGATGAGCTATCATTTTTGAATTATAAACTCTTTTTCAAATAAAAGGGCACAGGAAATTTCAAGAATTAATCATAATTAAACCAAATTAATTGTGGTATCATTCTAAAATATAAGAAACTCTTTAAAACATAAAAAAAAAACACTCAACTGAATATTTACAACTTATTAAAACAAAACAAAATAATTAAAATTAAAATTACATATTTTAATAATTGATGTGCACTATTATTTGAAATGAGAAATCTAGTTTTGTAAATTGTAAAAAAAAAAATTATAAAATCAATAAAAACTGTTGAACATGGTGAATTGGGGAAAAGTTCTTTACATTTTATTGATAACTCTTTAAGCGCCAAGCTTTTGTTCTTTAAAGTCTCATTTTCAATATAAAGCCACAATTCATCTGGTATTTTGTTGGAATGTTTTTTCTTTATTTCTCTTTTCTTTGTTCCATTATCAATACAATAATGGTATTTCTTAATTCCTATATCTAGCTTATTCGAAATCAAACTTAAACTGTTTCCAGTTTTAAACTGGTAGATGATTTCTTTATTGGTTCTTCTTATCTTGTTATTTCATTTTCCAATTGCTCAATATCTATAAATAAAAAAAGCAAAAAATGAAAAAATGAACAATTAAAATGAAAATTAAGTATAAGTAATTATCTTAATAACAATCAAATTCGATAGTATTGATGATTTGAGATATGTGAACTTTTGTTTGAAAAAGAGTTTAGTTTAGTTTTATCAATATTCAAATCCAAAAATTAACACAAACTTTAATATTTATTTATTTATTTCTAATTTTATAGAAAGAAGGGCAAAAATTTGTTAATTCCGCAAGAAAAGGTAACACAGAACAGGTGAGTATGTGGTTAAAAAAAAAGGTAGACGCAAATGGATTATATATCAATAATCAACCTGAAAATGTAATTTTTTTTTTTTTTATCTTTTAATTTTTTTTGATAATTTAAACTTGAATTTTTTAATCTTTTTTTTATTTTCATTATTTCTCATAACCATATTATTTCAAAATTATTATTATACTGGTGGTGATGATGATGTTTATTTTACCAATAGAATGTATTTTTTTTCTCTTTCCTCTTACTATATCATCTCCTTAGATTCAATAAAACTCTTATAAAAATAAAATTTTTAATTCATAACAGAAAAAACCACAAACTGCTCTATATTTAGCATGCTGGAACAATCATTTAAAAACCGTTAAAGAGCTGCTTATTTGTGGTGCAAGTCCACATCGCCCAAACGAGGATGGGCAACAACCGTTATATATTGCAGCTAGGCAAGGTTACAATGAAATAATTGAATTATTATTAGAGTACGGCACATATATCAATCATCAAGACAAGGTTTGATTTTCTTTTCAATTATTTTTCTACGTGATTATTAATATATATATATATATGTGTGTGTGTGTGTGTGTGTGTGTGTGTGTGTGTGTGTGTGTGTGTGTGTGTGTGTGTGTGTGTGTGTGTGTGTGCCCCTACGACCCAAAAAACACTAAAAATGGAAAACTGATCAAATACTTTCCATTAATACAATTAAAAAAACTAAATTAAAAAATAAAAATAAATAAAGTTTCAATTTAACTTTTTCTTGAAAACATTTTTTGCCAAAATCATTGAATTCACACTTGAAATTATGTATATTTTTAGATACACTATCTCGTTTTAACTCATTTACTAAAACAAATTCTAAATTATGGGAATTTTCTTTTCACAAAAGGGACTAATTTGGTCCTCAAATGTTTTTTTTAGTTTTAAATGGTAAAATTAAAAAAAAGTTAAACTGAAAAAGATAAACTCTCTAGAAAATCATTCTAATTTAATATATTAACTTATTCTTTGATTTCAAACTTTTCTCAACTCCAATTTTTCAAAAAAAAATAAAAAAGTGCACAGTAATTTCAAAAAATATTTTCGATATTCAAAAGTTGAGAGTGTTTTTATTCTAAAAAAAATTATCACAGGGGTTAATTGAATTAAGTTATAAACTTAATTTCGAAACATATCAATCAGAAAAAAATAGTGCTTAATTTTATTAAGGACATATATATATATTCAGTAAAAAAAAACAAAAAACACTTTATTAAACACTATTTTTTATTTCAAATTTTCAATTGTTTTCAGATAATTTAATGATGAAAAATGAAAATTAAATTTCAAAATACTCAACATTTTACTTTTGGTTTTTTGCAAAAAATTCACATAATAAAAAAAATAAAAAAATGATTTGTTTGAAAATTCTTCACAAAAAAATTTACCCACTCTAGATCAGAAATTTGTTGTTGTTACTTTTTGTCAAATTTTTGTTCAAATTTTTTTTCTTTTTCATTTTTTTTTTTTTTGATACTTTTTTTTTTGCAAAAGATCATGCAAAAAAAAAAAAAAAGATCTTGAAAAATACAAATAATCACTAAGAAAATTGAGATTATATAATATATTTCAAAATGAAGATAATTATTAGCAAAAAATATTTGTTTTACCCCTTTTTTTACAGCTAAATTTCCGTAATAAAAAATCCGTAATGCTGATTTAAAAAATTATGAATCACCCTTTTTTTAAGTTTTTGCTTTTATTTTTTTTTGAAGTTTTAAAATATAGGGTTTTGATATATTTAGAATGATTTAAAAGTGAACTTATTAGTAATAAGATTTAATAAACAATTGTTCTTGAGTACAAATGAATATATAAACCCCATTTCAAAATTCAGATTCCCGTTAAAAATCAAATTTTAAAAATAAATATTTTTATAAATTGAAGTTATCTATTATAATAAAAAAATTACTATTTTAATATTCAGTACTATACTCACTAGAAATATTTGTTTTTATTTAAAAATAAAAAATAAAAAAAAAAAAACAAAAAAAATGGGACAAAAATTTTTGAATATCATTTTTCGAATTTATTACTAAACTAAAATTATTGGAAACTGGTTTTAATTAAATAATAAAAGATTAAATTAATTTCATAAATTTTTAATTATTATTATTATAAAATGTTTAGGATGGAAAAACTTGTTTATTTGGTGCATCAGAAAATGGTAAAACGGAAACGGTTAAAGTATTACTGGACAGGGGCGTCGATACATCAATCGTTGCAAAAAATAATCTCACGCCCTTGCATCTTGCTTCACAGGGAAATCATCGTCAAATTGGGGAATTGCTTGTTGAAACAAATATCGATGCTCGTTTAACATGCAGTGTATACATATTCTTTTATATTTTTAATTTGATTTTTATTTTTTTAAATTTTCATTTTCATTTTAATTTTAATTTTTATTTTTTTTTTTACTTTTTTGTTATAATTTGACATTTGCCTAATCAGAAATTTGAAAATAAAACCGCGCAGCAAATAGCAGAAGAAAATGGGTATTCAGAAATGGCGGAAATTATTAAATATGCATTATATCAACAGGCGCGTAATAGACAAAAAATGGAAAGAGCAAAAAGAGCATTTGAAAAATATCAAAAAATATCCCAAGAAAGAGAAAAAATACAAGAAAAAAGGATCGAACTTGAAAAAAAAAAAAATTCATTTTCAAAAAAATAAATCTATCAATATATTGTTTCAATAGATAAAATTATATAAATTGTTTTTGATGAAAAGATTATTTTTAAATAATTATATTTGATGTGTGTGTTATTAATTTCGGATAATAATATTCGATTATTTATCAAAAAGATATTTATTCGAAAAATAAAATCAAAAAACTATTAATTTTAATGGCATTTATTATTATTATTATTATTATTATTATTATTATCAAAGGATAATTGAATTCTGAAAGGTTGTGTGGAATGGTATTTTGTAATTGAGTTGAATTCTATTTTAATTATTATTTTGAGAGTGGAATTATAGATGTTAAGGTAAAAAATAAATATTTTCTTACTTGCTTTTCGTTCAGTGGGAATGGAGAAAAGCATTGTGATATCAGGGTTTTTTTTTTTAATAAAAAGTTAGATGTGTTGAGTTTTTCTGTTTTTTGGTCTATGATAATACAATAGAACCCCCTCAAAAAATCGATCTACAATTCGCTGACAACAACATCTATGTGTTTTACTTAAATATACTCTAGATTGGTAAAGCAAATTGAAACCATCGTTTGGGGTTATTTTCAATTTTTTCTAGAAAAAAAAGAAAAACTACTTATGGAATCATGGTTTATTGTATTAAAACGAACTAAGGTACTTTTTTAAATGAAAGATTTTTCAAAAATTATTGTAAAAAAATGAAAATTAAAATAAAATCAACCTTTTTGCTTTGATTTATATGGTTGCAATAGTATGAAATATTATTATTTGAGAACAAAAATACTGTTTATAATTTTTATTTTGATTGTTATTGGATTAAAATAAAATTAGTTTATAATTTCTATATATTAGAGCGTTTTTTGGAATTAATTTTGAATGTTATTAAACTAAAATTCAAAATTTTCCAAACAGCTAAAATGTTCAAAAAATCGCAAGAATACGATTTTCATTCAAATTGGGAATAAATTTCATTTTTTTAAAATATGTAAATCATTTTTTCATCTTTTAGTTTTTTTTTCATTTCATTGTTTGAATTACGTAATTTGCTTCGGTTGGATCAAACAACATTTTTTTCACCAATTGATATTAGGTTAAAGTCAAGTTGCTCCAAATAGAAGAACTCAAATAAAATTAATGGTTAATATCTGATCATTTGATGGATCAATGTTCCTAATAGAATTTCTACAAATTTACCAATTTATTTTTTTTGTTTTGCCCATCTCCAAAATTTTTAACATACCCTTGATTTATTAGTATTGATAATTATTTATTTTTTGTTTTGTGAGTATTGTAATTTATAAACAAGTGTTAACATTCCAATTAGCGAATGGTTATAATTTGGTATTTCTTCGTAAAACAATTAAATAAGTTTTTTTTTTTTCAAATCGAATTTTGGTTTTTTAAAAGATTTGATTTGGAGTTTATAAGTTATATTGTGAATAGGGATTTTTAATTTATAAAATAGGATTAATAAACAAGACTTTTCGTATTTTTTTTTTTAAGAGAGTAGTCACCGTAAAGGAAAATTTTTCACTTTTTGTAATTTTGAAGAGGATTAAAAAATAACAATTTTTACTTTGGTTGTACCTCATTGATTTTTATCCTTTAATGTGCTTCATTTATTAGATTTTTTAAATTTTTTTTCAAAGTCGCAAAGAAATTATCACACCAAAATATTGTGTTGAATTGCTAAAAATAGTATTTTGAAGGTTGAATAGCTTATCTTTTATCCTTATCTCAACATTCTATTGTGGCATTTAATTGTTTCATTTTTTATTTTTTCATCATTTTTGAAATTTTTTAATCATGATAATCAAAAATCAATAAGAAAGAGTTTTTTATCTATGTAATTTGGGATGAATGGATTTTGTTTACAAATAACAATAAAATTCCAATGGGGGGGGGGGGGGGGGGGGGGTCACAAAAGGGAATATGGATGGGGCTTTAAAATCTAGAAGGGTTCCAAAAAATAATAATTATTCCAAAACATATCTGGTTATGGTTTTAAACCCTTGGATTTGGTTGAATTGGAGAAATGAATATAATTCAATTTTTTTATCAACTTATAAACCACAAAATAGCTATAAGTTTCATTCTAAGAATCAAAATTATCCACTCCAAAAAAAAAAAGATAAATTAAAAAAAATAAAAATTAAAATCGAACAAATTTTATCAATTCTTTTCTCTTTTTTTTATAGTTTAACATTATTGTTAATTGTAAAATAAAAGATCAAATCGTTCATTCAGCTTTCCAAAAAAAATCACATACACAAAAATATAATCAAATCACAACAGGCCCACTTTTAAAATGGGAATTGATAATTTAATCTGATTCTTTTAATTAAAAATTGGAAATTTTACAGGACTTGTAAAGACTTTTTTTCTAAAGCCGAATGAAAATTTTGTTTCATTTATTTTCCAACGAATAGTACTAAAAAAAAAATTTTTTTTTAGAGAATCTACAATCCCAAACAACTAAAATAAAATACTCTTATCAAATCTCTCTAATATTATAGTATGTCTTATGGTGTATCTACCCGCTTAAATGTAAGAAATGGGATGTATTTGTTTTATTGGATATTGTTAAAAAAATCCATTTTTTGTTCAATAATTTAGTTTCTTTTTTTCATAAAGTTGTTTTTGGTGAAAAGGTCAATTATTATTATTGTTGTTGTTATTAAATCGGTACTAATGATTTAAGGACTGCTCAGGTTAAAGTTTGAGTTTGGAACTCCCTTGAGTTTAAATTTTTAATAATTGATTTTAAAGAATAAGATACGATATAAATTTTTATAGTTATTGGGGATGGTTTTATTTCAGTAAAATTATAACAGAATTCAAAAACACTAAAATTTAATTTATATTTTTTTTATTTGAGGTATAATATATGTAATTTATAACCAATATAATAAATTTTCTTTAAAAAATATTAAGAAAAAATATATTTTTTAAACATATGTGAAAGAGGGGGGAAAGCACAAATTATAAAAGAGGATAAAAAAATAAACAAATAAAAATAAAAACTTAATTTAAATCATCTGTTTTGTATAATTAATGTTGAATGGTTTGTTAGTTGTTTTCTTTTATGTGAATTGTATCAAAATTTTCAAACACTCGTAGTTGTTTTATCATGGTTTCTATAAAAATGTACTTGGTAGAATTTGATCAAGCTATCACGATCAATTACGGTACTCTCGAAAATTTAAAAATGGTTCAAGACAGTCATATAGAAGAAGAAGATAATTATACGCCATTTTTCTCTTCTTCAATGGTGTTTTATGTAATTAGAACGGTGTAATTGATTCTATTTCATCGCGTATTCATAATACCATTTAAAAAAATTAAAAATTCATATTTTAAAAGAATAAAAAAAAGGAAAACAAAAAAAAACAATAATATTATATTCTCAAAATAAAAATTCATAATTATCTTCAAGTCTTGATTAAGTTTCATAATTAATAGAAAAAATATCAGCTTTTAATAGTTTCAAATAAGAAAAAAACTTAAATCCGTAATAACCTCGGACTATTTTTTTTTTTTTTTGAAATGATTATGCAAAATCTTTTAAATTATTATATTTATGTAGATCCGAGTTCAAATAATTTAATTAACAATTAAACCCAATATTAGTATTTATGGGGTTTTCAGTAAAAAATAATAAAAATAAAAAATTAATTAATTAATTTTAAAAAAAAAAATCCATTTGAAAAAAATAATTTGGCTAATTAAGGGTTAAATACTAGAATTGGAGTTCTAGTATCAGTATAACAGCAAAAGGGGCCTTTTTTATATTTCATTTTTTTCTAAATAAACTTTTTTGCAATATTTTCAAGTTGTTGTTTCTAATCAATTATTAATCTATGTTTGAATAATAATCATTTTTACAATTAAGGTAAGCTTCTGTTTATGGGGTTTTTGTAAAAGGAGATTGAAAAAAAAAAAAAAAAATAGACACTTTTTTGCTGTTATACTGACACTCGGACTTTAAAACAATTGTTTTTTTTTCAATCTTCGAACTTTAAAACCATTTTTTTTTCCTATGGGATTGTTCAACCTATGAAAATCAGTGTAAAATATAGATATCTGAATTCAAAAAAATTAATATATCTAATATAGTAAAAATAATAATATTGAAAATATTATTACAAAAAAAAAAAGATTCATCGGGTTTATTGGCCTTAGTGGATAATAAAATTATCTTTGAGTCTTTAATAAGATTCCTAAATACAAAATTATTAGTTCGGGTATAAAAGGGGGGTTAATAACTCATCCCTTAACAATAATAAAATAATAATAAAAAACTATTGTTTTTTTTTGAAAGGTATTTTTAATTTGACAAGTTGCTAAAAAAATACTTTTTGCGATATCAATGGGTTTTTTTTAATGAAAATTTTAACTCTAAAATAAAAAACTATCTTAAATTTAAATCCAGTACTACTTTTCAAAAATTTCGCACTTTTTAGAAAGGACTAAATAGATACTCATATGTCTTGAAAAATAAATCAGAATATGATACATTTAAAAAAAAAGAAAAATGTAAAAAATGGGATTATTGTACTCTATATTATGAAAATATAAATCACTTTATTTGGTATTGTGAAAGATATAAATTTATCAGAATCAAACGGAAAAAAAAATTAGCAAAAATTTTAGAAAAAAACTTTTATAAAAATGTTATTCTTAGAAAAAATACTCAGAAACTCTTCAACATGACTAATCAAAATTATGAAACATACTGCGCTTGTCGTGAATTTTTTAGCAAAGCTCTTATGGTTAGAAAACTTAAGGTAATAAAAAAAAAATGAAAATAAAAAAATTGAAAATCAAAAATTCCTAAAATAGTAAAAAAATATACAATATCGGGTACCAGTGTCCCACTTTTCGAAGTTGTGGAATACCAATTTATTAATTAGAATTTGTGGAATCTTATTTATTAATAAACGTTCTATTGGGTTTTTAACCCCCCCCCCCCCCGTAGATAATTTTTAATTTGGCCATGTAAATGATTTAATATTTTTTTTAAGTTAATATTTTAATTATTTTTCTTCTTCTCTTTTTTATTTAGTAAATTTTCTTTGTTAACTCCTTTCTTACAATAAATAAATCAATGGTTTTTTTTCAATTAGTTTTTTATTTAACCCTAAAATCATGATCTTTGTTAATTATGAGATATTCTCGAAAAAAACAACTTTACCATTGATTCAATAGAAGTTTTTAAAACTATCTGGTCCCAATAAAATTGAAATTCAGTGCCGGCATAATTTAATTTAGACATCACCTTAATAAATTCTAAACCTAAAAAAAAAAAAGAAAAGAAAGAAAGAAAATATAAGAGCAGAACCCAAATAACTTAAAAAATTCAATAATAAAAAAAAGTACAAAAAATAAATTTTTTTAAAAAAAAAGATTTATTATGAAAAAATTTTGGAGATCAAAATTTTGATCCGTATTGAGAGTAAAGACATCAAAATTTTTGACTTGGCAACAATTCAAGAAGAAACTTGATCGTTGAATATACTTTTTATTTTGTTTAAAAAATAAAAAAATAGATTCTTTGGATCAAACAAAATTAACTCTTGAATATTCCAAAATTTTTTTAATTTAGTCGTTTATTTTTTACAATTGTTTATTCAACACGCTTTAAAAATAACGTTTGAAAGAAAATGAGAAAATAAATTTTAAAGCAAATTATTAAGAAAAAAATTTGTATATCCGTTAAATATTTTGAGATCGTCCCTTCTGAATTTTTGTTTGTCAATTTCTCAAAAAGGTAAACTTACAAGATTTCTAATGGTTTGTCATCATTTTCAATCCTGTTCTCTTGGTTATTGGACTTTGAATTAATCTGGGTTTGTGTGTAATTATGAAACATTGAGTATAATTGTTCAAAGTTTGGCTTATTACAATTTTGAATACGGTGGCCCATAAGCCCACAATTTGCACAAAAAACTCGATATTGCTTTCTTTGGACTGGGTTGTTTTTTTTTTCACTTTTTTGAAAAGTTTTCATTTGAGCATTTTGGTTGTTTCTTCTTAAGATTTGGATTTTTGGCTGGTTATAAGATTGGTTTGGATTATTTATTTTTTGTTGTGGGAAGCACCTCCCTACATGCTTTTGCTGTTGTGATCGTTGTTGTAATAAAAAGTGTTGTTGTTTTTGTTGAATTATTTTATATCTGATTGGACAGTTATTGATAAAATGGTTTGGATTTCCACAAAAATGACAACATTTTTTTGGATATTGTTTTTGGAAATATTGTTTTGGTGAACTTTCATTTTGATTGTGTCGTTTATGTGCGTACCTAATTCTATTTGATCTATATAGTGGTAATGAATTACTCATCCTTTTTATAAAAATATTTAAAATCTCGAGTTATTTAGATTTTTTAAAAAAAAATGATTTTGTTTTTTATTAAATTAACGTTATTTTTAGTAACGTGAACCTAAAACTTTTTATGTGACAAAAGTCATGGAATGCGTGATTAGGGTTATTTATTAGTTTGTGTGTTTTTTTAAAGATTATTTTTGAAAAAAATCGGTTTAAAAATTTAACTTTAATTTAAAATCTTTATATAAAATTGATAATGGTGAATTGTGGTTTGGGTTCTTTTTGGGAAATAATTTGGTCAAGTTTGTTGATTTGTTTTTTGGAAACTTTTTTAAAAAGATCAAACAGAAACAGGTAAAATACACAACATAAACAAATTGAAAATCAGTCACAAGTTTATTTGTTATTTTCATTTATATTGTGAACAATGTATTAAATTTTTTGCACGCTTTATTTTGACTTCAGTATTACATTTTTAAAAAACACAAACAGAAAAGAAAAAAAAGTTTTTTTCACATTCTCCAAATTGCACCTGATTTCTATTATATTTTTTGGGTGGTTCTTTTTATCTTTAATTCTTCAAATTTTCTCGATGAAAATATTTATTCTTGATTTTTCGTTTTTAAGAACTTCCTAATTACCTAACTTTGAAAGGACCCATTAAAACAATTCAGTCAAAATGGACAATACTATTTGTTTCAAAATAAATGTAACAGAATTTTCATTCAGCTTTCCACAAAAAAGATTTTTAATCATCTAAGATTTCAATTTTTTTCATTCTGTAAAGAAGATTAAATTATTAATTCACCTTTTTGAATTAGGGCTTTAGATAATTTGGAATAATTTTTCGAATTTAATTGTTTCGGAAAGCTGTATGAATATTTTAATCTTTTTGTTGTAGAATTAATAGTAAAAAGAACCACCCAAAAAATATAATAGAAATCAGGTGCAATTTGAAGAATGTGAAAAAAACTTTTTTTTCTTTTCTGTTTGTGTTTTTTAAAAATGTAATACTGTAGTCAAAATAAAGCGTGCAAAAAATTTAATACATGGTTCAAAATAAAAAGCGTGTTTTTTTGTTATAGAATACCTACATTAACCAATTAAAGAAACTGATAGTAAACCCTAATTAAATATGGTATTGGTTTCTTAAAGTTCTATTATTTAAAAAGAAATTCTAAAAATGAAGGATCAAATTACAAAATTTATCTCAAAAAATAGAGTTAATTTTTGATAATGAATTTATATCATTCAAAAAAAACAAAAAAATTCAAAAAAATTGAGAATATTATGGAAAATTTTCAACAAATTGCATTCCTAATTTAAATTTTACTTAAAATAACCAGACCTTTACTTTCAAAATTGATTTGAACTTGTGTATACTACTTGTCATTAGATTGGATGTTGCCTTGGTACAAGAAGAAAAAAAAGCACGGATAATATGTTAAAACACGGATTATAGTAGTCTTTGTAAAGGCATTATTTTGATCACTGTTGTATTATTAAGCAATTTTTAGAATATTAGTCGTCTTTGTCAGATCAAAAAGTACTCAAGTTGGTGTAAATGTGTTTATGAACTTAATCCAGGATCCAAACTATTTTTTATAAAATTACTTTCTTTACTGGTATTTGAATTATTAACTGGAAAAAATTTTCACTTCTTTTACAATATTTTTCAATCTTAAATAGGGTTCTCAAAAAAGTAGATTGTAGTTTTTGGAACTGATAGTAAAAAGATAGAAATTGAAAATGAAGGGAAAATTTTTCCCTTTTATAATCCCAATACGAGTAAAACAGAAAAACGATGTTTTTTCATCTAACCAATACAAATCTTTTTTCACATATCTTTGAACATAAAATCATATTTCTTTTTTCAAGAAAACCCCCACCTTAAAGAATCAAATAAAAAAAGATTTTCTTGGATTATTTAATGTGAAGGTTTCTGAAAGTTTGATTATTTATTAAGAAATTCTAAAAATCAAGGATCAAATTGGAATATTTTTCTTAAAAAATAGTTAATTTTTGATTAAGGTTTTGACTTACAAAAAAAAAAAACAAATATGTCTCAAAAAATTGAAATAATTATCAAAATTTTCAAAAAAATTCAATTGATATCTAAAATTTACTTTTTATCTCAACGAGTTTAGTTTCAAAAATGATTTTTAATTCAATATATGTGAAGATAGTGAATTAGATTTTATATAGAAACACACAGAAAAAAAAAACACCGATTGCCTTTTGAAATGTTGGGATTATACCCTTAGCAAGTTTTTTTTTTGTTCTTTGATTGTTTTTACAAAAAGATATAGTTATTGAAATCCAACGTAAGAGGCAAATGGTGTTAATAATAACAATTTTAAGGAAAAAAATATGTAATAGTTAATAATTATTTATACATATCTAGAAATGAAACAATATTTTATTTTGTCAAGAAGTTGGATTATTCATTATGTATTTAAAGGCACTTTTATTGAGGTTATTGAAATCACAAAAAAAACTTACCTGAAGTGCTTTCTTCTCCCAAATATAATGTTCGATCATATATATTTTTTTATATAGAAATAATTAAACAGCAATTTATTAAATCAATAAAAATCATCAGTGGCCAAAGAAGAAACATTGTGACAGTGTTTAAATCGATATTTATTAGCGAAATATTTTATGAATTAGTTCTTTTCAATTTAACTGATAAATATTTCAATGTGATAGATGCCTGGATAAATAAAAAATCCATGAATTTTTTAAAAATTAATCCCCCCCCCCCCCAAGAATAATTTAGATTCCTTAAGCAAATATTGTCAAATTGAGAACACCGGCTATAAAAGACTATTTAAACCCACAAAGCAATTAGAAATTCTGTGATTTTGAATATATATCAAAAAAAATTAAAATTTTCCAAAAAAAAAAAAGATAATGAAAATATCAACTAATAAAGTACTAAGACTTTAAATTATTAGATTTAAATCTTAATCAATTTTAGAGAAATCCTAATAATGAATAGTTCTGGATAAAAAGTTCAATAATACCTTTTAATTATTAAGTATAATAACAATATATACAAACAGTCATGTTTTCAAGTCACTTTGAATACCTTGTTTTTTTTTTAATTTATGAAATTAAAAAAAAAGTTAACAACAAAAAATATTTAAAATATATGATTTCTTCTTCAATACATAAAACTAAGAAAATACACAACTTACCTAAACATAATTTCTTACGTGTATAAAAAGAATAAAATAAAAACAAAATTTGGAAATTTATGTAACAAATATTTCTACAAAGGAAAAAGCTGAAGACATCAATTATTTCGAATTTAACCACACACGAAGTGTTAATCGAACAAATTGGACTAAAGAATTAATCCAATATAACAAAAATAATAAGAATAATATCTTTGATATTATTTAGAAGATGAATGAAAATTCAAAAATTTACACACAGTCTAAACAGCCTGAGCAATTACAATAATACAATTTAATTCAAATTGGAAATAATTTTGATTTTTTGTAAAATATGTAAATCATTTTTTCATCTTTTCGATTTTGGTTTTCATTTTAATTTTTTTATTACTGAACTTTTTTTGTTCACTCAAAATATTTTTTTTGTAAAAGATTGATCTCCAGTTAAAGTTGAGTTCTTTTCAACATAATAAACTCAAACAAAATTAATTGTTAGTATCTGAACATTTGATCGATCAATATTCCTTATTGAATTTCAACAAATTTAGCAATGTATTTTTTGTTTTGTTCTCCAAAAATTTTAACACATTAACTCTATTTCAAAATAATTGGCCCAGTAAAAATCAAAATTTGAAAATAAATGTTTTTAATAATTGAAGTTATCTATTATAATATAAAAAAATCAATTTTAATATTCAGTTCTATACTCAAGAGATATTTATTTTCAGTCTAAAAATAAAATAAAAAAAAGTAAAAAAAAAAAACAGTTTAAAAAAAATGGGGATAGTTATTTTGATATAAGCATTATATAAACAATAGAAATTATAAAAAATTAATAAAACCCATTTATCGGTTCTCCTTCCATTTTAATAACTAAATCGAATCTCTTTTTCATATTTGAAACCAGTTTTTCCATTAATTAATCTGTTACTTCTTTCCAAATTTTCATTTTTATTTCCCATTTTAACAAAATATTGTGGAAAAAATAAATAAGAAAAAAACATATTTATTTTCAAACTTTCAACAACAAGTTGAAATACTTCAAAACGATACAAATACACTTCAAAAATCAAATGTAACATGTGCCATTTATTATGAAATTTAGTTTATATTGATTTATGAGGATTGTGGATTATTTATTTTTTGTTTTAAGGGTATTGGAATTTATAAACAATTGTTAGCATTTTAATCAGTGTCTGAATATATTTAGGTATATCTTCTAGAATCAATTAAATAAGATTTTTTTTTTTCAAAAATCAAATTTTGATGTGTTAAAATTTTTAAAATAATGTTTAGACTAATTAATTATCCTATCATTAGTTAATGATAAAGGAAATTATAATTTTTGATAAAAATTTATAAACCTGATTTTTGAAATTGAGTGAGTGCCATTGAGCTCCTATATTTTCCGGAATTTAAAAGAAGAGAGTAAAATCTCTGATTTTTCACAATTCTTTTAAAGTCGGGAAACGGGAATCACCTTTCTTTAATTTAAGAAATATAAAAGAAAATTGAATAAATTTTACTCTATTTTTTTAAATTCTGGAAACCCCAACAAAAGTGTAGTATTTACAGTTTTTTTTAATCTTAGAAAGAAAGTCAAAATTTAACCATTTTCTTTTTATGGTTTCAAAATAAAGCTTATAGAAAAGTTTAGTCAATGTTTCAAAATAATAAGTGTATGTTTTTTTTTTGTTATAGAAGACATACCCATCAACCGGCCATAGAAACCAACAATAAATCCCAATTAAATATAGCATTGGTTTCTTAAATTTCGAATATTTAAATAGAAATTCTAAAAATAAAGGATTAAATTGGAATATTTTTCACAAAAAATAAAGTTAATTTTCGATTAAATTTTTTGATAAAAAAAAAACAAAAAATTTCAAAAATATTTAGAATATTTAACAAAATATTTTCAACAAATTGCAGTTTCCTAATTTAGATTTTATTGAAAATATCCAGAAGTTTACTTTTAAAATCGATTTGAACTTAGGTATACTATTGGGTAGTTAATTGGATGTTGTATTGGAACAAGAAGAAAAAAAAAGCAGGGACAATATTTTGAAACATGGATTAGAGTCATTGTGAACGCATTATTTTGATCACTGCATTTCAAAAAGTCATAAAAAACTTTATTGATTAAAGAGGAAATTAATTTGCGACCTTCAAAATAAAAAAAAATTAGTTTTTTTAATCATACAGTATTTTATTACAAAAAATTCTTTTGCAATTAAAAAATATCTTAAAACATATTAGAATCAAAATCATTTCTAGTAGAAATTTATGATTACTTCGAAGTCATTAAATCTATTTTTATTTTGTTTTCGAAATTTTTGGAACTTTGAATTTTTAATCATTTTTCTAAATTTTTTCTATTTATTTTTTTATTCTCTTTGAAAATTGAAAAATATTTTCCTTTTCAGATTTGAAAATTATTTTTCAACACTAGAAGCCAAACCTCTTGAAGTTAAATCGAAATTTGGAAAGTTGGTAAAAAAAAAAGAAAAAATATTATTCTTGAGAATTTTCTGATCAATTATTCTCTCTTTTCTTGATCCCTCTATTCTCAAACGAAAGTGGTGAGTGAAAACCGGTCAGTGTACTTTATCATTTTCAATAAAACCAACAAAATTTTTATTCAACCTTTCTAAAAAATATCTAATGATATACGAAAAAATTTTAACTCTTTTGGATCTGTAAAACTTTGAGGATGTTCTGGCTTTCCCCTTTCATGTCAGGAACTTTCAAAATAGATGACAAATGAAGGAGTATTTTTGGTTTTTTTTTGTCAGGATGTAGCAACCTTCAGTTCAATTTCTTTTCCTATTGACACCAAAAGAAACCCTTGAGGTGTACAAATAAATTCATAGCTAAAAATTGTTTTGTCGATCAATATTATTTGTTCTTTTGAATGAAAAGTCTGAAATTGTTTCGTTAAATCGTTTTCAAGAAAAAACCAAAAATCTCAAACCTAGAAACCAATTCGAGAGTAATATTGGGAAAATTTGTTTAGTCCTCTTTTGTTTTTATTTTTTTCCAAATCTTTATTCTTAAATTATGTCAACAAAATTACACATAAAAATTATTGAAGCAAAGGGGCTAAAAGCTGCCGATATTGGTGGAAAATCTGATCCTTATTGCTCGGTTTCGATTAATGGAACAAAACCGTTCCACAAGACAAAGGTACAAAAGAAAACTTTAAATCCTGTTTGGAATGAAACCATTACACTGGATGTTACAAATGCGTATGATTTTTTTTTTTTTTTTTATCTCTTTTTATTTTTTGAAAATTAAACAAACTCTGGTTGTGGTGAACACTTTTTGTCATTTGGTAATCATTTCTTTTTGTAAGTGAAATACCCAAAACACTTTCTAATAAATGTAAAATGACTTTACAAGAACAATTGATAAAAACTCAACGAACACAAACGTAAATGAACGATCAGTATTCGATCATGGAATGAACATCAATTAAATTTTAACACCAAAAGCCTCGAATTAAAAGACCTCAAATTGTTTATTTGAATTTGTTGTTCCACTATTTGTCCACCCCCTTCGATCCTATGTTAATTTCAAAAGAAAAGGAACAAAATTTTCATTTGGTTTTCCATAAAATCACATTCCAAGAATCCAATCATTTCTCATAAGAAACAGCTCTGAAAGGAAAACCATAATCTAGAACAAGCTAATTTACAGAATTAACAATTTAAATTTAGAATTTGATTTCTGTCGCGATTTTTGGAAAGCCGAATGAAAATTTTGTTCTATTTATTTGAAAACAAATACACTCCACTTGCATGGAAAAATAAAATTGAAAAAAAAAAACAGTTAGACAAAACTACTACTTTCCTTAACCTTTCAACATTAATTTTAAATTTTATTCACAATATAATCAAAATTCCAGAACTTCAAATTCATAAGGCTATTGTATTTATTGTTGTCAGTATAACCACATTTTTTAAAAGTCCATAATCTAAGAAAAAAAGGAGTTTTTTTTCGGGTAAGAAATTTCAAATAAACTGAAGAATGAATTTTAGTTTAACTCAACTTGGAGAGATTTACTTTGATAGATAATAACTAATAGTTTTGAAAATGTTGTACTTATGTAATAAAACCGAAATAGAGAAAAAAAATCCTTATGATAATTATTGTCGTGTTTGTTGAGTGCCGTAGAGTGCCTAGGTTTTTTTTAATTTAAGAAATTAAAAGAAAATTTCAGAAATTTTCGGTTTATTTCTTAAATTATAAAAAACCTAACGAAAGTGTCCGTAGAGTGCCTAGCTTTTTTTTAATTTAAGAAATTAAAAGAAAATTTCAAAAATTTTCTTTTTATTTCTCAAATTAAAAAAAAGCTAATGGTGGTTTTCCAAAATTCAAAAGAATTGAGTAAAATCAAAGATTTTACTCTATTCTTTTAAATTCTGGAAAACCTAACGAAAAGTGTCCGTCAAGTGCCTAGCTTTTCCAGAATTCAAAAGAATGGGGAAAAATCATAGATTTTATTCAATTCTTTTAAATTCTGGAAAAGCTAACGGCGGTTTTTTTTACTTTTTGAAATAAACAGAAAATTTATTAAATTTTCAGTTTATTACAAAAATTAAAAAAAACCTAACGGAAAAATCAAAAAAAAAATAATTTTTTCAATTTATATCAATAAATAAATCTTTAATAGTCAAAATAATTGGTTCCCATTTGAAAGATATTTATTAAATTTAAAATTCTTTTAAAATATATGATTATAACCTCTTAACTGTGAAAATAAAAAAATATCAAATTTTTTACTATTAAATTTGAAAAAAATCTTAATAGAACCTGGAAAATTGGATTTTCTACTTTAATTGTAAAATATCTCTAAAAATAATTTTTGATCAAAGATCTTTTATTAACCAATAGTCTTTATTATAAGTGAGGTTATCAAAAAGTAAAAAATTTTTTCATGATCATGAATAGCCAACAAACTTCAATAGACCTATTTTTCAGGGATTATATTAAAAGCTTTTATTTTGAAGTATTTTAAAACGAAGTTGTGAGTGCTTAAAACAATTTTAATATTTTTAGATGAATTTTTCCCCACTTTTAAAAGCCCCCCCTGGAAAGAATAAGTATCCCCTTCAAACCCAAAACGCTTAAGGGACTAATCTCTATTAAAATTTTTTACCTAAATTTAATAGAGATTGAGAAAATTTTTTGCCAATAACTTAGATTTGAAAGCAACTGTTTATTTTCAATATTAAACTTATTTCTAGATAATGAATCCTTATTTAGAAATTGGTCAAAAAAAAAAAAAAATAATAGAGACTAGCCCCTAAATAATTATTTTAACATTCTAACTTTTTGATCATTTTTTATTGGTGTATCCTTCCTATGAAAAAGATAGATTAATATTTCAAAACAAATTTAAAGAGAAATAAATCTGAATGAAATAATTTTAAAACAAGACAGTTTGAAATTATTTTCATTGATTAATAATTGTGAAATCCATGATTTTACACTAGAATTCCCAATAAGTAAAATTAATTATCAGGACATCTAGAGTGTAATCCACACTTCTTTAATAATAATAATAACAAAACTCAAACTTTTTTTTTCAAATTAAAAAAAATAAATACAATAAAAATTTTATTTGGAAATTTAGAAATCGCGACACTTTAGTAATTGCAATCTCTGATTGGGATAGAATTGGAAGCCATGATCTTCTTGCGTTAGTGCGTGTACCAGTTTCTTCCTTATTAGATAACGAGCCACATGATGAATGGACACAATGCGAAGGGAAAAAAAGGGGATCCAAAACAAAAGGAAAACTTCATTTAATTGTATTATTTTATTTTTCTCTCTCTTTATCCCAATTATTCTTTTTTATATTAATGTATTTTTATTAATTCTCAACTTTTTAATCAAACACAACAAAGACACACTATTGCCCAAGTAAGTATTTTTGTTTTTTATATTTTAAAAAATGCCTGTGTTTTTAATACTACTAATTAGAATAAAAATTTTTATTTATCTATTGTCCAATTCCCAATATCCACCCATCTTTTTTTTTTTTTTTTGTTTGTTTTGATGGAATAAATGTTCAGGTACTGTAAAAAGGTGTAAAAATTAAAATTAGCACCAAATTGTGTAAAAAATACACCAAAAAGTAAAAAAAGTAAAAAAAAACAAAGGATATCATAATAAAAGTTATTTTTTTACGCCATTGTTTGTCTTAAAATAATAGAAAAAATTGTATAAATTTTTTTTTTTTTTTTTTATTATTGAAGAGAGGTAATTAAACAAAATTTCCTCTTGTTTGTCGTTAATTTTTTTTTAATTTGAGAAATAAACTAAAAATTTCAAAAATTTTCTCTTTATTTCTAAAATTAAAAAAAATTGTCGTTAGGTTTTTCAGAATTTAAAAGAATTGAGTAAAATCTTTGATTTTTCTCCATTCTTTTGAATTTTGAAAAAGCGTCGTTAGGTTTTCTATACCACTTGACGAAACCCGACGGCACTTCCTGAAACTCTAAATTTTATTTAGAGTTTTTATACCCTTACTATAATTTAGGCAAGATTATAACTCATATGAGATCTTATATTGAAAAAACAAAAAGAAAAAATATTTATTTCTAAACAAAGACAAGAAAAGGAAATGAAAGAAATAAAAGAAATAAAAGAGATTAAAAAAATAATAAACTTCATTGAAAATTTTTTTTTTGCACCACAAGTGTTGAATGGGTTGGTGGTTGTTTCCTTTTATGTCGAATTTGTTTTGGATCGTCACCATAATTTGTTTTAATAAAGAGATCTAAATATTTGAACAATTAGTGATCAAAAAAAATTGTTTAAATTTAAACATATTCTTTGTCAAAAATTTTTTTCTGGAGTTTCAGACTTTAATTTTATAGAAAATATAAAAGCCGTTTAGGGGTTTAGTCTTTTCTTTGATTAAGACCAATTATAGGTCTAAATTTTATTATTTGAGTTTGTTGATAGTGTTTTTTAGAATCTAATACAATTCTTTGATTTAAACACATAAAAAGTGGAGAAATTCGATCAAAAATTATTTTATTAATCTTTTAAAAGTCTTTTAAAAACATGTAGATGAAATTTATCAATGTAAAATAATTGTCGAAACGCCAAAACATGATCTCGTGAAAAATTGTCATTTTTACACTTTTGTTTCATAAAATCCAATGTTTGATTTCATTCATAGGGTTAATCGATTTTTTGTTCAAAATTTTGCTGACAATTAAAATTCAAATAATTTACATTTTACAATTTTTGAAAACGTCTTTACAATCGATACTCTTTAACAATTTGATTTCTCTAATGGAATTAATTCAAAAAAAAATAGGATCTTAAAATAAAATTTACATATTTGGTCTTAATTTTTACACCGTATAACGTACTATGCAAATATTATTTAAATCAAATTCATAAATTCTTATAATAATTTGTAATACTTCTATATTCACATTTAAAAAATTTAAAATTTCTCTCAAAGAACAATGAAACCCGAGCTTAATTAATTTGACAATTTCCGTGTTTTCAAAGGTTTTAAAAGATCCTTTTATTCTTCTAACTCATTGTTACGAGTAAAAAGATTTTGGAAATTGTAAGAAAAATTTTCTTTTATTAATTGGGAAATGACAGCATTATTTGATTTTATTTTTATTTTTTAAACATAATACTGAAAAAACAAAAATCAAAAAAGATTTAATAGTGAATAAAAACCAGAAATAATAATCTCAATTTTACAAACAACTTGTGTAATATGCTTTACATTCTTCAAAGTTTAATGGTATTTTTATTTAGTTTCATTAATCTAAAAATTCTTGAAAAAAAAATCTTAGAATTTCTTTTGTTTTCTATTTCAATTTCCATTTCAATTTCTATTCAATTTATTATTTTTATTTATTTCTCTTCTGTTTACAGAAATAAAAACTTAATTTATATTTAATTTTAATTGAATAAATCTATAATATCATTTTTAAATAATTATTGAAATATTTCCTTTATTCAAAAAATTTTTTAATTGATCGTGTGATTTTAAATATTCAATAATATTATAAGAAAAAACAAAAAATATAAAAACAAATTCATTTTCAAAAATTGGAGAAATTTTTTTTTAAAATTCAATAAATGTAAATTATTAGCATTTCCCCTTAATAATTAGTAGATTAAAAACACTTATATAAACAATTAGCATATATTCAAGAGATTAAAATTCTTCTTTTGCTGCTATTTTTTATTTTTAATATTAAATCTCAGAATCAACACCATTTCAACCCTCTCAAAAGAAAACCACACAAAACATTAAAATGGGTGGGATGAATACTATGTCAGGATTTCAAAAAATGGGTAATCTGGGGGGTATGAACCAAAGGAATATGGGAAGCATGAATCAAATGAACCAGATGAACCAAATGAACAAAACAAATATGAGTGGAATGAATATGGGAGGAATGAACCAAATGAACCAAATGAACATGGGTGGTATGAACCAAATGAACATGGGTGGAATGAACCAGATGAACCAGATGAACCAAATGAACCAAATGAACCAAATGAGTCAAATGAAACAAGGAGGAATGAACATGAGTGGAATGAATCAAGGAGGAATGAACATGAGTGGAATGAATCAAGGAGGAATGAACATGGGTGGAATGAACCAAGGAGGAATGAATATGGGTGGAATGAACCAGATGAACCAAGGAGGAATGAATATGGGAGGAACGAATCAAGGAGGAATGAACATGGGTGGAATGAACCAAGGAGGAATGAATATGGGTGGAATGAACCAGATGAATCAAATGAATCAAATGAATCAAATGAATCAAATGAATCAAATGAATCAAATGAACCAGACGAACATGGGTGGAATGAATCAAGGAGGAATGAATCAAGGAGGAATGAATATGGGTGGAATGAACCAAGGAGGAATGAACCAAGGTGGAATGAATCAAGGAGGAATGAACATGGGTGGGATGAATCAAGGAGGGATGAATCAAGGGGGAATGAACCAAATGAATACAAATAAAAATATGAATACGAATATGAATTCAAATCAAAATCAAATGTTACAAATGATGCAAAATCAAAAAATGCAAACACAACTCTTACAAAATACCGTGTACCAAAACAGAAAATAATCAAACAAATATTTTTTTGACAATTTTTTTCAAAAATATCATAACAATAAAAAATTTTAATATCATTAACTTTATTTTAATCAAAAATTATTAAAAATAACAAAACCAAGTATTCTTTTTTTTTTCCTTTTCTCATTGCTATTTTTTTTTTAAATTACTTAAAAATAAAAAATATGTAATTTTTTTCTTGTTTTTTTTTGAGAAAAACACAAACAATAAAATTTTTATCTTTCTTTATTAAAATTATTATAATACCGAAAAGTTTATATTATCCAAAAAAATGGTACGAATGTTAAGAATTATTTTCAAAAAGACCTAAATTTAACAAAAAGAAAAATGGAAATTTTTTTTTTATTATTATTGAAGAAGTGTAAATTATACACTCTAGTTGTCCTTAGACTTGAATTTCCATCAGAAATTTAAGCGTAAAATCATAGATTTCACGATTATTAATTAATGGAAATAATTTCAAACTATCTTGTTTTAAAATTATTGTAGGGGATTTATTTCTTTTAATTTGTTTTGAAATATTAATTTATTTTTTTCATAAGAGTGGATTACCCAGAAAAAATGACCAATATTTTCTATTATTTCCTTCTTTTCATATTTCAAACATAAAGGGACATAATTAATTTGAATTTTCATCTATTACACAATAATATCTATTTAAGCTTTTAGAATATGTCCTGAATTTTCACTAGTTGAGTTTTACAAGATAACTTCCATATCTTTGGGGTTTAAATAAATAGTTTTGATATTTTATTATTATGGATTATTTTTTGGGGTGTCGTCAAATGCTATAGAGTTCTGCAGCGATCCTAGGTTTTTTTTATTTTTGAAATGAAAGATAACTAACACCATTCCCAGCCCTTGAAACACAATATTTCATTATATGTGTATTTATAAATTTCTTTTTTCAATTCAATTAAATCTTTTGAATTCCAATTGATTTTATTTTTTGTAAGTTGATTGAATTATATTAATTTTTCCAAATAAGGAAGAGATAATTTTTTTAATTTTTTTTTTAATTTTGAATTTCTTTTTATTAGCCAAAATTACAATAATTTAGATTTTGAATTCTCTTTTATCAATGAGAATTGGTGTATTTCGGTTTATTTTCCCTTTTTTTTTTTCTTTTTTTTAGTCAACATTTTTCAATTTTAATTTATAAAAATATAAGATCATTTCATCAAAAAAATATTTTTTGATAAATTGTTGATTTCAAGTTTCTTTAGGTTTACAATAAAAAATTGAAATAACGAAAACTGTAAAATTTTAAAGTCCCATAAACGTATTTAATCAAATGATTAATGAGGTGTAATTAACCATAATATTCATTTTTTGTAAAACGATTGAATTAAAAATCAGAAATTGGGAGAGTGACCAATATTAACATTTTCAAATTTTCTATTCTCTTTAAACAGCATCCCTTTCAAATAAAAGGATACCGAAATTTTCAATAGTTATTCATAATTGAATCAAATTAATTAAAATACCTTTCCAAAATCAAAGAAGCACTTTAAAAAAATAAAAAACACTCAAACGAATCTTAAAAACTTATTAAAACAAAACAATAAAAATTAACATTAAATATTTGAAAAAGTGATGTTTACTTTACTTTTCAATGAGAAATCTCGTTTTTTAAATTTTAGTAATATATATATATTATAAAACGAATAAAAACCTAAGAACAAGATGAATTGGTAAACAGTTCTTTACATTTTTTATAACCCTTTATACGTCTAACTTTTGTTCTTTAAAGTCTCATTTTTCAAGATAAAGCTACAATTAATCTGAGTATTTTGTTGTTTTGTTTTTTCAATTTTTTCTTTTTTTTTTGTTCCTTACATCTATCATGTAAGGTACTTCTTAATTCCTATATCGAACTCATTCGAAATCAAACTTAAAATTTTTCAATTTTTATACTAACAGATTATTTCGAAATTGATTTCTTCCTATCTTTTTTTTTCTTTTTCGAACAGTTCAATATCCTTAAATAAATAAAAAAAAATTGAAAAAATAGAAAATTACAATGAAAACCACGTATTGGTAAGTATCTTGATAACAATCAAATTCAATAGTATCGATGAATTGAGATCTGTGAACTTTTGTTTGAAAAAGAGTTCAGATATTATTAATTTTACTCAAAAAGATTATTTTTCATTGGATATTAGAATAAATAAAAAATTTATAAAATTTTTAAAAAATCAATCCACACTCTTCAAGAATAATTTAGTTAACTGAAGAGAAACTTCACCAAGCCAGAATCCCAATTTTCAAAAAAAAATGCAAACTCAAAAAAAAATAAAACTTTTGTATTTTGTATATTCTTTAGACCTATTAAAATTTTCCAAAAAATTGAAAACTGAAAATATTAATTTTTAAATAGAAAATTTAAAATTATTAAAAATACATCTTAATAATTTTCGACTAAACATAATAATAAATAACTCTGAGTGGAAAAGCCAGGAATATTTCAATTTTATAAGATATAATAATGAAATCAATGAAAGATCATTTTTTCAATTGTTGAAGAATATAATAGAGTACTGTCGGGTGCCCAGATTTTCAAGGGTTTATTTGTTTTATTTGTCAAGTGTTCTAGGTTTTTTTGAAGTTTTCTATTTTATTTAGAAAATCAATCGATTTTCGTTAGGTTTTTTTGAGTTTTCAATTTATTTTTAAAATCAATAGATTTTCGTGAGGTTTTTTTTACTTTTTGAAATAGAATAGAAAATTTTAATAGATTTTACAAATAAAATAGAAAACCTCAAAAAAACCTGGAACACTTCACAAATAAATAGAAAACTCAAAAAAACCTAACGAAAATCTATTGATTTTACAAATAAACAGAAAACTCAAGAAAACCTAACTGCGCTTTTTCAAAATAAACAGAAAACTCAAAAAAACCTAACGAAAATCTATAAAATTTACAAATAAACAGAAAATTCAAGAAAAAATAAATGTTTTTTTTTTTTTATTAATTCAAAAAAATTGAACAAATCCAAAGATTTTACTCTATTCTAATAAATTTCAGAAAAGCTAACAGTGATTTTTTTTAATTTAAGAAATAAACTGAAAATTAAATTAATTTTAGGTTTATTTCTTAAAATTAAAAAAAAGAAAGTCTTTTAGAGGAAATTAATTTCCTCCCTTAAAAATAAAAAATTAACAAAGCAAAACTGGTATTTGAATGTCAAATGGGAATAAATTATAACTTCATTTTTCTTAATTTTTCTTTTATAAATAAATTTCCCAAAGGAATAGATTATAATCTATGACTCTATTTGAAAAAGTCAATTGAAAATGTAGTGAAAATTTTTACCCATTTATTCTTCATTATCAATATCAGATTTTCAGTTTATTTTCAATTAACATCCAAGTTTTCTTGTTAGTGCATTATACAGTGATTATAAAGTGTTGAAATTGAAATGTATAAGATTCACTTTAGAAATTAATATTGGTTGGTTTAATAGTTTTTTAATAAGTCTGTAACTTTTGAGAAAATGTTTCTTCTGAAAATTCATCTTAATTAAAACGAAAAGGTACAAAAATGAAAACAATTTTCCGAGTGTTTGTTTTTTTATTGACTCAATGTTATTCCAAAATGGATAAGATGGATTAAATTTGTTTGGGAGTATTTTCTATTTTTTAAGTTATTTTGGATATGGAAAGAAGCGATTCTTATGAAAAAAAAAAATAAACTGAAATATTTTACAGCTTTACCTTTACATTTGTCAATTTGAAAAGTTTGGAGATCTATAGTGTGAGTATGTTAAATTTAAAAAAACGGAGTTTATTTGTGTGATGGTAAATTATCTCAAATTATTATTCTAATTAAAGTGGAGAAAAAAATGAATTCATTTATTTTTTTCCAAATGTTTCTTCAACACATCGAAAACACAACTTCTTTAAAACCAGATCCAGGTTTGTAATTTTGATCTCTTGTTGCTACTAAATCCAGAATTATCAAATTTTTTTTTGTTTTTTTTTATTCATTCTCGCCCAACTTGTTAATTTTAGAAACTGGAGTCTTGGTAAAGTTCCCTTTAGCTGTAAAAACAAATATTATAAAGTCGATACTTTCAGTATTAATTGATCCAAATAAACCCAAAAACCTTTTGCATTCAACCTTTTCGATCAAATGGATTATGGAATGTTCTGGCTGTTCATTTTCGTTACCAGCAGAACAACATAAAATTATTGAAATGGGAGTTACTCTTTATCAAGATTGGCTGTTTGGTAAAAATACACCACCACATTTCCATGAAAACCAGAACAGATATTTTCGTGTAAAATAATCTTTTCCTTTTTTTTTTGTTTGTTATTTTTTATTATTTCAGATTTTTGTTTTACACACAACAATGCCAAGAAAAAAAATTAGCACCCCCAAAGCAAACACTTCTCTTAAATTAATGGTTCTGAAAAAAAAAAAATTATAAAATTAAAAGATTTACTTTTGCCATTTAGGGTTGTGAGCAAAACTTTTGGATTTGGGGAATAGCTTCAAATTCAATTTTAAAGAGTTAAATAGTTTGTTCTAATGATTTGAAAGAGGTTCCATTCCAAAAATTTTGTTCACAACTGTCTTTTTATTTGCGGGTCTTTGAACTTTTAATGGGAAAAAATTTCTGTTTATTTTTCTTTTTTGATGAAGCTTCTTCTTTTTATTTTTTGATTAATTTATTTCAATTGAACACTTTATTTTCACTGAACAAGCAATTTATTGATAAATTAACACCATTACACTCTTCTCTTCATGTTTTAAATCAAAATTAATACTGTCATTTCCCAATTAATAAATGAAAATTTGTAATTTGTTTTCCACAAAATTTTCCAAATATTGGAGAAAAAAACACTCGATCTTCTCAAAATCAATTAGAAATGAAATTTTGAGAGATTTTATTCTCGGGCCTCCTTGTTGAGCATCTGAAATAAAATTTGAATTAAAATTGTTAAAATAACCCGTAAAGCCTTGATCAACTCATGATGCAAATTAAAAAGCCGTGTTTCTTTTTCCAAGAATGCCTTCACATTAAATGATCAAGGAAACCGCAAATAAACAATAAGTGAATCTGATACTGATTTCTTCAAGTAACGCTTTTATTAAAAAAAGAAAATTCTAAAAATGAAGGATCAAAGGCAAAAATTTTCTCTCTCAAAAACAAAAGCTACTATTAGAAGTTAAATTTTTGCAATCAAAAAAACGAAACAAATTAGAATAAAAATTGGAACAAAATTCAACTCACAATTTAAAATTTTCTTCAAACACCAAGCAGTTTATCTTCAAAATTGATTTGGCCTTATACATATGATTGAAATTGATTTTTGCATTTGAACAAGAAGAAAGAGCAAGTTAATGATTTTATTTTGAAATATGGGCTTTATGCTCTTGACACGGTTATTTTTGGCCACTGTAGTTTTAATTTGAATTTAACAGTAACATAAAAAAATTCCATAACAAAACAGTAGATGACACGAAGACTTTGTTTGATCCCTTTTCAAAAGCAAATACCACAACAATGTTTCAGATTTTAATTTTTAATCAATTGAAATTCAGATATTTTAAGGAAATTTTGAGAAATTACACTCAAGAAACTAATTTTTACAAACAATTTTTCAATCGCAAAAGAAATGTACTGTAGTCAAAATAAAGCGTGCAAAAAAATTTAATGCGTGTTTCAAAATAAAAAGCGTGTTTTTTTTGTTATAGAAGACCAATACATTAACCAATCAAAGAAACTGATAATTAATAAACCCTAAAAAAATATGTTATTGGTTTCTTAAAGTTCTATTATTTAAAAAGAAATTCTAAAAATAAAGGATCAAATTACAAAATTTATCTCAAAAAATAGACTAAATTTTTTTAATTTTTTAATCATCAAAAAAACAATAAAATTCAAAAAAATTGAGAATATTATGGAAAAGTTTCAACTATTGGCATGAATAATTTAAATTTTACTCAAAATAACGAGACCTTTACTTTCAAAATTGATTTGAACTTAGGTATACTATTTGGTAGTAGATTGGATGTTGTATTGATACAAGAAGAAAAAAAAAGCACGTATAATATTTTGAAACACGGATTATAGTCTTTGTGCACGCTTTATTTTGATCAATGTAGCCACAGAAAAGAAATCAAAATTTAATTTTAATTTACTTCAAAAACCACCATAATTATTACCTTGAGCAATTTTTTTCAACTTCAAAATCATTGACAGGTAAATGGTGTCCAAAAAATGAGCAAAAAAGTGATTTCTTTTAAATTAAACACTTTTTTTAGTGAATCACCTTGGAATTGAAGGTACCATTTCTTTGACTAATTTCAAAATACTTTACATTTGACAGTTTTACAAAAGCAATTACTGAAAGTTTTATAAGTTACAATTCAAACCGTTTGGTTCGCTTGTTTGAAGAAATTTGAGTAACACCGTTTTAAAACTTTTAGTCCCCACTTTTTTTAAATATCTGTTTAATTGTAAAACGTATAAACGCTTTTCAATTTAATTATCTTGACTAACAAGGCAACCTTGTTAGAGAGGAGGAAAGAAGACGATTATTAAGACTGTATTTTAAGAAATTATTTCCACTAAATTACTCAAAACTTGGAGTACGTGTCTGAATAATGATCTAAAGGCGTCTACTTCATCTTTTAAGTTCTTTTTAAAAAAATTGAGAGATTTCTAAAATTCAAATTCAGGTATCCACTCACGAAAAAAATTGTCAAACCGATTTTAATTGTAAAATTGTAGTAAAAGTTAATTATTTTCAAATATTTTTTTACTTATTTTTCCCTTCTTTTTAAAACCAAAAACCGAATCCAAATATAAGATTTATTATTAGAATTAAAATAGAATTAATAACATCAAATTAGAAACCAAAATTTAAAGATGTTCAATTTTTCAAAATTTGAGATTTTAAAAGTAATAATTAGTAAAATTGACTTTTTTTGAATTTTTTTGTTGCTCTGATTTTTCTATTCATGTGAAATTGGCTACAAGAGTTTAACAATAGACATTAATTTAGTTTGGGGAATTCCAATTTCAGATATCTTTATTGATCAGTGGATGAATAAATAAAACAATAATTTTAAAATTTTCCTTTTCACTGACCATTTTACAATGAAAACCGATTTTACAATTTGTTTCCATTTGACATTTTTTTTCTTGAATGATAATTTGAAAATCTTTTACTTAAAGTGACGAAAAACATTTTTTTTTTATTAAGAAAAGAATTTCAATACCACACCCTTACCAATGAGATTATTTATTTTCTCTCTTTATATTTTTTGGTAAATCAAATATTGTTTCCCAAAATCTTCCACTACTAATGGTAAAGGAAATTTAAATCTCGAAAAAATTACAGTTGCTTTTTCTTTTTTTTTTCCTTTGCTTACATCTTTGTATAATTGAATTCGGTTTATGTTGAACGAAGATCTCCTTTTCTTTGAATATTCTTATCATTACTATTTATTTTGCATTTTTTGTTTAATTTTAAAAGATGAATTTTGAAATTGAATTTTAATTTTAATCTCAAAATTTAATAAATAATATAGTTTTCGGAAATAAAATAGTTTGAATGAATTAATAATAACCAGATATAAATTAACAATAGTTGATTCGTTATAACAACACAATAAAAAATAATATTAGATCATTAAATTTTTTCTGTTTTTTTAAAAATTTAAATTTTAATTTTAATAGTTAATATTTCTGTAAATATCCAAAATAACAAAAAATCCAATTTTTTTTTTTAAAGGATTCATTTTTAAACTATTTGTATTCTTTCTTTTCAATACTTGGCAAACCAAATTTTTGTTACTTAAAATTTAATTTTAAATACAATTTTTTTTACAAGCAATCATTTTTTTTTCAATGATCCAAATTCTTTTATCTTTCCACTTAAATTAAATATTCTTAGTCTTCCCAAAAAATTAAAATTTACTCTAATTTTCTTTTTAACAATAAAAAAAGTATTTTGGTTTAAAAATGTATTTTATCAACCATGAAAAAAAGATATTTTACCCCTATTAAAATTCTTAACTCGAAAATCAATTTATTTTCAATTTCAAATCACAGAAATCACAGAAACATATAATGTTCTTGTTTAAGATAATTTCAAAAGTTATCATTTTTCACACTTCTTTTCACACTAATTTAGAAGTAGTAAAACACAAAAGTGACTTAATTGTCTCATGAAAAATAAAAATCCAAAAAGTTTTCAAAATTTGGAGATACATGTTATTGTGATTTATGTGATTTCTGTGATTTGCTTTTTCAAAAAGTAATGTAAATATTCTGTATTCTTTTCAACTATTAGAATGAACGATCTCCCAAGATTTTTACTGTTTTATTTTGTTTTAAAGTTTGGTTTGTCAAGGCAATCCAACTTGATTAAAAGAATGATTAAAAAAATTTTTGTTTTTGTAAAAATTATTTCTTGGCTTCTGAAAACTTTTTTTTTAAAGATCCAAAATTTTTTAGAATTTGAATGCTTTTTCATATTTAATCTTCTGGATTCAGGTTAATTTATGAAGGGATTTTATTTTTAAATTTTCTTTGAAAAGTGGATTTAATTTCCTAAAACAAATCCATTGTATTTTGGACAAGAAAAGCAAGAAAAATTTGAGAAGAGATCAAAAAAAAGGGATTCTAGATCTTTTACATTTTCCATTTTGTGTTTAAAGAAATAAAAATTTTAATTCTGAGTTCTCTCATATTATTTTCATTGAAGCACCTGTGGAAAATTAACCTAGATTCATTATCTTTAGTTTTTTATATCGTAATCCCAAATATATAATCTATTGGAAAAAATTGTTATTGGGATTCTATCTAAACTTTCCAATTGAAAAAAAAATTTCTAAAATGGAAAAGTAACAGGATTTTAAATTGATCCTTATCAAAATTAAAATAATGCTAGCTATGATTATATTTACGTTAAGGTTATTTTTCTATTTTCTTTTTGTGTATACTGGGACTTTTCTTCTAATATCAATACCCAGACATTACAAAATATCCAGGGATTTTCGTAAAATGTAGTTCATTTGTAGATTCTTGAAATTTGTAGACAATTTTTTTTTCACAATAAACTTCAAAAAGATAGATTTTGCTTGTGCAAAGCGAGTTACTCCATTTATTATGAACTATTTTTTGATATGATCTAAAATGGCTGATAAACTAAAATTCAAAATTTTCCAAACAGTTAAAAAGGTTCAAACAATCACAATAATACAATTTCATTCAAATGGGAAATAATTTTGATTTTTGAAAAATATGAACATCATTTTTTCATCTTTTATTTTTTTTTTTTTCATTTCATTTCATTTTTTGAATTACCAAACTTGTTTCATTGGATCGAAATGATTTTTTCAACGATTGATATTATGCTAAAGTTGATTTGTTCCAGACAGAAGAACTCAAATAAAATTAGTTGATAGTATCTTATCATTTGATCGATCAATAATTGTTGATGGAATTTAAACAAATTTATCAATACATTTTTTTTTTTTTTTAGAAAACTAAATTAAGATTCAAATACTTCTGATGACTGTATCTGTTAGATACTCTTTGAATCATAAATCTCAAATTTATTCACTTCAAAATTCTCTCTTTAACAGATTAGATGAGGTTTCATCTAACCCTTAACAATAAATCCAATTTATTTTTTTGTTTTGCTCTCTCCAAAATTTTTAACACACCAATAATTTATTAGTAATTAATAATTTTTTTTTTTGTATTGTAGTGTAATTAATAAAAAATTGTTAACATTCTGATTAGTGAATGGCTCTAATTTGGTATTTCTTCCAGAATTGATTAAATAAGATTTTTTTTTCAAAAATTGAATTTGGTGGGTTAAAAATTTTTAATTGGAGTTTATTTGAAGAACAAATGTATTCTATTTTTAATTTTCCAAAAAATAAATGGTCTTGGTTGAAATCGAACCTAGATCTTCTGTATACCATAAGCCAAATCACCACCCTGAAAAAATCTACAAATTTCTATAGAAATAACCCCCAGCCAAATATTTTATTTTTAAAATTTATAAAAAAAAAATTTGAATTTATAATTATGGGTCTGTTTTTGTGGATCGGTGAATTTATATTTTTAATCAAAACTTTTTTCAAATCATTTTAATTTTTTGAATTTCAAAACAAAAATTCTTGTTTGTTTTGTAAGATCATAATACAATAATTTATATTTTTGATTATTTTTAATCATGAATTTGTGTTTTAATTGTATATTTTACAAATAATAATTACTTATCAATCAATTTTTCTTGATATTTTTTTAACCTTTTTTTTGCAATTATTTTTTAAAAATAATTCATTATCTACTACATGATATATATATATATATATATATATATATATATATATTCAAAAATAATTAACAACCATAGGAAATATTTGGACATTTTTCTCTTTTGTTTAAAACGAGAAGAGCAGACAATTTAAGCACACAAAAGCACGTTGAACTATGTTTAAAAGTAATTCAAATAATTTCAGATGTTGGCTTTGAACTTCATGACAAAATGGATAAAGAGACATGGGAATATTTATTAAATATTTTAATTGGTATATGTGATTTTATTTTAGCTGGCAAGAATGTAGAAGAACCAATATTAACAAACAAATTGGCACCTTATTTATTAAAAGTTTGAATTTTATTCTTTTTTCATTTTATTTCATTTTATTAACAATAGAAATAATTTAAAATAAACGATTAATTTATCTTTCTATTTAGCTTATGTTTATTATTTGACCAAAAAATATCCATACCCTTCAAAACTGAAGAAATATAATTTACTCATAATTATTGTTTCTTTCATTTTTTCTAAATTATTGAAAAGCGCTTTTGAAAATTTATAAATGATTATTTTTTTATAATTTTTAAAAATATTTTTTTTCCTTGATAAAAAATATTAGATATTAAACAAAAACATTTTCAAATTTTGTTGTATTCTTTGTAGGTGCTTATCTAGATATCAATATATATATATATATATATATATATATATATAATAATTAAATTAATTAGTAAATTAACGAATCATTCAATTCCATAGCTATTATTTCTCTTGTTACTCAAAATGATCAGATTTAAAAGTTAAAAATTAAAAATTATCCATATTTTTCAAATTCCTTTAAAAGATTTTTATAATTTTAATTGGTATATATAACATAATAAAAAAAAAATAAAAATTATATTATAGTATAAATATACTATATAATATACCTTTATCACCTGAAATTATGTAATAAACCACTTAAAAAAGAAAATCAAAAAAAAAAAACAATGTTTTAACAGATATGAAAAAATTGAGATGAAATTAATTTAGGAATTATTCAATTTATCTTAAATCAGCAAAATTAAACAATATACCATCTAACGAGATAAAAAATGGAAAAAAGTCTATTTATCCTAAATATTTTTTCTAAAATACTTTTTATACTTTTTTCTTCTCTGATAAAAATGTGATAACTTATAATATACAATAAGAAATTATCTCATTGGTTATTTTTATTAGGGTATAAATATTAATAATTATTAAAACAATTTTTATCTTAATTTTTATAGATTTTTCTTTTATTTTTTTCAATAGTTTAACAAAGATAACTAAATTTTTTTATATATTTTATGTGTATTCTTTATTCTTTTATTATAACTAATTTCTTTTGGAAATAAAAATAAACCAATTTAGCTTTTATTTGATCTTTGGATTATTTCAAAAACTGAAAATCTTGAAATGTGGAATAGATTATCAAAAATTTTTATAAAATGGAGATTTAGAAAAGAAACAATTATTCAATGGGCATCTACCACACATGCTTTATTGAACCGTATTATTAATCACCTTTATGGGGAAACTGAAGGATCATCAGATATTTTAATTATAATGTAATACATACATCTTAAATTTTTATTATTATTTTTTTTTATCTCAAATAAATCCAAATTTATTAAAAACAATATTATCATGAATAAAACCAAAAAAAAAAATAGCCCACCAACAGAACAAGTTAAATTTATACCAAAAGTATTACAATTGGAACCAAAAAAATTGATTTTTTTTTGGCATAAAATATTATGTAAGTTTTTTTTGTTTTTAACTCTAACTTTACATTTTTCGATATTATTAAAAGTTGCTACAACCAATTTTGTTAATTAAACATTAACAAAAAATATATTTAAATAGAAAATGTTATTTTAACTTTATAAATTTCATTTTCGAATAATATTAAGATTCCCATTTTTTATTTAACAATAACATTGAATAATAGCCAACAAATTCTTTATAATGAGTCGAATCATTCAAAAACTTCAAAATAATTATATATATATATATATATATATATATATATGATTTAAAGGAAAATTCAAATACAAAAAATGATTTTTCAACATAAACTTCTTGTATAATAATAAATAACATTATTTAATTCCTTTGTAATTTTTCTATTTAAAATAATAAATAAATTAATAAAAGATTTGATACAAAATCCAAATGAAATTCAAGATTCAGAAAATTATTTTCTTGCAATAAATGGAATTCAAACAATGGTATCTAGTTTACTGAGAATTGGCAATAACAAGAATATAAAAATAAAGTCAAAGGGCGAATATTTGCCGGAAAAGCCAGATGGTAATTCCATTCTAAAAATATTTGGTGAATGGCTATTCCAATCTGTTTCAGGAAAAGTAACAAATCATCATGAGGGCATTGAGTCAGCATATTGTGCGTTGTGTCAAATATTTTCAAATAATCAAAATAAGCCATTTTTAGATATTTACATTTCAAAATTTTATCGATCAATATTACGCGCATTTGATAATCCTAAAGAAAATTCAAGATCAATATCTGCCATTTTATATAATACAACAAATATCTTTACAATCAATTTAACTGGTGTGTATATCTTAATACCAATATATTTAAATATCATTGAAAAAATTTTAGTAGAACAATTAACTTGGGATTTTTCTATTAGAATTGAAAACTTGAGAAGGTCTTGCATCACAATTTTAAACTCTTTAATTTGTTTTTCAAAAAAATATAGCAATTTAAAAATTGAGTCTATACCGAATAGGATATTTTCAAGCAATGAAAGTAATAACAAAAACAAAAACAAAAACGATAACGATAACGAAAATGAAAATGAAAACGAAAAAGAAATAGAAAAAGAAAAAGAAAAAGAAAATGAAGTCATAACATTTGGACAAATTCAACAGAAAATTATTGAAACCATTATCAAATCCATTACCATTGAAACGGACGTAGCTAATGTTCAAATGTTAATTTGGTCTGCAACGATTTATTTACATGGGTCGTATAAAAGCGATCCGAAATTGTGTGCGCTAATTATTGTTAATTTGAAGAATATATTATATAACCCACATAGCTATCAATTGAAGTGGCCCAGCAATGTGTTTTATAATGTTCTGTTAGTATTAGAATCATTTAGCGACAAGGTCTCCAAAATCATAAAATTATCCAAATACACGATCCCAAATTTGATTGACAGCTTAACAAAGATGTTAATTAAAAGCTTATCTGGCAAAATTACAATCATAGATAAGGATCCTGAAAATATGATTTGTAAGTTATTCGATATCATTATCAAATATGCAACCACAAGTCTGTGGATTTATAACGATCATTTAGAAATTCTACTTCAAATATTTAAAGTGCTTGAAATAATCTTTAAAAGGAAGGAAAACTATCAAAAGACGAATTTCAATTCTGAAAAAAAAAAAATTATTTTCCAAAATAAGCCAAATGCCAAAATACAATTGAAGGCTTTAATTTTATTTAAATCATTGTTTTTCGATATTTCTGAATTTCCCTTATTAACTGGACCAGAACATTATTCCAGCATAATCACTGAACAAGAAATTATTGAACATTACAATTTTAAAAAGACCTTTATAAGGAATAATTTCCATTCATTTCTATTAAATGAGAATACACAGATTTCATCTTTTATAGATTTAAATGAAGAAGACGATGACCAATATGAAAAAAATAAGAATGACTATAGCCGATTAAACAAACCAATTTTAATATTGATTCGAAATTTAAAGGGTAGGTTCGTTTGGAAAGCCCGCTTCCGCTCATTGCCTTTATCCCATATCGAGAAAAATAAAGAGGATTTATCTACTCATTTTTGGGTAGGCGAACCACGTATTCCCACTTTTAAAAAATATATACCCTTAAAAAGAGAAATCGAAAAGGAATTAAATTTAAGATACCAAATTGATAATAATAATTTTGATTATTTATCTAGTGTACAAAATTTACAACACAATTGTTTATTAAACATAATGGAAAGCCAGCATAGATCAGAAGAGGTCAATATGTATATCCAAGAAGAAACGGAAATTATTAATATTAAATGCGAAAATAATTCCAATAATAATAATAATGACAATGACAATGACGATGATGATGATGACGATGATGATGATCGTTTGGATGAAATAGAAAAAGAGAACAAGAATGAAATAGAGAATGGAAATGAAAATAATAAAAAAATGAATCTCGATAAGAATAAGAATAATATGAAAAAAAAAAAGTTATTTCAAAATTCTCGAATTTTATTATCAAACTTGGGATTATTTAAATTACAAGGGCAAGGCTGGCTTTCGTATTTGAATTCCCAGAGTAATGATTTCCAAATGTATTTAAATTCTTTAGATAATTTATCAGAAAGGTATAACCAAAAAATAAGTATCGTCTACATGTCACATTTCCAAAACAGAAAAACAGATCTTAAATCGATATGGCTAAATGAAAAAGGATCATTAGATTACGAAAATTTCATCAGAGAAATAGGTTGGACAGTCAATTTACAAAAGCATGATGGATTCTTGGGCGATCTCAAAAACTTGAAATATTCAAATCATACAAAAATTGCACAATATTACGCGAACCAAGATGTTGAAATGATTTTTTATGTCTCAACCCTTTTAAAATTTGAAGAAAATGTTATCGAACAAAAAAAGGAATTACTATCAAAAACTAGAGTTATAATCATTTGGTTAGAAGACCATAGACCCTTTAACCCAATGCTGATACATGGTGGAGTTAACCATTTATTTATCATTATTCGCCCACATTATACAGGGCTATATAAAATACAAATATATTCAGACCATATAGCTTCACATCTCATACATGGACCTTTATTAGATGGATCATTAATTGAAAGAAATGTTCTCGCAGAATTAGCCAGAAAAACTTGCTCGATTTCCGATCTGCAATTACAAAAATTAGACAAATCTTTTATTGAACCTTTAAAAAAACGTTTTGATTATTTTGATACCATAAAAAATCGTTTTATAATAAAAAAAAATACTGAACAATTCTTTTCCAGTATCTTTTCAGAATTCAAAAAATAATTCTTTTTGTTTTTTCTTTTTATTTTTTTTTTCTTTTTTTTTTTTTTTTTATTATTTTTTTTTATATTTTTGTATCAATAATTACTTTTTACTATTCAAAATTTTGAATTATTTTAACTAAAAAAAAAATTGATTTTTTTTATTTAATTTTAAATTATTTTTTTCCTTTTCAAGAATTGTTTATTTTGAAATTTTAAAATAAATTATATTTTCAGATTTTATATTTTTTCAGAAGAGTTAATCATGATTTCGCGAATGTATTAATAATAGAAACAATAATTCAAAAATTAGAGTACATCTAACTATTCAAAAATCATTGGTTTATCTTATTTTTATTAAATTTAAAGATTATAATTATTTTATTTTCAAAAATTTACAACCTTTTTTAAAATCATTTTTTAATATTTTCTTTTGATTAAGTGTACTTTTAATATTTTTGAAAAAATATTTATGATCAAACAAGTAAGAATTTTAAAAAAAGATATCAGACAGATCTCACTAGATTTTCAATTATGCTGAGAAGAGTATATACCATTTAGACTTTAGATCTATCAAATTGTATCGATTTGTATATTCATGATCAAAAATATATTCTTGAAGTTTTAATAAAATCTTAATAAGAAAATTTATCTTGGGTTCTCAAATTTTTGATAAAATAAGGGTATTTTATATTATAAAGTTTTTTTCTGTTAAAGATAGTTCTCAAAATAATTTATTTTGATTATTTAGAATTATTTATCTAAAAGGATATAGAAATAAATTGAGAAATAAATATCTATATGGAACAGTGTATGTGTTTTTTTTTTGGGAAAAAATCTGAAATTTTTATTTCAAGATTAATGTAATTTAATTAAAGAACCAGAAAAAGAAAAAGTAAAAAGAAAAAACAAAAAAAAAAAAAAAAGATTAAAAGAAAAAAGATGGAATAAATTGGAAAAATTGTTATAAGAATTAATTGATTGTTAAAAACCCTTCATAATGGTATTCCCAAAAAAGAAATATAGATCATTAAATGACACATGAATCAAAAAATGAATTAAAATTCAATTGCGAATAACATATTTAAGATTTTTTTTAAAAAAAACATTGTTTACCAAAAGAAAACCCTTTTAATCACAAAAATTAAGTTTCAAATTATATAAAATTAAATTAGTCACCCTTATACTCCACTCTTCCCCCTATTTTGGTACAGGGTTTGGTACTTTGGTTAATAATAATTGTGATTTTCATTGTAAAAATCTGTATAGCTACCAGTTAACAAGTTATTGTTTCAACCAGAGAAGATTTTTCAAAAAAAATATATTTTTTACAAGTCAAATAGCGATTATTTCTATTTTACATTTTAGATCAGAGTTGAAAATAATTATTCTTTTTGAACAAATATTTTTTAAAAATACTGGATTTGTCACAAAACACGATAGAAAAATAATTGGGAATTGTTGGCAAAAATAATTGTTCTTCAGAAAGAAAGATTTTTTTCTCATTATTATCATTTTTTTAAAAAAATTAATTTTAGTACATGTCTTTTATAAAAATAATTCTTTAAAACTTTTTCAAATATTTTTTATTTATATTTAATCATGTCTGATTTTTGAAAAGATAATTCAAAACTAAGTAACAATTTATTGAAAAAACTTTTTTGAAATAGTTCACAAATATTTAATTTGAGACTTATAATGTTATAATTCTTCTAGATTTTTTTTTCTTAAATCTAGAAGGAATTTTTTTAATTTTTTGTAGTTAAATTAGTAAAAAAGCTATTAAAATAATGTGTATATTCAGGATGTACATTTTATATGAATTCCCCCAATAAACTCGAAATACGATCCTTTTTTCTTGGTTAGTGCTCTTTCTTTCTTTTATCTATAATTTAAAAGGACAGTATTTTGGGTGTATTGGGGGAATTCATATAGACCACTCATCCCAAAAAATAAACAAAAGCAATTTTTTACTAAATTAATTATAAAATAATATCTTTTTCTTTTCAAAGATATTTTTTATAGGAAATTGTTAAGGTTTAAATCCCTGAAATTATCAAAAAAGATTATCTTGTGTAGGGTGTAGTGGCTTGTACATTTGATTCTTGTCTGATTGATCTTCAACTTCAAATGGAATTTAATAATTGTTCAAAAAGGCAGTTTTTTTCAATTAATTGGGTTTTCTACCAAAATCCAAATTGAAGAGTATAAGATGAAGAGATTAGTAGGTATTTAATAATAATTTTTGATTATTGGGCTGTCGAAGAAAATTATAATAGTTTATTTCCGATTTACCTAAAAAAAATTATTATAAAACTGCCAGTATAACAAAATATAAATAAAAATCACAATTTCCAACCGAACAAACTTAACTTTTTATTACTTAACTTCCGACAAATTGGTCTTACACTCTTCAAATCGGATTTCGGGAGAAAACCCATAAATTGCAAAAAATTTTCATAACTGAACCACTCTTAAAACTCATACCAAGTTAAAGATCGCTCAACTAAGACCCAAAATAACAAGTCTAAACACCCAACACAAGATAATCTTTTTTAAAATTTCAGGTATGTTAACCTTAACAATTTCGGGTAAAAAATATCTTTGAAAATAAAACAGAATCTTTAAAATGAATTCAAAATAGAAAAGATTGTAACCTTTTGAATTTCAAAATTACTATTCAAGCATACACAAAACTTGGAGAATATTGAAGAATAAATCTCGCAAAATAATGAGATTTCAAGAAGTATTTTCCTTTCAAAGAACTGAGAATGTAAAGTTCAATATTTTTAACAAACAAGATTATGTGAGATTAAAATAACAGATAAAGTTAGTTATTCAAATCGTATTTCTAAATTTCAATATTTTGATTTTTGTATTTTATTTTTTAAAAAAAGTTTTTTCCTTTTATATTTTTTTGTAATTTTTTAATTTTTGGATGGATCGATTTGGACAAAAGCCACAATTTCAAGGGATACTTAACAAAACATCTAGTAACAAAATTCACCTTTCAAAAGACAAACTATCTTTAGTCATTTGTAAATAAGTAGCATGATTAGCATTCAACCTTTTTTTTTCTTTTTTTTCTTTTTCTTTTTTTTTTCTCTTTTATTTTGGTTTTGAAATAATTTTCTTTAGGTAATTGGAAAGGATGGAAAAAAAGATATTTAATAATTGTTGGACAAATAATCTATGTTTTTAAATCTGAAAAAGATTACAAAAATGCAAAAGTACCGCTGGAATCACTTTTACTCGCGAATTGCAAACTCGAAATCAGCGAGCCACCAAAAAAAAAAACAAAGAAAACAAACAAATTTTACTTTAAGATCACAAACCAGATCGGAACAACAGAGTCTTTGATGTGTGACAGCCAGTCCGAGGGAGGGGTGTGGTATTCTCAAATTTCAAAAGCAATAACATCAAATTCTCAGCAAACAAAGAGAATGGGGATGAATTTAATACCATTATCTGAATTGGGCAAGTCAAACAAGGATTTAGGAAAAGGCTTGTTTGGATCTAATTTAAGGTTTAGCAATAGAGAAAGGGATCTCAAGTATATACCAATCGAGATTCAATTAATGAAAAATCTCTTTTCATTCGACCAAAAAAAAAGTATGTTTCCTAATATTTTATTATTATTATTTTTATTTTTTCTTCCTTTTTTCTGGTTTGTTATTTTTACAATAAATTTATTCTTATTGGGAATTTATTCTTTGTTCACACTTGAACTCAGGTGTGCAACAACAGACTTACAATTTAAAACAAATTAGTATTCTTTTTATTATCTCACCGAACTAATAAAAACTGACCTACTTTGTGTTATCAAAATGGAATTCATTCTATAGCCCATGATTAAACAAGGATAAATTTTTTATTAAATTGAAAGACAGGAATATTAAACCAGTCTAAATATGAAAAAAAAACAAAATAATGGACAAAAGTCTGTGAATTTAATTTCAGTAAGAAATGAAAAAAAAATAAATATTTTTTTCCCCTAACAAATGTCTTTAGGGTGGTACACTCTTAATGAATTCTTTAGCTTCATTGCAAATTTTGTCCTTTAATTTTGGTTGAGGTTAAATACGATCTTTTATTCATTAGATAAAAATAAATTATTTTTACAAAAAATGGTGAAGTTTTTAAAAAGGTTTTTTTGTTTCTAATATCAATACTCCACACAAAGCAAAAATTAAGAGTATTATGGATTTATGTGGTAATTATTAAATTTTACTGATTTCTTAGCTTTTTTTGTACTTATAACTGACTTAAATGAATAACTAATTGGGTAAAATATTCTTAGGTGCATTTTTAAGGACTTGGATTGTGAAGTTTTTGAGAATATAACAATTATAAACTAACAAAAAAAACACTATATTTTTTTTATTGTTGGGACAAGGAGTTTTTAATTTCTGTTATTTAATCTTATTCCTAAATTTTTATTCAAAAAAAACCAAAATAAACTACATTTTTTGCAAAAATAATTTATTTTAATCTAATGAATAAAAGATCGTATTAACCCCAACCAAAATTAAAGGACAAAATTTGCAATGCAGCTAAAGAATTCATTTGTAATGTACATCCTTAATCTTAAGAATACAATGTATTTTTTTAAAAAAAAATTGTTTTAATGAATATGAGCATCTAAATTTGAGTAAAATATGGTTTGGCACAACTCTTGATTCACTATTTGAGTTTAATAAACCCCTAGAATCTTTTGCTGAAAAGTGAAAATAAATAAAAACATTTTCAATGGTTGTTATTATTTTTTATTTTAAAAAATCAAAATAATTTAAAGATCAGTCAGGGGGGGTGAATTTGTTGTTTTTCTTGGGAATTAGAACAAAATTGGAAAATTATTTTATTTTTTTTTAAAAATGAAATTTAATTATAACTCTTTACTGTTGTGGAAAAAAATTGGGACACTTCAAAAAAGTGTGACACTTATTTTGTCAAAAATTAAAAATTATAACTGCCAACATTAGTAAAACTGAACAAAACCACCAGAATTTTTTGAAAATAATAAGAATTCAAATGGGGATCAAAATCTTTTAAAAAGTATAGTATCTAACTTAGTTTACGATGATTTCAATTCTATCAAGATCCTTCAAGTAGAAGGTATTAAAAACCAAATTCTTTATTTTTGATGGTAAGAGCGACAAAAACGAGTAAAAAGTAAAATTTGTTTGACAATTCATATCTGGTAAATTAAAACTTTCAGACCTAACTCTTAATTTTTCATCTGAATTATTTTGTGAGTGCTTGAGAAAAACTCTATTCTTGTCAAGATAAAGCAATTGTGAAAATGACCAATTTCTGATTTTTCGATTTTTCTTCTTAAATCTTTTAAGAAAATGAAAACTTTATTTTTTTAAAAATAGCATTGGATATCGAGATTAAGGATTAAAACCCCAAACAAATCAATCTAAAATTCAAAGAACTATCCCAAGAAATCCTTTATTTTTAAAATAACATTTAAAATGGCAAAGATAAATATTAGAAATTTTTAATTTCAGTGAAGATTTAGTTCTATTATAAAGTATTTGATTTTTAAGACCTTCTACTTGAAGGATCTTGATAGAATTGAAATCATCGTAAACTAAGTTAGATACTATACTTTTTAAAAGATTTTGATCCCCATTTGAATTCTTATTATTTTCAAAAAATTCTGGTGGTTTTGTTCAGTTTTACTAATGTTAATTTTTAATTTTTGACAAAATAAGTGTCACACTTTTTTGAAGTGTCCCAATTTTTTTCCGTAACAGTTATTGAAAAAAACATAATTCCTTTTGTTTTGTATCGAGTAGAATACACATCACCAAAACAAAACAATTTTAAAAGCTAAATTGAAATTAAACTATTCTTGATATGTGTTGAGGAATATACTTTTAACTTTTTTTTACCTTTTTTTTTAATCAAAAAATCATAAAATATAAATACCACCAAACACTCAAGATATAAATGTTTTTTTTTAACAGTATATTTGTAATTTTTCAAACTCACTTGGAAACAAATAATCTGAAAAAGAAAAATCTCATTAAATGAAAATGAGTACCGAACTCCCGATGTCTTCAGAAGATTTGATTTTTTATAGAAAAATTTCTTCTGAAAAAAAACCAATCTAACACTATTTCCGGTGACACTCTCAACTAAATAACGTTTTTCTCCTTTTGAATTTGAAATTTTTAATATAGTTTTCCAAATAAAATCATTTTTAAAAAAATGAATACCTTTCTTTAGGTTTCTTAAAATTGTAGTATTTCAATAAATCTCTTTTTTCAATACAAATATATTTTGGGTAAATCTCTTATGGCCAAAAATTAAACTTTGTTTCTGTCAAAGGTTATCCAAAAAAAACATTTTTTTCAAATATCAAATATTTTTTTTAATTGAACTTTGAAGATTAAATAAAAAATAATTAGAATAACACACACCAAAGAATAGTTGATCTCCTCCTTAAATAAAACTAATAAATCAATAGATTTTCTTAAAAATAGAAAAAACTCAAATTCTCACGGTTCCTATTTAAAAAAACGTGAATGTTCATTTTGATCTTCAATTGAAGATCAAATAAAATTCGAAGAGAAATCAAAATGATTTCTCTACAACCATTTTTACTTTATCAATAACATGAGAATAACATGTTTTTCACCAAGTGACTAGAGATCTTGCAATAAAAAAAAATTTACAAATGAATTAAGTGTAAAAAAAAAATCGAAAAAACAATGTGCAAAAATGTGAAAAAATGATTTTAATTTTGGAATTTCCGAAATATATTTACCTTCTAATATCCATTAAAATCCTTTGAACCCATGTAATTCCTCACCACAACTGGGATGCTTTGACTGGAAAATAGTTTAGATTCCTAAACTTGGTTAACCAAGTTAAATTCAAATTTCAACGAGCAACTCTTAATTCAATTCCAAATTAAAAGATTTTTAATTATGTTCCCAAAATAAATAAAAATTGTTTCAGTTCATTATCTTTGATATTTTTTTTTTTCTTTATTAATTTATTGATCAACAATTCCCTTTCAATTTTTTACATTAATTATTTTGGAAAAAACAATTATTTGTTGTAAATATTGATTATAGAAAACTTGTAGTTAAATCTTTTTTATTTCAAAAATTTATTCTTTTTTTGAAAAAATTTAATGAAAAATTTTTAATGATTTACTTTTTTTTAATATTTCAAAACATAATAGTATTTTTTTGTGGAATATTTAAATTTGGATACACCAAATATTTGCCTCTTGATCAAAGAATATTTGTAATGTCAAACTATGATCTCAAAATAATTCCATTAGTTGAAAACCCTTTAGTCAATACAATTGTCATCCCATTTAATTCCATATCCAAACTCGAAATGTTTACAAATACAGACAAGCAATATAAAATATCAATTCAACAAGAAAAGGAAAAAGAAAAAAAACAAATCGTATTAACAACTGATAGCATTTTCGATGTACTTTCATTTTATATAATAATGGAAATTTTATCAAAAAGAATTTATTCAAATGCGTTTATTGAAAGCAAAATACAAAAATTTAAATTATCTCCCAGAATTTTGCAGACAATTTGTATCAAATTTTTGGATATTTTAAATACTTTACTCGTGAAAAATATTAAAATGTTCGATTTAAATTACTTTATGAATAATAAATCAAAAATATTTGATCAATTATTAAATATTTTAAAAAATACAGAATCAATCGATGATATAGAAAAGCTTGAAAACAATTTAATCAATAGTGTTTCACTTTTTGCCTTATTTTTTATGTGCAATTGGTTATTACCCGATCCAATAATTCTTCCAAAGCTGTCTGAACATTTTTTCATGAAAGGTTTGCTTTTTATTTTTTCCTTTTTTTTTTTTTTTTTTGTGTTTTTTTTTTTTTTGATAATTTTACTTTTTAATTAAATATATCTTAACTTACTGCATGAACCCAATTCTTCAATTTTCTATCCTTAGAATTTTTTTTTTTTAAATTAATAATAAATAAGATTGTAATCATAATAATACTGATACTTAATTATCGATATTTTTTTCAAGATTTAAAAAAAATATATTTTAAAAAAGATAAAAAATTTTAGAAAAATAAAAATCTTTATAAAGATAAGAATAATAAATAATTTGAAAATTACAATTTTGAGAAATTTTTATCTGATCATTTTGCCTTTGTGATTTTTATGAGGATTCTTTATTTAAAAAAATATTTTTAAATCTAGAATTTTTTTTGAATGCTTTGAATATTCTAAAATTGATCTTTAGTAAGAATATTCTTTGTTTATTTAATGAAAAAAACAAATCATTTTTTTTTAAAGAAGTTGTTGAAGACAAAAAAAATTTGATTAATCTAATTAATTTGTGATTTAAAAGATAATGAACGGTGTTCAAACTTGTTCTAATAATTTGTAACATACTTCAATAATGTTTTTACCCATTCGTCCATTATAATGGCATTTATTTTTGATAGTCCTTAAGCAGGAATTACAAATATTTTTATATTTTAAACAAATTCATTTTTCTCAATATATAAAAATAATATCAAAAAAATTTATAATTGCAAAATTTTTGAATAAACTACTTTGTCATTTTTTATGAGAATCATAATAAAAATTCAAATCACTTTGAAATAAAAAAGGAATTTGAGTTTTAGATATCAAATTACATTTTCAAAAATATCTAAACCAAATGTTTTTTATAAAAATCAACTTTGATAAAAAAAAAAAATTGCCTTTTATTGGTAAATTTGTAAACTAAAATTCAAAATTTTCCACATAGCTTAAAACAGTTAAAAGAATCACAATAATACAAATTCATTCAAATTGGAAATAAATTTAATTTTTGTAAAATATGAAAATCTTTTTATCATCTTTTAGTTTTTTGTTTTCATTTCATTTTTTGAATTACCTAACGAGTTTGGTTCGATCAATAAATTTTTTTCGAAAGATTGATATTAGGCTAAAGTTGAGCTTTTTTAAAGAGACAAACTTAAATAAAATTAGTTGATGGTCTCTAATCATTTTATGGATCAATATTCATTAATCGAATTTTAACAAATTTATCAATCAATTTTTTTGTTTTACCATCTCCAAAATTTTTAACTAACACACCAATAATTTATTATTATTGTGAATTATTTATTTTTTGTTTTGTGAGTATTGTAATTTATAAATAATTGTTAATATTTCAATTAGTGAATGGTTCTAATTTAGTATTTCTTCCAGAATTGATTAAATTAGATTTTTTTTTCAAAAATTGAATTTGGCTGCGTTAAAAATTTTGAATTGGAGTTTAGTAGTAAAAGTATATTTATTAATACTATTCTTATTAAAATCATCTTATTTTTTTTTAAAAATAGGTTGAATGAATAATTTTTTATTTATACAAAAGAATGAAAATAAATATCCAATTTTTATAATATGTCCTTAATAAAATTAAGCACTATTTTTTTCTGATTAATATTTTCGAAATTAAGTTCATAACTTAATTCAATCAACCCCTGTGATAATTTTTTTTATAATAAAAACACTCTCAACTTTTGAATATCGAAAATATTTTTTGAAATTACTGTGCACTTTTTTATTTTTTTTTGAAAAATTGGGGTTGAGAAAAGTTTGAAATAAAAGAATAAGTTAATATATTAAATTAGAATGCTTTTCCAGAGAATTTATCCTTTTAGTACAACTTTTTTTTAATTTTACCATTTAAAAACTAAAAAAAAACATTTGAGGACCAAATTAGTGCCTTTTGTGAAAAAGAAAATTCCCATAATTTAGAATTTGTTTTAGTAAATGAGTTAAAACAAGATAGTGAATCTAAAAATATACATAATTTCAACTTTGAATTCAATAATTTTGGCAAAAAATGTTTTCAAGAAAAAGTTAAATTGAAACTTTATTTATTTTTATTTTTTAATTTAGTTTTTTTAATAGTATTAATGGAAGGTATTTGATCAGTTTTTCATTTTTAGTGTTTTTTGGGTTTTAGGGACATATTATTTCCTTTTGTTAAATTTATTTATTTTATCTTTTTTAATAGAAAATAAAACAAAAAGCGAAATTTTTTTGAAAAAAAAAAAAAAAGAAAAAGAAAAAGAAAAACAAAATCATTAGTCGTCAATATTTAATATGATAAATACAATTAATAGTTAAATAACAATGAAAACACTCAGAAACTAAATAAGATTTTTTTTTATCATGAAAGAAGTAAAAACAAATTAATAATTATCATTTGATAAAAAAATTGGGAAACAAAAATTTTCTTTTAAAAACTCTTTTCCAAAATATTGGGTAAATGAAATTTTATAATTAAGAAAAATTAATTCTTAATATTTCATCTGAAGAATCAGATTAAAAATTCATTCATTACCTTTCTTGATATTTATTAATAGAAAATGCTGTTCTGTGAAGCATAAGTCTGATTTTGAATTAAAATTAAAGCTAAGTGGCTTTTATGTATTTTTGAGAAAATGGAGGATTTGATGATATCTTTTTCAAGTCACGGTATCTTTTTTAAAACACTATAAAGTTTCAAAAATCGTGATTATTTTTATTAAATCGCAAAAATCAATAATATCACGATAATATCAATACAAATCGCAATATTCTATAAAATCACAATAAATTGTCTAAAAATCGTGATAAATATCAAAATATTGTTATAAAAAATTAATTGCGATATAATAGTTAATTACCTAAAAGATAATCCAACAATATTTTTAAAAAGTAAAATTTTGTTTGATCAAAAAATAGATTATGTGAAAAAAAAAGTTAATCTTTTAAAAAACAACAAAAAAGATTCTTAATTTAATCAAGGATCAGATCAAAGAGTTTTCATTGTGTTTTATTTTAATTTTGGTTGATAGATCGATGGATCATTAATATCAATAAACATAAAAACAAAAGGCAAATATATATGTTTTCTCAGTATATCGTGGTGTTATAAATTAAGTTGAATGAAAATGCTTCTAAAACAACCAACACTTTATCTGTTCTTTAAATAATGTGTTATTCTATGAAAACCTTTTCTTTATTCTATGAAAGTTGAAAGGAGTTATGAATAACTTTTCAAAAGCTTTCACAACAACCTAGCCACATTATCACTAATTAAGATTTTTTCTAAACTTGTTTTTCTTCTTGTTATCTTCTTCTTTGAGCATATCTTTGTATTGTACAGAAAACACAACTAGAGTTTAAAGATTTTTGTTTGGAATCGATTACCAATAAGAAGGAAGATTGTTCTTTCTTCTTTTTGGTTAGTTCACTGGTGAAGGTAATAACGCCATTTTTAAAAATACACATCTATTTTATATTCAAGTATATTACTGAAATGAATGATTATTTGTTTGATCATAAAATTTACTGGAGATTTTACATATTGTTAAAAAAAAAAAAATGCAAAATTATTTTTTTGAAAACACTTTGCTCATTGCTTTTTTAAAAAGTTTTATTTCTTACAAACCTTTCAAACACTTGTGGGCACTTTACAATCCCTTCAAACACTTTCTACATCTTTTAACGGGAAAAGTGTTGTAAAAGTCTCAAGGCTTTATAAAAGTCAAGAGATTTTTTTTTGTCTGGTTATTTTTAAAAAATAATTCTGCTTTTTATCGCGATCATGTGGAATATCACTATTTTATGATTTTTCCTGATAATATAAGATTAATAAGATTGATTTAATATTATCACGAATTTATAGCTAATATCATGATAATACATATTTCCATCAAAACCTCTAATTGATAAATATTCAAAAATAATGTGGTTAAGAGGATTTGAATAACTACCTCCGTATTGTAACTTGGACGTGTTACAACTGTACCATTATAAGTTCTCTCAAAAAATAATGATTTAAATAATAATTTCAATAACATATTTAAATGTTTTAATATTTTATTGTCATATATTAATCTTTTAACAAATAATTATCATACAAATTTACTACTTAATTAAATGTTCAAATTAAAATTCAAAAAAAAAAAAAACATATTTATTTTTCTTATATCTATTATAAAATAATTCAATACTTAAACCCTTTTCTTATGTAATTCTTAAATTTATTTTATTTTTATTAATATTTCGTAAAAAATAGATGAAAATATCGAAATAAAAACAGAAAAATTGGCTGATCTCTTTTCAAATTTTTCAAATCAAGTTTATTATATTTTTTCAATTGTTTTTAGTTCCTCAAATTATCTTTATAAATCATTTAAAAATCCAATTTTTTTAGAACAAATGGCAAGAGTATTATCACAAATTTATCATTTTTTTCCAATTAATGAAAATCATGATTCGTTCCAAATTATGATTAATCAAAATTTACAAATTACAACACTTAAGGAAATGATTAAAAATTCAAAAGTAAATATTTTCTTTTTTTTCTTTTGATTTATTTTTTAAAATTATTTAATCATCAATTTTATTTTTACTAATTTCTGATTAAAAATTAAACTATGTATAAAAAAAAAAAAAAAGAAAATTTTCCCTACAAATCGAGAAAAATCATCTTTAACTAAAAAACAACAACAAATGAAAATCATGTCTTTGCAACCAGAAGTTAAAAAACAAGATAATTGGAAAGAAAAAAAAATCGAAGAAATAAAAAAAGTTTATGAAAAAAATAATTCAAACAACGAAAAAAATGAAAAAAAATTTTGTGTATATATGCAAGAGGATGAATCTTATGAATCTGATGACGACGAAGAAACATTTTTTGAAACTTTATTTTTAGAAAAGCATCAATATCATCAACCACCACTTCCATTAGTTCAACCAAATTTAGATTATTCTCATAATATTTCCAAAAGTTCCAAAAAGCGTAAGAATAAAATTTTAATGAGCAAATCGGACAGAATTTTAACAATTCTTGGAAACAATTTCCAAAATTGTGATTTCATTGAATCAAATTTATTAAAATTTCAAAAATCTGAATCTGGAATTGAAGCTAGTTTATTATTAGAAACAATATTAGAAACATTATCTTTAGAATTATCATTGATTAGTAAAGACTGTGCAAATAATTATTCTGAATTTAATCAAATTAAGCAACTTATCGATAGAAATGATTTGGAAACAAACAAAAACATTAAATAATTCAAATAATATATTATTATTATTATTTTTTTTTAATCAAATTATTTTTAGAGTTATTAAATTTACTTTTTTTTTTTATATTTTAAATAATTTTTATTTTTAAATCTATACAATCAATTGATTCGTATATCCAATAATAAAAAGATAAAATAAATACATTTTGGGATTATTCTTTTTTTATATTATTATCTTTTTTTCAGTATATAAAAAACAATTGATATTAATTTCATACTTAGCTGTATTTGGGAATTGCAAATAATTTTTAATAGAAAAAAAAGTAAGATAGTGATCAATACCAATAAATCCGAAATCCATACCTTTGATATAACATTAACAATTTTATTTTTTTTCCTTTTTTTTATTGGCTGAAATTGGTTTTATAATGGGAATAAGATTTAAAAAAGAAAAAGATCAAATTGTTACTTTCTAATAATGTGATACTGAAAAATGAAGGTATGTATAACTTGAAAATAAAAACTGAAAAAGTAAAGGCATATAAATCAAGGGTTTGAAGCAAAAAAGTGATCAAAAAGAAAAAAGAAATTACCACAATTAAACAATGATCCCCAAATAAACCATTCATTGTCACACTATTAAATTAAATTATCTAACAAAAGTTTCTGAAAGTGTTATTTGATGTAATTTTGAGTGTTCTTTATAAAAAAAATATCACAGACCATTTTCTGATTTTTTTACGAAATGCTTTTATCAACCCTTTTTCAATTTCTTTTTCTTTCAATTTTTTTTTCCTTTCTTCAAGTTTTTGTTTTTGCCTTTTAACATGGAAATAATTTGAGTGTATCCTTTCTCATGAATAATCTTGAAATCTATACTTTACACCAAAATTTCGGGAAGTTAAAGTATTAAAAGTTGATATTGGGCTATATTATTCTTTTTTTTTGTAGATAATAATAAGGATAATAAAAACAAATGTAAATATTTTTAAAGAGCCTTTTAATTATTTTTTTTTTTTTTTCAATTTTTTTTTATTAATAAATCTGGTGAAATATTATTCAAATCTAAATATTAATACCAAATTAAGATAATATATCTAATGTTGCTGATAAAAAAGATTCAATACCTTTATTAATAATTTTGAGTGAGAAGAGTTAGTTGAATCTTTTAAAACAATTCCAAATAACAGTTTAGGAATTAGGAAAGTGCGATAGAATACCTAGAGTACCTAGGTTTTCAAGAATTAAAAAGAATGGAGTAAAATCAAAAATTTCACTGAATTCTTTTAAATTCTAAAACATTACCTAACAGCGATTTTCCTAAGGTTTTCTGTTTTATTTGTTAAATCTATTGATTTTTTTATCAAAGCAAAAATTAAAAAAACCTAAGGAAAGTGAAAACCAAACAGCTCTTTTCTTAAGGTTTACAGTTTTATCTGTAATTTCTATTTATTTTCCCATATAAACAAAAAACTTAAAAGTTAACGGTGCTAAACAGAGGTTTTAAAAATCCATGCCTTAAGAGACGCCTAATTTAATTGATTTGTATAAAATGAAAGTATGTCTGTAAATGATGTATTTTATAGAATTTCCCAATTGTATAAATGGTTAGAAAAAATATCTACAAATTATTATTAAACAAATTATAATTGGATTTTTTACAAAGAATCAATTTTAAAAATAGGTGTTGTTTTGACATTATTTTTTCCTTAACTTTCCAAATTGAAGGCAGAATCCACAATAATAATATATTTGAATTTAAAAATCAATATATTTAGAACCTGAGTAATTATTTTTTTTAATATCAAAGATAAACTCAATAATCATCAACCTAAAAACCCAAAAGACTGATTAGTTTTGTTTCCTTTTTAGAAGTTAATTGTAACACCAATATGTTTCTAATACTTCTGGAAATTATTTGTCAAAATGCATCTATTGAGTTATTGAATTCGATTGGTTAATTATTTACTTTTTTTTAAAAAAAAACATATATTTTAGCAACTAATCTACATTTTGAGATAGATTTAAGAAAGATTTTTTGCAACTTTGAAGTCTGAATATTGATAATTCAGTCTTTAAATTTGTTACTAAATGAAGATTTTATTCTGAAATTGTTGGATTTTTTATGAATACATCGCCCATTTTTAATTGATGAGATCCATAAATATTACTTCTTTCCTAATTGATTTTTTAGAGACATCTGAACCATTTGTGTTATTATGATTTATCCCCAATAACAATTCACTTTAATTTTTGACTTCTCTGTGGTTGAACTAATCCCTTAAGACTTTAATTTTTCATAAAAAAAACCATTTTTTCTTGTTCAACGTCTAAATTTAGTTTCTTTAATTATGTTTTGTTCATTATCTGGAGAACCAGCAAAGGATCCTGTTATTACCAAAAGCGGGTATATCTTTGAAAGAAGGTTAATTGAAAAATATATTGAATCAAAAGGATCATGCCCAGTTACTCAAGAAAGCCTGGAGAAAGAAGATCTTGTTTCAATTAAAGTACCCAAAGTATCAAATCCAATCGATCCGAAATTAACTTCAATACCACAATTTGTAGAAATTCTTCAAACCGAATGGGACTCCTTAGTTGTTGAATGTTTTGAACTTAAAAAATCACTTCAAAAGGTATCTTTCTCTTAAAATCACCTTCTTTTTGAATTTTTTGGTTTTCTTTTACTTTTTTGTTTATTGTTACTTTCAATTTCACAACCAAAACAAATCAAAAAAAAACAAACAAAGAGTCGAGAAGAATTAGCAAAAACTTTATATGAATATGATGCAGCATGTAGAGTTATTGCTCGTTTAATAACTGAGAGAGACGAAGCACGGGAAGCATTATCAAAATATCAATTGCCTGAAAAACCACTTCAAATGCAAAACAAAAAAAAATCCACTCAACAAGAAATCCAAAAAAGTATAGAAAAACAAATGGAAATCGAGCTTCAAAAAAATGAACAGTCAAAACAAATCCCAAAAGAAAGGATCGAAAATATAGTGACACTTTCAAAAAGGTACTTTTTCATTTTTCTTTCAAACAAACCCCTGAACATTTCAAATGTCTGAAAATTAGAAAACAGTTCAAATAAACAAAAATAGAAAACAAACAGAAAAAATCATTCTTTTCTTTTTTTTAGATCTGATTTGGAAAATATGAAACAAATAAGTAAATTATAAGGCTTTATGGTTTTCCAATTCGACGAACTACAGTAATTCTCATTATTTTTTCATGAAAGCACTTTTGGGACATTGGCCAACATTAGGTATCTTTTGTTTGATCTGGTAACTCCAAAGATAGAACCTATTTAAAGAATTTGTTATTGGGATTCAATACAAATCATTATAGCCGTTCCAACCCTCCCGTGAAAAATTATAAGACATAGAAATTAGTTGTTTATTATACCATTTGTTTCAAAATAAATGGAACAAAATTTTCATTCAACTTTCCACAAATAGATTTTATAAAAATCCGTCTAAAATTTCAAATTTTTAATTCAGAAAAGGAGCTTAAATTATTCATTTAACTTTTTAGAATTGTAGAATTTGAATGATTTTAATTAATTTGTGAGAGGTTTATTTTTTTGAAAAGCTGAATGAAAATTTTGATCTTTTTATTTTGCAATTAACAGTAAAATTGTATTTTATGAAATAGAAAATTATATTCCTCTCATATCAGAAGATAAAAAATTCGATTTCTCCTACATTAACAGAGAATTTTTTTTTGTAATAAATAATGACAAAAATTCAATTTCAGAAGGAAAGAAATCATGGAAATTTAAAAGTTCTTTTTGATCATTGTTTTTAAATTGTTTAAACCCGAGATTTTTACAATTTTTGAAATTGAAGATTCGAATTAGTGTTATGTTTTTTTATCAATTTGTTTGTCAATATTCAAAACCAAAAAATTGATAACATAATTTTTTTTCTTCTCTTATAAATTTTGCAATTTGTATTTATTAATGAAGATTTGTAAATTACACTCTAAATGTCTTTTTACTTAAATTCCCTCTCAGATAATTTAAATGAAAAATCATAGATTTCACAATTATTCAAGGGAAATACATAGACAGATATTTTTTTGTTTGTTTAAAAAGCAAAAACAAAAATTGAATAAGGAAAAAATTGAAAAGAAAAAAAAAAAAAAAGAAATTTAAAAAGAGCTTATAAGAATCAATTGGTAAAAAAACAAAAAAACAAACAAAAAAAATTGCTATCTTTCATTAAGAATACCCAAAATCACAGAAATAATACTTTTGGTTATTTTAATTTAATTTGATAGTTGATCATGAATGTTCATTCGGGAGATCGTTGTTGAATCGTTGAAATTTCTTTTTTCTTTTTGATCTGATTTACTTTAAACATTTGGTCATTTTTTGTCTTTGCTTTTTAGTTTTTATTTTCAAGTTGCCCATATATTAGTGTTTCAGTATCTCAGCATCAGCAAGTAATTAAGCCAAATTTCAAAATTATGGGTAAACCTTTTTTATTATTATTTTTTCTTTTTTCATATGTCCATCAATAAATAAAATGATTACACTATATTTTTATTTATTAATCTATATTGGCTATTGTCGCTTAACACTTTAGTAAAATACATTATTATTCAAAAAAAAAAAACCATACAACAGTTTTTTTTTTGATGAAAAATCTGTCCCTATTTTTGAAATTTAGCTTACTTGATACTTTTCCTTTGTAAATCTTCTTCCCAATATAAAAATATCCAGCCTGTAAAAAAATCAAAAAAACATAAATTTGAGCTTATTTTTTTTATTTCTTACTTTACTAGATCAAACAATTTCAATAACTAAAATAAAATAATTGTTCTTATGTTTCAATTTTTTTTATATAAAGCTTACCGAGATAAGTTATTTCCAAAAAAAGTGCGTTTAAATTTCTTTTTAAAATATCTTGATTAAACTTAATCCTCACAAAACTATTGAAATATACAAAATCATTAACAATCATTTATTGGTTCTTGATAATAATTCAATTTGTTTATTAGTATGGTATTACAGAAATAAAAGATATTAAAATTTCTGATCTCGATTTTATAGGATATTTTTCAAGCTCTGAAAATGGGTTATTAATTTTTTCTTTTTGATCTGAAAAATCTTTTTAACCACATAACTCGGAAAGTTTTTTTAAAAAAAATCTCAAAATTTTGTATTTTTGAAATACACTCACAAAATAAACACTATTCTACATAACAATTTTGAAAAAGGTTTACAATTTTATTAGATATTAATGGGAAGTAAAAAAAAAACGAAAATTTTCAGTAATAATTTTTTCATTTTTAATTGTAAAATTTTTGAAATTTTTATTTGACTTAGTGGAGAGATTATTTTCATGTATTTTTTTAATATAGTCTAAAAAAGAATGGAATTTTTCAATTTAAAAATAGCACAAAATATTTCAATCAAAAGATATCATTAAATTAAATTGAAAAAAACTGATTTTTTTTTTGTTTTTGGAATATTTTTTATCATTTTATTTTTTTCCATGTTTGAGTTGTAATATAAACCCCATTTCAAAAATTTGGACACACCCAAAATCTAAAATAAGCAAAAAAAAAAACTCAATCTATTATATTATTTCAAACCTAATATAAAACTACATTTAAGGAACCTATTATTAATGTTTTTATAAGAAATCATTTTCATACACAAATTAGAAAAAAATATGAAACAAAAAAAAAAAAATCTGTGTGTCCAAAATGATGAAACGAGCTGAACAAAAAATTTGTATTGGGAAATTTGTTGAAATTTTACCAACAATTATTGATCGATCAATTGATATGATACCATCGGCCAATTGAATGTCATTTTTCAATTAAACAAACTCAACACTAACCTTTTATCAATCATCGAAAAAAAATTCCAGATCTAACGAAACAGATTACGTAACTGGAAAAAAGGAAATGAAAACAAAACAAAAAAGACAAAAAATAAAATAGTTTATAAAATCAAAAATTATTTCCAAATTGAATGTAATGTTTAGTATCGTTTTTTTTTTCAACTGTTTAAAATGTGTCCAATTTTTGAAATTTAGTTTATATTCCCTGTTTTTTTTCTGCAAATTGTTTTTAACATTTTTTCTTTTTTCATTTTTAATGTTCAATCTCATCTCATTCATTGTAACTTATTTCAATAAAAAATAACCCAAAAATTGGTTCTTTTTTCAAAAGTCGGTAATTTTGAAAAAGGGGGTATTCGTATCTTAATGTTTAATAGCTATCTTTTCTTAATTACATAAAATTAACATAACTTTTGAAAAAATAATTTATAAAAGATGGATAACTGAAATGAAATCCAATAAGTAGTTTTTGCTAACTTTAATTTTTAGAATTTATTTTTTCCTTGTAGTGCAAGAGGGTTAATCTCCAGAAAATTTCCAATCGAATATAAAACTTATTACCATATTTTATTATTTCAAAAATTGTTTTCGGGTGTTTTTAATTTCAAAAAAATTTCAAATAGAATGTAAAACTTATTAACATATTTTATTATTTAAAAAATTGTTTGTGTCATTACCATATTTGCCAGTTTTTTATTGAAATTGCCTGGGATTATTTTCTCCAAAAAAAAAAAGGTACTATAATTTTTTTACATTTTTTGGAAATATTTCATGAATATATTTTGAAATTAATACCTTAGTCATTGATTCAATTAGTATTAATATTTACCTTAATGTAATATTACCAATTTACTAATAGATACATTAACAAAGATGATTTTTTTCTGAAATGCAAAAAAAAATGCTCCACTTTTTTGGAAATACCCTATTTAATTTTTTAACAAAGGGAATTTTATATTAACTAATCTACATTTTGAGACAAATTTAAGAAATTTATTCTATTTTTGTAAATTAAATCAAGAAAAAATGGCAAAATAATCATTTTTTCATATATAATTATATTGCTTATTTCTTGATCAAAGATATTTGTTAGTTTATACTCTAATAATTTAGTGTAATAGTGATATTTTTATTTTAATTTTGATATTTTTGATAACCATTTTAGTTGTTTGAAAAAGCTTCTAATTTTCAAAAATGGATTGGAAAAAGGAATTTTTGAAAATGGGAGTTTCCTCTTGATTTTTAATAACTGATCATCAATTTTTTTTCAAAATTGGAATTCAAAAGATGTTTTTCTTAATGTAAACCAACCTATTTTGGATTGATAGGAGAAAAAAAAATAAATTTGAAAATTTATTTTAATCTTAAAAGTTTTCGTTTTTTTTGTTGCGTTAACGAATTTCAAAATTATTCTTTCAAAATTCGAAATTCATCTTGCTAGTGAAGATTAAAAATAAAAAAAAAAATAAAACAAAGATGTTTTTTTAATTTTCAAATTTTATTTTTTTTTGTTGACTGTAGTAACTTAATTCAAAATATACAATAACTGTGCGTTCTGATTCGGAATTCAAAATTATCCAATATATTTTTCTTTCTGTGTAATATTAAAAAAGATCCAATCGAAAAAAATATATATATATAGAAAATTTTTTCATCCTCATTCAAATATCAACAGATATTTTTCAACTTTAAAGTCTTTATATGTACTTAATATAAATAAGCACTATTTTTTTCTGATTAATATTTTTCGAAATCTAGCTTTATAAATTAATTCAATTAACCACTGGGATGAAATTTTTTAGAATACAAACACTCTCAACTTTTGAATATCGAAAATATTTTTTGAAATTACTAGCACTTTTTTATTTTTTTTTGAAAAATTGGGGTTGAGAAAATTTTGAAATCAAAAAATAAGTTAATATATTAAATCAGAATATTTTTCCCGAGAGTTTATCTTTTTTAGTTGAACTTTTTTTTAATTTTACCATTTAAAAATAAAAAAACATTTGAAGACCAAATTAATCCCTTTTGTGAAAATTAAATTCCCATAATTTAGAATTTGTTTTAGTAAATGAGTTAAATAAAGATATATATATATATACCACAGGTATGAAGATTTTTTTTATGTAATGAAACGCGTTTGCGCACGCGTGAGCGACGCGTAAAAATCGTTTCTCGGATATATATATAGATATATATCCACATGATATATTTTTGTAAAAGGGTACAATGAAAAAAACCACGAATTCAAGGGGTTACAAATACATATACATATGATTAATTTTCAAAAAAAAACAATTTTAATTTGCATCTTTATTTATCTTACACATCTCAAAAATCTTTAATAATTGAAACCATAAACAATTAATAAATAAAAGATAAAAATAACTAAAATAATGAGTAGAATGTTTTATTGTATATAATTAATTTAGTTTGTTATCAAAAAAGTAATTATCAAAAAAAATTGAATCAAAATTTATTTTGATTCAATGAAAAACTTGTTAAAAATAAAATTTTATGATCGATCACAAAAAAATTTAGAAGTTAATACAAAAAAAAATAATTAATTAAATACTAATGATTGTAAATCAAATATGCCAGATACTTTAATTTAAACATTCTACACTTGTGAAAGGTAGTTTCTAATTAATATTTTTTGGTTCGTCAATTTCCCCTTTTTAAGTAAATACACATTATAATAGAATAGGCAATTTTAATAAAGAAATAATATTATAATTCTGAAAATTAAATAAATAAGTGAAAGGGATTTTTACTTAAGTTGATACAGATTTGGAATTTGTTCCCACAATTAAACTAAGAAATTTTTTTTTAAAATGTTGAAAGTGAAAATTTTGGATAAAAAAATAACAAAAGAATTATTTAAAAACAAAATTGTTAAAACATTAATTATAAAAAAATGAAATTATTATTTAACATAACTTAATAAGGGACTCAAAATGAATAAAAGTTAAGAAATAATACACGTGAGAATGGATTAATTAAAAAGAAAAATAGGTGTAAAAATGGTTTTAAATTATCAAAAAAAAAAAAAATTAAGTAAAATTAATTTTCTTGAACATAAGTTGAAGCAGGTTTGATATAAATAAAAAAATTACTGATCACATTTTACAAATTTAGTAATTTTGAAAAAAAAAATTTTTTATGTTAATAATTTTTAACAATTTTTTTGTGATCAATAAAAAAGTATATTGGGAGATGTAATAACACTACTAAAAAATTTTGTGAACTGATCTAATTTTCAAAAGGTAAAAAAGTGAAATTTTGACTATCTTTTCTTGCCCAAATAGTAAATTTAAAAAAAAAATAATTCTTTTACTCAATGTTTAAAGTGTTTAGAATATTCAAGAGTTTCAAACAGTAACCTATCAGTGTTGTTTTGGCATTTCTAAAATAGAAAATCAAACTATTTTTTGGGTATTAAAATACCCCCACCCACCACCACCACCACTTAAATGTCCAATCACAAATTTCACATTGTTTAACAAAACTTTTAAGGCAATTACCCACTACCCGTTTTTTATATTTTTTTAATCATTCCATTTTTAAGTTTTTTCGTTTGCGTTTTTTCACATCCCAGAAACGAAAAGTACGATTTCAAAAGAATTCGAGGACTTTTTCAAAAATCAAAAAACGAAAACAACGAACGAAACGAAAAAAACATATAAAAAAGTCGAAAAAACGCGATTTTATAAATCTTTCGCGGTTTTCAAACGAAAACACCTATTACCTGTGATATATATATATATATATATATAATTATACATAATTTCAAGTTTGAATTCAATGATTTTGGCAAAAAATGTTTTCAAGAAAAAGTTAAATTGAAACTTTATTTATTTTTATTTTTTCATTTAGTTTTTTTAAATTTTTTTAATGGAAGGTATTTGTTCAATTTTCCACTTTTAGTGTTTTTTGGGTCGTAGGTACATATTGATTATTTGGCCATAAAATTGTTCTCATATACACTTTTTTTTCTTAAATTCTTTGAATTTTTTACTTTTCCAAGAATTATTTTTTAATTGGCAAGATAATCAATTTTTAGTACTATTTTATAAATCAAATTTTTTAGATACATTTGAACCATGTGAACTAATATAATTTACCTTCAATAGCAACATACTTTAATTATAGTCTTCTCTTTGATAGATGACAATCCTTTAAATAATAATAATATTAAGAATAAAATGAAGATTTTTTTATTTTAAATTTCAAATTCTTTTCGTTTCAGGTTTTTTTAGCAATTAATATTCTCCTTTAAATTTTTTTATCTTTTGTAATTCTCATGATCTTAATTAGGTTATCGACTGAAAGAAAAAAAATGAGATCAAATCTCAGAAAAAAGCGCATTGAATTGCCAAAAATACAGCAATTCAAACAGAAATATATCAATAAAAATGCGCTTGGAGAGGGAGAGCATTGCATAAAATCTCTAGATACGATCGAAAATATACCAAATATAGCTATTAGCTTGGGAAAGGGGGGGGGAACTACCGTTAGTGATTATTCAAGTTCTCGTATTCTCGTAAAAACTAAGAAGAAATCAGAAAATGCTTGCTTACTTGTACACCCTACAAATTCATTATTCCTTCTTGGAACTAATCAAGGGGAACTTGAATTTTATAATTATAATATCGATAAATTAGTTAAAGAGTCAACTGTTTGTGAACCAAACTCCACAATTCCAATTTCAAAGCCTTCACCAATAATGAGAATGAGCTTACACCCAGATAAAAAAACACTGCTTACCTCTTCAAAAAATAATATGTTCCAGTTATCCGACCTTGAAACACAAAAAAAAATTTCAAACCATACGTTGAATAACTATGATCAAATAACTTCTAGTTGCATCCATCCCGATGGAATTCTGTTTTTATTTGGCACCCATAAAGGCAAAATTCATCTTTGGGATGTGAGATCAGAACAAATCGCACTCACACTTTCTAATAATAAAGAAACTCAAGTTGACCAAATCGTCAGCTCCAATTTTGGTATACATCTTGGTTCGGTGACAAGCGATTCTCTAGTAAATATATGGGATCTCAGAGAACAAAGAGTTCTGAAAACTTTTGGAAATGTTGAAAATAATAAATCTAAAACTTCAATTGATTTTGACCAGACTGGGTCTCATCTATGTATAGGCAACCTTGATCAAATCCAGATAATTGAAACAAAAAATTGGGACGTGATAAAAGAATTAAACTGTATTGATAAATCTTCTTCAATACAAGACATTTCATGGGGTAACAAAGATGGTATTATAATTGGTACATCGAATGGAGTCATTGAATACTTTTCCCTTTCTTAATTTTCTTAATTTTTTGATTTTTTCTTGTTTTTTGTTTTTCTTTTTCTTTTTTCTTGTTTCTTTTTTCGTTTTTCTTTCATTCTGGTTACATTTAATTTATTTATTTGATTTTTAATTTAATTGCTTTTCATCGATTCTATTCTCTTTTTTTTATCTATTCTTTTTTTTTTTCTTTTCTTTTTTTTTTTTTCTTTTCTAAATAATCTTTTTAAACAAGAAATTTAATTTATGTTTTTACAGTTTTTTTTTGACTTTTTTCCATTTTTTAAAACCATTTCTCTTTTTAATTTATAATAAATTTAATTGTCAAAAAGATAAACTTACCCATAAAATGTTTTATTTTTTTTTTCAATTTTTGATTTTTTCAATAATTTTAATTTGTGGTATACCGAAGAAAACAGAAATTGATTGAAAAATTGGATTTTTTTCAATTGATTGAAAAATTAAAAACATCCTAAAATTTTTAAACACTTGAAAATGAAAATATTAATTGGTAATCTGAGGAATTAAAATTCTTAGATTTAGAATTAAAGGTTTTTTTATTTACAAAATTGGAAATTTCAACGGGTTGGAAAGTACAAAAATATATAAAAATTATAAAACAACAAAATTGCAATTTTAAACAACAAAAAAAAGTTTAAAATGGAAAGTTTCAAAATAAAAGTAACATTTCTAAATTTTACTCCGAATTTGTTTAGGTACTCTTATTTAACAAGTAAAAAAAAAATAAAAATTGAGATTTATTTAAAGAAAAGTTAAATATTAATATCATTGAAAACTTCGATCATTTTTTGTGGGATCGTGTCTAGGTTTTTTTTAATTTAAAAAATAAATACAAAACTAACTAACTTTTCGGTTTCTTTCTTAAATTAAAAAAAATTTCAGTTTATTTCAATAAAGTGAAAAAAACCTAATTGTAGTTTTCCAGAATCCAATAGAATAGAACAATATCCCTGATTTTACTCAATTCTTTTGAATCCTCGAAAACCTAACAACTTCTGGGATCTGAAAAAAATCTTAAAATCTGGATATCTGAATTATATAAAAATAATAAAAAAATTAATAATATCTCTGATATTATTAATAAAAAGAATTTATCATCTGATATTATTATTATTTTATGATTTTTTATTAATTTATAGATCCAGATTTTTCAATTTTCTTTCATCAGCCCGACATTTTCACAAAAGAAATCATTTTCTTAAAAATGTGAAGAACTGTTTAAAAATCTTATCAAATTGTTTGTAGTTGAATTTTCAGTGATTTTTTTATCTAACCAAATCACAAGGCAAATTCTCTCCCAAATGACTTTGAAAATTTTTTAATATTAAATTTGATATTGATATAAACTCTTTTTCAGTTAAAGTTTACCAGTTTTATTGAAGAAATAGAACATATCCTATGAGTTTAATTCATTATTCTTCCCGTACTAAAATTTCAATTTTTAGATCAAAATCATTTTTTATCATTTTGTAAATTCATTTTTGTATTTTTCTTTTTGCATTTTTTTTTTTTTTTTTGTTTTTTTTTTTCTTTTTCTTTTTCTTTTTCTTTTTTGAAAAAAAGTATTAAAAAAAAAATTACAAAACTCAAAATTAACTTACAAGAAAATAGGGTTTTGTGTTTTCTTACAAAATTCATACATTTAAAATTAAAAAAATCTTATTGTCCAAATTTTAATTTTCCAAAGAAATTCGGAAATTTTGCAATGAGAAATTCCAACGAAAGGGGTACAAAATTTTTTTTTTTTTTTATGATATTTTTGATTTGTTCAGGTATTTCGTTTATGATTATCAACTCTGATTCAGAAGTTTATTATTTTTCGTATTTATAAACAATCAAAGTGTGGTTTATTCTTAAAAAAAGGTGAATTTTTCATTTTTAGCTGGGTACCCATTGAGTAAAATAGAGTTTAGATTTTTAAAATCAAAGAATAAGAAAATTAGAAAACAATTTTTGATGATTTTTTTTCCTAAGTTCAAATGAAAAATAATCTTTTGATATATTTAAGAAAAATTCATTTTTTTTAACAGTAAATTTCATGTGGTTTCTCAATTAATTTTCCAATTTTAGAGTCAGTTTGGGTTCTAAAAATTGATTATTTTATACATCAAAAACAATTCTTGAATATTTTTTTTTTCTTGATGGAACCAGTGTAAATTACACTCTAGATGTATTTTTACTAAAATTACCTCAAAGTTAATTTAAGTTAAAATCATAGATTTCACGGTTGTTCATGGGAAATACAAATCCAATTTTATTATGTTTAAAAAACAAAAGTAAAAAATTGGAAAGAAAAAAGGAAAAAAGAAAAAAACAAAAAAAAAAATATTTAAAAAGAATTTATAAGAAGTAATTGGTAAAATATCATTAAAAAAAAAAAAAAAAATTTATCTTAAATTAAGAACACCCAAAATTACACCCACTATACTTTTGGTTGATTTAATAATTTGATAATTGATCATGAATGTTCACTCAGGGATCATTGTTTAAGTTGTTGTAATTTCTTGATTTTTTCTTTTTGATCTTATTTACTTTAAACCTTTGGTCATTTTTTAGCCTTTGTTTTTTTGTTTTTATTGTCAAGTTACTCATACTATCGTGTTTTAGTGTCACAGTATTAGCAATTAATCACTTGATCTTTTTTACTTTCTAAATCTTCTTCCCAATATAAATAAGATTCAATGAGGGGAAAAATGGAAAAAAATAAAATTATTGAATATTTACTCATTTATCAAATGGCTTTTTTGATATAAGCTTTATTATTCCCATATTCGAATTATTAAAAATTAATATCAATATCAAAAGTTGATATTAAAAAAAAATTGGGGTCACTTTAGAAAGACTATATACAGCTGTTCCAAGGCTACCGTGAAATTTTTTCAATATCAATTTTTGATGTAGATATAGATTTTTAAATCGAAGAATATTCATATAAGAAAGCTCGTATTGAAAAATTTTTTTCATAAATGAGTTGATATGAAAAATATTCTTCTAATGTGATTGAAAAATAAATTCTTTTTTTTAGAGGAAATTTTAGGAAGTTTTTATATGAATTTTTGATATTTAGAGTCATTTTGTGTTCTGAAAATTTATTTTTTGAAAATCAGAAAAAATTCTTGAATATTGGTTCATTTAGGAATTTTTTTTTCAATATGAGTTTTATTATTCTATTATTGAACTTTTGAAAAATTTATATCAACATCAAAATTTGATATTGATAAAATTTCAAGGTAGCTTTGGATTCGCTGTAACTATTATACCATATATGGTCGTTAATATAATTTTATTACAAATAAGAGATCTTTTGTTCTTTTGTTAAAATATTAAAATTGTTTTTTTGAGAATAAATTGAAAAATATTCGAATTGTTTATTAGGAAAGTTTTAAAATTTAATAATTTCCGAATAAATTGAATTTTGTAAATAAGTTACTTTTTTCTTTTTGATTTGAAAATTAAAAAAAAAATAAATTTTGAGAATTAAAGAAAAATAACAATAAATTTCTAATTGTGGTTGTATACTGATCTAAAGTCTTAAAAATGTTAATAAAATGATTTGTTGATTATTTTTATTATATTTTTATTTTTCAAAAAAAAATTGAGGAAAGTTGGAATATTTAGAAAAGTTTTTTACGAGAAACCAGATTTTTTCAGAAAAAGTTTTTTTTTAGCATGAATTTTAGGGATAAATAGTAATGTGAGAAGATTAAAAACAATAAAAAAAGAAAGAGCTTATTAATACAATTTATTAAAGAAACTTAAAAAAATTGGTAATGGCAGGATTCGAACCTACGCTCCGAAGAAATAGTCCCTGAAACTACCGCCTTAACCACTCGGCCACATTACCAAATCACGATTACTTCATCAAAAGAAATGATTAATATAGGTAAGTAACACTAACAAAAAATAAATTCAATATTTTTTTTTTATCCGAATTCAACTCTAATAAAATACAATACAAATCACATTTCGAATAACTCAGATCCAAAAACAACTGTCCACATAATTAACACTAAATTAATCAAAATACAAAGATCAAAATTTACCTTCATCTTTCCAAAAAAAAAAGATATGAAAAAAATTAAAACAAATCACCTAAGATCTCAATTTTGGAAGATTAGTTAATAATTTAAGCCCATTAATAGATTTAAAAATTCATAAATTCAACTGATTAAACAAATCTTTTTTTTAACAAGTTATATGAAAATTTTGTTCCATTTTTTTGCAACAAATTGAATATATTCTTTATATCAATCCATAAAAAATACTAAAATACCTAAAGTTTTTGAAAATAGTTTGAAAAAGTTTATACTCCAAAATTGACTAAATATGTAAGGTAACAATTCCTTTTAAATGAAGTCGAACATCATTGATTTTTCTTAAAATTTTAATTTTTTTTTTTTTTTTTAAAAGTTATAAATCACTAAAATCAAACCTATTTTTAACGATTGTTAAATTTGAAGATCAAGTAAATCTTTTTGAAATTTAAAGAGTGACTACTGACTGAACTAATAAAATGAAAGCTACTTAAAGAGTAAATTGTGATTTTGAGGAAAAATTCCCAAAAACATTTTTATCATTTTTTTTACAATTATAATTTTTGTTGATAATACTCCACTCAGAAATTTTTTTTTCTTCCTTTTTTAACAACATCCAAAACTTAACCTAATTATATTTTCAAGACTATAAATATATATCTTTACTAAACCATTTATCTTCTTTTTTTTCTCTGGATATAAATTTTCAATAGTAAATGATCGAACATAATTTTATCAAAAGTAATAATCCTGTCCAATATCAAACAAGAAAAAGAAAATACCCAATTATAATCAACAATAAATATGATGATGAAAATACAAATATAAATACCAAACATTACCGTGACAATAAAAACAATAAACAAGTAAAAAGGAAGAGTACTTATAAAATTAAATATGTCTTACAAAATCCAAATCAGACTTTGTTGCGAGTTTCTAGTGTAGCAAACAATGGTAAATAATCTATTTTTTCAAAATATTTTTCTTATATTTTTTTTATTTTAGAACTTTAAACGAGTAACAATTATATAAAACCCGTTTGGAGAGAAAGAATTCTTACATTTTACAATATCAAATTTTTAAAAAAATGTTTCTCAGAAAAAAAATAGATTTTTATTGATATACGTTAAAAATTAGTCCTAAAAAATATTCATTAAATTTCCTCAATTCTCAGTTTGAAGTATGGGATCATAATCCAATTACCCCACAATATTATAAGGTGCAAATTTCAAATTTAAAAAAGTGTTTATAATAGTACCTTTCAACAGATCAGTCAAAGAGTTTGCTAAACGTCAAAAAATTCTTTTAGTATTTAATTGTGAAAAACGCTTTTTTTATCCAAGAAGTTTTTTTCAAAATTCCCAAATATTTTCCCAATTCTAAAGATGAAAAAATCCCAAATATCTTGACAAAATTAATTATAAATTCACATTTCTCTAGATTTAATATACTTTTTGATAAGTAAACTTCTTACTTTTCATATTTTTTTTTTTTAATTTGGAACTATATTTTTTATAAATCTTTTTGAACTATCATGATTTTTCTTCATACTAAAGAAGTTTTTTACCTTCTCAATGTGATAATATGAAATTTAGTTCTGATTTTTCAAAAAAATTAAAAAGAAATTATATTAAAAAATTACATACTCATAATTATATTAATTTAAAAAGAAAACAATGGAAAAAATCTTAATTCCAAAAAGTTTAATAAAAAAAATTTCAAAAATCAAAAGTTTCTTAATTTACAAAAAATGATAAAAAAAAAATTCATGATTCTCTAAAAAAAAAAAAAAGTTTCATAAGAAAAAAATATCACCTGATCTTGAATTTCCAAATCTATTTAACAAAAAAAGCAAAGGACCTCAATGAAAAAAATTGAAATAACCAAAAAAAATTGAAAAGATTCACAATTCCAAAAAGTTTAATAAAAAAAAATTTCAAAAATCAAATGTTTCTTAATTATCAAAAAATGATTAAAAAAAAAAAAATTCAAAAATCATTTTGTCAAAAAAAAGTTTAGTAAGAAAAAAAATACTTTTGAGATTTCATAGTAGTTTAAATGACAAAAAAAGGTATTTTAAAAAAATCACAAAGGTAAAAAAATTCAAAAAAATTGAAATTTTCCAAAATTCAAATTCAAAAGATTCTCAATTATCAAAAATTCAATTTTTCAAAAATTCAAATTCAATAGATTATAAATTTATAAAGTATATAAAAAAAAAAATTAAATTTCTTATTATTAAAAAAAAATGTTAAATAAGAAAAAAAAATAATAGACATTTCCAAAGAAGTGTAAATGACATTTGAAAAAAAAAATCACATGAGTTTATCAAAGATAAAAAAAAATTCAAAATAGCAAAAATAACAGTTTCAAGGGATTCTCATAACCAAAATATTCAATTAAAAAAAAAAAATTTGAATGATCTCGAATAAAAAAATTTAAATTTTAAAAAAAAATAATGAATCTAATCATATTTTAATTTACAAAATATTTAAATATCTTCAATTTTAAACTCCCAGTTTTCTTTCGATATATAATCAATTTGATTCAATTTAATCTAATTTGTGGTTATTCTGTAACTTTATATATTTGACAAAGTAAAGCTTTTGTGAGCTACCTTCTGATAAAATTAACTCATTAGAGGAAATTAAAAAAAATGAAACAAAAAAATCTTTTACATCTCAAAAAAAGTACCAAAGAGAGCCACTTCATAATTAACAAAATTGTTTACAAAATTAGAATTCATAAACATTCAGATTGGAAATTGAGGGTCAATATCAGGTACTTTTTTCTCTAAATGTCCTACTTTTCCTTCCTCAATTTTCAGAATTTATCTATTGCATTTCACCGGCTGATTTTTTTTTAATTCTTTTTAGGTACTCATAAAAATTACAAAAATGTGTTTTTCAATTTGAGAAAGATATGTTTTTAAGAATAATGGTGTACTCTAAAAGGAATTATATAAGATTTTAAAAAATAAAAATTCATTTTCTTAATTGTACACCCAAACTTTTCTGAGAAAAAAAACCCTAAAACTTCAAAATAAAAATGTATATTAACTAATTTTAAAAATTTTTTTCATATTTAAAAATAGTAAATTCAAGTTTGATAAATTTTTTCAAGATCCTTTTTAAAACTTATTTGATTATTCTTCTTTTCAAATCTTCGATGATTAAAAGTTAAAAAAAAAACTAATATTCCCTGAAAATTTTATTTCTCTTACTATTGAAACAAAGGACTAGATTTCCAACAAAGGGATACTTATGATCTAATTTCTACAAAAATTATTGAATTTAAACAATTGAGGAAGAAATTAAAATATATGATGAATTGTGAGACACGAAACTTGCCAGATCATAATTATTTGGAAGAAACACAATTATACATTAATCAGTCGATGAGAAAAGTTTTAATAGATTGGATTAGTGAGATTATTTTTAGTTACAATTATCACAATAACCTCTTATATTTAACATTAAATTACGTAGATCGTTTTTTATCAATATATTGCATTAAAAAAGAACAACTCCAATTATTGGGTATTACATGTTTTATTTTGGCTATCAAATTTGATTCTGATGTAATATTCACCATGGCCATGGGTTCAGAGATATGTAAAAATATCTATTCTTGCAAAGAAATCGAAATCTGTGAAAAACAAATCCTTCAGGCTTTAAATTATCGATTATTTATCCAAACCCCATACTACTATCTTGAGATATTTAATTCTATTTTAGATTTAAATGATCATTTTAACAGTCTGACAAATTATTTTCTTGAGCTGTCTTTATTCGTCACCGAATTTTGTGGGTTCTGTCCAACAGTAAAAGTAATTTCAGTAATCTTAGCCTGTCTCCTAATTTTAAATCAAAATCAAAATAAGTTACTATTATTATTTCAAATTGTCAAACCAAATAGACAAATTTTAGATTATCTTACAAAAAAGCTTATCCAATCCTTTTTTCATACTTTTGAAAACAGTAACTATAATATTAATAAAAAAAATTCAGAGTTGTTAAAAAAAATCAAAGTCAAGATCGATATGAATCTTATAAATAAAAAAAAATTAATTGATACAGAATTAACTAATTATTTGAAATTTCATTAATCAACCAATATTTTACCAACAAGTCTGATATTATTATTTTGAATTTTCTTGTTATTTCATTTTATCTTTAAAAATTTGAAATTAATAACAATTTTTTATTAAAAAACCCAAAAACTAAAACTAATAATTTATTTCTTTTTCTATCTATTCTCTTTCTCTCTCTTTTTGTGCATTCTTATTTGCAATTAAATTTTCTAAAATAATAAAGAAGAATAATTTTGAATCATTTTTAGAATATTTCATATTTTAAAATATTTTAACATACTTTATCAAGTACAACTTTCTTAAAATTCAAAATAATTATTTAAAATGTTTTATTTTATATTCTAATTTTAAATTTGGAAAAGATTAAAAGTGATTTAATAATGTTTTTGTTTCTTAAAATCAATAACTTTTAAGAATCAATAAAAAAGAAAAAATAATAAACCAAGCAAATTTCGATATTTAATTTTGTTTTTTGTTTTGATAATTAGATTCTTTTCCAATTTAAAAAATAATACAAAAAAAAATAGAATAAAATTTTCCAACTTTAATTATTTTTCAGTTTTTTAAAGAATTGAATTTTTATTATTTTTTTTTTGAATATTAAGTGAATAATTGCGAACTTTATTATTCCTTTATTTTTTTTTTTTTTTCTAGCTTAGATAAGATGATTAATTCAATTAATTTGTTACAGATTAACCTTTTTAAAATAATTTGTAAATTACAGATTATTGAATAATAATTTACTCTATGCTTGAAGATATAATAAAAAAATTAAAAAAGAATTATAAATGATTAATTAATAATGAGAAATTTGAAATATTGAAATCATGATATTTCAATAAAAATTTAGAATTTGTATACATTTTTTTAACATTAAGTTATTAGTACTGCAAGTTCAACCCTTAAGTCACAAACTCTGAATATAATTTAATGTATGATAAAATTTAGGTTAGGTATATATTTTCGGAATTTTCTTTTATACAGATTATTTTACCACAATCCTGAATTTTGTGATTCTTAATTTGAAAATTTTCGATTGACTTAAATATTGTTCAAATTTTTTTGCTTTAAAAGTGGAACTGGTGGTTTTCTTAAATAAAAAATTTATTTAATTACTTTATAAATATAATTTTATAAATAACTTTAATTGTTAAAAAAAAATATGTTATTAAAAGATGTAGTAAATAAACAAAGTAAATTTGCAAAAAACAAAAGTTTTATGGTGAAATTTGAAGGAAATGATTAGATATAAGATCGAACTATGAAAAGTTTAAGAGAACATTGTAGTTACTTTGAAATAAATTTTCGAGAATTCATTGAATTATTAGGCAAAGTTTGGAAATTTAACTGATCTTCTTATTTTTAATTCAATTAAAAAAAAATAAGAAATATTTCACTTTAAATTTTACTTTATAAATGATGTGAAAGTTTATCTGAGAATATTTTCACGAATTTTTTAGGATATAAGTTTCTGTAGAATTTGATATTAATTTATGTCCATAATACACTTATACTTTAAGCAAATATTTAGGTACCACGAAAATAACAAGATATTTTGTTCAAAAAAAGTAAAAATAAAAAAACCTTCAGAATTCGAGAAATATTTGAAAATGGAGTTACTTTAATTACCATGTTGGAAAAGAATGTACAAAACCAATTTTTTTTTTTTTTTTTTTTGCTTTGAAGAAAAAAAATAGTATCAAAAAAAAAATGGGAAGTAATTAGGATTTTTAGCTTCATATATAGTGAAAATATGACATTTTTAAGATACTTTTAAGAATAGAATAAAAATTAAAAGTATATAATTATTTATAAACTCTTTTTCAGTCAAAATGGGTCAATTTTATTGAATTAATAGAACACGTTCTTAGGGTTATTTAATTATTCTTCTCAATATAAATTTACAAGTTTTTGATCTTTGTTCTGATCTTTTTTTCTAATTTAGTTGAATTTTTTTTTTTTCTTACTTTTTGCTTTTTACTTGTTACTTTTTCCTTTTTCCGCTTTTTTAAAAAAATTCTATCTGGAAAAAAATTTTTCAAAAATACTAAGTTATTTTTAAGAAAATTTCGATTCTGTAATTCATTTGAAAAATCAATATAATTACAATTCAAAAAATATTATTGTAAAGAATTTTAATTTTCCAAAGAAATTAAGAAATTTATCACAAATGGAATTCTAATGAAAGTATCACAAAAAAATTTTTTTATCGCATTTTATTTTTTTTGAAAATTTATATTTTATTAATATATACAAAAATTATTTTTTAAGAGAATAAAAAACTGTTTTGAAAGAAGATAAATAATAAAATTTAGATTAGAGTTGATATTAATAAAAGAAATATCTTAACAAATACCAGTGTAAAGATTAATGTTGTAAAAAATCGAGTTTTTCCAATTTTAGAGATAAATAAAATCTTCCATGCATTTATCTAAAATTCTATTTTAGTAAATATAATTTTTAATAGCCTTAATAGACTAATAATTAATTTTAATCGTAAAATTGTTGGGTAAACATAGAAATCTTTTAAATTTTGAAAAATAAAATAATTTTTCAACAAAGTATTGGTATTTATTATTTGATTTTATATTGATTATCCCACTTTACTCAAAAACGAAAAAATACATTTTGTTTACTATTTTTGGAATTTAGGTAAATACATTGAACTTTTTATGAATCTCAAAAATTGTAAAAACTCGATTTTTTAGAACATTCCATATTTGAACTTCACGATAATGAAAAGATTCTATCCAAAAAAAAAATTAAATATTTGCTAATTTAACCCTTTTTAATAACTTCAATTATATAAACACTAATGATTAATAAAAGATCTTTGATCAAATTATAATTTTCAAGATATTTTTCAATTTAAGTTGGAAAATCCAATTTTTCAATAAGATTTTTTTTCAATTTAAAAGGTAAAAAATTAGGAAAATTTTTCTTTACAGTTAAGTTTTCATTTTATTATTATAAAAAGTATTTTAAATCTAATGTATATCCTTCAAAGTGGGAATCAATTGTTTTTACTATTAAAGAATTATTTGTTCTATTTAATTCTGGAAAACCTAAAACGTTCAATATTTGTCATCAGTGATTTTTTTTTTCCATATTTGAGTGCTTTTAGATGAGTTGAGTGTTTTTAAAAACTATTCCATATTATCTATTCAAAAAAATATACGAAAGTTGTATTTAAAAAAAATTCATTGTCACATCTATTTAAAAAATTATACCCCAAAATAGACCTTTTTTTCTAGACTAGATACTTTTAACAATCCTAGTACCATTAACAACAATAAATACAACAGCATCAAGATTTTTAAGAAATGGAATGTTGATTATATTGCGAATAAACTCAATTAACAAGGATGAAAAGTTAATTTAAGTTGTAGTTTTGTCGAACTTTTTTTTTTTTCAATTTTATTTTTTCATTCTAGTTTTGTGAAAATGTGGTAAATGTTTGATGAAATTAGTTTTTGTTTGTTTTTTATGTTATTTTGAAAAGATGAAATAAATTTCCTATTATAGTCGTTATTTTTCCCTATATTTAATAGAAAAGAGTAAAATATTTCATTTTACTCTCTTTTTTTGAATTCTGGAAAATTTTTAATTTATTACAAATATTAGAAATATCAAAACTCAAATTAAATATTCTTTTCATTTCTCAAAGTTAAAAAAAAAAACACTGTTATCTTTTCTTGAGTTTTCTGTTATATTTATAAAATTTATAGATTGTCCAAATAAACAAAAAACATTAAAAATAACTCGATAATCTATGTTACTAGACGGTACTTGAAGGGCACTTTTAGTTATTTTTTCCAGAATTTAAAAGAAATTTATTAAAATTTTCTTTGTATTTCTGAAATTAAAAAACAATATTTAGCTTTTCTTGAGTTTTTTTTTTATTTTGATCATCAATAGATTTTACCAAAACAATAGAAAACTTCAACAAAATCGCCTTTAGGTTTTTTATATATTAAAAGAATAATATAAAATCGAAATTCTTAATACATTCTTTTGGTTTCGGTAAAAGTGTGAGTGGTTTTTTTTAACTTTTTAATAAAGAAAGAAAATTTTAAATTATTTTACAGTCAGTTCCACTTTTAAGGCACAAACTATCAACGAAATTTAAGGCACAAAAAAATTTCAAATTAAGGCACATTATTTGAAATTATTTTTTTTACAATTTATTTTACTAGAATCTGAATTTTGTGCCTTAATTTGAGATTTTTATTGTGCCTTAAATTTCGTTGAAAGTTTATGCCTTAAAAGTGGAACTGAATGTAGTTCTTATTTCTTAAATTAAAAAAATAATCATCGTAATTTTTTCCAGAATTTCAAAAAATTGAGTAAAATCTTTGTTTTTTTTTTTCTATTCTTATGAATTCTGTAAAAATCTAGGCACTCTACAGCACTTAAAGAAACTCTCCAACACTATTTAACACTGAAAATTAGGTTTACCGGGATTTAAAAGAAATTGATTTAAATTTTCTTTTTAAAACTGAAATTAAAAAAGCCCGCTCTTAGCTTTTCCAGGATTCAAAAGTAAGGAGTAAAATCTTTGGTTTTTCTCAATTCTCTTTAAATTCTGGAAAAGTGGGGCACTTGATGGCACTTACCTAATTTCAAAATGTTAGTTCTGAAATATTAATCAAGAATCCTAATTTTTTTTATCATTATCCAATGGATGATTATAATGAATATTTATTTTAAATAATTTAAAATAATTTATTTCTGAATTGTTTATTATTTTACTTTTTTTTGGTTTAATACTAAATCAAAAATTTTTCATTATTTAAATAGGATGAGAAAATTTTCATTTTTTTAAAAAATTATAAATTATGTGGGATATGTTCTGGTTTCCCACTTGTAGATATTTGTTGGGTTACCTATTTGATCTTTAATTATTTTTTTAAAAATTTTTGTTAACTTGGTGTATATTGTTATGATTCACAGCTCTGTTTGGATAAAATTAACCAATACATATTCTACTTGGGGTAAAAAGAAGACACAAAATAGTTGGATTAAGAATTTATTTTATATTTTTTTTTTTACAGATGTAGATATTTGGAAAAAGTGTTTTTAACTTTTTCTAGAATATGTTCACTACATTCCATCTGACAATTGGGTTATAAAACCATATATTTGGTCTCTTTTATTTTTGTAGATCTTTTTGTACTATTACCTTTTTTGGTTTCATCCAAATTTGGAATTATATAACTTTTATTTACATTTGATAGAAAATTTTTTCAAAAGTTAAGAAAACTTAACAGAGGTTTCATTTTATATAGAAAACTCATATAAAATTATTTTATGATATCTTATCAATTGTTTGATCAATATTGTTAATTGGAAATTTATAAATTGTTTAATTATATTTTTTTGTTGTGCTCAATCCAAATGTGTTTCAACTCAACTCTTTTTTGTTTTGTTTCATAATTCTTGATTTTTTTCGTGGATATATTAAAAGGGTAAATAATTCTTCACATCTCCATTTTTAATAGTTGTTGTTTAGTATTTCCTTTCTAATAATTTATTTAATAAGATTTTTTTTTATCAAAAAATTTAACATTTGTTGTTTAAAGTTTTGAATTGGAGTTTATATAAAAAAAAAAATTCACTTGTCAACCATCATTCTAGTACAAAATTGTAAAAAGGATTTTAATTATAAAATCCCAATGAAAAAGATAATTTTTGAATTATTTCTTTACTTATTTTTTGCTGATAAGTAAAGATATGGGAAACTGAAATTCCTCAAACGGGATATATATCTATTGTGAAAAGATTAAAGTCAATTTCATATAAACTGAAATAGTCTAGCATTAAAAAATCAAAAAAAAAAAACTTATGTTTACAATTAAATCTCAAATTGTGGGGAAATTTAACATGTTTAAATTTTGGTTTTATTTGATGTTTTTAAATTAAATTTAGATTATAACAATCAACATCATTTTTCGACTTGGTTATTGTTTTAAAATGAACAAAAAAAGTCATTAATTAAATAGTTAAAAACTCCAACATTTCTACTTTTTTTCAATTAAAACAGATTTGACAAAATTCTTCAGGAAGAGTAAATCAAAAATTCACAATAAATTATATTTAGAAATATTTTGACTTTGTGGGATAATAAATATATTTTGTCTCTGAAATTAAGATTATTGTTTAAATTTTTTTTACAAAAACAAGGATCCTATATCTTTGAAGAAATTAGAATGTTCGACTAAAACAATTTTTTGTTAGCATTCAAAGCATTTCGACTTGTTTAAATTTATCTTCAACAGCAACAAACTCTCTTTAAAACTTGTAATTAGTTTGAAAATAATCCCTTAAAATAATAAAACTCAAATTTTTGAATAATTCAACAAAAAAATTCAAAATTAACACAGTTACTCAATTTTATCGTTACCATTTATGCCCTTTGATTTTTGAGAGTTTGAAAAAGTCCAAGTTTAGCTAACAAAAAAATAATTTCATTTTTGCAACCTTTCTACAAACAATTTTTTTTTCTTCTTTTTTATAATCTCAACAAATTCATTCCTATGACTGAAGAAGATCCTTATGACCTTCTCTTTAAAATTGTATTGATCGGTAATTGTCTTTCTAAAAGCACAACAAGCGATTCATCTTTCTTTTGCGTTAAAATTTCTCGGTCTCTTGACACAATAACCCATTTTGTTTTTCTTTTTTTTTTCTTCTTTTCTTCTTTTCTTTTTCTGAAATTTATTCTTTGAAATAAAAAGGTGATTCTGGTGTTGGCAAATCAAATTTATTAACAAGATTTACAAGGTTTGTTCTCTTAAATATTTCGATCATAACCTCAAAAAAGAAAAAACAAACAAGATATTAACCCCAAACCTTCTTTACATTTTTTTTTTTTATTAAACATCATAAACTGTTTTTGTGTTTAAAAAACAAAAGAAATGAATTTAATTTGGAAAGTAAGAGTACAATTGGTGTCGAATTTGCAACAAAAAGTGTTCAGCTTGATGGACTAACAGTCAAAGCACAAATCTGGGTATTTTATTTTTATTTTTTTTTCTGCTGAATTTTCTTTTCATTACCAACAATTTTTAATAATCAAATCCACACCTATTAAACTCCTCAAAAAATAAAATTTCAAACAAAAGGACACTGCAGGTCAAGAAAAATATCGGGCAATTACTTCAGCGTAAAAATTATTTTTCATTTTCTTTTGTTTTTGTTGTTTTTTGTATTTTCGAACAAAATTGATGATCCCGTGCTCATACATTTTTAAATTTGTTGACAAACCAACTTAATAAAACGTTCGTGTTTTTGGGATCAATAAAAGATAATTCAAAATGGAAAACATTGAGTAAAGCGAATACGGTTTGATTTCTCTTTTTGATTGTGCGCTGTTTGAAAACAGTATAATAAAAAAAGTTTTTCAAAACTATCGATCAAACCATTGAAAAACTTCTAAAGACCTATTTCACAGGGGCTCTATTCAAAACTTTTGTTCATCACAATTTTTTAAAACAACTTTACCAAAAATCCCAAAATACAAAACCAAATAATTAATCTTCCTTAATTTCCATCTTAAATCCAAACAATTAACAATTGTAACAATTACAATTTAAATAAAAAGATACTACCGTGGTGCTGTTGGGGCGCTGTTGGTATACGACACTACAAAATATGAATCGTTTGTAAATGTTGAAGAATGGCTAGAAGAGCTCAGGTCAAATATTGACAATGACATTTTAATTCTGCTAGTTGGCAACAAAATTGATCTTGTTGAATCAAGAACAGTGCAAACCAAAGAGGCAAAGAAGTTTGCCGAAGAACACGATTTACTCTTTATTGAAACGTCCGCAAAGGATTCTACAAATGTCGAACTTGGCTTTTTAACGCTACTTGAAGAAATCCAAAAGATCTTGAACAAAAAACAAAAAAATGAAGAAAATCAAGAAGACGAAAAAATAGAACAAACAACAGGTGGAACGATTGTTGTAACAGAAACTAACGAAAATGGAAAGAAATCTTGTTGTAAATAGAACGTTTTGATTGTTATTTTCATTATCATCATTATTACTATAACTATTGCTATTACTATTATTATTACTATTACTATTATTATTATCTATATGAATTAGATGATTAATCTTTTATGATTTTATTCTATTGCATAACTTTGCAATACTTTACCAAACTATTTTGTTTTTTTTTAAAATAAATTATTCATTTCTACAATTTTGAATAACAAAACAGAAAAAGAAAATAACAAAGACAAAAAAATAATATTTACTCTTTCGGGAAAAAAAGTGAAACAGGGAAAAAAAATGAAACAGGATTTTTCATTGGGAACATTACTGAAGGACAAGAAATCCCAGAAACCTGAAAATCCAAAGTAAGATCAATTAATTACAAGAAAAAATAAATGGCTAAAGACAAAAATGAAGGATTCGGCACAATAACAGTTTTTTTAATATTATCTTTTGGTATGGTTTTTCTTTGATTGTTTATTATTAAAAAATTTGTTCAAAAAAGTGACTATTTTTGAGGATTTAGAAAACCACTTCAATGGATTTTGATAATAAAAGAAGATTTAAATTGTTATTGTTGGTTTGATTGAAAATAATATAATGGATTATTCTTTGAATTTAATTTGTTTCTTCTTTTAATTGATTTTACTTTTTGTTTTCAATTTTGGACAAGCTTTCCAATTAACATCGTTATGAACTTTTTTTTGATTCACTTTTTTTCCTCTTTCACTTTTTTTTTTTCAAAGAGTTATTAGGAATTGGATGAATCTATTAAGTATTCCCGAAAATACCCGAAAATTGAAAATACAAGAAAAATTTTTAACCATGAAAAAACACTTTTTGAACAACTTTTAAGAAAATAAAGTGTCAATATATTCAGTTTAAAGGTAAATTTTGGAATTTTATTTTCGAAAAAAAATTTTTTTGTGTAGAAAATATCAAAATTCAAAAAAATTCGGTTTTGGGAATATATATTCAACCTATTTTGTGTGAAAGGAATTGGTACCTTATATCCTTGGAAAATTTCTGATCATTTCTAAATGGTATTAACGAAAAGAGAGAAATAGTACTTGTAAAGAAAATTTGTAATTCTGTATCATTACCTATAATTGTGTAATCTTAAATCAAATCCAAGATTAACCAAGTAATATTTGTCCGTTCAGATACACCTATACGCATACCCTATACAATTTGAACCAACAAAACCATTATTTTAATTTACCATTCCATAAATGAAACTGGTTTAATCTAAAAAATACAACCAAAACATACAAACACATACCATATAGAATCCATAAAAATCTCAAGAATAACCTACATACATCATCACATACATTAATAAGAACTAACAATTACTCAAATATACTCAAAAATTACCAAAAAATCTTTAGAGTGGTTTGGTATGGAAAATTCAAAATATATATTGTGTCTGAAAATAAAAATAGTTATTTTTAGTTTGAACTGTGCATATTGGCACTAGGGTTTCTTAGAAGTTGTTCATAACATGTTTTTTTGTGGTTAAATAATTTTCTTGTATTTTTGATTTTCAGGTATTCTCGGAAATATTTCAAACATCTATTTTGATAATAATTTTAGATTAATTTTAATATAAAATATTTTATCTTGATAAAAATATTTTTCATAAAATTAGTAAAAAGAAAGCCTACTCTTTGTAAACAATTTTTTTCTTGAATTTATTGATTACAAAGATTTATTTTTTTTTTTTTTTTAAAGAATTTATTTTTAAAAATGGTTTTTTATAAAACAAATTTTTTCAAAAGTACCGATTATTATTTTTTCCTTTTTTTTTTTTTTTTTTACAAAGTTTCCATGCATATTTTCTTCTTTTTTTATCACTTTTTATATGTATCGCCTTTTTACTAATATATTTTTCTTCTTTAAAGAATCTCCATTTCAAAAATTGTAACTAACCGGGAATCATAAATTGAAAAAAAAAAAAAAAAAATATTCTTTTATGTCAAAATATAACTATTTATTAAATCTGATTCGTAATTGATTAATTATACTAAAGAGATAAAAGCCTAGTATTTTCAAAAATTTAAAAAAATTAAGATCAAAAATTCGCAATAAAGTTAATGATTATTTTTGAAATAGGAATTCAGGATTTTTTCAGACTGAACTTTTACACGAAAAAGGTCGAAAGTTGAAAGAAAAAATATATCATTTAAAATACCAATATATGTATCGAAACTTGAGAGTATAGAGTGTAATACTTTTTAAAATATATTTATATTAGTAAGAAAAAAACTATTATGTTAAAATATAAAAAGAAAAATAAAAAAAAAAAGAATAAATAAAAAATATCAATATATTTTGAACTTAAAATATTCATTTTTTTTTTTAACTGATTTTAGATATTTTTGAACTTAAATTTTAAGATAATATCACTTAAAAAAGTAGTTTAGCATAATTACTTTAAATAAAAAATAAAAAATAATAAATAAAAAAAGAAATAAAAAAAAAAAAAAAAAAAGATCAATTCGAAAAAATTGCTGATTTAAAAATTCAAAATTTTTTTCGATAATAAGATGGGATAAAATTTATAAACTCATTACAAAAAACAATTTACAGTTAGTAAAAATTTTTGAAAACTATTTTAGATTTTTTTTTAATAGTTTTTTTTCTTTTTTTCTTTTTTTTTTTCTCATCATATTAATTAGATTTATCAAATATGTTAATAAAAAATTATTAATATTAGTCAAAAAATACAAAGAAAAATAAATAAATACGAAATAATGATTTAACATGTTTTATGTTTCCTAAATAAAGAAGTTGTCAATTTTTTTTTCCTCTTAAATGTTATAAAATAAATTGGATTTAAAAATTCAACTATAAAGAAGATGGGGGGGGTATAAAACTAAATTAAAATTTAATATCTATTTTTTTTCCAAGTTTTTGATAAAATTTCAAAAAAAAATAAAAGAAAATATTGAAATTTCAAAGTTATAAGGTAAATCAAATAAGTTCAATATTGGGTAGAAACTGTGATGGTTATGTTTGTCAATTTTTTAATATTAGTTGGAAAATTTTAATACAACAAAAAATAGATATTTTTATAAGTTTTAAAACAGGAAACCTTGAATAAGAATTAATTTTTAAAAATATTATTATATAATTTTTAAGAATCTCTTTTAACAACATTATACCTTTTTCTTTGAATTATGATGATAAAATATAAATAATTTTTCTGAAATTGTATTATATTTTTTTTTTGAATTGGGGGTTTAATTGGTAAAAATTACATATTATAAAAGTGCAATTGAATGGTATATTTTTAATCTTTGTTGAAGAAATAATTTTTTGGATTTTGAAAAAAATAATTTCATTTAGAAATTGAAAAATAAGATTTTTTGAATTTTAACTAAAGAAATACATTAGTAAAAACAAAATCAAAGCAGACTTACTTGACTTTTATTGGAAATTGTTAATTTTTACCCATCCCCCCAGATTGAATCTTCTTTTTATTGGGTGAAAAAGTAACAAAGCAAAAAGTTACAGTTGTTAGATGTTAATACTAAAATACAGAAACACAAAAGTATTGTTAACTCAAAAATAAAACTCAAAGGGTAAAGGCAAAAAAAAAATCAAATGTTTAAACCCAATCAGATCAAAAAGAAAAAAAAATTACGAGAATCATACAATGAACTCTAAAAAGAACATTTATGATCAACTTTCAAATTTAATTAAATTAACCAAAAGTAGTCTAAGTGTGATTTTGTGTTTTCTTAATACTCTTAAGTGTACAATAAAAAGATTCAAATTTTCATTCAGCTTTCCAAAAAAAAAAACATGACCAAAAATTAAAATAAATCATCCAAGTCTAATTCTTCAAGATAAATTAATAATTTGACCTGGTTTTCTGAATTAAAAAAATTGAAATTTTAGATGATTTAAAAAATCTAATTCTTTAGAAAGATGATTAAAAATTTTGTTCAATTTATTTTGCAACAAGAAGTAAAAATAGAATTGTTTTTTTTTTTTTTTGATTTTTTACCAATTGCTCTTATTAACTCTTAAATTTCTTCTTCTTGTTTTTTTTTTCTTTTATCCTTTTTTTGTTTTTTTTTATTTACCATCAGAAAAATTTTCGTATCTCTTTCCTTTGATTAATCCTGAAATATATGTTTTTACACTTAAATTTCTTTAAACGAATATTATTAAAAGGACATTTAGAGTTTAATTTCAACTTCTTCTATAATAATAAAAATGATAAGATTTGTTAAAGTATTGATTTTATCAAATTTAAGTGCCTTTGCAGAGAAGAAAAGATTTGTTCATATTGTAGAAATCAACTTTTGATAATAATTAAGGGTTCATTAGTGAATTCAGAATCTCTTTGTCAATTGAAAAGGAGAAAATATTGATTTTGGGAATCAAATATTGAACTATAATTGAGGACATACCACTTCTTGTCAAATATTTGTTTTATTATTCATCAAAATAAAAACAGTCGAAGGAGTAATTGGGGGGGGGTATTTTAATTTGTGTGACAGGTGAATCTATCTCTGAAAAAAGTTTGGATATAAATAACTTATTCATTATTTTAGATCTTAATTTATTTTTTTTTTAAAAAATGAAATGGGCAACTCGGAGTAAATTTTATCACGAAAAGAGTTTTAAAAACAAAAAGCAGACTGAGGATGTTCTTATATAATACTTGGTCTTTTTAAAATGATAAATCAAAATTTTATACAATGAGTAGATAATAATAGTCTGTTTCATCAAAAACTTATTTGCAAAAATTCTATGAACAATTACACTGATTTGTCTTTTATCTAACAAATTATTTTTTGTAAAATTTTAGTTATTTATTTTCTCAAAATTAGGTATTTTTGAAAAAATATTTAATATTTTTTTTTCACTTTTTAATTTTTCAAAACAAACTTATACAAAACAATTTTACAACATTAAATTGAAATTTCAGCTTTATAAAAATACTATTATTGGTAAAATAAAATGAAAAAATTTTTCATTCAGCTTGGCAAAAAGAAAGAAATCACAATCAAAAAAAAAATAAAATAATTTAGTAAAGCTGTCAATTCATAAAGACTGTGGTCAAGAAATTAATATAAATTTATGGAATTAAATAATTTTATCTTAATTTCACAAAGATCTTTTTAGTAATTCTTTGAAAAGCTGTTAAAAATTTTGTTCACTTTATTTTTTAAACCAAAAGAAATACATTACTCTAAATTGTAGAATAAAGAGATCACAATTTTCATTCAACTTTTCAAAAAAACTTAAATCCAAAGAATTAAAATAAATCACAAAAGATCCCAAGGAAAAAAGGGAAATTAATAATATAAGCTAATTTTAAGAAATAAAATTTGAAATCTTACCGGATATACAAATCTTTTTTAGGAAAGATGAATAAAAAATATTGTTTAATCTATTTTTCAACACATACAGTTAATTGTAAAATACAAAGATCAAAATTTTCATTCATCTTTCCTAAAAAATTTCTCTCTTTAATTAATAGAAATTTATCAAAGCACCAATTCTCAAAAATGAAAATTAATAATTTATTAACTGATCATTTTAAGAATTTAAAAATTAGAAATTTTACAGAATTATAAACCTTTTTTTGGAAAGCTGAATGAAAAATTTTGTTCCACTAATTATGCAACTAATAGTAGTTTTTTATAAAGCAGAAAATGACTAATAGTCAAAGAGTTCAAACTGTAAAATAATTATTAAGAAAAAACCCCTTAATAAATGATAATTAGAAAAAGAGTATTTTTTCAAAATTTTAAAAGAATAACTCAATTTTGGTGTTTCTAATTAAAGAAGTTAATTATTAAACTTGGACTTCAAATAACAAAATAATTTGTATTTCAATTTAATAATTATCAAAACACTTGTAAAGCACACAAAGTCTTATTTCAAAGACAATCCCAAAAAGAAAATATTATTTTAACAATTAACGAATAGTTATTTTCAAACTGAACAAAGCACCTGAGAAAGCTTATCAAAGAAAACAGAAACACCCTTTCAATCATTTTTGAAACTTTATCAAATAAAAGATAAAACTTCTGAAAAATTATTTTCAAATTTTTTTGGAAAAATATTTTTATCTTGAAAAATCTCAATTCTTTGTTTAAAAGTTTATTAGTTTTCTGAATTCTTGAATCAAAATTTAAAAATTATAGAGATAGTCATTTGAAAACCTGAATTATTCTTGAGATTTTTTTTTTCTAGAGTCAAAAAACTTTTCGAAAAAAAATTACTTATTTAAAAAAATATGGAACTAAAAGGAGTCTTCACTTTGTAAATACCAAAAAGCCTATTACTTTGAGAGATCAAAAAATGAATTTTGACAACAACAAAAATATACAATTTGGATTTAATTTTTTGTATTTTTTGTTTTTTTTTGATCTTTCCATAGATGTATGAATCGGTTGGTTTCTCAACAAATAACACAAAAAACCAAATTCTAATTGAATTTGAAAAAGAAGAAGGTGAAGAAGAAAGTGAAGAAGAAAACGACAAAGAAATCGAAACTGAAATGGATCTTGTAATCGAAGAGGTAAAGGAAAAGAAAAAGGAAAAAGAAATGGAAAAAGAAAAGAAAAAGACAAGCAAAAAGAAAAAAGAAAAAAAAAAAGATACTAAAAATATAAATAAAATAGAAAGCCAACCCTTGTGTTCGCATTGTAATTATAGAAAAGGAAATTGGACCATACGAACGCTCATGGTTCGATCATTTGATAATTATTATTCCCCTGTGTCTGAATTTTTTCCGATTGGGCCATATTTAATACTGTGTCCATTATGTATGGAAATGACACAACTTGAGCAAAAAAGCCAATTCTGTGGCAAAGATGTCTACTTTGCGATGGTTTATTTGCCAACGTCCTATTACGAAAGCATTCAATACAATAAGAAAACCTTTGAAATCTTAAAAAAAAAACAAACAAAATCAACAAACAATGCAAACGGAAAAGGAAAAGGAAAAGGAAAAGGAAAAGGAAATGGAATAGGAAATGGAATAGGAAATGGAAAAGGAAATGGGAATGGGAATCGAAATAGCAATGAAAAAGGAACTGTTGGCTTAATGGGAATGCAAGACAACGATCAGAATAATGATAAAGTACAAGTGCCAGGAAATAAAATACATGAGCCGTTCTTAAATAATGAAACCAACAGGATTCTCTCGTGGATTTTCTTGGTTGGGATCGATGAACAGAAAAAAGAGTTTCAAAAAAAACGAAGAGCCTTTCTTTTAAATTCAGACATTGACGATGAAGAAGAGTATTATTATGACTATTTTGACGATGGGTTTGAAGAAGAAGAAGAAAATGGGAATGATCATGTTATGACTTCTTATGATTCTGACTTTGACTATGAAAAGGATATTGGTTTAGACATAGGGAATGCGAATGACGAAGAGGCGATCGACAAATACGTTAACAATTATTCTTATTTCCAAAAAAGGTATTCCATAAAAAGAAAAAACAATCACCAAAGGTTTCAGCAGCAAATCCGATTTGAGTCCAATATCCAAAATAAGAACAATGAAGCAATTCTAAAAACAGGAATTAGTCAACAACAGATTGGCTTGTCAAAAAAAGAAATAAGTCTGGGTAATGATTCCAAAAGCGATCAAAATTCAATTCATTTACAGATCAACAACAGCACAAAAACCAAAGAAAAAGCAATCTCTGAATTGTTATCAAAAATTACAAGCATGTCTCCACAGAAAATGAAAAAACAAAATAATAACTTTGCCTTGTCTTTATTTTTAGTTGATGATGAATACCCTGATATTGTTCAACAAATGCAACCTTCAAAGGATGCTTTCAAAAAGAACCAAAAAGAAAGTACGTTAAAAACAGTCGAAAATTATTTCCCAAAGATTGATTTTTTGCAATCGATTTATTCAAATTTAAAAAATGAAAAAAACTCGACACTCTTTAATGCTTTAAAAAATGAGAATTTCTTATTAGATCCCTTTTACGATTTCCAAAATTTTTCTCCAATATTTGATAATATCCATTTTATTCAAGAAAACCCCTTTTTAAGTGACCCTATAGAAAAAATGAGAAATTATCAAAATGATTTAGATCATTTATCTCGGCAGCTGCCAAACGATCAAAATGGGCTATTTTCTCAAATTTTTGAGAATTTTCTTCATGAGTCAAAACAATTAGGAACACAATTAGCCAAAATTCTCTTTAATTTTAATAAAGAAAATAAATCACTACAAAGGGAATTAATGGATCAAATTTTACCAAAAAGCGATGTTAAAAATGAACTATTTTCAGAAATAGATGTCCAAAATTTAAATATTTCAAAAGAACTTTTACAAAAATCTCCATTTTTTTGTTTCCAAGAAAAGAAAAATAAAAAAAGGGATCATGGATCCTTATCAAATTTAAATTCCAATGAAAATGGTAATGGTGAGATCGGAATTGATATTGAAAAGGAATCTGAATCTGAATCTGGTTCAGAGTATTATTCAAATTCTGGGAATACTAATGATTACAACAATGAAGATGATGATGATGACGACGATGACGACGATGACGATAGTAGTGATGGTGATTATTACGAGGGTGAAGGTGATGGAGATGAAAATGATTATGATGATGAAAATGAAAATGAAAATGGTTATAGTAATAATGATAATGTGAATAAAAAAGTTGTTTCTAGTTATTATTATCTTTCAGATCCTGAATCTGAGTCCGAATCTGATTCTGATCAAGATTCGGATTCAGACTATTGTCCCAATTCTGATCATAATGTTAAAAATAATACATCTAAAAGGAATAATAAATTTAACACTAGAAATATAACTAACTCACTAAAAAGCAAAGTTCAAAATTCAAATATAAACAATAATCAATTACATGGAGAAACATCTAATAAGTTTAATAAAAGTGGAATTTTTTATATTAGAAATCACACAACACTTATTTTAAATCCATATTCGCATGTTAAGGTTAACACAGATGGTACAATAGAAAGAAATGAAAAGGATCCAAATTTAACAAATAAAGATATAAATCACAACAACAAAAAAAAAATACACCAACGAGTTAAAATTAAGAGAATTAGGAGAAAAATATCTAAAAAGTCAAATATAAACCCAAGCCCAAATCAAAATCCTAATCAAAATCTAAATCAAAATAAAACCAAACAAATTAATAAAAAATATCAAATAAAAAAGAAACAAAATCCAAACCAAAATCTCAATCAAATTCTAAATAACAATAAACACAAACAAAGTAACAAACAAATATCACCTAAAAAAAAACCAAATATCATAAAGCCAAAAACCAAAAAAAATAAAATTAGATTGAAAAATTCAAAAACAAATACAAATGTAAAGACAAAGGAAAAGGAAAAAGAAACAGATACAGAATCTCAAATTAATCAAAATCAAAAGAATATAAATTCAAAAACGAATGACAATCAAAATCACGAAATCAATAAATTAAAATTACCAAAGAAAAAAAAAATTCAAACAAACCCATATAAAAAAAAAAGATCATCATTGTTATCAAGGATAGAATCTTCATTTATTAATCAAAACAACCTTGATATAATTGATCTAGAGAATGGTAATAAAAAAAGATCACAAAGAAGGATAATTCAAAAAATATATCAAAATAAAAATCAAAATCAAAAACCAAATCAACATCCTAATCAAAATATAAATCAAAATAAAACCAAACAAATTAATAAAAAACATCAATTAAAAAAGAAACAAAATCCAAACCAAAATCTCAATCAAATTCTAAATAAAAATAAACACAAACAAAGTAACAAACAAATATCACCTAAAAAAAAACCAAATATCATAAAGCCAAAAACCAAAAAAAAAATTAGATTGAAAAATTTAAAAACAAATGCAAACACAAAGAGAAAGGAAAAGGAAAAAGAAACAGATACAGAATCTCAAATTAATCAAAATCAAAAGAATATAAATTCAAAAACAAATGACAATCAAAAGAAATCAAATAAGAATAAAACAAAAATTAGAATAAAAAAAGGAAAGACAATTAAAGAGGAAGATATAGTGCAGGATCAAGTTCAAAACCAAATTGAATTGAAAAAAATAAATGTTAGTAATATATACCAAAAAAAGAGAAAACTTAGATCAAGTGTAAGAAGCATGAAAATTAAAAGAAGAAGGCAAAACCAAAATTACCCAATTAAAAAAATAAAAATTGTTAATAAAAAAAATCCAGAAATTAGACAAAGCAATGTGGAAAGAAACGAATACCAAAATCAATCTAAATTAGAAATTAAACAACAAAAGGGATTACATGACCCCTTATTTAATTTAAATCCTAACGAAACAAATGATGATGGTATTGAACTCGAACATGAAATGGAAAAGGAAAAAATCAAATCGAAAAATAATGATCAAAAATATATAAAAAAACATGAAAAAGAAAAAGTAAAAGAAAAAGAAAAAGAAAAAGAGGAAAAGAAAGAAGAAATAAAGAAACATAAGCACAAATACAAACTTCAAAATCAACAAAAAATTGAAATTATTGATTTAGAAAAAATTCATCCAAAGCAATCATCATTTTCACAAATGAAAACTAGATCACAAACAAGACAAAATACTTCAATTTCAAATGAAAATTGAATCCGAAAATTTGGGGATTAACCCCAAAATAAAAAAATTTCAAAAAATATCTATATTTAATAATAATTATAAATTAATATTATTTTTATTATTTTCTTTTTTTCTTACTATATCTGTATATTGTAAAAATATGAAAATTTTTATGTTATTATTAAATATAATAAGTCTGAATATCTTTCTTCTTTCATAGAAATAAAATAAAAATAAATTAAATTCTCATCAAGTGAGATCGATAATCCTTTTAATTTTGATTTTTTTTTTTTTTAGATCCTACACATTTTAAATTATGTATTTCTTATTTTTTTTTCAAGTCTTTTAAGACGGAAACAGAAAAACTTTTAAATATGTGGTAGTATTATCTAATTTCTCACTTTATAATTTGTGGGGATTTGTTTAATAAAATAAATTCCTAAATTGTACAAAAGGGATACCAAATATGACTTTATTTGATGATTTCTCTACATTTTTTTCAAATAATGTGTGAAAGTTGGGATTACTACATTTATCTTATAACAAATTGTTTTTTATTTTGAAATAATTTTTAATTCTTCATTATTTCAAGTTTTTTCTTGTATAGATTGTTTGAAATAATATTTAAACAAAAAATCATTTCATTTGAATAATATGTTTTTATACATAATATAATATCAAATGAAGACTGGTATATGAATTAAGAATATTAATATTCATGTTTTTTTTTTAAAAAAAGAAGGATATATATTATTGTAGAAATATGAATTACAGTCTAAAAGCCCTTTTACTTTATATTTACTTAAATGGTATTTATGCACAAAATCCTAGATTTCATGATTTTTCAAGGAAATATACATATTTAAATTTTTTTTATAGTTTAAAAAGCAAAAGCTAATGAAAACAAAAAATGAAAAAAACACACAGAATTTTTAATAATGAATTGGTAAAAAATCAAAAAAAAATACTATATTGATTAAGAACTCCTAAAATCACAATCATCATATTTTTGGGTAATTTAATTTGTGAATTGATCATAAATGTTCTTTTGGTGTTAGCTTATTAATTGTGTTTCTTTCGGTTTGATCTGATTTATGATAAACCATTGAAATTTTTTCAATTTGGGTTTTATATTTTTTATTTTCAAGTTGTCCATGCTCCAATTTTCTGTATTTCAGTTTTTGTAATTATACACGTACTCTTTTTCATGTGAAACTTTTTTTTTTCATAACAAAAGAATTCCAGGAAGGGGGAAAAATGGAAAAAAATAAATGAATAAAAATTTTGGTAAATTTATATGGTGTAAATTTTCTCTGTATCTAATTCCATATTTCTTGAATTAATTGTTTATGAATTGGTTTTATAAAAAAGTGTGTTTCTTTATTTTCTATTTTTATATAAAAATGTAAAAATTTTGATTTGAAAAATATACACAAATATTCACTTTGCTTTCATGAAGTTAACTAACCCACTTGGTATGTAAAAAACAATTACCAAAAAATTTAAAAGTTCTAACTCATGAGTGCGAAAGAGGAAAAAAATTCTATTTGTTTTTTTCCATATTTAAGTTTTCAAATTCATAGTTTTAAATTTCCGATCAGATTTTATATATTTAGTTATTTTTTATTATTACACATGAATATTTTATGGGACCTCAGAGTCCTACACTAAAGTCAGATTTCCTAATTGAAAGTTGTAAGGGAATAGGTTAAAATAATATCTCTTCCTTATTTCAAAACAATTAAAAAACATAAAAATTTGATTTATCTAATTTATTATAAAATCCTCTAAAAACAACTCTCAAAATGAAAACATTAATCTTTTATTGTTAATTAATTCTGATCTGAATTATTATCAAAGATTATTTATAAGTGATAATTTCAAAAATGAAATCATTTTTTTGAATTTTTTTTTTGTATCTGAAAAGTTTTTTTTGTGATTTTAACCTTTCCTTTCAAAAGGTTGATTTATTTCATATTTAATCAATTTAAATCTTTTTAATATTGTTTGTTGGTAATGGCAAACCTACCACCAAAATATCTAAGTTTGACTCATCCGTCAATTTGCATACCTTCTATCACCATCCACCCACACACTAACCAAGAAGGCTTTTCAAATCAAAGACAAAGGCAAACAAATTTCAAATTGGATCTTGATTCAAACTCTGAAAATTTCTCAAAGGTTTCAACCTTTAAGCCGCTTGAAAGGGTGTCTGTCAGTTATGATTCCAAAAACTCAATCAGGAAACAGAGCTTGCTAAAGGTTTCTCTAGATCTTAATGAAGGAAACCATCTTTTTAAAATAGATACACAAATACATAAGAAACGCCAAATGCCAATACCACCGTTGTCTCGGTTAATTTCTCCGCCTTTACCAGAACTAATTCAACCAAACCAAGGTTTGTATTATTATGTCGTATCTCCTACATTACAAATGGGGGACATTTACCAACAAGGACAAGGATCTAACTTTTCAGAAATTCCAACAAAAATTACAACAGGAATGGTAACAGGAATGATAACAGGAACAGGGGTTGGAACAGTAGCGGGAACGGGAATGGGAATGGAAATTGAAATAGAACAACAAAAAGAAAAAAAAAACACAAAAGAAAGCAAACCCAGTAATGCATTACCAATTGATAAAAGTTTACAACAAAACACTTTCTTGAGAGAAAGAAATGAAACCACTGTCAATTACCAAAGAAGAAGAGGAATTTGTCCCCGAGAATCAGAATCTGATTCTGATTTCATTCCAGAGAAAAGGAACCATAACCCTAACGTTAACCGCAACCGCAACCAAAATTTACGTTCCAATCGCAGCCAATTTAATAGAAGGTCAAGTTTACCATCAACTGTTACAGTTAATAATTCAGCGATCATCACAAGAAATGCTCTTAGAAATAGTAACAAAGTACTTGTTGATCCACCCGAAATTCAAGCAAAAGAATTGAATAAAAATAAACCAAATCAATTTTCTAAAAATTCACCAAACCCTACAGCCAGATTAAAACCAAGAGAAAAAAGAGCCAAAATTCAACAACCTCAAAGATTAAAAAAAGATTTACATCGTAAATTAAAACGGCGATCTCGATCAAGATCAAGAAACAAACAAGAAAAATATTCACTCAAAAGCCCTGAATCTGAATCCAATCTGGATTTGGGTTTAGATTCGCACAAGTATTCACATTCACACCCACGTAAGCATAAGCATAGACATCGCCATAGACATAGGGACAAGCGCAAGTATCGGCATAAGCACAAATATAAATATAAGCATTCAAATAAGCGTCATAATAAATACTCACGCTCTAGATCACATACAAGATCAAATTCTGAAGAATCTCAAAGCACAAGCCAGGATTATAGTTCAAGTTCCGGCTATAGCTCGAGTTTTGACTCTCACTCAAAGACAAATTCTGATTTTAAATCTGTTTCCAAAAAAGATAAACGGTCTGCCATTAATGTGAATGGAAATAAGATGAAAAACAAAAATTCTGGGAATAATGAAAAAAAGAAAAATACTAATAACAGCGAAGAAAATCAAAGTTCCCGATCTAATGAAAAAAAAACAAGATCTGGTTCCATTTTAAAGAAAGAAAAAAACAAATCTCACTTGAATGAAATTAATAATGGATCTGTTTCAACTTTAGATGGAGATAATTCAATTACTAATTCTAATGAAGATAATAAAATTCCTCTTCAGAATGGAAATAATATCAAGATCAATTCTCTTGAAGAAAATGTAATTTTATCTTCTGGTAGTGAAAAGGTTAATAATGCTCCAATTAGCATAGGCAATTCGCATATTAATTCTAATAAAGACAATGGAGTTTCTCTTGCCCATGAAAATAATATCAAGAACATTTCTCTTGAAGAAAATGAAATTTTATCTTCGAGTAATGAAAAAATTAATAATGATCATATTAACCAAGACAATACAAGCACTTATTCAAATGAAAAAAATGAAACGATTAATATTCTTGATCATCGAATGGAGATTTGGAAAAAAAAATTGTTATATTATTTAAACAATATTAAACTTTATGAAAATATTAAATCAAAATATCCTTTTTTAAATTTGAATCAAAATTCAAAAATAATCTATTGCAAAATTCTTACCAAATTATCATTTTTGAATGAAATTGAAAAAATGATTATTGGGAATGAAATATTAAATGTTAAACATTTTTTTGAACAATTAAAGCAATTAATTCAAAAAATTCAAATTGAATATGGAAATAATCATTTTTATTCTCGGTTGTCAATTTTAATCTTGCAATTAGTTAAACGATATATAATACATCTTCAGTATAAAATAGGTTCAAATCGTTTTTTCAAGGGTGGCGAAAAGGAACACCCTAATCGAAAGCGAATTTGGGAGAAGAATAACGATTCTGAGAAACAAAAAATCAAAATTTCGAGAATTTCATTACCTAGTACAGGAAATTCTCGGCTATCAAAAGAGAAACAAATGGGTGATCATAATGAAGATAATATGAAATTTCCAACAATTGCAGGGATAGGAATTCAAAATGAGAATGGAACTGTTGCAAAAAAAGAAAAAGTGGTGGAAATGGAAATACAAATAGATGTAGAAAAAAAGGGATCTAAAGTAATAAATGATGTTAATAAAAAAAAAGAAGAAGAAGAAGATCAAAAAGAAATTGAAATTGAAAATGATGAGAAAAAAGTCAAAGATCAAAAAGAAAATAAAATAGAAAAAGAAATGATAATGAACATTAAAACAGAAACAGAAACAGAAACAGAAGAGGGAACAGAAATGGAAATAAAAATAGAAGAAAAAAATACAATAAATAATGAATCAAATATTTCTCCGTTGTTGTCATCATCATCATCTTCTTCTTCTTCTTTTTCTCGTAAATCTGGTATTAACAATGTCAATAATGATATTAATATTAATAATATAAAAGATGTACAGGAAAACCAAATACGGGGAGAAGTAAAAAAAATAAATGATAATGATAATACTGCCTTTATATTGAAATTTAACAATTTGCCTTTAATATATTCGGAATTAGTTCAACAAAATGAAATCAAATTTATTGAAAAAATATTAATGTTACAAACAATTGAAAGGTTTTCAAATAATGATTTTAATTTGATTGATTTTTCAAATGAATTAGAATTTAGTCAGAATGAAATAGACCATATTGATCAAATTAATACTGAAAGTGATAATCAATCAAAAGTAATAACTTTCAAAATGAAAAAAGAGTTAATTCATCAAATAAACTTATTACCTTTCAATTCAAGTAAAGAATTATGGAAAACAATTTTAAAAAATCAAAAAAATATTCGACAGAAAATTAATAATAACGAAAAAAAATCTTTAGATCTTAATATTGACTCTTTTGAGCCACCATTAATTTTGCAATTAATGGAATTTTGTAAAAAAAATCATTTAAATTATTAATGGAAATTTTTCAAAAAAAGAAAATAATTTATTTCTTCTCGTTAATAATTTGTGATAACATTTTATTAATTTAATAGAAATTGAAAAATATTATAATAAGAAACAATGGGGATATATTTAATTTTTTTAATATTATTATGAAAAAAAATTTTCTGATAGAAATAGATATTGTTTATACTTTAAATTCTATTAACGCAATTTATCAACCAATTTAATTTTTATAAAATAATTCGAAATAAAAATTTGTTTTTGAATGATTTTTTTGTTTTTTTTAATTTTTTAGACTTCATTTTTTTATTTTTTACAAAAAAACAATGAAAATTAGAAAAGAATCTATCAAATATTCTCATGAATACCTCGAAATCAAAAATACCCGAAGTTTTTAAAACCATTTAAAAAAAACATTTTGAATAACTTCTAAGAAAACCTATTGCATACAATTAGCATCAAAAAATTAAATTGAAAAAAAAAAAGTTAGACAAAACTACTAGTTTCAATTAACCATTTCATCTTGTGTTATAAAGTTAAGTCACAATATAATCAAAAATCCAGAAGTTAAAATTCATGAGGATATTGTATTTATTGTTATTAGTGTTACTACGTTTTTAAAAGTCTTCAGTCAAGAAAAAAATGTGTTATTTTGTGGTAAAAAAGTACAAATAAACGGAAGGGTGAATTTTAGGTTAATTCAGCTACCGAGATATTTTTTTTTGAATAGATAATAATGAATAGTTTTGAAAACACTCTACTCATCTAAAAAACCCCAAATACGGAAAAAAAATATCTTATAATAATTATTGCAATGTCCTATGTTTTCCAGAATTCAAAAAAAAATATTAAAATCTCAGTGTTTTTCCTGGATTATTTTGAATTCTGAGAAACCAAACAAAAAGTGGAAAAAAATAATTTTTTTCAATTTATATCAATAAATAATTCTTTAATATTCAAAATAATTGATTATCCATTTGAAAGATATTTATTAAATTTAAAATGTTTAAAATAGATTATTATAACCTCTTAACTGTGTGAAAAAAAAAACATTCAAATTTTTTACTATTAAATTTGAAAAAAATCTTACGGGAACCTAAAAAATTGAATTTTTCAACTTAAATTTTTAAGTATCTTGAAAAATAATTTTTGGATGAAAGATCTTTCATTAACCAATCGTCTTTATTATAATTGTTGTTATCAAAAAGTGAAAAATTATCAAATGTTTAATTTTTTTTTGAAAAAATTTTTTCATGATCGTGATATTTACATATAAAGGTAAAATTGGAATTTATTTTGACTTTTTTTATTTAACTTTGGAAATATAACTGAAAATATTACAAAGTTGATACACTAAAGTAAAAATGAATGTAGTTCTTCATCTTCTCAAGAGAATAGAGAAAAATTATAGATTTAACATAATTCTTTTAAATTCTGGAAAACCAAACTACCTTTAGGTTTTTTTTAATTTGTGAAATAAACCCCAATTAAAAATTTTTAACACCGTAAAATTCAATTTTTGATAAAAAAAAAATCTTATTTAATCAATTCTCAAAGAAATACCAAATTAGAACCATTCACTAATTGAAATGTCAATAATTCTTTATAAATTATAATACTCACTAAACTAAAAATAAATAATTATCAATACAAATAAATTCTCGGTGTATTAAAAATTTTGGAAAGATCAAAACAAAAAAATACATTGGTAAATTTATATAAATTTTATTACCATTTATTAATCGTTCAAATGGTTAGATACCACCAACGAATTTTATTTGAGTTCTTCTATTTTGAACAACTCAACTTTAACCTAATATCAATCGTTTGAAAAAAATTTTTGATATAACAAAACAAGTTAGGTAATTCAAAAAATGAAATGTAAAAAGTAAAAACGAAAAGATGAAAAAATGATTTACAATTTTTACAAAAATCAAAATTATTTCCAATTTGAGGAAATTGTATTATTGTGATTCTTGGAACCTTTTTAACTATGTGAAAAATTTTGAATTTTAGTTTAATAAAAAAATGTTAAAGAATTGTTGTAAAAATAAAAAAATAAATAATAATAATTCTGTTTCAACTAATAAAAAGATAAATTAAAAAATTTTATTTTACTTTAGTAACAAAGCTAATAAATTATTAATTATATATAAAAAAAAAAAAAAAAAAAGAATAGATTGGTTTATATAACCAAATATGAAATAATTGATATTTTATTTTTTACTGAAAATGGTTTAAATATTAAAGAAAAAAAACGAAAGTAAAATGTAAGTATTTAAAACATCGAAATAGTATTTTCATTACGAGGTTTTAGGATTTTTTCAATATTTTTTTGAATTACATCATACATTACACCATAATTATCTCTAATATCTGAAAACATTGTTCTAAGACTAATTTTTTGACTTTCGTCTAATTCAAAAACTGATCGAGAATAATCTTCAATGGAGGGGTGCTTGATGGTTTTTGAGATTAATTTACCCCTTGCCACAAAGTATTTTGTCATTGAATCGATTACTTCAAAGCCAACATCCTCGCTCCTTTCTAGAACGTTCATTACTTCTTCAATAACTTCAACACCAAAATTGCCACCGTCACTTATTTTTGGAACTGTTAGCCTCATCCACCGTTTTGCCTTTGATGTGTAATCTACCAAAACCAATACTTCTTTTTTTAAATCAGTCATTAACGATAAAACATCCTTTTAAAATAATCAAGATACAAAATTAAATATAAAGATAATGATAACAATAGTAGTGGATATTAGTATATTTACACTTCAAGTTACGTTTTGTTAAAAATTAATCATTTGCTCATAAATTACAAGACAATCATCCATTTAACAACCTTAAGGGGGAATATTAAATAAGATTTGTAATTATATAAGTAAATGTTAGTAATAATCTTGCCTCCATTATAACTTGGATAAATATATTTAAATAAATTTAGAGTTTCAGGAAGTGCCGCGAAGTGCTGTAGAGTGTAGCAGAGTGCCTAGCTTTTCCAGAATTTAAAAGAATAGAGAAAAATCAAAGATTTTACTCAATTCGTTTGAATTCTGGAAAAGCTAACGAAAAGTTTTTTTGAATTTTCTAAACATTTGGGAAAACACCATTAGGTTTTCTTGAGTTTTCTGTTTATTTGGACAATCCATAGATTTTCGTTAGGTTTTTTTTAATTTTCTGTTTATAAATTTTAAAAATTAAAAAAAAAAGTTCCAGGCGGTTTTTTTTAATTTCTGAAATAAAAAAAACCTACTGGAACTTTTTTTGTGGTTTTCTCTTTTGTCTGTGAAGTGTTCTATGTTTTTTTGAGGTTTTCTATTTTATATGGAAAATCTATCGATTTTGGTTTGGTTTTTTTAAGTTTTCTATTTATTTGGAAAATCAATAGATTTTGGTTAGGTTTTTTTTACTTTAGAAATAAACAGAAAATTTTAATAAATTTTCGGTTTATTTCTAAAGTAAAAAAAACCTAGAACACTTCACAAATAAAATAGAAAACCTCAAAAAAACCTAGAACACTTCACAAAAAAATAGAAAAATCAAAAAAACCTAACGAAAATACATTGATTTTCCAAATAAACAGAAAACTCAAGAAAACCTAACGGCAGTTTTTACAAATTTTTGAAATAAAAAGCAAAATAAGAATTTTTCTTTTAATTTCTAAAATTCAAAAAAACCTAAAGTCAAACAAGAAGAATTAACAACTCCTCCCTTGGAATAATAAAAAAATAAATAAAAAAAGTGAGGATTTTTTTTAAAAAGTACTTTTCTTCCCACTGCTACCTCTACCGTCTCAGATTTAAAGAATGAGCCCACACTTTATTAAAATAGAAAACTTGAAAAAAATTATTAATTCTGAAAAAGTGTTCACTTTTTTTACAATAGAAAACTTGAAAAAAGTTTTAAAAAAGTCCTCGCTTTTTAAAAATAGCTGGATCCAATAAAAAAGTTTTGTAACTGAAAGAGAAAATTTTAGCAAGGGAATATGAATATCTTGAAGTTTTTACTTTTTGAAAATGATTGTAGACAATCTTAATAAAGTTATTTCAAATTAACAAATTTTTTGAACGATAAGTTTTGATAAAATTATCAGAAAATAAAACAAATTTTTGTTGATTTTTCGTTTGGATTCCAAATTAAATTCAATAAATATGTTAATTTTCTAATTATACCTGTTTTAAAAAATGGCGGACTAAAAGATTTATAAGTAATTGCTCAAACTGTTTGATAAACTTGTTTGAAACAGTTTGGTTAAAACTTTTAATCTGTACTTTTTTAAAGCACTGTTGCATCATTTCACAGAATAAGTTGGGTGCCACAAAGCCATTCATTACTTGAATTATTAAGTCAATTTTGATTTCTTTTTTTAAATGGAAATTGAATTGGTAACACACAAGATCTCACACCTTCAGAAAACGCTTTTAATTAAGCGAGGCGAAAAAAAAAAAAAAAAAAAAAGTATTTTTTTTGGCTTTATTAAAGGTGTATTTTCAATTTCGTGAGCCAAGAAAATTCATTTGTTTGTCAACAAATTTGTTTTCCCATTTTAAAGATTTCATCAAATTTTTCAACTCAAAACACAAAATATAAAGAAACAGAGCAAAAATAATCAAAAAAAAAAAATAAAAAAAAAATAAAATTAAAAAAATAAACTAAAAAAAAATGAATAAGTAACAAACAGTATTGCAACCAATCAAATTGTGTTCGTTTTCGAGTTTTAGTAAACCCATTGCTACTTTTTTTATTTCCTTTTCATTGTTTTTATGTTCGACTTTGTCATTTTCTTTTTCTTCTTGTTCTACCTCCGTTGCTAAATTCACTTGTTTTTCTTTTTCATTTTCGTTTACTATTTTTGTTTCTTTATTATTATTCTCGATTTCGATCTTTGTGTTGTTTTGCTTTTTTTTATTTTTTCCGTTCTTGTTGAACCTTTTTTTTTTTTTTTTATTTTCTAAATCTTTTGAGTAATTTACAAAATATTCTCGTACCTGTTTGTAACCTTTTTCCCCAAGATCAACGTTATACTTTGGAATTGAGATCACTTTTTCAGACAGCGCAAAAAATTTTTCTACTAATTTGATGTTCATGATCTCTAAAGCTTGTTCTTTGAGATTCTTTGTTTGTTCTTGAAATTTTTTCTTGAATTTTTTGGTTTCTTCTGTTTCCATTTGAAAAAAAATAACAGTCGTGTTTTAGAGAGTGAACTTAAGACGATTAAGTTACAAAAGTGTAAAAAGTAAAAATGAAAAAAATGATTATGTAATTTTCAAAATAATTGTAAACTTGAAAGGTTCAGTCAGTTTTTTATTTTGGTTCCATTCCTCTGCTCAAAATTTTCCCAAAGATTTTGTTTGTTGATAATTTATTTTTATTTTGAAATTACATCATTAATTTTCCAAGTTTTTGCAGAGATTTGAACAACAATTTCAATATCTAGGGTATTTTTTTTGGTTGGTAAAAACAGTTATGCTTAATGGAAAAAATCTTACCTTGTTTTGGTGTCTATACCGAAAAAAGAAGAATGATTGTTATTAATATTTAATCTGCTTCTTTTTATTTTGAAAACAAGGTTTTTTAACAATAATTTGCTTTTTGTGAGTCTTCGAATTAATTATTTTGAGTACTTTTAGTTATTCGAATAAGAGATCTACTATCATTTTTTAGTGTTAAAAATACTTTTTTAAGAAACCAAGAATCAGAAACAAACCCTTTTTGTTGTTTCTTTTACTTGAAGTAACAAGTTCCTTGAAAAAAAAATTTTAAGAAATCTATCAGATTAAAACTGAACTTAACAAAGGATAAAATCCATGTGTGTTGTTATTTTCCGTACATCTTGAATTCATTCTCCTTTGTGTTTATATATCCAAAATTTCATTAGGATAGTAGTATTAAAATTTATTGATTTTTGGAATTACAAATGACTCATTTAAATCTCAAAAATCACCTGGAATTTTAGAAAAAAATCTATCTTTCAAAAGAAATTTAGAGCTCGAATTATTAATGTAAAGATTTCAAAATTGAAAAACAGGTTTCTGAAATTTATCGAGAAAGAAAGATTAAAAATTAAAATTTTTAATACAATAAATAATAAAATTGAATAAATTATTTAAAATATTTTCAAATATATCCTGATTGTCAATATCAATAGTGAAATTATCATGTATTCATTCACTTTAAAATTTGGATATTAATTAAAAATTCTAAAACTGTCAATTTTCATCTTTGAGTAGATGGAGTGAATATAAAAATAATAAAAAAAAACATCTTGGAAATTAATAAAAAAAATTATTTTAAAATGAATATATCCCTAACTAACCCAGTTTTGCCTAAATTTCTTCAAGTTTTATAAAATAAAAGATTTAAAATGATATTAATGTTCTAATATACAGTCAGTTCCACTTTTAAGGCACAAACTTTCAACAAAATTTAAGGCACAAAAAAATCTCAAATTAAGGCACAAATTTTGGAATTTTTTTTTTTACAATTTATTTTACTAGAATCTGAATTTTGTGCCTTAATTTGAAATTTTTTTTGTGCATTAAATTTCGTTGCAAGTTTGTGTCTTAAAAGTGGAACTGACTGTATTAATTTTCTTATTTACTTTTAATCCGGATTTGAATCATAATAAAAAGTCAAAATAGTTCAAAGATAAAGTAGTTATGCTACTTTGTGTTTTTTTTTTGTTTTTAGAAAACAAAATTATAATTATACAGCCAGTTTCACTTTTAAGGCACAAACTTTCAACTAAATTTAATGCACAAAAAAAATCTCAAATTAAAGCACAAAATCCAAATTCTAGTAAAATAAATTGTAAAAAAAAAATTCCAAATTTTGTGCCTTAATTTGAGATTTTTTTGTGCCTTAAATTTTGTTGAAAGTTTGTGCCTTAAAAGTGAAACTGACTGTATCGAGTTGAAATCTTTTTGATTTAGATTAAATATAACTAGGCCATAAAATAGTTGACTAATGCATATTGATTTAAACATTTGTAATTTTACTCCATTTGCTAAATTTTGTTGTTTAAAAATCATTTTGATTTTTTTAAAGTTGACTTTTACTTTTTTGAAGTTTTTTTAGATGTTTCTTTTTTTTTTCGAGCCAAATTCCTAAATATTTTATTTTGGATAATTGGTTTGATTTTAAGGTTTTTTTAGTATTTGGATTCATTCCAAATTCTTCAATAATTTTGTAAATTATTATCAACTTTTTGTCATTTTCTGAAATTGGTCCCTCCATTATTAAAATCAAGTCATCTGCAAACATTTGAACATGATGAACTAAATCTTTTATTTTTTCAATTAAAAAATGGCTAATAAACCCAAACATTAAGGGGGAAAGAGGATCCCCTTGAGAAACTCCTATTCTTTCTTTTTTATAATATTTTTGTAACCAAATTTTTATTTTTGTATTTTTTATATATTTGTTGAGTGCATAGTGAACCAATATATGACTAATTGAATCAAAACATTTTTTAATATCAATTGTCACAGAAAGAATTCTTTATTTTGTATTTCTTTTTGAGTTTTTCAAGTTCAAATAATAAGTTTAGAACTGCTATTCTTGTATCTAGTTTTTTCTTAAAGCCAAATTGGGAGTCTGAAACTAGATTCCAAGAATCTTTTATTCCTTTATAGACAAGTTTTAAAAAGAATATAACTAAAGTGTTATTAATTGAAATTGGTCTAATGTTTAAAGGAACTCCTTCGTCTCCAGTTTTGCGTATAAATAAAATATTTCTTTCTTTGATAAAATTAATTATTTCTTCATTAGGATAATCTAGCCAGTGTAAAAATTTTTTTGTATATTTTTTAAAAAAATTAGATATTCTTTTTCATTCTTTTTTTTTTTTTGGGGTCTAATTTGTAGAAATGTATTTTAACAAAATCTTAAACTGATTTATTTTTTTGATATTTTATTAATTCAAAAATATTTTCTAAAGAGAAAATATCTTTTATATACAGTGGCTCCAAATCTTCAAATTTTTTAAAATAATAGTCTTTAATTAGTGTTATTATTTTTATTTCTGGTTTTTTGCTGATTTCTTTACAGTAATCAAAATAAGTCTTTTCTAAATTTTTATTATTTAAAATAATTTTTGTTGATGATTTTCTGATTTTATTTATTAATTTCCAATATTTTTGATTATGCTCAAATTTATAATTGATTTGATTGATTAATTTATACCATTTTTTCGAGGTAATTTTTTTTTATTTTACAAATTAATTTATTATCCATAAATAAATTTTTGATTAAATTAAATAATTCTACATTTTCTTTTTTAATATCATATACAATTCTTTCTTTCTGTAAAAATTGCTTTTTGAATTTTTTAAAATTGTTTTTATTTAATATTTTATTATCAAAGAATTCATTAAATTTTCTTTGAAATAAATAAGGACTTTTGATGATATAATTTTTATTGATTTCCCACTTGGAACTTATAAAAATTTTATTTCTGATTGCATTCTGGTCACTTAATTCATTGTATATACTTTTTGATCTTTTTTGTAATTGTTTTTTATTATTTGTTATCAAAAAATCAATATTATTATTTTTTCGGCTTGGTTTATTGTTATCTATTATTGAGAATTTTTGATTAATCATTTTTTCTAATTCATGTTTATTTATATTAAAGTCTCCGCCAATTATAACATCATGGAATTGATATTGAGTTGAAAGTTTACAGTCAGTTTCACTTTTAAGGCACAAACTTTCAATGAAATTTAAGGCACAAAATAATCTCAAATTAAGGCACAAAATTTGGAATTTTTTTTTTACAATTTATTTTTACTAGAATTTGAATTTTGTGTCTTAATTTGAGATTTTTTTTGTGCCTTTAATTTAGTTGAAAGTTTGTGTCTTAAAAGTGAGTCTGACTGTAAATAATTTTTTTTGAAATCTAATATGTTTTTATTTCTTCTGTAAACATTAATAATAATTGAATTGCATAAATGAATACCCATAAAATCTCTATTTGGTATTAATATTTATCTAATAAAACCAATTAAAATATTTTTATAAATAATTTTTAATCCTCCTTTGTTATTTAGTTTTCTATTAGATTTTTTTATTATTGAATTATAATTTATAAAAAATGGTTTTTGTGATAATTTTGATTCTTGAATTAGACAAATATCAATCTTATGAAATAATAAAAAACTTTCTAGGAATATTATTTTATTAGGATTATTAAAGCCCCTGGCATTAAAACTAGAAATATTTAAATTTATTAAATTTTTTTTTTTTTGGAAGTTTTTATTTTCCCCTTTTACTAATAATTTCTTTTTTGATGGGTTAGAATTTTCAATTTTATAAATTTTTAAATTTCTCGGAACACAAGAGTAAATATAAAACTGGGATCAAAAAAAATTTTTTTTATTGCTCAACAAATTAAAAATTTTCTTAAATTTCGATTTTTGGTGTTTAGAAGTCTCTAGGACGTCTAGTTTTCGAGATATTGCCCAAAATCGATTTTAATATAAAAATTTTTTAATAGTGATTTTTCACAACTATTTTGGACAATAACTCGAAAAATATAAGAGCCCAAAAAAAAATGAAAAATTGAGATTGTTTTTATATTTTTTATATAGTGACCCCCATAGATTAAAATGAATTTTAAAAAATTTTTTTTAATGGTAGGTTTTAGTATATATAAATATTTTAAAATCTTCTACTCCTCACACGGAAAAAACTACTTAGTTACCAGTATTTATCCGAATTTTGGTACCTTAAGAGGATTTGAATTTTTGAAAAAAAAAAATTTTGAAAAGATTTAAAGGTAAATTCAGGTAGAAAACATGTATACTTTAATTGATCAAATTATATATAAAAATTTTAAAAAAAAAATAAAAAAAAACTATTAATTTAATTGATCTATCAGTAATCGAACTCTGGCTAAACACTTTTCAAATTTTGAGATCTCGGTGCTCTACCGCTGAGCTAATGAGTAATTATTGGATATTTTAAAATTATAAAATTTTGATGATAATAAAATTGAATTTTTAATTGGGTAATTTTTCAAATATTATTTTTTTTTGAAAAAAAACACTCTAAGTTTTTTAGGATTAAATTTTTTTTTTTTTTTATTATTACAAAATTAACAAATTTAAAATTGAATTGAAAAAAGATTAAATAAAAAAAAATTTTTTTTTTGAAAAAAATCATTTTAATAGGAAACTCTAGTTAAAATTTTTTGATTTTTTTGAGCATTTTTTTTATATTTTTCTAGTGTAAACACTATCAAAAATTTGAAAAAAATGAATATTTAGATAAAATAAGATGAGGTTTAATAATTTTTTTTTTTCAAAATATTGATAATGTGAATTTTTTTATTATAAATTAGAAAAAAATGAAATTTTACTAAAGTTTTCCTATTAAAAAAAATATTTTTTTAAACGTTGTTTTTCAGTTAAAATAAAAATAAAAATCAATATTTTGAGATGTTTAAAAAAAAAATTTTTATTTTCAAAGTTACCAATTTTTAGTACTTTAAAAAAAAATTTAAAAAAAAAATTTTTACATTTTTTAAAATTTTCAATTTTGAAAAAAGTCAAAAACACCCATTTTAAATATTAAATATTTTCGAAACCACTAACCCTCATAAAGTTTAAATTTAAAAAATTCACAAAAAAAAAATCAAAATAAAAAATTTTTGAAAAAATTTTTTTGTCTATATCAAATTATTTTTATCTTTCATTTTATCAACCAATATTCACAGTAACTTATGTATTTTTATAAATAACTTGGATAAAAGTGAAAAAAAATTCAAAATTAAAAAATTTATATCTATTGCAGTTAAAAATATATTATAAATATAAAATTTGAGTAAATCAAAAATGGGAAAATCAAAAGAGTAGTAAAAAAAATTTCAAAAAAAAATTTTTTTTTTTAAACCTTCATTTTTTCAATTTTTTCTCTAAAATCATATTTTTGATTGAAAATTACCCTAGTAAGATGATCTTAAAAACGTTAAAAAAAATTTATTTTTGTGTAAAATTGGACCTTTTTTAGAAATAAAAAATTCAAAATTTCAAAAAACAATTTTTTTTTTGACAAAAAATCGAAAATTGAGAATAACTTCTAAACTAGAGGAGATATAGAGCTCTAAACTTAAAAAATCAAAATTTCAGATTATTTGGATTTAGGGACGATGAGTAATTCGCCTAGACATCCAATATTTATAAATTCATTTTTTTTCAATTTATACTTGTGAATCGAAATAATATTCAATTTTAAATCTAATTTATATTTATGAATATTTTTTTGCAAATCCCAAATTTCAATCATATTTTGGCCTTGTCTTAAATATCTTAAAACCGAATTATTTTTTAATAAATTAAATATTTCTAATGTTGAAATATTTTTCTGATAGAATAAAATTTTATTATTTGAGTTATTTATATTCAATTTGATATTATTTAATTTAATATTATTTAAATTTGGAAACTTTCTTTCTTGATTATCATCTATTTTATTGTGGTTAATTGAATTATTAAAAATTTTATCGATAACATTAAAAATTTCATTTTGGATTTTTTTTGTATCTGTAAAATTGTAATTATTATAATTTGATAAAAAAGTATAATTAATACTTTTTTTAATCCAATAATTAATTTGATTAAAATTTATCTCAATATTTTTATTCCAATTTCTTGATTCAGTTTTTTAAATTAAAATAATTAAATCTTTAATTTTTTTTAATTTTTTTTTTGTTATTTTGTGTTTTTTGTGAAATATTTTTTTTGGGTTCAATTTGAATAATAAGAGGACTATTAAATGGGTTTGTTTTATCAATTAGATTAAAATTGAAATTTTTTATTTCATTATTTTGTAGATTGTGATAATTTGAAATTATTTTCTGATATTCGATTTTTTCATATTTTTTTTTGATTTTTTCTAAAAAATTTGTTTCTTTAGAAATTTTATTAGAATTGTTTTTTTGTGAGATATTTTCTCAATTTTGAGAATTTTCTTTGAATTGATTCTCATGAAGTTTACAATATCCATGGGAGTTTTTAGTGATTTTAGAACATTTATTACCATCTAATTTTTTTTCTTTACATTTAATTGAATTATTTCTTTTTTTATGTTTTGTAAAATCTAAATTTATTTTCTGTTTATTTTGACAATTAAGGCCATTTAAACCATGGTTTAGATTTTTTTTATTTTCTTTCTTATCGTTCATTTTATTTAAAGAATTAATTTCTTCATTATTCTTTTTTAATTTTCTAATTCTCTTTCTTCTTCTTCTTTTTCATTTTCATTTTCATTTTCATTTTTATTTTCATTTTCATTTCTTCCTCTTCTTCTTCTTCTTCTTCTTCTTTTTCTTTTTCTTTTTCTTTTTCTTTTTCTTTTTCTTTTTCATTTTCATTTTTATTTTCATTTCCATTTCCATTTTCTGTTTTTTCCACTTTTTCTTCTTCTTCTTCTTCTTCTTCTTTTTCTTTTTCTTTTTCTTTTTCTTTTTCTTTTTCATTTTCATTTTCATTTTCATTTTCATTTTCATTTTCATTTTCTGTTTTTTCCACTTTTTCTTCTTCTTCTTCTTCTTCTTCTTTTTCTTTTTCTTTTTCTTTTTCTTTTTCATTTTCATTTTTATTTCCATTTCCATTTCCATTTTCTGTTTTTTCCACTTCTTCTTCTTCTTCTTCTTCTTCTTCTTCTTCTTCTTCTTCTTCTTCTTCTTCTTCTTCTTCTTCTTCTTCTTCTTCTTCTTCTTCTTCTTCTTCTTCTTCTTCTTCTTTTTCTTCTTCTTTTTCTTTTTCTTTTTCTTTTTCTTCTTTTTTTTCTTCTTTTTCCATTTCTTTTTCAATTTCCTTTTCCGATTTATTTAATAAAAGAATTTCGAATTCTTGGGCATTTATATTATTTTCAATAATATTACTAGTAGTAATATTAGATATTTGAACATTATTATTATTATTATTATTATTTAATATTTTTGGTTTTCTTAAATTGTTTTTGTTCACATTTTCATTTGAGTTCTCCATATTTAATTTTTTTTATTTGTTTTAATTCATTATCTTCATCCAGACAAGGTTTAGTTTTATCTTTTAATTTTTTATTTTTTTTAGAAATTTGAAATTCATAAATTAAATCTCTTATTTTTTGTTGGTATTGCTTTAATTTTAAATCAAAATTTATTTGAAATTTTTCCATTTCCTCGATTTTCCCCGCCATTTGTTTCATTTTATTTTTAAGTTTATTATTACTCTTATAAAGTTTTTTTCTTTTTTTAAAAGCTTTAGTTATATAGAGTAATCTTCCCTCAATTTTTTTATTTTTTAGTTCTAATGCATTATTCCTGTCCTTTTTAGTTTGGAATTGAATAAATGCTTTTCCATTGTTTGTATTTTCATTTGGGTTTAACCTTATTTTTATTTTTTTGGGGCTGTATTCTTCAAACAAATTCATTATTTCAACTTTCTTCAATTTGAAAGGTATATTGCCAACAAATAAATAATTTTTTGAAAATTTTTGATTTTTATGATAGTTCTGCATTTTATTTGTTTGTAATTTTCTTTTCTTGTTCCCCTCCTTTGGTTCTTTAAATTCTTCAAACATCAGTCTCCTACCCTTAAATAATTTGTTTTCAAAATAAGTGAAAAAAAAAGCCTTATACTCATCATCAATAATAATATACCCAATGCCTTTTGATTGCTGTTGATTGTTTTTATATATTTTGCATTCAATTATATCCACTGCTTGTTGGAAAAATCGCTTTAACTCTGTTTCACTGGCAGAATAATTAATGTTTTTTAAAAAAATTTTGATTTCTTTGTGTTTTAAATTTTTTCTTTTTCTTTCATCTCGAAGAGATCTTTTCAAATTTTTTTTTTTGATTTTGACTAGTGCTTAATGAACTCAAAAAATTTTCGCCGCCTTCGGCGGTGACTGTGTTGGCCTTTGGCCTGTTATTAACATTTAGTTCATTTGGGTGTTGATTCCGCAAGTCCTTTTCTTTTCTTTTTCCAAATAAAGAAACATATTTTTTTTTCTTTTGAAACAAACTCTTCTTTTCTTTTTGTTTATTTTGCAAATTTTTTTTTGATATTCTTAATTGTTTACGTTTGTTTTCAATCACTGGTTGGAGTGTGTTTTTGTTTTCATTTTGGTTATTTTTTTCTTCTTTCTTTTCTTCTTTTTTATTTGGAACATATAAAATCACATGTTCATTCATTGGATAGCAAACATGGATTTTTTCACTTTGTTCCACACACAAGTGAATCTTACAATCAGTACAATAGCAATTTGAATGTTTTGTAACATTACTTTTCCTGCATGTTACGCAATTAGTGTTTATTTTGTTCATGTTGTCTTAATTAAAAGGAATTAGATTTGGGGAGAAAACTAAAAAAAAATTAAATTATTTTATTTTAATGGGTTTTTAACTTTATTTTTCAAATCTTTTTAAGTCCACTGAATATATTTTTTCTGTGTTAATTAAAGATTTTATTTTTGGATTAAATTTTTTACAAACTTTTTGCATTTAAATGATACTGATTATGCAATTATTAATTGAAAATTTCATAATACTTTACTTTTATTAATTGTATTAACCTAATAAGAATAGAGTTTTTCCCAATTGCTAGCAGAATAATTCTGATGAAAATTTTAAGGTTATTACTAAAAACATAATTTATATGGTTTGAAATACAACAAAAATACACCCTTTTTACATTTTTGATATTATTTGTTATGTTTTTTTTTGGTGAAAATTTTGAAAATTAAATATCTTGTACTATCCTATTACCAACTAATCTTAAGAATTAAATTTCAAAACAACCCATTTAATCAGAAAAATAAAGAAAAAAAACTCAAAAATATATCACATATAAAAAATATAGATTTAAAAAAATACCGGGTATGAAGATAATCCCAGCACAAGATTTTGAATTGATTATATCCGGAAAATTGTTGTCTAATTACTGAATAATTTCTTCTATTTAAGAAACAAAATCTTTTTTTAAGAATCAAACCGTGAAAATTATAACTCATTTCTTATTAGAATGATAATTAATTAAATAACACTTGTTCAAAAAAATATGTAACCAATCAAAAAACTAGAATACAAAATCCCATTGTCCAAACTTCTAGAAAAATCTGTATATAAACCTCGATTGTTTTTCAAAAAAGTAGATCTACTTGGGTTATCAAACAATTAAATGAGTATTCTATAGACAACCTCACTTTAATGAACTTTAGTAGGTTTATTACTTCGTTTTAAAAAAAATGATTATTTACAAATAGAATTTGATTTTAAATAAAAGCAATTCCACGACAATTTCCCTAATATTCCCAATTAAAATTTTTTTCAGGGGTTATTTTCAAGTCCGTTATTTTTTTCAATACCTTACCATTATATAACAATAATTATTTACCTTTTGAAAACAAAAAGAATTCATAAAAATAAAAAATTAACTCAAATTTTTTAGGTTTAATTAAAATAATTCTAACACCACTAAGGCACACAATAAAACATACCAACCAAAATTATATAAATATTAGAAAAATTTTTATTCTTAAAACGATAAAAAATATTTTAAATATTTTACCAAATTGAGACCAAAAATTTCGTTTTTCCATCGGCCCAACTTGGCTTATTGTGTGTATTCAAGTTAATTTATTTTCTCATTCTTCTGACCAACCACATGTAAAAACAAAAACTCTTCATTTTTTTTCAATTTGTCAAAAATAACAAAATAGTTATTTGTTCATAATTTTTGATCCAAGATCTAATCATTCAAAATATCATCAATTAAGGAATTCAGAAAATCGTCTTCATTTTCGTTTTCATCTTCAAATAATTTTTGGTTGTTTAAAGGTTTTTTTTGAGGTTTAGTTTTTTCAACGCTTGTTGTTTTTTCTTTTTTTGAAGATTTTTTTTTTATCAATTCTCTTTCAAGCAATTCTTGCTCCATTTCTTTGACAAAAAGATCTTGTGCATTCTCTTTGTTGTTAAGTGAAATACTTTTTGTTTTTGTTTCAGTTTTTTGCAGCTTATCTAACTTATTCAAATTTTGTCTTGCTTCAGTATTTTCCTGTTTTTCTCTTTTTTTTAATTTTTCTTGTTCTTGTTCTTGTTCTTGTTCTTTTGTATTCAGCTCACTTTGTTGATTTGTGTCAAGCAAAACTTGATCTTCAAAATATTTACTTGGTATTCCAAATCGCTCAGATAAAGGCAACCGAGTTACATGCTTCTCAATTGTCTCAAGATCAAGACTAAACATTTTTTGAAGATTATTTTGTAGTTTCTGTTTTTCTTGGTTTAGTTGTCTGTTTTGCAACAGTTCTTCTTTCTTTTGTTTTTTGTTTGTTTGGTTGGAATATTCAAATTCTTCTCCAATGATCATGTTTTTGGTACTTTTGTTTTTTGAATTTGCTTTTTCTTGTAGTGTTTGGATTAAAAAACAGAATACAATTGATTTTAATTTTTGATTTAGTTGGAAACAAAGAATGAAAAAATGATCTGAGTTCACAAAAAGATTTCCACAATGGAATTCTTGCAATCTAAAAGTTTAAATAATTGAAAAGGAATCTATGTTTATTGATATATTCAACTTGGTAAAGTCCCTTTTGAAAATATTAATTTTTACACAAACATTCAGTAATTATTTTATTTTGATTTAAGGGAGTAGTAAATCTTATTTATTTTTTTTCCCAAAGGTAATAGAGTAATTATTTACACAATAGTACAATTAAACCCGATATACAAAATCATTTATCAAGTTTAGAGAAATGAGTTATCATTTTTAGTGGATTTCATTTTCCCAATTAATATTTTCATTCAAAAGAACAGATCCTTTTTAGTTGGGATTTTTGGATCAAAAATAGAAAAAAAAAAATTTGAAAAACAATTTTATTTTGAAGTAATCTCACTTTTAATAATTAGTGAGAATCTGTATTAACAAACAACCTTGAACCTTTAATCTTATTTTTAAAATACAATAAAAATAATTCCAATATTGAATCCTTGAAGATCTAAAAAAATTGCTTATTTCTTTTAAACAAAGATATAAATTGAATTTCTTGAAATTAAAGAGTTTAGACAATATTCTTTTTCAAACATTAAAAGTATAAACAAGAAACTGTTTTTATTAAAATCAGTTATTTGATAATATCTAGTTTTTTTTTTTTTTCTATTAGATTTATTTATTTGAATTTGTTTTATTTCTTTGAAAATCTTTTAAAAATTGAGAAATAATTGTAAATTCTATTGATAAATTTGGTATTTGTGTTGTTAATAACTGATTAAAATTATAAGATTGAGTAATTAATTATTGAGTATAAATAATCAAATTAAAAATTATTTCTTTAGATTATTAGTTGAATTTTCCAGGTTTTAAAAAAGTATATTGGGGGAATTTTTAATTTGATTATTTGGTTCTTTTTCTCGGGTTTTTTCATTCAACCCAAGAAAAAATTGATTTGTACTGTTCTTTGAATCAAAAAATTATATTTTTTCGTGTTTAAAATAATTATTTTAATTTTTTTGAAATTAAGTAGATTTTTTAATCTGCAGTTTTGAGAACTTAGATGTTCTATTTCTAAAGTGTGTTTTTGTACACTTCCTTTACAGATATTCCGATTTCAATTATCATTCAAAGAAAATATTTTTTTTTAAATAATTCAGAAATAATTGAATTTTGAACTTTATGAAAATGAGAAAAATGGATGAGACTTTTAAAAACAATAATTCATTTCGGAAAATAGCATTAAAAGTAAGTTTTCTCTTTTAGTAATTAGTTTTTTACTTCTCGTTTTTCAATTTCAAGATCCGGTAATTATTTTTTTGAATTTGCGAGTAAATTCGCTTTAAGTTTTTTTTTAGTTTACTAGTTCCTTAAATAGTCTCAAAAATTGAATTTTTTATCTAGAGACACGATAATTATTCTCAAAAAAGAATTTTATAATTCAAATACTTATACAAAAATTATTATTGAAAACCAATGTTCACAAAATAATTAGAAATTGTTAAATAAGATGTTAGATTAATTAATTTCCAAGAAGAAAAACCGAAGGAAATTGTTTTTTAATATTAGTGTCATGGCATTCCATCAAATAAATATTAAAAATCACTTTGGTGTTTACTTGTATTTGAAATTTAAAGGGGGTAAAACTAAAAGCTGTATCTTTTTTTTTCAATTATTCTAAATTAGTCTCATATAGGATTGTTTGTTTACCCGATATACACCAGAAGATATCACAAAAAAAGAAGAAACAAACTAAAAGAGATAGTATAAATTACTATCTATTCCGTTAAAATTGTTCTGTCTCTTGGTACAATTAACACTTGGGAATGGGAAGAAGTGAACTTTTTTTCCCATTTATTACACAAGTACAAGTCGTATATATCGAGAACAATTTAATTTGATTAAAAATCACTTTTATACAAGAAATAAGTTGATACTAATCATCAAAACAAATCAAGAAACATTTTGATTTTAATGTTTGTTTAGTTTGTAATCAAAAAAGAAAAAATGATCACAGTTCTCAAAAAGAGTGCGAATAAGAAAATATCGCATCAAAAAAAAAATTCAGAACATGATAATAATGAAGGACACAATTTTTAGTTTTTCATATTAGAAAAATGGTTAATATTAGAAAATAATTTCAAAAAAAATCCTTTTTGATAATCAAATTTTTTATGAAACCAAGTAATAAACTTACTAAAAAGTTCATTAAAGTCGGGTTTCTCTAGAATACTTGAGTAATTTTTTGTTAACCCAAGTAGATCTACTTTTATTGAAAACAATAGAGTTTTATAGAGGTTTACAGGGAGTTTAGAAAATGATAATGTTTATTCTTGTTTTTTTGATTGATTGAATGGTGTTTTGAACCAGTTTAATTACTTTTGTCGCCATGCTAATAAGTGGTTAGTTATTATTTTTAAAATTTGATTCATAAATAAAGGATTTGATTGAAAATAAAAGAAATTACACAACAAATTACGTTATATGAAATTTTGTAAAATCTTGTAATGTTTTTTTTTCCTCATGTCACGTATTTTTTTCAACAATAAATTTGAAAAAAAAATGAAAATGCTGTTCTTTTGATTTGTCTTGTAATTGTAAGTGTCCAAATTTCTCTCTTAACGATTAATTTTTTGATATAGAGATTATTTGAAGAACATTAAACGACTTGTAATAAGAGTAGAGAATAAAAACATGAAATTGAATTTTGAGAAAGTATTCATTTTCTGTTATTTTGCACATTTCTGGTAATGTCGATTCAAGAAAATAGTCAAAAGGTGAAAAGTGTTTCCCAAAAGAACACAACCAACAAAAAAGAGGATCCGTTTTTTGTCTGGTATGAAAATAATGACAAAATTGAACTAACCAGTAAATTTGATATAAAAATGTCAGGCAGCACACACCTTTTCGGGACTGTCAGAACCAAGCACCCATTAACAAAAACTGTCTCTGAAGAAGAAGAAAATCCTCTAAGTGATATAACATATTTTGAAGTTGATTTGGAACCAACCGACAAAGCCATTGTTACAATTGGACTTGTTGACAAAACTTTTTGCAATAATAAAAGAATTGGAAGATTTTTTGGTAACTATTACGCTGTTCAATTACCAAGTAAGCGCTTTTTTAGTTTTGTGTGGGACTTTAATTAATGTTTTTTCATTTCAAAATTGTCTTCGATTTCGGTTTGTGTTTGGATCTCTTTTTCGTTGCTGTAAAAAAATGTTACTTGAATTTTATGTTTTTTGTAAAACGTTTTAAGGGCAACTCCACGTCCATAAATTTTCTTCATACTTTTGGAATGTTTTGCCTTCTTAAAATGGTTTTGTAACAATCAACCTCTTTTGGTTGAAAAAAATTAAAGTACAGTTTGTTAAATAACCCGTGTTCACTTTTTTTTGCTTTTTTAAAAATTATTTGTGTTGTTTTTGTAAAAAAACTCTTGTTTTTTCTTTTTTTCAATGTTTTCTTTATTTCTTTAACTGTGGTTTTTGGTTTACTAAAAAAGACAGTTTAGTATAACTATACTTTCAAACCAAACAATATTTACAATAGATCATATTATTCCATCGTTTTTCTTCAACCTTCAAGGCCAATCTTTTCATAAAAGAGATCTAATTCAACCAAATTAAAACAAAACAACACCAAAATCCACAATAGCCAAATCTTTCAATTTGAATAAATACAAAAAAAAAAAACAATAAAAAGGATAAAAAGAGTTTCTTAAAAACTGTTTTACTGGTATCTAAACATTAGTAAAAATGAGATACTAATTTTTCAAAGTTTTTTAAAATTGAAATAATTAAGAAAATTCATTTCAATTTCCTTTTTTCCTTTAGTCAATCGTCTTCAAATCATATCTTGTTATTAGCTGACTTTATTTATTCATTTGGTTCTTTTTTGTGCCTATATTGAACGAGATAAGAATCCTCAGTGAAGCAATATTTCATATTGAATCAAAAGTTAATAGGCCAATATTTTGTCTGGTTAAAATTCGACAAGAACATGCATCAATTACCAAATTATTTAAAAATCAATTCAATTTCAACAATTTTCATAATGAGAGCAAATTAAATCTCTCAAAAGATCAATTTTCATTGCCTATATCAAGATCTTTCAATTTTTCAATCAATTAGAAGAAATAATATTTTAGAAAACTTTGAATAAAAAGTTCGATTATGACTTCGAGAATGACAGTATTATTGCCAAGACATACCTCTTTTTTTAAAAATAAACACACTCTTGAAAACCTTTCATTTCAACAACAGATAAAAATTGAAAAGAATATCAAAAAAGTTGGAAAGCAACACTTTTAAACACTTTATTGAAAAAATGACAGTAAAAATTTGAAAAAAAAAAATATAAAAGTCAACACGTGTTATTGAACAAACTGAACTGGTGTTTGAATTATAAATGGGAAAAAAATTTCACTCCCTTTTCCATATTTTTCTTTACTAAATTGAGTTCTCAGAGAAGTAGGTTGGGGTTTGTGTGAAAAACTCTATTTGAAAAAGGAAATTATAAAAATGAAGTGAAAATTTTTCCCGTTTTTAATTCAAAGACCAGTAAAGACTCAAAGGATTTTAAGACTGAAAAATTACAATTGTAGTAGTGAAAAAAATACCATGCATGAAAAAAATCCCTGACAAGATTTTTAATTGTGAATAATTAGCAAAATTGCTGTGTAATTTCTTTTATTTTAAAATCGAATCCTATTTTATTTAAGAATCAAACTTTTTAAAATTCAAACTTACCCACTTATTAGAATGATGATTAATGAAATTACTCTTGTTCAAAACACCATTCAATCAATCAAAAAACATAAATAAAAATTATCATTTTCCAAACTCTAGCAAACCTCAATAAAACTTCATTGTTGTTTTTCAAAAAAAAGTAGAACAACTTATGCAAATCAAATAATTACTTGAATATTCAATAGAAACCTTACTTTAATGAACTTTAGGTAGGTTTATTACTTGGTTCGTAAAAAAATTGGTTGTTTATCAAAAGGATTTGATTTTATACAGAAAATTTTGTAGTTACTATAGACATACAAAAATGTTTTGACTCTATACAACACTCGTTAATATATCAATCTATTAAAAAATTTATCAAAAATGAAACAATTAAAAATTGGCTCCTAAGATATTACAAAAAAGAAGGAATTGGAGTTTATCAAGGAGATCCCTTATCACCAATTCTCTTCGCATTTATATCTCATTTCCTACTAGAAAAGTTAAAAACTCTAGCTGTTCATGTTCAAATGTATGCAGATGATCTTATTCTTATTATGAAAGGGCCATTAATCCCTCTAAAAATTAATTTAGAAAGGATTTTTGAAATAATAAAAAGATTCGGGATGAATCCACATAATAAAAAAACCAAATATAAAAAAGAATTAAAAGATATTTTTTATCTTGGGATTTGGTTAGAAAAAAACACACATCTTGAATATAATTTCAAAAAAGTAGAAAAGTCCTTGGAAACACTTAATCGATTGTTTCAACAAAATAAACTCAACAATGGAGTCAAAATAACTTCTTTCAAAGCTCTCATTTTAAGTCAACTTTATTATGGTCTTGAAATATTTGACTTAACACAAAATGATTTTGAAAGAATTGATAGATTTATCAATAAATCAGTCACAAATTTCTTACGAATTAATATCCATTCACCACGATTAATTTATAAAACTGAAGCAAAAATTGATCTCGCTAGATTAAAAGTATACCGAAGAAAATATAAATTGATAGAAAAATTAGATTTCAAAAATTTAAAAAAATTAAAAACGATACTAAATTTTCGAACACTGGAAAATGAAAATATTAATTGGCACACTAAAGGACTAAAATTATTAGATTTAGAATTAAAAGTTTTCCGATTAACCGAATTGGAAAATTCGCCTAGTTAGAAAGTTCAACAATATCTAAAAATTATAAAACAACAAAATTGCAATTTCAAACAGTCGTGTCGTCAAGTGCCTAGCTTTTTTTTAATTTTAGAAATAAAAAGAAAATTTCAAAAATTTTCTTTTTATTTCTCAAATTAAAAAAAAGCTAACGGCGGTTTTCCAGAATTCAAAAGAATAGAGAAAAAACATAGATTTTACTCAATTCTTAAATTCTGGAAAACCTAACGACAAAAAATATTTAAACTGGAAAGCTTCAAAAACAATTCTAAAATTTTGAAATTTTACTAATTGTTTAAATAGGTACTCTTATGTAACAAGTAAAAAGAAAAATAAAAATTGTGATTTATGTAAAGAAAAGTTAAATATTGATATCATTGAAGATTTCGATCATTTTTTATGGGATCGTGTCGTCAAGTGCCTAGCTTTTTTTTAATTCGAGAAATAAAAACAAAATTTCAAAAATTTTCTTTTTATTTCTCAAATTAAAAAAAAGCTAACGGCGGTTTTCCAGAATTCAAAAGAATAGAGTAAAATCAAAGATTTTACGCAATTCTTTTGAATCCTGGAAAACCTAACAACGTCCAGCCTATAAAATAAATCGAAAAATCTGGATATCTGAATTTTTTGAAAAAAATAAAAAAATTAATAATATCAGAGATATTATTAATAAAAAGAATTCATCATGTATATTATCATTAGTAAGTGATAATAAAATTTGTGATTCTTTAACAAAATTTCTAAAAAAAAGTTTAGAAATTAGGGCACACAGGAGAAAAGCAATTTTCTCTCCTCAAAAATAAAAAAAAAAAAATAAGGATTTGATTTTAAATAAAAGCAATTACACAACAATTTCCCTAATTATTCACAATTAAAAATTTTGTCAGGGATTTTTTTCATGCCTGTTATTTTTTTCACTACTATACTTTAAAAAACATAAAAATCGATCTTTTTGCTTTCTTTTTTAAATTGATTTTACTTTTTCATTTTCAGGATTCGGTGGTTTTAGGCAAGGTTTCAATTTAAAAAGCGTGTTGGACTTTTTTCTTGTTTCCCTTACTTTTTTAATCTCAAATCGCAAAACAAAATTAGGGAACTTGATTTTCTTAGAATACAGCGATCAACAAAACCTATACCCAAATAATATAACCTATATTTCAAAATAAAACCCAAGTTTTTTTTTTTTTTCTTGTTCCAATAGAACGCCTAATTCAATACCAAATAGTACACTAAAGGAAAAATCAGTTGGAAGGTAAAGTCCTTTATCTTGGAAGTAAATTTTAAATTTAGAATTGAAATGTTTAAAATTTTTCGTAATCTTCTCAATTCTTTGTAAATTTTGTTTTTTTTATGAACATAAAAACCCTCTCAAAAATTACTCTGGGTTTGTTTAAGAGTTTTCACATTTAACCCTTCATTTTTCGAATTTCTTTTTTAATAATAAAACTTTTAAAAAACCAATACCATCTTTACTTATTGTTTATTGTTGGTTATTCTGATCTTTTAATTTATATGTCTTCTATAAAAAAGAAACTTGTCTTTTATTTTAAAACAAAGCCTATATGGAATAGGTTTTGTTAACAATATTAGAATAATCAGAAAAAGTTTTTTTTTTTTTTTTTCGGAAAGCATTTTGTTTATTTGCTTGATAAAACGATTTGGGGAAACTCAAAAAAAAAATGAAATCTTTTCAAAAGGAACAGAAAATGAACTGTTAATCTAATTGTCTTTATTGTTGATATGTTTTTTAGTAAAACACAAAATAATTTTTTTCAACAATAACTATACTTTAAAATAAAAAAAACTCGGGTTAAAAAAAAAAAAACACGATAGTTATATTTTGTGAAAACACATATTTTTTTAAAAAACACAAACAATTTTCAAAACACGGAATATTTGAGAGACTGTATTAAATAATTCAATTTTTTACATATAATCACACTTAAAAATTATTTTATTTTTTAAAAATTTTTTTTTATTCCTTTTCAAATGCAAGGAAATAGATAACAAAATAATAATATTATCAGTATTTAAAATCCAATATTTAGAACTTCCAAAAGTAAATATTTTTTCAATTTTTTTAATTTCAAGATTAACTCAATAATCATTAACATAAAAGCACAAAGACTGATTAGTTTTGTTTGCTTTTGATAAAGATACTTGTAACATCAATATATTTCCATGATTTGTTTAAATAATTTATAAAAATAACCTATTGGATTAATTATTTACTTATAAAAAAGAATCGAAATTTTTTCCCAACTAATATACATTTTGAGACAAATTTAAAAAAAGATATTTCGCAGCTTTTACGTCTTAATATTGATGATTCATCTTTTTAAATTTGTTTCAAAATGTAGATTTTTTTCGAAAATTGTTCAATTTTTTACTAATACAAGGATCTTTTTTTAATTGATGAGATCAAACAGATTGGGCACTAATTTCCTACTTGAATTTTAAGAGGCATTTGAACCACCAATCACTAATTTGATTTACATTCAATAATAACATACTTTAATTTTAGACTTCTCGTTGTTATACGCTAACCCCTCAAGTTATCATTGTTTATTCTAATCTTCTGAAAGAAATCTCAGGATCAATAAAATTTTTTGAGAAAAATATTTAATTTCGTATTTTTAAGAAGAAAATTATGTCAAAATATACAAAATAATTTCATCTGTTGATCTTAAAAAAAATAAATGAACTTTTATTTCTGTTTACGAAACAAAATCCTTATTGGCTAATTATTATTATTATTTTGTTGATAAAGATTAACAACTCTCTTCATTTTTAAATTACTTTCAAAATGATATTTTAGGAAAACATATATTGATTCAAAATCAGAGAAAAGAATTGGTTTTATATAAATTTATACTTTTTTTTTTATATTTATAATATTCATTAAATAATTAATAACTATCTCAAAGCTGGTAAATTTTATGAGGGGTATGAAAAAATGCACACATCAGCTAAAAATGCAAAAAATGTTGGTATAGGAATTGATCATTTAAAAAAAATTATTTTTTTTACTTTTGATGGTGTATTTGAAAAAGAGTTTTTTTTTGAAAATGTTGAAAATACTTTCTATCCTATAATACAGGTAACAAGTGGAACTGCTCAGATATCACTAAATATCGAAGGAGATTTTAAATTTGATTTGAATAATTATTTGCAATTTTTCGATCAATCGTTCAAAATCCATAATAAATTTGAAATTCTAAAAGGCAAAGAATTAATCGAATATAATAATTTAACTTCATTCACTACAAAATCAAATCAATCAGAAAAATTGAATGATGAAATTGCAATTATTAAAACATTAGAACCATTACCTACAAACAAAAGATTTGGCTATTATGAAATTAGTGTTTCATCAAAAATTACTTCAAATTTGAACCCAATTTGTTATTTTGGTGTTTGTAATAAAAATTATGAAATTGCAAATAAAAAAGATCATGAAATAAATCAGGAAATAAAAAAAGAACAAGAAACGAAAATGGGTAGCAATAATGTGAATGATAATGATAACGAGAATGTTAATCACAACATCAAAAAGAACAGCAATGGAAAGAAGGTTATTAATGGAAAGGAAAAGAATAATGAAATAAAAAAAGAAAAAGAAAAAGAAAAAAAAGTTGGTAACAACAACAGCAATGAGAATGATAACAATGATAATAATAAAATCATACAAAACACCAACAAAGAAAATAACTTAGAATATGGAAAGGAAAAGAATAATGAAATAAAAAAAGAAAAAGAAAAAGAAACAAAAGTTGATAACAACAACAGCAATGATAATCATAGCAAAGATATTTACATTTTTCCAATTAACTCTGGGAAAAAAGAATCACTTTCTTCCACATCTGGATGTTTAATAGATTTCCACCGAAAGATGATTTTTTTAACCTTTGAAGGCAAAATTACTAATACAATTATCAAATTCAAGAATCAAAATGAAAAATTTTTATATCCGATATTTAAAATTCTTTCTCCAAAAACAAATCTTAAAATTAATCTTCGTGATTCATTTCTTTTTGATTTAAAATCACATATTAAAAAAATTCGCATCTCCCCATCCAATTTTGAAAACCTTTCACAAACACAATCTTACTATTCATTACAAAAAGAATCAAACAATATTACTTGTGTCCGATCACAATTCACTTTTTTCAAAAATGAAAATAATCAAGAAAAAGACAAACAATACATTGATAATTTTATACCTTTAGCTAATGATGATGATGAAGATGATGAAGATGATGATAATAATAATGATGATGATGATGATGAACAAGAAGATGAAGAAGAACAAGAAAAAGAACACGAAAAAGAAGAAGAAGAAGAAAAAGAAGAAGAAGTTAGAAAAGAAGAAGAAAAAGAAAAAGAAGAAGAAAAAGAAGAAGAAAAAGAAGAAAAAGAATACGAAAAAGAAGAAGAAACGAAAAGAATAACCCATCCAATTTATTTAGCTGCTAATTATCCATTTGGGCCCAACACAAGAGTTGGTTATTTTGAAATAGAAATTGCTTCAATAACAAAAGACACAAATTCAAGTTTTGGAATTGTACAAACGGTTCAAAATTTTGAAGTATTTAATATTTTTATAACAAAATTATCTTTTAGCAAATTAATAGATCATAATACTGAGACGAATAATAGGAGTCTACACCAAGGGAATGATAACGACAAACAGGTACAAAATAAAACCCAAAATACGAATGAATTAGTGAATGGTAATAATAAAAAAGATGTGAAAAATGAATCTACCGGGGAGGGGAGAACAAACCTTGAAGTTTCAAGTTTTCAAATGGAAAAGGTCAAAGCTGGCGATATATTAGGCTGCGGTGTAGATTTTTATTATGAACGAATATTTTTTACCAAGAATGGCACCAATCTAGGAAATATCAAAATCCATACTGATCTATTAAGCTATCCAATGCTTTTTTTGTCTAACGAAGGCGATTCTATCAACCATAATTTTGAAGGACCATTTGTCTATGATCTTGTCAAATATCAAAGATTAACGCAAACATTAAAACTAATACCAATGAAGGGCGAGCGCCGAAAACCAATTTGGAGTGAGGTTCAGGTGAAAGGCAAGGAAAAAATTCCAATAAGATATAATTCGGGCGGGTTTTGTCATCAAAATAACATATATATCATTTCGGGCTCTGATTATTCTTTAGACGAAACAGAAAACCATGGGTATTATTCTGACATTTGGAGATTTAATTTAAAAACCAAAGAATGGGAAATCATTTCCAACGAAACAAATTTCAAAATGATTGGCTATGCATATTGTAAGTATGGTGATGAGTTCCTTATGTTTGGCGGTGCCAACTATTCCAAGGAAAAGCGAAAGAATGATATATCGAATAATGATTTTTTGAGATATCATATCAAAGAACAAATTTTCGAAGAAATCAAGCCAAGATCAAAGCAAGTCGAAGAAATGCCCAAAGCAAGACTTGATTCGGTGGGCTTTCATTATAATAATAAATTTTTCATTACATGTGGAAGCAATACCGATGTTAATGAAAACGATATTGTAAGGGATATCTATTTAAATGATTTGTGGTATTATGATTTTGAAACCTTGCAGTGGAACCAAGTGCTATTTGAAAAAAAATCAGGGGACAAACCAAAAAAATCCATTGACAGTTGTTATGTGTGGTGCGAAGAAAAGCAATGTTTCTACGTATACGGGGGCTTGGGTGAACTGGACTGCTTGAATACATTATGGAAATTTGATCCCAAAATTATGAATTGGAGCAAAATCCCGATTTACCATTTAAATGGTAGCAGCGGCAATGCCGATTCGGCAATGTTCTACCATGATGAAAAGTTGTATGTATTTGGAGGCGAAAATGAGTTCATTTGTAACGATTTTTTAGAAATTGACCTTCATACTTGCGTTGCGAGAAACATTTATCAAAACGATTTGCCGATAAGAAGAGTCGGTGCTGTCCCATTGAAAAATAATCAAAAGGCCTATTTAATAGCTGGCTCTGATTCTTGGATGGACGACGATCGAATAAACCGAAATGATATTTGGGAATTGCAATTCCCAGTCGACGATCTTGTAATGGATATGAAGCTATTTTATAAACGAAAGGAATTCGTTGACGACCATTTGCTTTCAAAAGCAAATCATGAATTCCCGATCCATCGCGCATTAATTGAAGCGAGAATTGGTGAGATTGATTATAATCATTTTAAAGAAAGTTGCAAAACTCTTTCTTCAAGGAAATTAAAATCAATAATCAAATATTTATATTATGGCAACATCCATTATAATTATTCATCAAATACTAAAAAAAAAATATTACATTTTGCAGACATGATCGGTTTAGACAAATTATCAAACACCATAAAGAATTCACGAGAACAAGATACGGCAAATCTATATTTAGATTTCCAGATGCTCTATCAAAATAATGATCTGAAAGATTTTAGTATATTTACATCAAAGAATGAAATTAGAATAAATAAATTTATTTTACAGGCTAGATCCGCTCTTTTCAGGGCCATGTTTTTATGTATTACAAAAGATATAAACAAGCTTTCTGATTATTCCAATCTCCCTTTAGAGATTTTATCATATTTTTTCAAATTTTTATATACAAATAATTTGGATGATATTGAATTAAAGAAAAGCCAAATCAATCTTCTTATCGAAGCCAATGATTATTTCCAATTAAATCAAAATAGCCTGAAAAGAAAAGTATTAGATTTTGAAAAAAATCAATTAATAAAAGAAAAAGAATTTTTTTTTAATAATTGTTATAAGGAGTATAAATGGGATCATTTTTTGAAAAAGAATTAAAGAGCGGTTGTTTTGCTGTTAGTTGTCAATATATATATATAATTTTGATCTTGTTATTTAACGAATAATTATTTCTATTAAAGACAACTTTAATTCAAAAACAAATAAATTAAAACTTTAAAAGAAATATTTTTTTTGAAAGATTCATTTTTTTTTAAATTATATTTTACAAAATTAATTTTTTAACATTTTCGGGATCTTATCTTTTTTCGGAATTTATTTTGGAAATATTTTATTTACCATTAATTTTTCTCCTTTTTTGAAACTCACTTAATTTAAAAAAAAAAAAAAACAAAGGGAGAGGGGGTTGGTACATTTATGTTAAGATATTGTGGTAAGTCGGATAAGTACAAAAAAATCTAACTAAAATTTTATAATTTTATTGTTACACTTTTAAAAAATAAAAATTTATTTTGTACTAGACTCAAAAAGTAATTTTTTTTTTTTCTAATGAAGATTTTTCAATTTCTTCGTTACCTTAAACCAAACGGTTATTTTATAAAAAGATTATCAAAGTATAAAAACTCTTGAATTATTTTTATTTTTTTTTTTTTTTGAAGAGAGAAAATTACTTTTCTTATGTGTGTCTATTTAGCTTTTCGAGAATTCAAAAGAATGAGTAAAATCTATATAATTTTTTTCAATTCTTACAAATTCTGGAAAAGTGTTGGTATTTTTTCTTGAGTTTTTTGTTTATTTGGAAAATCAATAAATTTGATAAATAATTTTCCTTTTATTTCAAAAATTAAAAAAAAACATTCATATTTTTTTAAAAGACTTGGTAGAATTATGTGGATACAGACTATCTTTTGGAAGGTTAAGATCCTAAATTCAAAAATTTTCTTTTTATATCCCAAATTAAAAAAAAACCTGGAGGTAGTTTTCAAGAATTCAAAAGAATTGAGTAAAATCTAATATTTTGCTTAAATTTTCTTTTAATTCTGGAAAATAACCGTACTCTGCAGCACTATTCGGCACATAGAGACACTTCCCTAATTTATAGACTTTTTTTAGAGATTTTTTTTAAGTATCACAAATTTTATTATCAATCCCTAATAATAATATACGTGATGAATTCTTTTTATTAATAATACCTCTGATATTATTAATTATAATTTTATTTTTATCAAATTCAGATATCCAGATTTTTCAATTTATTTTCTCAAAATGATGTCGTTGGGTTGTTTTTAATTAAGGAAATAAACCAAAATTTTCATAAATTTTCTTTTTATTTCTTAAAAAAAAAAAACCTAGGCACTTGATGGCACTCTACAGCACTTGATGATACGATCCCACAATAAATGATTCAAGTCTTGAATAATATCAATTTTTACTTTTCTTTACATATATCATTATTTTTATTTTTATTTTTGCTTGTTACATTATAGTATTTATTTATATAATTAGTTAATTTTTGAATTTTTAAATTTTTTGTGAGGTTTTCCAGATTAAATATTAATTTTCGTTATGTTTTTGTGAGTTTTTTGTTTATTTGAAAATTAATAAATTTTCAGAATAAAACAAGAAACCACCTTTATGTTTTCCAGAATTTCAAAGAATTGAGTTAAATCAAATATTTTGCTTTATTATTTTCTATTCTGTAAAATATAAGCACTCCCATGTTCTCTTGATAATTTGAAGATACAACTTTTTGAAATTGAAATTTTGTTTTTTTATATTTTTTAGATATTGTTGAACTTTCCAATTAGTTGGATTTTTCCAATTGGGTTAATAGAAAAACCTTAAATTAGGAATCTAATAAATTTTAATACCTCACTATATCAATTAATATTCTCGTTTTCAAGTGTTTGAAAATTTCGAACCTTTTTTAATTTTTTTAAATTTGAGAAATCTATTTTTTAGATCTTTTAGATTTTCTTCATTATATTTTTTATCTATCCTTGAATATTATTTGTTTCAGTTTTAAAAATTTATCTTGGTGTATTAATATCAATTTGTCAGAAATTTTTAACTTTTTAATTGATAAATCGATCAATTATTTCAAAAAAACTTTGTTTCAAATTAGAAATTTCAAATACATAATAAATTTTACTTAAAATGAGATCATTAAAAGGAATTATTTTGATTCGATTTTTGGGTTTATTTTGTTAAAAAAATTCAATAAGTGTTTTCAAGTACTTTTAATAACATTTTGAAATTATATTAAAGACATATTTTTTTTTCTTGTCAAATTCCAAGACAAAAATATCATTTAATTCTTTTTTATAGTTATTTTTTATAATTATTTTCCTTCAATACTCTCGAATTAAAGATGACCTATATTTTTTTCAATTATTTTGAATTTCTATTTTTTCCTGAAACTGTATTCAACAAAATTCTAAATTAATGATTGAGTTTGTTATACAAATTGAAAGACTCTTTCAATGGCTTAATCCTTTTTTAAATAAATTTCTATCGGATTTGTTTTTCATTTTATAAAAAATATTATTTGGATTCACATTAGGACTCTTTTTCGAACAACTTAATATATAACCGATTATTTTAAACTTGAAAAAAAAATTAAATTTCTTTATTGGAGGCATAAATTTCTTGTAAAATTTTTCATTTATTTTCACAAAAAAATCTGATAAAAATAACCAAACAATTAAAGATAAAAATTTTCCCAAAATACTTTATAAAATGTTGTAAAAATTAAAGTTATAATAAAAAGAAATTCTATTAATTTTGAGAATTTTGAAATATTATTATTAACAAAATAATCAATATTTGAGTGAGTGGATAATTATTATAAGATAAACGAATAAATTGGTATTAATAAATTTTTTTTTCTTTCAAAGTTACACAAAAATTCCAACATCAATTAATTTTTAGAAATATCCTTTTAAGAACAAATACAAACTTAAGTGGAATAATACACATCAAATAATATTGATATGCATATCGGATAAAATATAAATCTCTAAATTTTCTTACAAATTGGAAAAACGGAAATTCTTAGTCTCTATTGTGAAAAACTAAAATTTTCATTATAATATTCAATAGAAAATCTAAATAAAATTCAAATAGTAAATAATATGATTTATCGGCAATATTTTAGCATACTCGCAATATTAGAATAATACTTTTTTAAGAAGTTACCATCGATCTTTCAATAAAAAAAAATATGAATGAATTATTTATTTAAATAAATTATTAAAAAAAAAGGTGCAAAAAACGTGAAAAAATACTATTCATTTTGAAATCTCCAAAATAAATTTTTTTGTCTAATATCAATTAAAACCCTTGGAAGATTTATAAGTCTGCCTTTATGCTTGTATCACTTTGGCTGTAAAATAGTAATTAATTTCCCAAAAGAATAAATATTTTCAAACAAAATAAACTAATTATAATAAATAATTAAATAACTAATAATAAAATAAGAAATATGGTCAAATAAAAACAGTTCAATAATAATAAGTTTGTTTTTTATACTATTTACAATTAAAACGTCATTTTGATAATCTTTGATATTTCTAGAAATATAAAAAATTATTGAAAAAACTCTTATTTTCTAAATAATGATTCATAATTTTTATACAAGCCCCCAAATTTTTTTCTTTATCAAATGTGAAAAAAACCTAAAGAACTTCATCAGATGATTAGGTAACAAAAATCTTTATATTTATTTTTTTTCTTCCTTGGTGAATTTTATTTGATAAAATTTTCTTTAATTACTCCTTTTTCCTAATAAAGAATAATAATAAATAATAATTTTTTTAAACCAATAGAACCAAAAAAAAAAACAAGAAATATTCTCAAAAACTTATTAAAATAATAAAAGTTCTTCATTGGTAAACTCTTAGTATTTGAAAAATAATACCAATAGCTTCAATTTCAGGATATTTAATAAATGATTAAAAAAAAAGATCCTTTAATTCTTTTTTTCGAATAATCAATATTTCATTTATTTTTCTTGTATTTTTAAAATTGTAACTTTATTTACACAACGTTACTTGTATATAAACACTTTGGAATTTCTAAAACTGAGATTTCTGAAAAATTAAAATTTTTTTGCAAATTTTTCTTTTTTATTTTTATCAAAAATTCAAATAAAAATGAAAAGATCTTTTTTATGAAAATTTAATTGGGACAAATGAACTTCTTTTAAAAATGATAATTCATTTCTTGTTAGTGGAAGAATGGGGTTTGTTTAAACATTTTAATTGAAACTTTATTGAAATAAGTACTTTATTATCTTTGATAAAAACACAATAAACTCGAGTTCCAACTCACCCTTAAGAATAGTTAAAGTTTAAAAAAATGTATTAAAAAATCAAGGTAATTGAATTAGTCAAAAGAAAATTCGAAAATGGAATCCCTGCAAAAAATAACAAGAAAAAAGTTATCATTTTTTCCAAAAAAAAATTTTCCACGTAGTACTTTTCTCACATGAGTGATCTTGGGAATGTGCTTTTACAAAGAATATTAGATCACTTTTTTCAAATCAGTCATGAGTCAATCATCGAATACCAATCTTCACCACAGCACGAAGAATTTGGAAAGCTACCTGAGGAGTTACTACAATCAATCAAGTCATTGGTAGTTTTATCTGCAAATTTCCAAATACCGATCATCCGCGCACTTATTTCATGGAAATCAAAAGCAATTAGACACTATACAAAAAAAAAAAACAAGGTGAACAAATCGACAACCTTACAACCAGAAAAAAGAGAAAAAAATTTTCAATTGCCAATTGAAATTTCAGAATTTACGCCTCAAAAGTATACAATTAATTTATTGAAAAAAAAAAAAAAAAACAAAAAAAACAATTTTTTTTTTTAATAAAAAAACCTTCTTTTCTTGAGTACAAAAAAATTCCATCTTTTTCTTTCTTTCCTTTCTGTTTCTCTTTCTCTTTCAAAAAAAAAAAAAAAAAAAAAAAAAAAAAAAAAAAAAAAGATATTTTGAACAAATCGTAAAACCAAGTTTAAATTATAACGAATTAACAGAATACTATATTGAGTATTTGTTTATAAGATCTGTCGAGCTCTTGGTGGAATCCTTTGATGATCCAAGTGTAGTTTTGATAAAACTTATTTTAAGGTTATGTTCGAAGCAGTTACCACACTTGCACCGAAAGGGGCTCTTTGAAAACAAGTCCACGATTTTTGTTCGCAATGTCTTGACGATCAGAAATCTCTATGGGAAAATGATTAGCAATTTATCTAAAAAGAAGCCTGCGTTCTTTGCAACAAAGCTGATTCATAATATGAACCGATCGAATGTGGAAAAGAAAATATATCCCTTAGAATATATTAACCTTCAAATTTCAAGTGGCAGCTCTGTGAACGAATCTTTATCTTTGTTAGAGAAATTGTACGACTTGTATGACAACTCTGCGATCGCATCAAGCCGATCTCTGCTGTGGCCGTTGTCCTCTATCCTTCAGAGGATTTCTGAAAACAAACCGCAGATCCTTGAGGGAACGGCATGGCGATCATTGGTGAAAAAGTTAAGTATTCAAGCCAAGTCTTTGATTGCCAATAGGAAAAAAGATCGGCAAATAGCACTATTATTATTTGTCGCGAGTGTCAATTGTGATGCAGAAACTTCGCTGAATAGAAAGGAAAAGCAAATAGATAAATTAGTGAAAATCATTTCGCGTTCTTTAAAATGGACAGGATCAAATAACGATCACTTAGAATTGCCATATGCTGCTGTATTAAATTTTTTTAAAGTCTACTTAAGGAATAAAAATAATGATTTCAAACCCTGTAAGCAATTAAGCAAATTAATTTTCCCAATTAACCGAGGCAATGAAAAAATACTTTCGCCAATAATTATTTATTATTTAGAAGAAATTTCAATAATACTTTCAAAAGTCCAACCATATTTTTTTATTAATAATATTTTGGCAAAACTGTTAATTGTTTCAGATAAAGAGGAAGAAAAAGAGAACGAAAAAGAGAACGAAAACGAAAATGAAAATAAAAATGGAAATGGAAATGAAAATGACAAAGGTCATGATAATTACTCCGAGGAGAAAGAAAAAGCAAAGAAAAATGAAAACAAAAGAAAAAAGAAAACGAAAATGAATATGAAAATGAAATTTAAAATGAAAATCCATAAGAAAAAAAAAGAAAAGGAAAAAAAGAAAGAGAAAAAAGAAAATAAAGAAACCAAAAAAATTAAAATTCACCAAATTAAAAAAATAGAAAGAGAAGGAAAAGAATTAACAGAAAAATTAGAAAAAGAAATAATAGAAAGAATAAAAAATGGATTACCATTAGGATTGGGGTTTAGGTTAGAAAACAAAAACGAAAAGGAAAAGAAAATTGGAAACGAAAAAGAGAAAAATGAAAAAAAAAAAGAAAAAGAAAAAGAACGAGAAAGAGTAAGAGAAAATAAAGATCTAAAAAAAGATGAAACCAAAAAATATGTTCAAATCATAAAAAAAAAAATGAAATCAAATACTCAAGTCTATTTATTATCTTTTAAATGCTTATTATCAACATTTTCTTTAAAAAAAACAAATTATTTCGGTTTAGAAAATTATTTGAATAATAACACAGACTTTAATGAAAAAATTTATCAAAGGGAAATATTAAACATAATCCCATTACTCTCAAAAATTTTAATAAAATATTCGCCAGTTGTATTAAAATCACAATGTTGGAAAGCACTAAGCTATGAAAATTTTTATGAATTAAATTCTGAATCAATTAATTGTAAAGAAATAATCCGTACTAGTATTTTATTTTTACCCAAAATTATTCTCTCTCCAATTGATCTACTCAAATTATTATGCTCACTGAGTACTCATTTTGATTATTCGCTATCCAAATTGGCAATTGATTCTTTAACACAGTTTTACAAAAGCTATCCCGATCTGCGATCAATTATTTCATTATTGTTTATGAATGAAATTGCGAAAATACCAATGAACTATACCAATTTAATATACGATTCTTTAAATCAATTTTATAAATTTCTAGATCTTTGGGTTACATTAACTCAAAACGATCAAAATTATCTTAATACCCCGACACTTAGAAATGAAAACATGAATCAAAACAACATTAACAACCTTAATAATAATCATCATGAGACTATTTATCCAAAAAAAGTAAAGAAAGAAGATTTTAAATTTATTATTGAAGATTTGGACATAGACAATAATTTAATTAATATTGAAATTGAAATTTTTTTATTTTTAAAAAACTTTCAACCAAAAATTAAAAAATTAACTTGGGATTTATTGAAATTATGTAAAAAATTAAGAATATTATTAAATATAAATTATTTTGATAATAGCTTTTATAATAACGACACGATGAAAAAGAACTATGGAGGATATTTTACTAATTTCATTCAAGATGATATGGATGAAAATAATTTTTTTACCAATTCAGAAATTAATAATAATAATAATAATAATAATAATAATCACATTCTTTATATTAATGATAGAGATGATCATAAAGAAACAGAAAATGATAATTTAAAAAAATATTTTTATTTAATTGACTTATTAAAAGAAAAAAGCTATTTATTATTAAATGATACATTATTTTTGGATCATTTTAAATGCTTTTATATTAATAAATTATCAAAATTGTACCAATCCAGAATAAATAAGAACAATGATTATAAAGAAAATCATTTGTCCAATTCGAAAAAAAATGAATCAATAAATGTTTTAAAATATTTAATAAATTCAAATTTTCTTAAAGATCAAAAAATTATTTCGAATTATTTATCCTATATAATAACAGAAATTTCAAATAAAAAACCAAATTTATTAAAATATATTTTCAATCGAGAATATGAGCATTTTATACAATTGTATGAAGATTATGAAAATAATTTCGAACAAAATGTAATTGAGAAAAAAAATAATAATAACAAGAATAAACAAGAAGAATTAATTAATGGAAATAGATCAAAAGAAAAAGAAGGATTAATATTAAAGAAAGAAATCGAAACAGAACAACAAGAACGGGTGCCGAGACAGGGACAGGAGCAACAACAACAACAACAAAAACAACAACAACAAAAACAACAACGGGTACGGAAACAGGAACAGGAAGAACAGGAAGAACAAGAACAAGAAATTAAAATGGATGGGAAATTAATTCATCAGCTTGGATATAGTACGATTATTATTTGCTCAGCAAGTAATTATAAATATATCAACAATAGACAAATTATAAATTTTACAAAGATCTTAATAAAATCCTTAGCAATTCAGAAAAATCAACATTTCCAAACTTTAATAATTACTTCACTAAGTTATTTTAATTTGTCAAGTTTTGAAATATTATTTGATTTATTAATAAAGTATTTTGAAAAAATTTTAAAAAAACGAAGATTAAAAAATTCAAATAAAATAAAACTTGATCATATTATTGCCAATTTATTAATAGTCTTTCGATTATTTTTAAGAAATATTAATCCCAATAAATTCTCGACAATAAATAATTTAAGCAATAAAATTTATGAATTATTAAGAAAATTTCAAGATTTTATCAGTAACGATTTTTCCAAATTTGAAGAGAATGTCAATCGTAAAAAAAATCCTTTAATTAATTTGATTAGGATTCGGTATAATTTTTCACTTTCTTTTTATTATTTCCTTTGGTTGCTGAACGAAAATCATAAACCTTATAAAATTGAATATAGAAAAGATTTATTTAATTTATTAACAAAGTTTTGTAATATCAATATAAATAGATACAAGTATGATGATAATAGTAATGTTGGAAATAAGAACAACACTGATAAGAATAAACCCCAGGGTAATAAAAATGATAAGGACAACGACAAGGACAAGAGCAACCAAAACGAATTTTTTTATCAATTGGATAATTGGATTACCGAAAAGCAATTCAAATCTTTAAATTTAAAAGAAAACCAACTATTGGTATTTAAAAAGCAATTTAATTCTGTAGAATTTGTAACAATGCAAACCATTTCCTTATTATTGTATGGTGTAGTGTTTGATGAGGAATTATTAAATTTGAATGGTGAAATTTTTAAATGGATATTTAATACCTTAATTTATGAAAAAAATAAAAAATATATTGCCTACGAGGCATTAAAGAATTTAATATTTCATAATTCAAAAAAATTATTGCCAATATATTTAAATTATTCTATTTCAATCGAAAAGGATATTAAATATGCATTTGTTAAAGCACTAATAGATTTGATGTCAAAAAAAATAATCAAAATTGAACAACCAATTTTAATTAATTGGATTATCTTCCATCTAGGTTCAATAAATCAAAATATCCGCTCATCAGTTTTAGAATTAATTGAAGATTATAGCACTGATATTTTTGGCGAACTCGAAGAAATTCCAATAATTGAAACTCATTTAACACAAATCTCAGATAAAATCATCAAATTTCAAATACATATCAGTAAATTCATTGCTGAAAAGGTTAATTTAGAAATCACATATAAAGTAATAAAAGAAATTGAAAAGCATTTTTGGAAATTATCTAAAATTGATAATACTAATAAAAATAAAGATAACACAAATAAGAACAAACATAATACTAATAAGAATAAACATAATACCGATACGAATAAACATAATACCGATACGAATAAACATGATACAAATACGAATACAAATAATAAGAATACAAATACAAATAATAAGAAGGAAGATGACGTTGGAGAGGAAATATTAGAACTTTATGAAAATGAAATAAATAATAAGAATGATTTGCAAAAAATTACTAAAAAAAATACTAATTTAAATAAAATTATTGAAATTCAAGAACAAATCATTAAATATTTAATACCTTGGTTAAATAAAATAAAACCAAATGATCAAAATTTTGATCATAATAAATATGATTTTTATAACGTAATCAAATTTATAATAAAAATTTCTCAATTAAAGCATTTAAGACAGGAATTAATTAAAAAACTTTGGATTTCTTTAATACAAAATAAAAATAAAAAAATAATTGAAATTATAATCGAAATCTTAATTTATAAAGGTATTGGCGATCTTGATCTTAATTATATAAAAAATACAAAGGAAATAATTTATTATTTAATTAAAAGTAATTTAAAAATTAATATTAAAAATATCATTTTAAATTATTTTTTAAAAGTAAAAAATTTAAAAAATTATTCCATTTTCAAACTATATTCCTTTCTTTTTAAAAATAACAATAAAAAAAATAATAATAATAATAAAAATAATAATAATAATAAAAAAACAAGGAAAATTGACCAAATAATTGAAAAAAAAGAATTAATTTTAATTTATTTAACAGAACTAGTATCAGAGTCAAAACAATTTTTTAAAAAAAATTTACACAGAGTTTTACATTTAATTTTTTTAACAATGCATAACCCAAATCAAATTATTCAAAAGCATAGCAAACAATTATTATTAAATTTAATCATAGAGTTAGTAATTAATAACGATGGTACCAAACAGGAAACTTTCAAATTGGCTTCCAATTTAGCTAATCAAATAATTAATTATGAAAATAAAGGTCCCTTATGGGAAAAAGAAGAAATATATTTGAATTTTAATGATTGCGATTACGATGATGTTTTAAATAACAACGAACATAAGAATAATATTAATCTCAATTATAATTATAAAAATTATTTTAACAAGGATCATGATCCAATATTAATCAAATATATCAAACAAATTTTAAAAATTTTTAATATCAGCAAAAATAAATTAAAAAAAAATTGGGCATTGGAATCAATAGAATGGATGAAAATTACAAATAATAAGAAAAATAATAATAAAGATAAGGATGATGATCATGATGATGATGATGAAAATGAATATATTGATAAACTTTTATCTTCAAAATCTTTTATAAACGCATTTAAACTTTCCAATGAAATCTACTGTTCCATTCAAGCACAAATTCGAAATGAGGATATTGAACAAATAATTTTAATATTGGAATACATTGTCAATTCCAAAAACAGAAATTCTGAACATTTATTATTAATATTAATAAAAACTTTAAAAATTATTATTAATAGAATTGATTCCTTAATAATCTTTCCACAATTATTTTGGGTTTGTAGTTCGTTACTCGAAATTTCAAATCAAAAAACCTTTTTTTTAATAATTAATTTAATAAAAAAACTATTAAATAAAGGTATTCATAAAATTGAAATCCAACAAACTGTCTTACAGGCACAACCATTTGAATTAATTAATAATTTTAAAGGTATACATAATCTAATCACCAAAGGATTTTTATTTTCAAATAATTTTGATCCAATTATTTTTGATCTACTTTCAATTTGTACAATGATCGATTCTCCAGAATTGATTGGTGCAAGAGAAAAACAAATAAATTTAACAATCTTATTAATATCCCCGTATTTAGCCCAGAGTATAATTGATCCAAAAATGAAAAGAGTGGCCTTTGAATATTTATCTAGGCTTTATAAAGTGACCAAATTAATGGGTAAAAAAAATATTTATAATGTATTCAGAAAATTTTCAAAAAAATTTTTTAAAACAAAGGAAGACTTTTTAAAAACCATTTCTCAAACCATTTATAAAAATTTACAATTAAATGAAAAGATAGAGATTTTTAATTTCTTCTTACAAATAATAATTAATGGATCACTAATTTATAATAACGATTTCTTAATAATTTTTGAATATTTATTTTTACATACTAATTTTATTTTTCAAAATGATTCATTTGTAATTACTAAAGATTTGTTATTTAATTTTCTAAATTTATTAAACCAAGAAAATTCAAATAAAATAATTTTATTTTTACAGTATTTTTTTAAAAAAATTGATAAAAATCCTAAAGAATTTCAAATATCCTTAGATAAATTTAAAAATAAAACTTCAATAGTTAAAAATGAGAACAAAAATGATCAAAAAAATCTGAAAAAAACTGAAAGGGATCACAAGATAAAGCAGAAGGGGAAGAAAATGAAAAAGAACAAGAAAATTGTTGCAAAAAATAATAATTTGTACTTAATTAATAATTATAAAACTTTTCCAAAAATTTTGGAAAATCAATTAAATCAACCTAAAAGAAAATTCCAAATTAATGAAATTGATAATAATTTGAAAACAGAAACAAAATCATCAAATAATAAGCTTACAAAAAAAATAGAAGAAGAAATAGATTTAAAAAATAATTCACAACCTAAGAATGATAATGCATTCTTTTTTTCTGAAGATATTTACGATTATGGTGAACTTTCCGATGAACCGGATATTGATTTAATTGTTAATGAAGTATTAAAACAAATTTAAGAAACTATAAAAAATCCGTAAAATGCAATTCTTTTTTTTTTTTTCAATTAAATCTAAAAATTTTTTTTATAATTTTTTTCTTTAATTTTTGTTTTTAATAAAATTAAATAAAAAAAGTGTTAATAATAAAACGATAATCCTAGTTTATATTGTTTTTTCCTTTTTATTTCAATATCTCACACAATTAATCGTTGCAATTAATTAAAAAAATAGTTTTTTCATTGAGTCAAATTATTTATTAATAAAAAAAATAAATCTTTTTTGAAATTATTCAAATTTTTTATTAAAATATTATCAACGGGAAGGATTTGATATATTTCAAGGGGATACCTTATCGCATATTTTATTTGGTCTAATTTCACATTTTCTTTTACTAAAAATGATACCATTAACAAATCATTTTTAAATGTTTGTAGATGATTTAATCTTAATTATTAAAGGGAATAAAAATTATCTAAATCAAAAATTAAATTCAATACATGAAATTCTAATTCAATTTGGATTGAAACCTAATAAAGATAAAACACTTGTATCAAAAGATTAAAAAAAAAAAAGTAAATATTTGGGTATTTATTTAGATAAAATTTCAGATATAGTTAAAGAATTTTAAAAAGGCGAAAGAAACATATAACAACTGTAAACAATTATTCAATAACAATTCTCTGAATAAATAATTTAATATAAAAGATTTAAATCTTTTATCATAGGCCAATTAACATATGGGTTGGAAAAAAATAATTACAAAATAAAAAATTTAAATATTTCAATTCTTGGATTAATTAATGTATTATTGGAATATGAAAAATAAACAGAAATACACCAATTCTTATTTACAAAACAGAATTGAAAATTGAAAATATGATAATTGCAGTAAACAAATTGAAATTTAATTAAAAAAATAAATAAGGAAATTTATTTATGCCTTATTCAGAAAAATTCATAAAATTTAATCAACCAATAAATTATAAAAACAATAGCAAGTTAAAATTTTTAATAGAACTATATATATATATATATATATATATAATGAGTTACTGTTTTCTACAGGTTGGTAGTGTCCTTGGTTTTTTTACAATTCAAAAAAAAAAAAAAAAAAAATGAGTTAAATCTTTGATTTTACTCTATTCTTTTAAATTCTGGAAAACTACAGTATGGTTTTTTTGAATTTTCTAAACATTTGGGAAAACACCATTAGGTTTTCTTGAGTTTTCTGTTTATTTGGACAATCCATAGATTTTCGTTAGGTTTTTTTTAATTTTCTGTTTATAATTTTCCAACTAAAAAGAAAATTTCTTAAAATTTCTTTTTATTTTGTAAATTAAAAAAAAAACATTGTTAACTTTTCTTGAGTTTTCTGTTTATTTGTGAAGTTTTCTGGGCTTTTTTTACTTTTTGAGTTTTCAATACATTTATAAAATCTATTGATTTTCGTTAGGTTTTTTTGAGTTTTCTATTTATTTGGAAAATCAATAGATTTTCGTTTGGGTTTTTTTTACTTTAGAAATAAATAGAAAATTTTTATAAATTTTTGGTTTATTTCTAAAGTAAAAAAAAAACAAACAGAACACTTCACAAATAAAATAGAAAACCTCAAAAAAACCACTGTTAGGTTTTCCAAAATTTAAAAGAATAGAGTTAAATCTTTGATTTTACTCTATTCTTTTGAATTCTGGAAAACCTAGGCACTTGACGACACTTGACGGCATTTGAATGCAGTTCCAACAACTATAATTTTATTGTAGAATTTTTTCTGCTTGTTATAATTTAGGCATGATTAAAATTCAAAAGTTAATTTTTCTTACTAAAAAAATAAAAAGAAGAAAATATAACTTCAAACAGAGTAAAGAAAAGCAGATGATAAAAAAAATATCAAAAAAATAAGAAAAAAAGTAAAAAATTCTTTGAAAAGTTTTTTAGAACCCCAAGTGTTGAGTGGGTAGGTGGTTGTTTCATTTTATGTATTTTTTTTTTGATCACCACAATAATTTGTTTCTTTAAAGAGATCTAAATTTTTCTACAACTTATAGATTAAATGAAATATACAGGCTTTAAAATTTTCTAAATATGAACTTTATAGATAAAGTATATCTATAATTACTGTTGTTTATAAAAATGAGTTGTAATTTCGAAATTTTCTTTATAGTTTATTTCGTTATTGATTATTGTTTCTGTATTTTTGTTGCAAATTCCCAATTCTTGTTTTGGTAAAATCCCAGCCCAAAAAACAAACTCGACTGCAAAAACCCAGTCCAAGTAATGACTTGGTATATTGTACGGAAAGTTCAATTCAGTTCACTTCAGTTGGATTCAAATCGAATCAGTTGAATAGAGTTACTTGAGTTTTCTTGCTTCTGTTGAGTTCAAATTCTTAAGATCTAAATGTGATCAAGTTCAGTTCATTTAAGATCTAATCAGAGCAAGTTTATATATGTCAATAATGATTTTTTTTTTTTTTCCTTTTCCCTCCCCGAAACTCTTTAAAAAAAAAAAAAGGAAGGAAGGAACCAAAGGAACCAAAGGAATTTAGAAAAAGTAAAAAGTATAAAAAATAAAAATTATATTATTTAATATTATTTTTATCAAAAATAAGTAAAAAAAAAAAAAAAAAGAGAAGAATAACAAATAATTTGATGATTTAATCAAAAAATGGAAAATTTGAATTATTTCCAACACCATCAAATAAATCAATTTCAGAAACTTCAATATTTGAATCAGTGTCGACTGATTCATCATCAACAAATAAATATTGTTGATTATCGTCTTTTTCCCCAACTCCAAATAAAATGTCATCTTCGGGTATATAATTATATCTTTGTTGCTGTCTTCGGTCAAAATTGTCATTCCAAGAAGGAATTCTTTCATAATTATCACTTTTAAGAGATAACGAGCTTAATCTTCTACGAGTAAATTCTTTTTTTTTTTCGGGTTGATCTGTAATAACATTTTTATTTTCTTTATCAAATTTTGATTTTTCATATTCAACATCATCAGTTGGATATTCTCTTCGGCAAATAGGACAACTACAATGCTATAGTTATTTTTTTAAAAATAAATAATAAATTAATAAAATAAGAAAAATGGTATTTTACTTTTTTAAATGAAAAAATATTAAATTTGATGTCTAATTATGGTATAAACACCAAATTTTACATAACTGTTGAGAGAAAAATGTTAGACACAGAAAAATAGTTGGACAGTATTTTTAATTGGGAACATTACTGAAAATGATTTTTAATTACAATCGTTTGTGAAATAACTAAAGAAAATAACAATAATCTACTTATTAGAATATCCATTAATGTAATTCTACTTTTTCAAAACCTTATCTCTGATACCCTAAAGCAAGTTTAAAAATTACCATTTTCAGAATTAATAGTAAACTTTACTAGAACTTGGATTTTTGTTAAAATAGCATGATCTACTTTAGTTATCAACCATTCAAATGAGTATTCTACACAAATCACAGATAAATGAACTTGTAACACCTTTAAACCTGGATTTATATAAAATTCACCTTGTTATCAATAGGATTTGATTTTCAATTTTACTAATGTTCCCAATTAAAAATGGTGTACATCCATTTTTCTCTATCCAACATTTTTCTCTCAACAGTAATAACAAATAAAAATTTTTCAACTGGGAAAATAAATTGAATTGTTAATTTTAGTGAAATTTTTTAAAATTATTTTTCTAAAATAAAGTAACTTAATTTTACAAAATGGTATATATTATTATAAATTAAATTAATGTTATATATATAATGGTAATTCGCAGATTAAATACATCATTTTGTCAAATACCCATTTTTAATGAAAAAAAAAGAAGAATGGTATTTAAATAATGGTTATAAATTACAAATCATTTGGCTGTGTCTTGTTTTAATCTATAACATATTTACAGAAAATCTAATCCCAAAATTTTAATAAGGATTGTTTTATAATGATAAAAATTCAAAGTTGTCTTTAAAGAATGAAATTTTGAAGTTTATTTTAATAATATATTTGATGGATTTTTAAATACGGTCTTTTTAAGACCAGTGAAATTTTCTATGAAACTTGTTTCATAAAAAAAAAAAATTATGGATGTCTTGGAAAGGATGTAATTTTAATTATTTTTTTAAAAATGAAAAAATGTTTATTTATTTGAAAATCAAATCAATTCAATAATTAAATAATCATAATAATAATAATAATAATTGAGAATAACTTACATATTCAAACCACATTATCGCGCATTTATGGTGAAAATAATGATTACAAGGAATAAAAACGACTTTTTCGTTTGGTTCATAATTCTCTAAGCATACAGTACAACATCCTTTTTTTTTAACAAGCTTTTCTGGGATGGTTTGTGGTTTTAATTTTTTTAAAAAATTCACAGACATTGGAGGTGGTCCATATTTGCTATTTAATTAATTTATGTTTAACAAGAGAAAATAAAAAAAATTATTAAAAATATTAATTGAAAAGATTAAAAAAAAAAAAAAAAAGAAAATATTTGATTTTACTTATCATCATCCATTAGTTGATCAATAATTTCATCCAGATATTGATCAGGATTTAAAGAATTATTTTGAGGAAATTCCCCTCCTAAAGATCTCCGGATTGAACTATTTTTATTTTTATTTTTATTTTTTTTTTGATTTTTATTTTTATTTTTATTTTAGTTTTGTGAGAAATGCCATTTATAATAGGATAATAATTATTTAAAAAAAAGGTAAAAAGATTTAATAATAATATTAAAGAAATAAAACTGAAATTGCTAATTTTTTAATTTAGATGAATTAAATCTTGTATTTAATCAAAAAAAAAAAACGAAAAATATTATGTGAATTAGATTTAATGAATTTTTTCTTTTTCTTTAGTAATTTGTTTGTTATTAAGGGAGAAGTAATCACGGATATTCAAAGAAAGAAAAGCAAATCATACCTTGCAATAAAAACGATAGGTGAAATGGTAGATTGGTTTGTTTCTTCTTTCTGCTGGTTATTGTTTTCTATTGAATTATTGTTTTGTCCTGTATTTTGTTCATTTTCTTTTTGATTTTTTATTTGAAATAATGCAGACACAATATCTCGAAAATAGTATATTTTTTGATTTGACTGATCGTTCTTTGGCATATTTATTGAATTGGAATTTGAATTGGAATTTGAATTTGAATTTGAGTTGGATGTGGAGTTTGAAAATGAATTTGAATCTGAGTTATTATAATTTATTTGATTGTTGAAGAAAATATCCTTTTTTTCAATTTGAGTCAACTTTAATTCGTTACTGCGGTTTTTTTGAGTCCAGTCATAAGAGAATTTGTTTGGGTTTGGATAAAAATTTTTATTTGTTCTTTTATTTTTATTTGTAGTGTTATTATTATTATCATTATTTGGATTAAAATTATCATCTTCACCATCACTGCCATCACAGTCATCAAAACTTTCAATATTATTATTCTTGTTTTTGGTTTTGGTTTTGTTATTATTGCTTTTGTTTTTAGTCTGATTGTGATTGTTTTTGTTGTTTTTATGGGTGGGAGTATTATTCTCTTTATTATCCCTTTTGCTTCTTAAAATATTTATTCTAGGGACTGTTTTGTCATTCGCAAAAGTTTGTTGTTCTTCTAGATCCGCTTTTTTTTTTTTCTTTTTGTTTTTATTTTTCTTTTTCTTTTTTTTTTTTTTTTTGTGTTGAGGCTTTGAATCCAAATTGTCATGAAAATTTGCAATTTGGTTGAGGTTTTCCATTTCAATTGAATTTGAATTTGTGATTGAGTTTTCTGTTTTGTAATCGTTGAAATTTTGTTTGTGGACGCTTTTAACACTCTTTGATTTTCGATGGATATTGTATATTTTTTTGTTATTGTAGCTCTTATAAAAAGAATTTAAATTGCCAAGTTTGGACCTCGAACTTGTTCTTGAATTTTGTCCGATTCGAACCCTAATTCGAGGTAAACCTCGGTGGTTTTGTTGTTGAACTCCTCTGGATCTTGTGTTTGTAGTTGTTGTTGTTGTTGCTGTTGTGAAGGAGATGTCTTGGGTAGATTTGTTTTTGAAATTTGAAAAAGAGGTAGATGATTTTAATGTTGTGGTAACAGACGAATCAAGATAATTTGTTCGATCTTTTGTTGTTGGCGAATATAAAGACATGGTTCTTGAATGCCCATGATCTCTCTTTGGCCGATAATAGTTTTTGTTTCTTGTTTTGTTAATTTGGTTGATGTTTGTTTGGAGTGTTGGAATGTTGGTGGTGGTAATCGGCGAGAAGTATTGTTTACCATATTTCTTCATTTGAAACCTACAATTTTCACAAAACATGTGTCCAATTGGCTCGGATTCTGCCCCACAATTAAAACAGAAAAATTTCATATTCATGTTTTGGTTTTTTAAATAAAACAGAAAAAAGAAGAACAGAAAGTTGGTGAATTAACCGAAACTATTGTGGGTTTCCTTTTTCTCACGAGATGTTATTATTCTTAAAAAATTATTTTTCAAATACTTAAAAATCGAAAAAATGGTTTTTTTGATCAGAAAATCGAACAAATATTTTTAGAAAAAAGTTAAATATAATTTATTTATCCCATATTGTTATTAGCAAAAGAAAGTTAATGAAAAATGATATGCTGAGTATAATGTTCTGCTTTCTTCAAGTTGAATATCATTTACCTCTTATTTGACAGTCTTTTTATAAAAGTTCCGACTTTTTTAAACTGTTTTAAAGTTTTCGATTTTTCAAAAAATGAAAACTTTTTCAGCATTAAAACTTTAATAAAGTTTTCTGTTTATAAAGCGAAGAAATCAAAATTAAAACTTTTTTCAAGGTTTCTATTTTAATAAATCTAGGGTTCAACCTTTAAATGTGTTGTAGGGGTTCGAGTGTGAAGATAACACTTTTTGAAAAAAAATTCCTCGCTTTATTAAAGGATAAAATTGTAAATAACTTTGTATTCTAACAAAATCATAAAAAAAAACAGTTTTGTATTAAACAAAATGACTTGACGAAACCCTAAAAAAAGATATTTTTTACCTATTTTTCTTGAGTTTTTCTTGAAATCAAAAGAATTGAGTAAAATCTATTATTTGCCTCTATTTGTTTAAAATCTTGAAAATGAAAATGATTATAAAGAAGAAAGATGATTTACTCTCTTCAAAAATAAATAAACAAATAATTTTTTTCTTATATCAAATATTCAATTAAACTTCATTAAAAAATCCCCTCTGTAAATTTAGTTAAAATAATTTTTTTTAAAAAAAAAATTTATAATTTATATAATTACTTTTTGAGAAAAATCAATTTAAACTTATTTTGTTTCAGATATTTTTTGGAAAAAACAAAAAGAAGAAATAAATCATTATACATATTTAGTTGATAAATTGTTTTCTTATTTGTATAAACAAAGAACTATTAATGAATCAATTCCATTTTCAAATATTAATTTAATAAATATTAATTTTTGATTCGATAAAATATTATGTTGGTTTGATTGCCAGATTGATCAAGAAAAAAAAACTGCTAAAAAAATTTTAACTTATCTTTAGAGAAAAAATTCTATTTATATCAAGCTAGCTAAATTTTGATATAAGTTGAATTTTGATTATTTTTTTCCTAACTAACTGTTAAGAAAATTGTTTTAAACCACATATCAACTTTTTCAAAAAGATTCTGTATATGATACTGAAATTGGTCTGGAATTTTGGAAAAAAAAATATTATTAGTGGGTAAATTTTTGAAACCTGGAATTCTATTGTTATAGAACACTGCATCTTTGTCCTTATTTGAGATAAAGTTTTTAATGTATAGATGATATTTTGTTTTTAATTTTCTTTTTTATTCTTGCTAGGTTGGTTTGCTTTACTTTTTTGTTTATTAATGAAAAATAGAAGATTAAATTTTTCAAAACAATGAGAATCCCTGGAGAAACAGTAAACTATAAATTCATCTTGCATTTCAAATAAAAAAGTTGTTATAAATAAAAAGAAATGGTTATGTGATGGAAAAGTAAAAGGTAATTTTGAACTTTATTTAAATTCAATCGGAATGTTACCAAAATAAAATAAATTAAAAAAAATAAATTATAATCAACAAAAAAACTCCATTTAAACTTAAAAAATACCATAAATAGTGAAGTCTTATAAGTATTCTTATCTGAATTAAAATTAATCTTTTTTTTCCTCATAATATTTTATTCAAAAAAATCCACAATAATTATTTCTTTGATTTTCTTGTAATTTTTTGAAACATAAGATTTTTAATTAATATTACTCTAAATAATTCTTTTAGTCAAAATAATAAAAAAAAAAAAAAAAAAAAATTCTTATGGTTCTACATATATAATCAAAAGTTTCTATAAAAAATATAAATTACTCCAAATTTTAAAATTATCTATAATTGTTGCAAATTGTTTATTATGTAAATAAAGAGTAATAGATATTTATACTTGATTCTAATCGATTGTTATGTTTTTTAAATTTTTTAGATAATACTCCAAAGCTTTATAATAAAAAAAAAAAAAAATTAAATAATCTCAACAAAAATGTTTACAAAATATAAACTCCATTTCACACAAAGTAACGAAATCAAAAAAGAAAATTTCACTTCTTTTTTTTTTTTTTTTATTATTGAAGAAGTGTAAATTACACTCTAGTTGCCTTAGACTTAAATTTCCTTTCAGAAATTTAAGTGTAAAATTATAGATTTCATGATTATTAATTAATGAAAATAATTTCAAACTATCATAGTTTAAAATTATTTGATTAAGATTTATTTCTTTTAATTTATTGTGAAAAATTAATATATCTTTTTCATAGAAAGGATATATCCATAAAAAGTGATCAATATTTTATATAATTTCCTTCTTTTCATATTTTAAACATAAAGGACAAAATTTTATTTGAATTTTTATTAATTACATAGTAATATCTATTTAAGCAGTTAGTGAATGTTCTGAATTTTAACAATTGTTGAGCTTGACGGATAACTCAAATATTTTTGTGTTTTAAATAAATAATTTTTATTTTTTAATTATTGTGAAATATTTTTGGTCGAAATTTTCACTTTTTTTTTAAGAATCAACCAAAGTACATTGTTAAAAAAAACAAGAAATTATAAATTTGTATTAGATCTGTTGTTCAGAAAAGAAATAACTGAGAAACAATAAATTTCAAAAAAAAAAAAAATATTAAAAAAATGTTGATCAAATCTCAAAGGAAAATCTAGTGCAAAATTTTTCAATTTCTTTAGAAAATATGATTGTTTAAATAAAAGTGTGTTCGTATTAAAGAAAATATAACATCTAATTTATCTTTATGTTAATTAAAAGTTTCAAATATTTTTTAAAAAAATTTGCTCTTTAAATAAAAGAAAAAAAAAAAAAGCAAAAAGTAAATAATATAAAAAAAGAAAAATCAACAAATCAAAAAAAAAAAAAAAATTTACACAAATCAGAAAAAATGAATAGATATAAAAATAGAAATTTTATTTTGTGAAGAATAATGAATTAAATCCGAGAATATGTTATATTTCTTCTATAAATTCGGGCACCTTTGACTGGATAAGAGTTTATAATCAAATTTAAAAAATAATAATTAATAAAAATAAAATAAAAAATATGAAATATTAAAAAAATATGAAATGAAAAAACTTTATTTAAGATAAATTCATTCTGGCAAAAAATAATTTTCTTAAATAGAAAAAAAAAATTTAATTTTTATATGAGTCCCTAATAATAATCAAAAGCCAAGCAACGTGTGATGTGCGATCGATCTTAAAAAATTAACAATCAAAAACAAAGACATTTTTAGAAGAAAACACCCAAATAGCGATACTCAATTTTCCGATTTGATTGGTTAGAATGTATAATTTTTAAAACAAATTTGTTAGTTTTGAAGTGTTACTCTTTGTCACTTTTTGAGATCTCAAAGATTTTATTTTTGAATGATTTCCATTTCTCAAATGAGTTTTTTTTTTCATAAAAAGAATATTACAAAAATCTTTCTCATTCAAATATCGAGGGTTATAAAATAACTATAATAAGATTAGATTGAATTAAATTGATTGCGTAAATAGAGAAAACAATTTATTTTAAATTGAAGAAATTTAACCCTTTTGAAACATAAAATTAGAAAAAGAATAATTTTTTTTAAAATTTGATTTTTCATGGAATTAAAGAATTCTTTAAATCTTCTTTTTTTGACTTGAATGTTTTGAAAAAATAGATCTTAGGTGAATTTGTTTTTGTTATTTGAATTTTGTCAATCAAAAGATGGTCAATTTCATAATAACCTTTTTGGTTTCAGGTCGTTCCCTGGGTATGGATCAAAACCATCGTAAATGACGACTGCCTTAAAATAAAAATTAATAAAAAAGGATAAAGATCAAGATCAAGATAAAAAAAAAGAATAATTATAGTTTATTTTGTTAATAATTTGTTAAAAAAAAAAAAAAAAAAAAAACATTATTCAATGTGCTTAAAAATTTCGACGATTTTTTTTTTTGGTTGTTTTTCATTAAGATCAGAATCTCCAATAGCAAGTTCTTTTTCATTTTTATTTTTAAAATTATCTTGGCTTTGGGTTTCAAATTTCAAGTCATTTCGATAATTATTCTCTTTTTCTTTTGAGTCTTTTGATTTTTGTTCTTGTTTGATTTCTTTTTCCTTTGTCTCTATCTTTTTAATATTATTATTTTCAGGTTGAGTATAATCGGCATATTTGTGTTCGTGTTCATTGTCAAATTTATTTTTTGGGTATTTATGGGTTACCCATTTATTAAAATTTGTTTCTGGGTCATTTTGCCATAATTTTCTGAAAATGATAGCTTCATTTCGTTGATTTTCTCGTGTGGCTGTATTGGGTCTGCATCTTTTTTCGCCTTGAAAAACTAATTTGCCATTAATGATCTTATAATCTTTACCAAATTCTTTAAAAAAAAGTGGATCTTCAATTAATTTTTTTTCGAAAAAAATTTGCACAAATATAGCCACATCTACCAGAAATCACCATTGAAAAAAGTCCCCCACACACCTGAGCCATATTTCCTTAAGCGTTCTTTAAATAATTGTTCTTCTTCCTTGGAAAACGGTCCAAATTTTTCTTGGTCTCCTTTTTCATTAAATCGGAAATAATATGAATTGGGGTTTTGGCTGTACATGGAATATGCCTTTTTTTTTTCATAGCACCATTTCTCCCACCCATCCGGCGCGTCTAGGGGTCGTATTACTTCCTTTTTCTTTCTCTTATATTTTTTATTTTTGGTTTGGGGGAGTTCACTTTTTATTTTTTTATTTGTTTGTTTAGATTTTTGTCTTTCTTGTTCCTTTTCCTTTTGTTTTTCCTTTTCCTTTTCCTTTTCCTTTTGTTTGTTTTTTTCATTTGGTTTTTCATTTTTAATATAATTGGCAAAATGGTTTTGGCCAGGTTTTGATTTTGATTTAAATTTGAGTTTTTTTTTTTTGCTTTTTGTTTTATTTTGTTCCAATTTAATTTGATTGTTATTTTCGATATAATTTTTTTGATTATCATTTTCATTTTTTAAAGTATTATATGGTTGTCTTATTTGGTGTTTTTGTTGTAATTTGATTTTTTTTTTGAATTTTTTGGGTTTATTTTTTTTAACAACAATGTGAGTTTTTGATTTTGAGTTATATTCTTGTTTTTGGATTGAATTATGTGAATTTGGTTCATTTGAATTAATGAAATTTTGTTGTTTTTTGAAAGATCTGTTGGTAATTAAATTATTATTAATATTGTACTTGTTGATGTTATTTGAATGATGATTATTTAAATTTGATTCATGTTGTATTTTCATTGGCCTTTGTGTGTTTAATGAAGAAAACGAAGGTGTGAATTCAAGCCGTGTTATTGGTGATGATTCGGGAACAATAAAGCTTTCCAGGTTGTGATTTAAACTTTTTGTAACATAAGTTTTGGTCACCAATTTTTTGTTAACATAAATATTATATTTTGTTTTTGTTTTGTTTCGTTTTCTATATTTTGGTTTTTTAAAAAGTTTGATTTTTTTTGATTTTTTATTTGTATTTTTATTATTATCATTATTATAATTATCATGCTCATTGTTAGAGTTATTATTATCATTATTATCACCATCATTATTGTAATTATGTGTATCGTTCCCATTAATATGATTGTTATTATTGTTAGTGCTTGTTTTTATTAGTCTTGATGGAATTTGTAAAATATTGTTTTCAACATAATTTGATTTCTGATTTTGATGAAATTTTGTTTTAATAATTGTTTTTGTTTTTGCTTTGGCTTTCCTTTTCCTTGTCACTGTAATGTTTTCAATCGTTTGAACGTTTTCAATATTTTTTGATTTAACTTTGATGATTTTTCTTTTAATTGGGTTTAATGTAACCAAATTGTTTTTGTTGCCTTCTCTTGTATTTTGTGATCTCTTTATTTTTCTAAATGGATTTGGAGTGCCAATTTTAGAACCAGAATGAAAACTTAATTCTTTTTCTTTTCTTTTTTCTTTTGATTCAAAAATTGTTCTTGTGATCTTTTTTGATTGCTTGGTGATGGTGTTGTTTGTTCGGTTTCTAACACAAATCCGGAATTGTTTTTGTTGTTTTTTTCCTCTTTTTTTGAAGATTTTCTTTTCATTTTCATAATTTGGTTTTTTGTTTGGTAAGTATTCCTCATCCTCTTCATCATAATCATAATTGAGATCACCCTCATCATCATCGTCATCATCGTAATCTTCTTCTTCTTCTTCTTCTTCTTCTTCTTCTTCTTCTTCTTCTTCTTCTTCTTCTTCTTCTTCATATTCTTCATTTACTTTTTCTTTTTCTTTTTCATTTTCTTGTTCATGTTCTTCTCTCTTAACCTCTTTTTCTTGGAAAATGTTTTGCTCTTTTTGATTTTTTTGCTCTTGTAATTGAATTTGTTTTTGGAAATATTCTTGAAGTTTTTGTTTTTCTTGTTGTTTTTTTTTTTCTTGTTGTTTGAAATAATCATTTTCCTTTTCTTGTACTTGGACAATTTGTTCATTTAAATATGAAGGTTGTGAAAAGTAAATTTCTTTTTCTTGAAAATTTTGATTTTCTTGGTTTGTTGTGTTCTTCTTGAACAAAAATTTTTGGTTGATTATTTCAATTTTTTTCTGAAATTCTTTTTCTTTTGCAGTTTTTTTTTTTTCAATTCCAAGATTTAAATTCTTTTGAAAACAACTTTCTCTTTCTATTTCCATATTTATTTTCCTTGTGTTATTTTTCAATTTTTCTATTCTTCGGAGTGCAGATCTTCCTTCAAGTTTTTCTTCTTCACTTCCACCTTCTTTTTCTTTTTCTTTTTCATTTTCTTCTTCGACCACTTCCTCGTTGATTACATCTATTGCTTCGTTTTCTTCACTTTCCTCACTTTCTTCAATCATCCTTTTTCCAATTTTAAATTCATTTGGAGGGTTTATTTCAAAATTATCTAATTTTTGGATTTTTGAATTACAGATCAATTGAAAGATATCAAAGTGTGGAAGAAAATTTGTTGTGTGATTTTTCTTCCCATCTCTTTGACTATCATTATTACCACTTTCAGGTCTTGAAAAATTTGAACAAATTTTAGATTCAAATTTGGGTGTTGTTGCTTTTTGGAATTTATTGTTCGAAAAAGATTTCAAGCAATTGTTTTGGTTAAAGGATTTTTTTTTAAAAAATTCATTGTTCTTGTGATTATAATTTGAATTTGTTTGTTTGAAAATAGTTGTGGGTGTCTTAACTTTGGTTTTTAATTTTAGATTTGTGTTTTTGAAAAAAAAAGAAAAAAAAAAGAAAAGAAAAAAATTTATTTTTGAAAAAAAAAATAAAAAGAAATTTATTTCCCACCAAAGGTAATGACTTTTTTAGAAAATTGATTTTTATTCTAGTTTTCTCAGAAAACACAACTTTTTCAATGAGTTTTTTAAGAAAAAACTAAATTATGTAAAAAAAAAAAAAAAGAATTTATTACCTTTTGAAGACTCTAGAAAGATTTTTTGAAAAGAATTGTTATTCATTTTACAAGATAATTTTATTAAATAATTCTAAAAAAAGAAAAAAATATGTAAAGAACAAAAATTAAAAAAAGTCTCGTAAATTTACAAAAAAATAAATTTCATCGCATTTAAAATATCGAAGATATAATGCAAATTTTATAATTTAAACAAATTTGTTTGTTGTTTAATTCTCAACCAAACGCTACTTGTAAGTCAAATGTAAATTTTAATTTCGCAAAAAAAAAGACAAATAATTAGAGATCTTGAAAGTCTTTTTAAATAATTTATTTTTAAGAAGAGAAACTAGAGTCTCGTTTCTTTCTTTCAAGACAATATATTTTTTTTTAGTGTTTGAATTTACTTTAGATACCACAACTTTAAATTTAAACATTTTTGTTTCAGTTTCAGTTTCCTTTTTACAAAAAAAAATTAAGTTACCTATTTTTTAATTCAAAAAATATTCAACTTTTAAATAAATATTTTTAGGATGAGAGTTCTTGAGAGTTGAGGATTTTCACCTTCAAAAGTGAGATTTTTGTTTTTTTTTTTCAGAAATTGAAAATATCCAAACGATTTTACGAATTTTCGAAAAAAGCTGATTGCAATAAAACAATTTTTGAAAAATTTTAAGTTTGTGTTTTTCTGTTCCAAAAGTGATCTTGTAAAAAACTTAAAAAAAGAAAATTTTACAAATAGACAAAATAAAATTAAAGTTATCAATTATTTCTGGACAGATCTTTTTCAAACTATTTATTGGTATTTTTTTTTGGTTATGCTCGAGTTGTTTTGATTGTTAATCAAACAAGGTTGTGGTTTACAAATAATTTTCGTTATTTGGGTTTGTGTAAAAACTTTCTATTGTTTTTTTTCAAACTGATAATTTCAAATTAAAAAGCATCCAATTATGGTTTGTTAAAGAACTTATTTTGACTTGAATTGTATTTTCAGATTTTCCTATTGTTTTTTCAATTGAAGTTTTGTAGAGTTTTTTTGTTCAGATTATTTCAAATAGTTTTTTAATCTGTTGTTGAAATGAAAAATTTTCAAGGGTGTATTTATTTTTAACAAGGGGGTATGTCTTGGCAATAATACTGTCATTCTCGAAGTCATAAATAAAATTTTTATTCAATTTTTTCTAATTAATTTTTTCTTCTATTTTGGAACGAAAAACAAAGGATCAACATATGTTAAAGAGAATTGGTATTTTTTGAGATCTAATTTGTACTCTTTATTAAACTTGTAGAAATAATATTCATTTTCAAATGATTCAATCAATTGACCAATATTCTTTTTGAAAGTTAAAGGGATAAAATTAGACTGATTAAATTTTTTTTGATTAATTGTGAAATATTTCTTCATTTAGTATTCTTCAGTCACCCAATAATACAGACCAGATAAAAAAACCAAATAAATAAATAAAGATCACAATTACAAGATATGGCTTGAAGACGATTGGATAAAGGTAAAAAGGACAATGAAATGAAATTTAGACAATTGATTTTAAAAAAAACAAGAAAAATATAAGAATCTCACTTTGTACACTGCGGAGATACTAGTAAAAAAGCTTTTACGTGACTCTTTAAATCCTTTTTTGTTTTTTTTTTTGTATTTATTCAAATTGAAAGATTTATTTGTTGTGGATTTGGTGATGAATTTGTTTTATTTGGTTGGGTTAGTTCATATTTTTCAGGAGATGGATCTAGAGGTTTATAGAAAAATGATTTGGTAAAACAGTCTACTGGTATTTGAATTATCAATGGGAAAATTTTTCACTTCGTTTTCAATTTCCTTTTTAAGATATAGTTTGTAAATTAAAATCTACTTCTTTGAACTCTCTATTAAATAAAAGGAAAAATATGAAAAAGGAAGTGAAAAATTTTTCCCATTTAGAATTCCAATACCAGTATTGTAAACACTGGTTGATTTGGAAAGTATAATTTTTCAGAACTGTATTTTTCTTTAAACACAAAACTAAATTACAAAACAACCTTTAAAAATCAAAATAAAACTATATCAAAAAAACACAATAACAGTTATTTTGAAAAAAAATTTGAAATATTTACAAAAACATAAATAAAAATGCCAATATTGGTTACTGTAACATCTATATATTTTTAAAACAGGATAAAGAAAAGTTAAAATACAGTTTATTTTACTACTTGCACTGGCTTGAGAGATTCAATTTTACCCCAAAGAATTCAAAATATAAAAAGTGTTGTCATTGAATGTAAATAATATTAGTAATCTATAATTCAAATACTTTTAAAAATTTGATTTGTAAAAAATTACCAAAAGAAAAGATCTCCGCATACTTAAAAGTTACCTATATTGTTGCCTAAATAACACCTACATTAAAAGTTAAAATCAATGTTTCAAAAATATCTTGTTTCTGTTTTATTATAACAATCCTCAAAAATAAACCATAAAAGAAATCTGTTATTAACAATAATTAAATATGGTTTTGTTTTTTATCGTTCTATAATTAAAAGAGCTATCAATAAAATGAACAATCAAATATATAAAATATATATCAAAAATCAAGACAATTTTATTCCAAAATTTTTGAGAGAAGTTCCTAACGAAAAAACAATAAATTTGAAAAAAATTGGAAAAATGATGAAAAATTTTAAACAAATTTATTTTTTAATTTAAAATTATCTCAGAATATCAAGAAGCTATATCTTACAAAGTTTATTTGCCCTTAGGATGATTTTTCGAAAATATATTGGATGTTATTTTAACATAGAAAAAATGAATACAAACATGTTTTAAATGAAACAAGATGTTTGTGTCTAGCAGTAACTAGCTTTTTTTTTTTTTAATACCGTCTGTCTGTAAGAATAAAATTCCATTTTTTAATTTTTATTAAATACAATAATTCAAATGTGAAAAGTGAATATAAAATAATAGTATTCTAGTATTTAAATACCAGTTTTAGAGACACCATAAAAGAAACTAGATTTTGTGTTTTTTATTTTATTTCTTTTTGATAAATTTAAATTGCAAAATTCTTACTTTTCAAATTTTCAATTTTTTTCAAAAAAGCTAACATTCTTATGAATTTATAAAAATAGTTAATTATTTTAAAATATATTGATTGTTATATTTAAAAACCCTTTTTGGACAGGTTGATGTTTTTAATAGAACATGTTCTTTTATATCTGGGTAGGTTTCTGTGGTTCGAATCATAATAAAAATTATATAGGAATTGGACTTTTTTCACTCATTTTATGGGGTAAAAAAACCCTACTAACTTTAATAGTTAAAATTGGGACTTTGAATAAATTTTTAATAATATTTAATATTGATGGTTTAACATTTTAGATTTTCTACAGTTTAAGTAATTAAAATACAACTAATCACAAAATAAGATTTTTGATTTTTCGTCTCACAATTGTTAATAACAATTAAAAAGGTTCACACCATTAAAAATAATCAAGAAACTCAGTCAGAATATGAAAAAATTCATTTGATCAATTTTTAAAATTTGACCAAATTTGAAAATTAATTATATACACATTTATTTATTTTTATTTAATTTTTTGGAAAGATTTAAGAACAATAAATTTTATTGTGATAAATTATTTTTTTAATGTTACTTTAAATCTAAAAAAAAATCTGAAATTCAAACAACTTATAAAATTCTTAATCAAAGTTCTAAAAAAATATTAAGTTTGTTTTCAAAAAATAAGTAAATTTAATCTTTTATTCTCTTTATTAAGAAAGACTCTATTTGATAAATGATTCAAAATCCCAATAATTCATATTATTTAATTCTCATGAATTAATGAAATTTAAGCTTTTTTTATCTTGTAGGTTCATATTTCGAAGTTTATAAAAAAAAAAATAAAAATAATATTAATAAGGTTTATTTATTTTTTATTAAAATTGGAATTTTGAACCCAAAAAATATAAAAGATAAAAAAAAATGAAAAGATTCAAGAAATCAATTTTAAAAAAATAAGAAAAATTTAAAAATTAAAAAGAAAATGAAAAAATAAATGTAAAATATGATAAAAAATGATATAGAGAAAAAGATAAAGATAAATATAATGAAAAAACAAACAAAAAAAGAAAAAATTAGCAAAAATCAAAAAACAGAAGAATCTGAATTAAATCCAGAATCCTGAGAATCAGAATTCTTATCATCGGATTTTGAATCTTGTGGTTCATTATTTTCATAATTTGAAGAATTTTCAGATTTTCTTTATGAATGGAAAGAAGATGAAGGGTTTGAGTTTTTTTCAGATTGAAATGGTGAGCTTTCATCTTTATCTGAACTGTTATTTGAAAATATATCATCAAAAGACTTTTTTTTTGAATTAGAATTAGAATTAGAATTTGATTTGATTTCGTTTTGTTCTTGTTCTTCCAAAGACGAATTGTTGTCTAAATCATTACTTTCGGAATTAATTCCATTGCTCTCTGTATCACTATTTAGTTTGGTATCGGAATTAAAACCACTTTCTGATTTATTATAATCGGAATTAAAATCAGAATTAAAATCGCTTTCTGATTTATTATAACCCGAATTACTACCCTTTACTGATTTACTATCAGAATTACTCTCATTATTTTCAGAGCTATACTTTGATTTATTTTCGGAATTAAAATAACTTTCTGATTTATCATCAAAATTAAAATCACTTTCTGATTTATTTTCAGAAATGCTTTCCGATTTATTATCTGGTTTATTATCTGAATTGCTCTCACTGTTTGATTTGTTATCGTCAGAATTGCTATTTGATTCACTTTCAGAAATACCCTTTTCCTTTTTTGAATCTTTTTTTGAATCTTTTTCAAGTTCATCAACCCCAGAATACTGTGAATCTTCAGATTGGGATTCTTCGATTTGTACATTATATTTCTCCAGCAAACCATGGATTTCCTCCAATGCCGCGTTAAACCCAGAATCTTGTAATTGCAATCGTTTCCTTTCATAAAAAAGATGGCTAACAATTATAATTAATTCCCGGTCTTTTTGAGATTCAGCAGCTATGGGGAATTTCAGTATTTTGGTTTGAAGTGTTGCACTATTCTCCCTAACAACCGAAGATTTTTTTTTTCTATTCTTTGTTTCGATATTTTTTTTGATTTTGTCAAGCCGTTTCTTTTCGGATAAGGAAATGCCAATTAAATCAAATAATCTGGTATCATTTTCAAATTCATTAATTTCAAAATCCGCATTATAAACAATGAACTTTTTGGATTTTTTGCCATTGCCAAATCCAAAGGAAACGCCATCTACATCGATTTTCAGCCAGCCCGGTGCAAAGGGGAAATGGCGCTTCACACAAAGTGCGACTGGAAAGGTAACTAGTTTATTCTCCCAATATTTTTTCAAATTACTTTTTAAAGTCGAGTATTTAACCATTTTTTGGATATTGAGTTTTATTTTTTTCATATTTTTTGTTTTCGTTTTCTTTGAATTTTGTAATAAATTGTAATATGACTCACAATATTTAAGATATTCTTTGGGCATTTTATCTAATTTTATAAATACGTTAGTTTTTAAGTTTTGCTTTTCAATATATTGCACCTTAGGGTTCTTGCCGATTAATAAAGACTTGCCATGCGAGAAGTTAAATATTAAAAAGCAAAACGCAAGCGTCCTTCTTGTGTTTAATGAGTTTGGGATCAGAGTAACCAGTTGTTTCCTTTTGGTATCAACCAAATACAGGACTTTCAAATTATTGATATCTAGATATAATTTGAGATGGCTTCCCCATCTTGCCGAATAAATTAACGTCTTACCCTTTGCTGTTTCATCAAATAGAATTTTGCTTTGGTTCATGGTCAATTTCGCTTCGATCAATTCTGAGCCTCTTCCTTGATCCAATGAACTAATTGCTAACTTGACAGTTTCATTGATCCCTCCTAAATTCGCCAAGTTGAGTGCGCACTGCCAGGCCTTCTCAAATTTGGAATACAATTTTGACAAAATGCCTGAAGAGGCACTAATGATTTCGTCCTTGTCAAGATGGCCCCACCGATCATAAAAGTTTGTGAAAAAGAAATTTTCAAAGACTAAATAATTCTTGTCTTGCTTTGAAAACCGTTTAAACAATTGAGAAAAGCCCCCTCGGCTGAAGTAAGCAGAATTTGGATTGTTGCTTATCGACTCAAACTTAATTTCATTTTTTGAGATCAATTTTTGATCAAGAATGTTTTTTTTCTTCTTGTCAATTTTCCTTATAATGCTGCCAATTTTTGTTTGTTTCTTTTGGATCTCAATTTTTGTTGATTGTATTTTGTTTGAATAAGCTTTGAGTTTTTTCCTTTTTTGTTTTAATCTTTCTCTTAATTCCTCCCGACTAAGTTGACTCAGATCTTCGTCTTCGGAAGTGGTCTCATCTGAGGTAAATCTTTCTTTTTCATTGTCACTTTTTTCTGAATTGATTTTGTCTGAATTACTTTTGTCTGATTTACTTTTGTCAGAATTAGATTCTGGCATTGAATTTGCTTCTTCGGAAGAGAAATTTTCGTTTCCATTGTCACTTTGATCTGAATTACTTTTGTCTGAATTGTTTGTCTCTGAATTAGGTTTATCTGGACCGCTTGTGTTGGAATTGCTTTTGTCTGAATTACTTTGATCTGAATTGCTCTTGTCAGAATTTAATTCTGAAATAAAAAGTGCTTCTTCAGAAGAGAAACTTTCCACTTTTATTAAATTGGGATCGTTCTTATCAGAATTTGAATTTGATTGGGTGGAAATGTTATTCTCAGAATTGGTGGAGTTCGAATGATCACTGTTGTTTGAAGAAAAAGTGTCTTTTGATCGAGGTTGGTTGTCTAACTTTTCTGTGCCACTATTTTGCTCAGACGATAAAGATGTTGAAAAGCTTTGTTTATTTTCTTCATTTGGTTCACCTTCAGATTTTGAATTGATTGATGAAGACATTATTATAATTGGGTCGATTTTACTTTGATTCTGTTGTGGACTTTTTGGGTTAATTTTGAAATCTTGATTGGTTTTGTTTTGAAATACTGAATAAAAAAAGAAAAATTTTTGGAATAAGAAAAAAAAGATGTATAAGGGAAATATTGATAATCAAAGAAACTAAATATTTCACAAAAAATGATTATCAAAATTGGTTTGAATTTTAAAGGAATGTTTGTTTCTTCTTTAACAATTTTCTCAGTTTTTCCTTTTTGATGAGAGGGTTTGCTAAAAATTCGTTTTTTTTTTCTGTTTGGTATATTTTGATTTTGAATAGTATAAGTAAAATTTGATTGACCGTTGTAAATAATCTTAGGGTTTCAACTTCATTTTTTTTTTCCTTATTATCCAAATAACAATCGAATTTTTATGTTTGAAAAAAAAATACTATTTTAGTAATTTTTAAGGGTATTTCTTTATACCACATAGAGGTTGAAAAAAGACAGTATGTTGTTATCGAAGGTAAATAATCTTCAGTTCCAAGACTCTTTGTTGCTAAATAAATGGAACAAAATTTTCAATCAGTTTACCCAAATATAGATTTTAAAAATAAGTAACCTTTTCAGTTATTTTCTTCCAATTCATACTTTGGCTTGTTAATTTACTTTTTAGAATTTGGGGCTTTGATCATTTGTTATAATATTTGGAAATTGATTTTATTGGAAAGCTGAATGAAAATTTTGATCTTTTTATTTTACAATTAATAGTATTCTAAACTAGATTCCAAAATTTTGGACACAGTTTAAACAGTTGAAAGAACATCATTACTGCACTTTAAATTCAATTTGGAAAAAATTTTGATTTTACAAACTATTTCATTTTTTGTCTTTTTTGTTTTGTTTTCATTTCCTTTTTTGCCAGTTACCTAATCTGTTTGGTTAGATCTGAGAATTTTTTTCAATGGTTGATAGAAGGTTAGTGTTGAGTTTGTTAAATTGGAAAATCACATATAATCAGTTGATGATATCTTATCATTTGATCGATCAACAATTGTTGCTAAAATTTCAACAAATTTACCAATACATTTTTTGTTCCGCTCGTTTCATAATTTTGGACACACCTGTTTTTATTTTTGAGTTTTATATTTTTTTCTTTTATTTGGATTAAAATGATTACTTAGTAAAACATTAATACTGAGAAACTTGAATGTTGTTTTATATTAGGTTTGGAAAAATACAATAAATTGGTTTTATTTTTGCCTATTTTTGATTTTAGGTGTGTCCAAATTTTTGGAATGGGGTTTAGTTCTTTTGTAATTTGGTAACTCCTTTATTTTGTACTCTTTTTTTGGATTTTTAGACTACCATTAAAAAAAATCTAAATCATAAAAAAAATTTTATCACCGTTATACTTATGATATCAACAAAAAAAAAAACAGCAAATTTTAAAGAAAAAATTCAAACTTCGTGCAGAACAATTCTGGAAGAAAATTTTGTTTTTGTTCAAGAGAATAATACAGCCATTCTTTTTGAGTTTTTAATGCATAATAAAAACAAATATTACATAAATTCTTTTACAAATCATCACAATTGTTCATTAGTGAATACTTAATTCCAAAAATTATCAATCTCATCTTAAACCCTACAAAAAATCACAGTTGTTTTACAAAGCTTATCACTTTTACAAGACTTTAACCATTAAAAGTGTTTAAAAGTCTTTGAAAGGATTGGAAATAGCTTATAAATGTTTTTGAGAATCAAAGTTTGATAAATGTCATGAGATAATTGAAGATTTATCTCAATAATGGATTTGAATTATCATTTTTTTTTTTAAAATTATTTTTGCTTTTTTTTAATATTTTATTGTTTAAAATCAAATGGCTCGTTATCGAATTCCATCATACACCGATTCAACACAAAATCAGAATACAAACACAAACACAAACACAAATACTAACATCAACACTAACACATTTAATGAAAGTATTAATTCTCAACAAGGCCAACAAATGCAGCCTAACATCTCATTAAATTCTACAGTCACTTCAAAATTAAATAAATTATTACCAGAAGGTTTATATCTATTCATCTTTTTTTTTTTTTTTTTTTTCTTTTTCTTTTTGAATTACTCAAATAACAATTCTTTAAGATCTCAAATCAACTTTTTTCCAATCAAAATAATTAATTCACTCACTGGAAACAATCAATTTCTTCTTGTTTAAAAAACAAATTAAAAAAAATAAAAAAAAAAGAAATTTGCCTTTAATGTAATCATCTTATATTTTGACTCAAAATTCACCAAACAAAATTGAAACATGAGTTACATTAAATTTTATTGGAGCCTTTCCAATGGAAATTAACAAAATAAAAAAAAAAAAAAAAAAAAAAAAATTAGTTTCTCTTCATTAAAAGTAAAAAAAATAAAAAAACCTTTAAAAATTTAGTTTCTATTCAATTAGTAAACACTAAAACAATTATCGTTTTTCTTTTTTAACGAATGACCCCTCACAACAAAACAAACAAAAAACAATAAAAAAAACAAAAAAAATCAAAAAGATTATGAAAAATTATCGGCACCAAAACAATATCTCAATTCAAACTTTTCGATATTTCCAGGGTCACCAGGTTTGTCGCTTCAAACAAAGGCACCGATGTGTGTCCTTGTTGAGCCATTTGCAGAAAAAAAACAAGGCACAAAATTGGGCAAAGTACCTGTGATTGATCTGTTCAAAAAGCAAAATTGCATTCGCTGTGCATCATGTAGCGCGTACATCTCAAGTTTTTGTGAGTTCATTGATCAGGGGAGGGTCTGGGTGTGTGCGATGTGTGAAAAATTAAACACGTTACCGCTCTGGTATTATAGCCCGTTACTGACGAATGGCAAAAGGGAGGATTTTGAAGAACGATCCGAATTAAATTCTGGTGTCTATGAGTTTGTTGCTGTTAATCAGTTTATGAACCGCGAGCCTGTTGCGCCCTTGTACTTGTTTGTGATCGACGTGACGCGGGAGTCGATCAAATCAGGAAGGCTCGTTGGCATGGCGAGGCAATTACGCTCGATCATAGAAAACGAAGAATTGCCCGGACACAACCTCGCACGAATTGGGTTTTTAACCTTCGACTCAACAGCGCACGTCTGGTCTTTCAATCCAGAAAACGAAAAACCACACGTGTTTACGTTATCGGATTTTGACGATTGCTTTTTGCCCTGCCCATCAAGACATTTATTGATCAACCCAAAAAAACAAAAGGAAATGATCTTTCAATTTTTGGATTCCTTGCCAGAAATGTTTGACAAATCACAAAACCAAAATGTTGAAAATAGCCTCAACACTTATAAGGAAGAAGACTCTGCCTTTTCTCTTGCCTTACAAATTGCCTATTTACTAATGTCGCCAACCGGCGGTAAATTATTTTTAACAGTAGCGTCAAGGCCCTCTTTAGGTAAATTTGCATTGTCTGAAAGACACAAATCCAAAAACAGATCCAGCACGCAAAATAACCAACAACAATCGACACATAAAAAATTATCAACTTTATTATCGCCCGTTAAGGATGATCAAGTTGGTAACGCATATCGCGACATGGCCGTGAATTTTAATAATAAGCAAATATCGGTCGATATTTTTTTCTTTCCAAAAACGTATCTTGATGTTGCAACAATTGGCTCACTAGCCAGATACACAGGTGGCGAAATGTTTTTTTACCGTGATTTCGATCAAAGAAATGGCGCCGGTAGGGCGTTTGAAAAGGATTTTGCCTATGCTTTAAAAAGATACACTACTTGGGAATCTGTGATGAGATCTAGAGTTTCAAAGGAATACAAAATCACAAAATTTTATGGTAACCATATGATTTCCTCCAATCAATTAATTCGTTCACCAACTATTTCACCCGATGACTCCTTTCTTTTAAAAATTTATATGAAAGGACCCAATATTACTGGGAGACCCTTTGTAACACAATTAGCAGTAGTGTAAGTTTATTTTTTTTTAATTTCAAATTTATTAATGCAATTGTTATTATTTTTGTTTTTTTTACTTGTTTTGTTTTTTTTTTCTTTTTTTTTTAAAATGAAGAATTGCCTAACCACAAATTATTACCCTTAAATTAATTTATTTGTTTTTTTTTTTTTTAAAAAAAAAAGACAATTACATTCCAAGAGAAAAGCAATTTTATCATAAAGCCATAAAGGTGCGACAAATATTTAGGACATGTTCGATCTATATGAAATAAACAATTTCTTGTTTTTTTTATATCGCATGTGTTAAATAAATGTTTACTACATACTTACTTGAGTGTAATAAAATAACTATTTTATTAGAAAGGTAGAAGATAATAAAAATTAATGAACCGATCTTCAATTTGAGAAATAACGGTATACAATTATTACAAGAAAAAATTGATCTACTTTTTAATACTGCTGAATTCAAAAAAATAGTTAAAAAATTTCCTTTTTATAAATTTTGATAAATATAATCTCCAAAATATTTTCTTTCAAATAATAGGGAATTTGAAAATATCTTTGATCAATTCACAATAATTTTTCAAAAAAAGCGATCAATATCTACAAATTACGATATTACATAAAATCGAGCTAATCAATAGTATCGCGGTAATATTGATACAAATCGTGATATTCAATAAAATCTTGGTAATTGTCAAAAAATCGTGATAAAAATATCGCGATAAAATAGTTGATGAATTTTCGGGCTAATTCAGCGATCGTTTTAGAAAGAAAAAAATTTCTTTTTTGCATAAAAAACAGATCTCTTAAAAAAAAATTACTTTTTTATAAAACAAAAAAAAAGACACTTAATTCAACCAAAGATCAGATCAAAGAGTTTAATTATATTTTGTTTTGAGCTGGTTTACAGATTGATCTACCCTTGAGATCAATAACCATAATAACTAAAAGTAAATTATTATTATCTCGATCTATTATCGTAGCATTATAGATTGTTATCAATAAAAAGGCTTCTAAAATAACCAACCCTATTATGCCTTCTTTGTAGAAATAGAAGGTTAGGTTAAATCATTTTATTTGGTTTATTCAAGTTAAAAGAAGCTGGTTTACTTTTCAAATGATTTCCCAATGACCGGGTCACACGATTACTAATTTAGAAAATTGTGTCGAAATTTTGCTTTCTTCTTTTTTCTTCTTCTTCTTCTTCTCATATCTTGATATTGAATAGAAAACTCAAACTGAGATGAATATTTTTTTTAAAATCAATCACCAATAAGAATGAAAATACCCCTGCTTTTTGATTATTTCACTTGTGAAGGCAATGTACACATTTTAAAAAAATTCATCTAAACTAAAATTCAAAAATTTTAACATAGATAAAACGGTTCAAAGAATCACAATAATGTAATTTCATTCAAATTGCAAATAATTTTGATTTTTTTTGAAAAATATGAAAATCATTTTTTCATCTTTTAGTTTTTTGTTTTCATTTAATTTTTTGAATTACGTGACCTTTTTTATTTGATCAAAATTTTTTTTGAACTGTTGATATTAAGTTAAGGTTGGTTTGTTCAAAATAGAAGAACTTGAATAAAATTAGTTGATGGTATCTGGCCTTTGATCGATCAATATCCCCAATAGAATTTAAACAAATTTACCAATACATTTTTTTATACTCTTTGAATTAGAAGTTTCAAATTTAGTCACTTCAAAATTCTTAAAATAGCAGATTAGATGAGGTTTCATCAAACCCTTAACAATAAATCCAATACATTTTTTTGTTTTGCTCTCTCCAAAATTTTTAACACACCAATAATTTATTAGTATTAATAATTATTTATTTTTTGATTTGTGAGTATTGTAATTTATAAACAATTGTTAACATTTCAATTAGTGAATGGTTCGAATTTGATATTTCTTTGAGAATTGATTAAATAAGATTTTTTTTTCAAAAATTGAATTTTGGTATGTTAAAATTTTGAATTGGAGTTTATTATAGATTCAGGCAAATCTTCTGAATATGATATTTATTTGTTTGATTATACATTCAAAGGTAATTTAAATGGGTATCTTATTAAATTTGACATTTGGTCAAATTTAATTTTTTCGTATTTTTGAAGAGTTTCTTGATTATTTCAAACGGTATGAAAGTTTTTAATGGTTTTTAATGATTTTGAGAGGAAAAATCAAAAATATTATTTTGTGATTAATAGTATTTTATTACTTAATTTGTAGAATATCCAAAATCTCGAAATCATCTATACTAAATATTATTAAAAATTTTTTCAAAACCCAATTTTAACAACCAAAGTTAAGTGGAAAATTTTTACCGCTTAAAACAAGTGACCAAAGTCTAATTCCTCTCGTAATTATGCTTTTGTTTCAAAATACTAGCCAAAATTCACCATCCAAATGATCCAAACCTAATCTAACACACTCTAACCTACTCACATTAACCTACTCTAACATACTCTAACCCACCCTGATATACCTTAACCTACAAGAAAAAGTGTTTTTAATTACTTACAACCAATAATTTGAATAAAATTTGAAAAAATTGAGAATTTGTTGTTTTGGGAAAAACCATTGTTATCAATCCAATTTCGAAATTCAAAATTACCTTATGTTGGGCACTTTCTACTTCATTTCAAAATATTCTAGAGTTAACAACAATGACCTTGATATACTTTCAGACCAAAATAGAAAGTAAACGGAGCAAAAGGTAAAAAAATTGCATGCTAATTTTTGCTTTGATAACAAAGTATGGGTGGACTTTTCATATGAGATAAACAAAATAGATTTTAATGACAAGCTTCTTTTATTGAAGAATTTCAAATGATTTTTTTGATGAAGAAATGGGTTTTCAAATGCTCTAAAAACCTAAAAAGTGTTAAATTTTGTTTCACTGTCTGTTCTTTGAATCATTTTTTTAATTTATACTCTGGGATCGAATTCTTTGATACTGTTAATTGCAAAATAAAAAGATCAAAATTTTCATTCAGCTTTTCAAAAAAATCACATTCCAAGAATTAAAATAAACAATCAACAGTCCTCAATTCTATAAGAGGGAAATTAATAATTTAAGCAGATTTTAAGTATTTGTAAAAATTTGAAATGTTACTTGATTTTTAAAATCTTTTTTTTTTGCAAAGCTGAATGAAAATTTTGTTCAATTTATTTTGCAACAAATAGTATCTCAATTTTATGATTTTATTTTTATAAAGTTAGATTAATCACGATTTTTTAAAAATTATTGAGAATTTATTGTAACAATATCGTGATAATATATGTGATCATCAAAACCTCTATTGTTCATTACAATAAATTATTAATAATATCAATAGATATTTCAGACACAATCTTTGCTGATTATTTTATTTAATTTCTCGCCGCATAGGCCAACAATATTTGTGAATTAATCAATTTAATTTCCACTCTGAAGTTCAAATATCCAAACAAAAAAAAAAATAAATGAAATTTAAACGATGAAGTGTCATAGTCTATAAATTTTTTTTTGTGATACATAAACTTATTAAACACTAAATAATTTATCAAATATAAAATAAATGTCTAGAAAATGTAACCTTTATCAATAATTAATTTTTTTTAAAAAAAAAAATCTACAAATAATCAAATATTAATGAAATGATAATAGTTGTATTTAACTCATCATTACTAATCATTTAAAATTTTCATTCTTCAAATATTTATCTTTTTTTTTTAAAAAAAAAAGAAACAGTTTCAATATAAAATGAGATGATCAAAACTCGTTATTTTGGAAACATTGAAAATTTTCATCTTTAAATAAAAATCTCGGCTATTATTAAGAATAGAAATAGAAATAAAAATATTAAATATTTATAATTATTTAAAGAGTTTTTTATTTTTATTTAATTTCTTGATTTCAATACCAAAAATAAACAAAAAATAACAATTTAAAAAGTACAAAAAAAGAGTTTTTAAAAAAAAAAAAACTCAATTTTTTTCGGCAAAGATACTTTTTATGAAAAACTTTAACCAAATCAGATTTATTTTTTTAACTAACAAATAACATATTGATATTGAGTAAGTTTCATGTGGTATAATTACAGTAATATACATCCTATAAGTGTCTAACCATCCTTAAAATATACAGAATTAACTCAACAAAGAAATAAAAATTAAAAAAATTAAAAAAATTAAAACATTAAAAATATTTTCTAAATTTTATTTTGCTTATTATTTTAAATTTTATTAATAAAAAAATTTCAAATATTATTTTTTTAAAAATAGCTATACAACATCAAATCAACAAAGAAGAGTACGTGTTATAACTTCAGCAATACCAACATCGGAATCATTGGTTAACATCCTAGCATCGCTTAATACTGAAATACTGTACAACTACCAAGTTCGTAAATCAATTGATCTTGGGCTCTCAGAACCATTAACTAAAGTTAGAGAAGAAGTCATATATGACTGTATTAACATATTAAAAAGATTTTTTTCACTTGAAGAAGGAAAATCCTATTTATCTCAATCCATAGAAAATGGAGGAGAAACTTTAATATTACCAAACTCTTTAAGTCTGTTACCTCTTTTCACTTTGAGTTTAATTAAAAATTTTATGTTTACCGACACGCCAAAAATTGATCTTGACGAACGGGCTTACAACTTTTTGCAATATCGATCGCGTTCATATCACGAAACCACTTCTTTATTATGCCCCCATTTCTATAGAATAGATCAACTAAATACAAATTCTAACCAGCCACAATTCCCAAACAGATTATCCCTAACCCTTCAAAATTTGACAACAGACGGAATTTTTTTGCTTGCTAATGGAATTGAAATTTATATTTATATTGGCGAACAAGCCAATGAACAACTATTAAATCAATTATTTGGCATCAAAGATATATTTAACGTGCCCTCACAAGCTTTATTTGTTCCTCAACTTCAAAATAAATACAATAAATTAATAAGGCAATTCATTAATACCTTAAACAATATATTTTCAAGAAATATGATCGTCAGAGTAATCAAACAAGGAGACTACAATCAAGGAATTATCACTAACTGGTTAGTAGAAGATAAAACTCAAAGCTATCCCTCGATCCACCAATTTAATCAAAATTTATTGCTGAGAGTTCGAAGAACCCTGAATTATTAAAAGAAATATTTTTTTTTGATATTTATTTTATTTTTTTTGATTAATTATGAAAAATACAAGTTAAGCAATTGATTTAATAAATTTAAAAGATATTCTTTCAATAAAATTTCTTTTCTTCATTTTAGTATTATTATTATTGTTGTTATTTTACTACACTCAATTTTTTTTTTTTTTTTTTTGGTAACAATTACTCACCCATTTAAAACTCTTTGAATTTGAAATTTAGTCCCCAATTCAAAATTTTAGAAAAATCAAAATTCAATTTTTGAAAAAAAAAAAAAATCTTATTTAAAAAAATTATGGAGTAAATACTCAATTAAAACTTTTCACAAATTGAAATGAAAACAATTATTAATAATTTATAATACTCATCAAACAAAAAAATTAATTATTAAATATAAAAAAATTTAGTTAAAAATTAAAAAGAGAAAAAAAAAAAAATGCATTGAGAAATTTGTGGAAATTTCACTAACATTTATTGATCTAAAAATGTCAGATACTACTAACTAATTTTATTTGAATTTTTTGATTTAATATCAATTGTTCAAAAAATTTATTGATAAAAGGAAACGAGGTTTGGTAATTCAAAAAATGAAATATAAACAAAAAACGAAAAGTTGAAAAAATGATTTTTTTGGTTTGTAAAAATCAAAATTAACTATCAAAATTGAATTGAATTGTAGTATTGTTATTTTTTTAACAATTTTAGCTGTGTCTAAAAGTTGAATTTTAGTTTACAGTCAGAGTCACAAATAATCAAAATATTTTTCAATCTTAAAGTCTGAATTTTAATTGTTTGAACTGTTAATTTATCAAAACAACTAGATTTTTTTCAAAAATTCCTAAATTTCATTCTAACAAAAGGATTATTGTTAATTGATTACTTGATCTTTAAATTTGTCAAGAAATTTTGTTTTAAAAGGAAATTGTTTGGGTTTTTTAGTTATAACAAGGTTAATTTGTTATTGATGAGAATTCAACTAGAAATAATATCCTTAATAATCCCTCAATTTTTGAAAGACATTTGAACCAGGGTGAACAAATATGGTAGATACCCAAATACAAAATACTTTAATTTTAGACTTCTATATGTGTAAAAAAGATAATCTCTTCGAAAAAGATGGTTTTGTAAAAAAATTCTGTAAATTTTCATTTTTTTTATTAACTTTCATATTTTTCCAAAAATTCTTAATGTGGCATATTAAAACCTTTAACAAGGAAAGATTTTTTCTGCTACAAAATAGCATTTTTAATATTGGAAGGAGTTCAAAAAATGATTACCTCTTGGAAGACTCATCAATTTCACGAAACCACATCCGCATTTCCTTTACACCACCTGAAAAAGTCAAAGACTTGTCTCGATATGGCACCACTTTAAACAACAAAAAAATTAACTCAGAAGCAAAACTGTCCAGGAAAAGGCCAAACAAATTGAAACTCGGAAGCTGTGAAGAAATTATCACAATAACATTTGAGTCGATCATAATTTGCACATCATTATTAAATAAAGAAGAGAAAAAAAAAGTAACCAAATATTGCGAAGGTGCGAACTTTGAACAAACTACAAATATCTCCAAATGCACCCACTTAATAATGACCAAGATCGGGGTCACCAAAAAATTTTTGTTAGCCTTGATCGAAGGCAAGTTTATTGTTTCTTTGAATTGGTTAATAAAAGTTTTTGAATTGACTCCTAAATACCAAATCCCATTAGAGTATGATCACTTGCCATGTATCACAGAACCAACTTTAATACAACAGATCTCACCGATCAAAATGAAACACATGTTAACAGTAAAAAATCGAAACGAATTATTTATTAACATTTCCTTTTTATTTATAACCACGCACACTTACAACAGCTCTGCTTCAATTGTGCGCTCAGCAGGTGGTTCAATATCACTAATCGAGATTAACCATATCAATTTTCAAAAGAAGATTGACTTGCTGTTATCCAAATTTATTAAAAAGGATATTCCCTTCGGGAAAAGGATTTGTGTTGTCGAACCCCAAAAAGAAATCAAATCGGCTAGATGGGAATTGATCTTAAAAAAATATAAAATCTCACTCATTTCGGAAATAGATATTGGGATGGCGATTATTACTTTAGATCTTGATAAATATTGTAATCCTAAACAACCATCTGAAATTTTAGAGGAAGACGAATCATTCAGTGGTGATGATGACGAAGGGTTACTAGATCAATTAAGCACAGATAATGAAGATGAAAATGAGAATGAAAAAATATTCGAGAAAAATAATAAATCTATAAAAAAGAAGGAAAGGAAACAAAAGGAAAAGGAAAAAGATAAGGAAAAAGAAAAAGAAAAAGAAAAAAAGAATAAGAAAAAGAAAGACAAAAAAAAAAAAGAAAATGAAGAGGGAGAGGAAGAAAAAATTGAAATTGAAATTGAAAAAGAAAAAGAAAATGGAAATGAGAAAGAGGAAAAAAATGAAAAAATAACTAAAAAGAAAAAAGATCAAGAAGAAGAAGATAATGAAGATGAGAAAGAAGAAAATCGTGAAAAAGAGAGAAACCAAAAAAATGAAGATAATCAAAATAAAAAGAAAAAAGAGAAAAAAGTAGATAAAACCAAAAAATATAGAAATGATAGCAAAGAAACTAAAAATGATGATCAAAAAGAAGAAGAAAATCCAAAAAAAGAAGTGGAAAATGAAAAAAATGAAAAAAACTACGAAAAAAATTTAGAAAATAATAAAGAAAATAATGAAAATGAAAATGAAAATGAAAATGAAGAAAATAAAGGAGATGAAAAGGATACTAAAAAGAAAAAAGATCAAGAAAAAGAAGAAAATCAAAAAAAAGAAGATGAAAATCAAAAAAAAGAAAAGGAAAATGAAAAAAATGAAAAAAACCACACAAAAATTTTCGAGTTAAATAAAGAAGACTATCATGAAAATGAAAATGAAGAAAATGATCAAGGTGAAATGGATAATGAAAATGTAAAAGAAGAAAAAGAAGAGGAGGTGGAGGAACAAGAAGAAGAACAAGAAGAAGAAAAAGAAGAGGGAGGAGAGGAAAAAGATGAAGATGTAATTAAAGAGGAAGAAGAAGAGGAAGAGGAGGAGGAGGAGGAAATCAAAATTGAAAAGAAATCAAAAATCAAAAAAAGGAGGAGAATGATAAAGAGGGTAATATTTAAAACTAAAAATAATAACAAAGACTCAAGGAAAAGGAATCAAAATTTCAAACAAGACAAGGATTTGAAAAAAAAAAGAAAAAATTCAAAAAAGAAAAAGAAATAATAAAATGAAAAAGAACAATTCTTTTCTATCAACAAGTTTTTTTAATAATTTTTAAAAATTCAGAATCAACAAACAAGGAACTCAAAAAAAAATCAAGTTTTTTTCTATCGAATAGATGAAAATAATCCTAAATATCTACAAATCTAAATACATTCATATACATTCTACTATAAATGTGTTTGAAATAAATGAGTTCTCAAATTTTATTATAATTTGTATCATATCATTAAAATAAAAAATTCTTTTTTATAAAACATATTCTAATCAATAGAAAAAATATTGTAAAAGGTGTATATATAAATATTTTATTAACGCTGAAATTTAAATTTTTAAAAAAGTTCCATCAAAATAATAAAAATTCTTAATAAGTTTTATTTTATTATTATTTTGTTTGCATTTTTATTTGTTTGTTTAAATGGTACACCCTTAAAATATATTTTAAAAAAACGTAAAATACTTTTATTAGGGTATATTATTAAATTCAAAATTTGGTCAAATTGACTTTTTTTGTATTTTGGAGGATTTTCTTGATTATTTCAAACCTTATGAAAATTTTAAATGGTTTCTAATGAATATGAGCAGAAAAATAAAAAAGATTATTTTGCGATTGGTAGTATTTTATTTCCTAAATTATTCAAAATCCAAAATGTTGAAATTAACAATACTAGATATTTTTTTAAAATATTTTTTCTAAACATAATACTAACTACAAAAAGTTAAGTTGAAAAAATTTCATAGCATAAGAGAAGTGGCAAAAGGCTAATTGGTCTCTTCATTATAAAATTTTCAGAATCCTAATTAAAATGATAAATATATACCACCCAAACCCAAACTGATTAACCCTAACCCACCGTAATATATCTTAACCCACCAGAAAATGGGGGTTTAAAGACCTAATGCGGATATATTTCAATTGAATTGACTATTTTCAAAAAAATGAGAATATGAACAAATTTGAAATATAATAATTTTCCCTTTTCTTATCAATTCATAATAAAAAAATTTTTTTCTCAAGATAAAAATTCTGAAATCATGATTATTATTTCAAATTGAAATTTCTACTAGAAATTACAATTGGTGAAGATAAATATAAAAAAAGTGATAAAAATAATAACAATTAAAATTAAGTTATATTTTTAAATAGATAGAAAAGTGAAAACATATTTTTTATCAACTATTTCTACTAATATGCATCAATTTAAAAAATTATATATATATATATATATCATAGAACCCTAAATATCCTATTTACCTTTATAATATTATTTTTAATTTGAAATTTCAAAGATTTCCAACATATATTATTATAAGAAAAATTATTTTAGAAATAAAATTTTATAATTAAAATTTTCATAGTTACATACCACAATAAAAAAATAACCTGAAAAAATTTTCAACATTTGAAAAAAATTTTGGTTATTCTGATTTTATTATTTTTTCATAGAAATTTTGTCAAAACAAATTGATTTTTTTTTTCATTGAAAAATTTGTCTTAACTTCAAAAAATTAATAGTTTCAATGATTAAAAAACATTGTAAATTTATTAGAAATTTTTTAAAAAAAACCCTTTACACACCTACATTGCTCATAAAACTTTAATTAATAATATATTCATTACAAAAGATATTTTGACATTACATGCAATTTTTTTCCTATATTGATTTTCATTCAATAGATATATATATATATATATATTGGGATTCTAGATAATTAAAAAATATAAATTAATTTTGAAATTAAAATACTAATTTTTTTCATATTAAATTTATTGTTTTTTTCAGTACATATTTTTTTCAAATTTAAATGATTTAGTAAATAGTAAGAGTCAGATTAATATTTGATTTTATTTTTAAAATTTAACTATTTTTTGAATTGACAAATTTTTCCAATCTAGACATAAAATCAACAATATTATTGAATAAGATACTATAGATAAGAACTTATTTACCAAGATCTGAATTAATTTAGATTGAAAATTCAATTTTCAAAAAGATTTTTTTCAACTTTCAACAAACAAAATTCAAAAAAAAAAATTGGTTTCGGAGATTATTTTATTATCTTTGAATAATATTTAAAGTTATTTTTTATTTTTATTTTTAAATATTTAGGACTGATTACTTACAATGTATTGAAAAAAAATTATTTTGCAATTTTTTTTTTTTTTTCTTTTTTGTTTTTTCAAGTAATTTCTATTGCTCAAATAAAAATTTAAGAAAATTTTAGAGAACCGGTATGGGCAAGTGGCAACACAACCCAGTGTACAATCTGAAGGCCGGGGTTCTATTCCCTTAACCATTATTTCTTATTGTTTACCATTTTCTCAAATAGCCACCACGGTGTAATTTTAATTAAAAATCGGGCTTATGCTTCTTAGAACCACTAATTCTTTGAGGAAATCGTTTGACCGAATTGAATCTTTTTGATTATTATAAAACTGAACGGAATTGGAACAAAATCCCTCTCAATTTATGGAGCGGATCCGATTTTTGGGAGAAATGACCAGCTCTCACTTGGTTCAACAATATCTCTAATTCAAATTAGGGATTCGGGCAAACAGGTGGACTTTTAGTACCCACTCTTTAATGTAAAAAAAAAATTTAAGAAAATTTTCCATATTAAAATTTTAATTTTGACCTAAAGAAATAAATTCTATTTTTCTTGATTCGATATTTATTGAAATTTTTGCTCAAATAAAAGGAAAATTTAATAGTAAACTATTTTTTTATTGATTTCTTTAACATAAAATTACAAATATTTCTGGATTTTGTATTATCAATAAATGAATAAAATGTATTTTGAATTACTATTATTATAATAAAATTTCTGATTTAAAAAATTGAAAACAAAAATAAAAATATTTAAAGAAAAATTAAAACTGTAAAATTATTATTTTTTTTTAGATATCAAAAAAAAAAATCAATAACATAACTACTTTCTATTTGAAATATTCTAACTTTTTATTAAAATACAAATCTAGATTAAATATAAATATGAAAATAAATATACTAATACATATATATCATTTTACATTCTTTTTTTTTTACACTTGATGAAATTTTGGCAAATCAGTAGTACTAAATGATATTTAATTATAATAACTATAATTTATTTTCATTTTATAGTCTTTTTTAGCTCAAGTTTTCTAATCATAAGAACTTTGATGAAAAATTCTCTAAACAATAATAAATATTAATAATTTTGATAGAGTAAAAAAAATAATAAATTACAGTTTGATAACTCTAAAATATGAAAATTGTTTTTCTATTCTATTGTTGTTCATTAAATTTTGATATATTGACTCCGAGTATAAACGAAAAATTATAAAAATAAATTGAAACAAAATTAGAGGTTAAAATATTTTTATAGATTTTAAAAATTCTATGAACATTGAAAAAAATTAGAATTATTTGTTATTTTTTATATTTTTAACTATTTTTGAATATCCATTTTTGTTTGTTTATAACTTTTCTCTTCTTCTTCTTCTTCATTTTTCCCTAAATTCAGTTTATCAATAAGACACAAACTATCAAAAAAGTTCAATGCTCAAAAAATACACTAAATCAGTAACAAAAACTTGTATTTTTTTTTATTTAACAAATTATTTAATATAGATCCAAATTTTGTACAATAAATTGGAAATTTTGGTGTACTTTCATTTTTATTGAAAGTTTTTTATTCAAAAGCAGAACTGTAATTCATTGTTAGGATGGTATAGAATGAATAAAAAGTATTATTTTTCATTTTAAGAAATGATAAAAATGTTGATTATTAGATCTTTATAAAACTTGTTATAATGAAGAAAGTTGGTCATACTAACTGAAACCTTTTGATGAAAAATGAAACAATTTAGAACCAATCTAATCAAAATGGATGTATAGTTCTATAAAATCTACATTTTTATCACTTTGGATATGTTGGAGCTATTTACTTGGTATCTTTTCTGAGATTTTTCAAAGAATAATTTTTGGGAAAATTCTAAATAAAAAATAAAAAGGAAAATAAATAATTCCTAATTCCTAAAAAAGAGCTACTTTTGGATGTATCCTATCTAAACAATTTTCCAGTTAAAGTGGCACACTGAAGTGAGTTTTTACGTGTTTTCAAAGGTTTAAATGGATATTAGAACAAAAAATTTATTTTCGAAATTTCAAAAATTGAAATCATTTTTCACATTTTTTCTTTTTTTTTTTGACATTTTTCAATTTTTTTTTGATACCTAATTTATTTCCAAATAGTTTTTTTTTTTAAAAATTGTTTTTCCCTGGTTAATATGTGTTATTTTATTGTTACTGAATCATGTAAAATTGATTTTAAAAAAATCAATATTTGTTTTTCTTGGACTTTTATTAGTCCTTCAATTAAAGATCAAAATGAACCTTATTTTTTTTTTCAATATTTTCCCATTAATTTTCATTTTTCAATATTTAAGAAAATTTATTGATTTATTAAATTTTTTTCATAAAAGTCTCAACAATTCAAACGATATATATATATTATTTCACTACTTTCTATTTGTTCTTCAAAGGTTATATATAAAAATAAATTGGTATTTGAATTAATGTAGTGAATTTGACAAAAAATAAGTTTATCAAGTACTAATTTTGACTTTAATAAATCAACATATTTTATTTGAAATAATGTTCACCAAATATTTAGATTTCTTTATAAAAACCAATTCCAGTTATTATCTTGATATTTTCAACAAAAACATAAATAATCACCAACCTATTCAATAATCAAGATACAAATTTTTTTTTTTTTTTTTTTATTACTTTTTTTACCCCATTTCATTTATTACTTTTCTTTATCTTTTTCTGTCTTTGATTAAAAAAAAAAAAATTTCTTTTCAATTTTCTCAAGAAAAGCTATCACATGAGTGATAATCTTAACTACATTATATTGAGGATAAAAAAACTCTAAATAAATTTTATTCTTTTCTTTAAGTACAATAGAGTGCCTAGGTTTTTTTTAATTTTTGAAATTTTCTTTTTCTTTAATTAAAAAAAACGTAAATGGGCTTTTCTTGAGTTTTTCTGTTTTATCTATCGATTTTCCAAATAAATAGAAAACTCAAGATAACCTATCGACAGTTTTCCAAAATTCAAAATTTTAGAGAAAAATCTTTGATTTTACTCAATTTTTTTAAATTCTGGAAAAGCTAACTGCGTTTTTTTTTAATTTGAGAAATAAATGGAAAATTAAATAAATTTTCGATTTATTTCTTAAATTAAAAATCATCTGACAGCAAATAGGTGGTAATTTTGTTGAATTGAACCCCTTAATTAATAATATATAAATAAAAACAAAAATCAAGAAAAAAAATAAAAAATTTTTGTGTTTAAAAAGATAAACAGAGGGAATATTAATTATTAATTAAAAATAAAAAAAAAACCAATATTTCTTAATTTTTAATTTCAGAAAGCGAATGTAAAATAAGATCAGAATAAAAAGATTTTTCTTGAGGTTTTTTAATTTCTTTTACATTCTTTATTAAATTATCTAAAAAGAGATTTTTTTTTTGCAATTGTGATTTTTGATCAAAATTATTCTTTTGTAAGTTTTTGTTTTGCTTTAAATTAGAAAGTTCAAGATTTAATTCTGTAATTTTCATTTGTTGTTGCCTTTTTTGCTGCTTCATTTTCATAATTATTTGATCATTATCATCACCATTTGTGTTTAATTGCAAATTAGTAATTGGGAAGCCACCTGAAGATTGTAAGACATTCATTTCATTTTGTAAAGAATTTTTTCTCACACTCAAAGTATTTTCAAGGTTTTTTAGTTCACCCTCAAGCCAATCAAATCCCATTTTAGAACTTTTTTTATAATTTTTTTTCAATTTCTTTTGATAATTAATTTCATTTTCTTTAATATTGACTTGGAAATATTCAATTTCTTTCTCATATTGTTCTTTCAATAACAATGATTGGTTTAAAAATGTGATAATTGAATCCAAATTATCGTTTAAAGTGGTGATTTCCTTTATTTGGACTTTCAAAGTCGGCAAAATTTCCTTTGATAATATCTTTTCCTCTTCAAGTTTTTCGATTGGATCGGAATTAAGATTATTATTTTCTAATTTTATTATTTTTTTGTTAATTTGGTCTTTTTCCAAAGGTAATTTTTCTAATTTTTCTAAAAGTGTCTTATTTTTCTCAATTTCCTGTGTGTGCTGATCTAATAACTTTCTAATCAGGCTTTGTTGTGTTTGGAGGTAAAGGTTATAATCAATTTCATATTTAAAAACTTGTTTTTTTTGAAAAAGGTTTGTTTTTAATTCGATTATCTTTTCAACGATTTCTTTTAATACTTCTTGTTTGGAAATACTTTTAGGAATTTCAATTGGGATTTTTTGATTAATTTTTTTAAATTTGTTTTTAATAATTAAGTATTGCTTCTTTGTTTCTTTTAATCGCTTATTTACTTTTTCATTTTGATGATTAATTTTTTTTAATTGTGATTCCAATTGTGTTTGTGTTTCTGTTTGTGACTGTCTTTGTAATTCAAATAGCACTTGTGTCCGTGATTGCAATTCATTTGGATTTGATTTTTTCGGTGTCTTGAAATTCACAGTTTCATTGTAGGCAGTTTTCAATTTTGACAGTAATAATTTTTTTTCAATAATTTTTTCTTGTTGTGATTTTAATTTTAAAGTTTGCTCCACTCTTTGATCATAGGAAATCATTTCTTTAATTTTCCAAGATTTGTTAGTGTCTGCCACTACATTTATCCATTCAAACAGGATCTGTGAATTGATTTGAAGAGAGTTTTGGCTTAAGGTTTTCATTATATTTAAAATTAAAACATCATTTGATATTTTTTTTAAATCATTTCGGTATTTCAAATCAGAAAAATATCTTAATTCGCCACTGTCTTTAAAATTGTAATTAAGATTCTTTACTAATAACAACAGTAAGGATTTCATTTCTGGTTCTTTTAGGAATCGAAAAAATAAACCCAACCCTTCTGGATCTCTGAAGAAGGAAACCATTTTTAAGTCAAATTCACCTCGGGGTAACGATTGCGCTAAGACCAAATTAGGCTGCTTATTTTTTGTTATTTTTTTTATTAATGGCAACATCATTATGACCTGCCGACGTAAAGACAAAATAGACTTGATCGATGCTTCCCATTTACGAAGCGAATCAAGGTTATCAAACAATAATTCATATTGCCTTGAAGGTATTTTTAAATAAAGCTCCAATTTTTGAGAATTCGATTCAATTTTTTTAATCAATGAAAGATCGATTTGCCCCAAGAACGATTTTGTTGTGTTGTCTTTGTAATACTTTAAAGAAAAGTCATTCAGAATAAACCACCTTTTTAATTCATTTTTTCTTTTGCCCCCTCGTTTTGTAATAAAGCCTTCATACCGAACTAATTCTTTTTTGCCTGTTGTTTGTTGATTATGAAAGGCAAACGATTTTACACAGGCTATTTTTTTTTTTTTTTTTTTTTTTTTATGTTGGCAGATTAAACGGATGTTAAGAAGAATGAGATTCTTATTGACCATTTTTGTGCTTGGAAATCTGAAAAAAAGAAAAAAAATAAAATAAAACGAGTTGTTACCAATTCTCCATCCCTTATACCAACACTCCATTTTTTGTGGGAAATTATTATGATCAAAAAGAATTGAAGGGCCGTGTAATTGATATTTTTCATTTTGAGATCTGAAGTGGTAACGCATTGAAGTTTTTTGGTTGGAAAGATTTTCCATTGTGCAGATTAACTCTTCACAATCTTGAAAAATTTCCATTGTGAATTATTTTTGAAGAAAAAAGAAAAAAAATAAATTGGTTGATTTTTTGTTAGTTAGAAGAAGAATTTGGTTATTTTTTTCAGATTTGGTTTATTTTTAAATTCTATATGATTATTAAGGGACTTTTATGGATAAATTCAAATTTATTTAGTGAAATTTTTGAGTTCAATTTCCTTTTTTGTAATCTAGGTGCTCAACTTTTAAAACAACTCGAGACTATGAATATTTTGAAGGAGCAACTAATTTTACAAAGTTTCTCAGTAATTAAGCCAACAGAATGTGATTATCAAAATGATTAAAAAAAGATTTAAAAAGGAAAATGAAGTAATAAATTTTAAGATCTTTCTTTGAATTTCTCAGTCTACAGAAAAAATCTTCTTGTAAATTTGATCGCAACTTCAAAAAAAATTTAAAGCGTTTTGAAATTGCAAAACCAAGGAAAAGTCTAACTTAAAACAAAACCAAACTTATTTTATACGAGATTTTGCCAATGGGTTATTGTTTTTAAAAAGGTTGGTCCATTTTATCGATTTTTAATGTGGTGCCATGAAAAAAATCCTATACATGAAAAAAATCTGAAAAGATTTTTTAATTGTGAATATTAGGAACATTAGATGTAATTTCTTTTATTTTCAATCATATCCTTTTTTTTAAGAATCAAAATTTTTAAAATAATCAATCAGTCACTTATTAGAATGACGATTAATTAAATTATACTTGTTCAAAACAGCATCCAATCAATTAAAAAACATAAATAAAAAATTATCATTTTTCAAACTCTAGAAGACCTCTATAAAACTCGATTATTGTTTTTTAAAAAAAAGTAGATCTACCTATGCAACCAAATAATTACTTGAGTATTCTATAGACACCTTCGCTTTAAAAACTTTAGGTAGGTTTATTACCTAGTTCATAAAAAAATTGGTTAGTTATATAAAGGATTTTTTTTTAAATATTTGTTATATAACAATAATTTTCCTAATATTCACAATTCCAAATCTTTTCAGGAATTTTCTATCTGCTCAGATAATTTTTTCACTCCAAATAACCAAATTCAAAACATATTTTCAAATTATTTTAAAAAAGTAATTTCATTTAAAGGAGAAAGAAATATAATTATCTGTGAAGGGGATCTACAAAAATATACTATAAAAAATTTCCACATATAGTTTTCAAATAAATCTTTATAAAAAATCCACTGTTTGAATTAGCTTCCATGAAGTAGAAATCAATAATCAAAATATTTTGTCATTGATAGGAAATTATATTATTTCTACATGGTTAACATGACGCTAAAAAATCTATTATTTAAATTAATAGTGAAAAAAAAAATTATAATATTTTTTACTAATGCCTCAGAATTATAAATTTCATTTTGAAAAATTTTTTTTAGAAAATTATTTTTTCAAATTAAAAAAATAGAAACTCAAAATAATAGAGTTCCAGAACTGAATAATTCACTTCTAGAACTTACAGAACTAATATTTTTTCGGATTGTAAAATTTCAAAGATTAACTCAATAATCATCAAAAAAAAAAACCAAAAGAATAATTATTTTTGTTTCCTTTTTATATTAAGCTAATTGGAACATCTATATATTTCCAAGATTTCAGAAATTATTTGATATAAGAATCTAGTAGTTGATTATTGATTTTTTTAAAATATTTGATTTTTTAGGACCTAATCTACATTTATAAAAAAAAAAAAATAAAGTTTCGCTTACTTCTGATTACTGATTCTATTTTATACACTCTTTGAACTAGAAGTCTTGAATTTATTCTCTTCGAAATCCCCCCTTTAACAGATTATATAGGCTTCATCTAATCCTTAACAATCAAACTAATATATATATATATATATATATATATATATATATATATATTGCCAAAAAATTAAGAAAGCTATTTTTCAACTTTAAAAGCCGAGTATTAGTGATTTCATCAATAAATTTATCTGGTCATGTAGATTTTTTTTCATAATTATTTATTTTTTTCATTTTATAAGGACTGTTGTTAATTGGTGTGATCAGATTTTTTTCTAATTTTTTATTTGATTTTTTGAGAAGTTGGAAAAGTTGTAATATGATGATATTACCAATATTTGCAAAATAATTTGCTTTTAGAATTTATTAGCTAATTATTTTAATTATTTTTTGAAAAAAATTGAATGTTTGAGCAACTAATGTACATTTTGAGACAAATTATTGAAATATATTTTGCAACTTTGGATTCTAAATATTGATAATTAAAGGTTTAAAATTGATCGAGAAATACAGAATTTATTCTGAAATCCCTTTGTTTTTTACTAATAAAAGGATCATTTTTAAATGGTGAGATAAAAAATTGCCATCCTGTAGTAATTATTTTTTTAAAGACATTTGAACAGTATCAAACTAATTTTATGACACTTAATAACAACAAACTATAATCTCAGACTTCTTTTTGGTAGAAACTAATCCTTTAAATAGAAAAAATTAATAATTTTTATAAACTTCTCAAAAAACAATATTTTATTGATAATTTGAGATTATTTGAGCCATAAACTTTCAAATAATATTATTTTGAGTAACAAAGGGAATAGAAACTTTGCAACAGAAAATACCATTCACTACTCTATTTATGAAAAGAAAGCGAAACACAAATAAATCTGTATTGCATCAAAAAATTTTTAATTTTTTGAACTTTTTATTGGTTTAATATTTGATTTTAAAAAGAAGTAAATTTGGTTTCTGAATATAGCAATGTCTATTATTAGATGCTTTTAATTAATCAAAGAACATGTCAATAAAAGAGATGTGAAAATTGGTACATTTTCAACAAATATTTTCTTTTTAAAGAACCAAAAAAGAATGATCTCCTTTCCAAATAAACTTTCTAAAATCAAGAATGTAGAAAACAAAATTAAAATAGATTTTATAAGTTTTTTTTTTTCATTATCTTCTTAATTTGGAAAGATTTAAAGTCAATAATAATATCCTTAAGATCTTCAAAATAGTTCGAAATTAGGTTCTTATCATCAAATTTTTATTACAAAAACAATTTCTAAATTCTTTTTACAATTATTTTTCCAATCTAAAATATATTAAAATCGATTAATACCACTTCAAAGAATAAAATCATAAAAAGATTGAATTATTGAAATCAAAATAAAAAAAAACAATTAAAAAACCCAAACAAGAAACTATTGTCAAAAAAGAAAATTAACATTCAATTAATATTTCTGAAAATACACTAATACTGCATTATATTTTCTTTAATTAAACCTAAATTAACACCAATATAAGAATAAAATGCTAAAAAGATTAAATTATTAAAATTAGTTGAAAAATAAATTAATTTATTAACAAAAAAAATTATCCAATCAATTAATATTTCTGAAAATACGCTACTACTGCATTATATTTTCTTTAATTAAACCTAAATTAATACCAATATAACTCCAAAGGTACAATCTTTGGAGGAAATTTATAGGAAAAAACAATTCTAAATAAAGTCACGAAATATATTTACCGGATTAATCTTTGAAGTAAAAAATCAATACTAAAAATATACCTTAATTCAGAATTTTTTGATTCATTAAATATCGTTCAAAGAATGACTCTTAAAAGTGATACTCTCTGTAAATATATATACTGTTGTAAGACTATATTATATTCCTTTTTTTTTATAAGTAAAAATTTGTGTTTTTTTAAAAAGTTGGCTTATTATTTTATAGTTCTGGGACAAAAAATTGGTTTTAATTTTTCAAAATGTTTCGAAATATCATTTTAAATCAAAATAACATATCAAAAACTTTCGATTTGATTTTTTTTGTTCATTTGCAGAGGTTGAATATATTTTTAATTTAGTTTTTTTAAAATTTTACATCAAAAAATATTCCTTATTGACAAACCTATCCTTTATTGACTTTTTAGAAAACGAAAACATATGTTACATTTCAAACTTTCTATTTATTTACAATTAACAAAATCTCTTCAAGTTAATTCTAAATTTGGAAATTCTATGCCAAAAAGAATAACAATTATCGATAATTCGAAAAAATTTTGGTTTTTAAATAGTTTTTGGACTACTTTTTCATTCCTTGCTAAATCTGTTCTCAAATTAAAAATTGTTGACTAAAGATTATTCACAATCCCTATAATTAATCTGTGGCCCTTAAAAATAATGAAACAAAAAGAGAATTGATATTTTCTTTTTTTAAATAAACCACGATTTCTAAAAAAAAATAAAAGTGCTCAGGAAATATTGTTCACTCTTAATTTCAACGAAACAATTTTGAAATACGGTGAGTGGTTTCTCAACAATTTTCTCAAAATCAATTTTTCTTGAATTCATTTTTACAAACTTTATTGCTTTTAATTATTTTCTTTTTTTCAACTTTACTCAACCAACAACTTACTCAACCCACTTGAAATGACTGATCTTTTTGATTTAAATAACAGTCTTGATTTTGATTTTGATCTGAATCAAACAGATCTTAGCTTGGAAAATTCCTTTTTTGAAAACGAGCTTTTATCCACAATTGACGACGATTCGCTGAACACCGATCTCTTGCTTTCTTTACAAGAAGACTCCAATGTAAGTGATCAAAAATCACCAATTGATACTCAACAACCGTTTAGTGGGGTCGTTGATGAATACAACTTTTCAACAGAAACCAAAGAAACAATGAGCATCGAAATTGATAACCTTGGACAAAAGTGCAATGAAATAAAAAATGAGACTGTACTCGAAACAAAAACAGTTGAAATGAACAATAATCAGAATAACACTCAAAACAAAACAAGCACAATTCACGATAGCAAGCCAAAAACGAAATCTGCAAAAAATGAAAATAAAAATAAAAATCCAAACCAAAACAAAAAAAACACAAAAAACCAAAAACCAAAAACAAAAAAAACAAACCGTGGCAAAAAAACTGATCTTAAAAAAGAGATAATAATTAAAAAAAATCCAAAAAATAAAGGCATTATCATCCAAATTAAAAAGTGCCGAAAAAGGACACTTAGCGATCGAAAATCCTTAAATGGCAATGGCAAATTTTCTGTGAACCCACAACCCATTTGGGTCGAAAACAAAATGGGCGACAAAGTCAATCTGCTCACTGTAATGAACAAATACGAATTTAACTTATTGACTGAAGAACAAAAAAAGAAAAGGAAACTGTTAAAAAACAGGATCAGCGCAGAAGAAAGCCGTTTAAGGGCACGCCAAAAATTAGGAGGCTTACAAACCAAAGTTGAAACATTGGTTAACAAAAATACAAAATTGAATAAGATCATCACAAAAATCCAAGACGAAAAGGAACAAATGAGAAAGGAAATTGAGCTTCTTCGGATCAGGCTCCTTAACCAATCTAAGCAAAAGCATAAACATTCTTCTTACAAGCCCATTACAAAAGTTAAACGAACAAATACCCACCCGATAATGCGATCATTACAAACTGCATCCACAGCAACAACGAACCGACAAACACAAAAAAATCCAAACACAAACACAAACGCAAACACAAACGCAACAACCTCAAAGCTTTTCTCTTCTGTTCGTGATAACGCTTATGAACTTTTTTCTGATTTAACGTCAATTAATTATAAATCATCAAAGCCAAATCAAAAACTATCTTTTTTGAAACATGAAAAAGAAGAAGAAAATGTCAAAAGAATTATTGACGAAGATAACACAAATTATAACGAATACCAATTTGGCGGGATGAATTCCCAACAAACAGGATTTTCCTTATTTATAATCCTATTAATTTTTGGTTTATTTTTCCAAACAAATTTATTAGGCAATTCAATTTCAAATCAAAAAATTTTAAATCAAAATTTGCTCAATAATCTCCCTGTGGCTTCAACTGGGGCACGAACAGTGCTAACAACGTCAGAAATTCAATCCGGCGCTAATCACGACTTCGAATCTGAGAATTTGTTTTTCCAAAAAGATTTTGATCATTTACATCCAAATACCCACTATAGACCGATCAGGGATAATTACAATCTAAAAAACCATACAAATTATGAAATGTGTGTTGAATATAATCCCAAGTATCTTTCTAAAAACACAATTTGGTTGAAATAAATAATTGATTTTTTTTTTTTTTTTTTTTTTTTAATTTTACAAATTAGTAATTTTTGTCCAATTTCTCTAGAATGAAAATCCTTTATGAGAAGTTAATGTAAAATAACACAATAGTTCAACACCCTCAAGGGTGGAAACCTAGCCCTTCACATAAAAAAAAAATAATTTAAAATCGAATAACAGTGAGAAAAAAAAAAAAAAACATTAATAATAAAACATCACTAGTATGAAAAAATAAAATTGAAATAAAAAAGTTAAACAAAACTCCTTCTTTCATTAACCTTTCATCTTGTCAATAAAGTTTATTTACAATCAAATCAAAATTTCAGAAATTAAAAATTCTTGAGGCTATTGTATCTATTTTTTTTTAGTATAACCACCTTTTTTTAAAAAGTCTAGATTCGAGAAAAAAAAAGGTGTTTTTTTTGAGTAACAAATTCCAAATGGATTGAAGAAGGAATTTTAGTATAATTTGACTTGGGAATATTTACTTTAAGTAGATAAAAACAAATTGTTTTGAAAATGTTGTACTCGTCTAAGAAAAGTGATATAGAGAATAAAAATATCTTATGATATTTATTCAGTGTCCTAGGTTTTCGAGAATTCAAAAGAATTGGGTAAAACCTTTGATTTAATTCTATTCTTTTGAATTCTGGATAAGCTAATAAAAGCGCCCGTTAAGCGCCGTAGAGTACCTAGGTTTTTTTTAATTTAAGAAATAAACCAAAAAATTCTGAAATTTTTAGTTTATTTCTTAAATTAAAAAAAACCCAACAGCTATTTTCTTGGGGTTTTCTGTTTTGTAAAATCCATAGAGTTTACAAATTAATATAAAAATCAAGAAAAGATAACAAAAGTGTTTCCCAGAATTCAAAAGAATTGAAAAAAATCAATGTTTGTGATTCAATTCTTGTAAACAATGGAAAAGTTTACGTTTTTTTTTTTTTAATTTAAGAAATAAACCAAAAATTTATTATATTTTAGGTTTATCTCTTTATTTAAAAAAACTGAAGAAAAAATCAAAAAAAAAAAATTATTTTTTTTTGATTTAAATAAATAAATTACTCTTTCATGTTTAAAATAATTGATTAAATATTTAAAGATATTTAGTAAAATTTTGTAAACTTTTAAAATATAAAAATATAACCCTTGGCTGAGAAAAATAAAATATTCAAATTTTTTGTCATTAAATATAAAAAAATCTATATAGAACCATAAAAATTGGGGTTCCCAACTTAAATTCTTAAATATCTTGAAAAAAACTTTTTGATCAAAGATTTTTCATTTATCAAAAGTGTTTATTATAATTGAAGTTATTAAAAAGTGAAAAATTAGCAAAAGTTTACAATATTTTTCTAAAAATTTTTTGTTGATAGTAAGGTGGAGTATGAAAAAATAAAATTGAAAAAATAAAGTTAGATAAAAATGTTACTCAATTCCGATTTAATTCCTGTTAATAAAGTTTATTCACAATATATACAACATTAAATTACTTAAAAATCTTGAGATTTTTGTATTTATTGTTGTTCGTAGTACTATTTTTTTTAAAAGTCTCAAGTCTAGAAAAAAAGGTGTTCTATTTTGGAATAAAAAATTTTAAATTGAAGAAAAAATACTTTATCCTTAAATTCAACTTTAGGATATTTTTTTTGATTAGATAATAATTAATAGTTTTGAAAACACTCTTATCACCTAAAAAAATCCTTTATGAAAAAAAAATAACTTATGATAAATATTGAAAGTATCCTTAGTTTTCCGCAATTCTATAGAATTCGGTAGAAAATTTGATTTAACTCGATTTTTTTAAATTCGGGGAAATTGTTCGAAAAGTGTCTGACCGTGCCTAGCTTTTCCAGAATTCAAAAAGAATAGAGTAAAATCTCTGTGATTTTACTCAATTCTTTTAAATTCTGGAAAAGCTAACAGTGGTTTTTTTTATACTTTTTGAAATAAACATAAAATTTAATTAATTTTCCCTTTAGTACAAAAATTTTGGAAAAAATAATAGAAGTGTCCTAGGTTTTCCCTTTTCAAAAGAATAGAGTAAAATCATCTGGGTTTTACTCGATTCTATTAAATTCTTGAAAACCTAACGAAAAGTGTCCTAAGAGTGCCTAGAGTGACGTAGAGTGCCTAGCTTTCCCATGATTCAAAAAAATGGGGAAAAATCTTTGATTTTATACAATTCTTTTCAATTCTGGAAAACTTAACGGTGGATATTTTTATTTTTTGAAATAAAATGAAAATTTATAAAAATTTTGTGTTTATTTCCAAAATTAAAAAAAACCTAAGGGAAAATCAAAAAAAAATATTTTGTTCAATTTAAAAGAATAAATAATTCTTTAATAGTCCAAATAATTGATTCTCTTTTGAAAGATAAATCATCAGATTTAAAATACTTTTAAAATATAATAAAAGGACCTCTTAACTGTGAAGAAAAAATATTTTTCAAATTATTTTCTTTTAAATTTGGAAAAAAACCTTATTAGAAACATGAAAATGGGTTATTAAACTAAAATCGTAAAATACATTTAAAAAGATTTTTTGATCAAAGATCTCTTATTAGTCAATAGTGTTTATTATAAATTAAGTACTCAAAAAGTTAGAAATTTTAATTTGTTGATTTTTTTTGAAAAAATTTTTTCTTGATCTTTATTTGTTAAGAAAATAATTTGTAGAATTTATTCTTAAATTTACTAAAAGATTTTTTTTAGGATTAATAATACCTTAAACTCTTTACTTTATCTCTAAAGCGTAAAAAGAGAAATCAACACTATTGGCAGTTTTACTCTTTAATTTTAAAAAAGATTTCTTTAAATTAAAAAGTTAATTTTAATAAAATTAAAGTTTTAAAATTTTCATTTTTTTAATAATTATCTTTTTAAATGAATAAAAATTCAATATATTTTAAAAATTCTTTTCAAAAAATCTTTCGAGAGTCTTCAAAAGGTAATAAATTCTTTTTTTTTTTTTTACATAATTTAGTTTTTTCTTAAAAAACTCATTGAAAAAGTTGTGTTTTCTGAGAAAACTAGAATAAAAATCAATTTTCTAAAAAAGTCATTACCTTTGGTGGGAAATAAATTTCTTTTTATTTTTTTTTTCAAAAATAAATTTTTTTTTTTTCTTTTTTTTTCAAAAACACAAATCTAAAATTAAAAACCAAAGTTAAGACACCCACAACTATTTTCAAACAAACAAATTCAAATTATAATCACAAGAACAATGAATTTTTTAAAAAAAAATCCTTTAACCAAAACAATTGCTTGAAATCTTTTTCGAACAACAAAGTACAAAAAGAAACAACACCCAAACCCGAATCTAAAATTTATTCAAATTTTTCAAGACCTGAAAGTGGTAATAATGATAGTCAAAGAGATGGGAGGAAAAATCACACAACAAATTTTCTTCCACACTTTGATATCTTTCAATTGATCTGTAATTCAAAAATCCAAAAATTAGATAATTTTGAAATAAACCCTCCAAATGAATTTAAAATTGGAAAAAGGATGATTGAAGAAAGTGAGGAAAGTGAAGAAAACGAAGCAATAGATGTAATCAACGAGGAAGTGGTCGAAGAAGAAAATGAAAAAGAAAAAGAAAAAGAAGGTGGAAGTGAAGAAGAAAAACTTGAAGGAAGACCTGCACTCCGAAGAATAGAAAAATTGAAAAATAACACAAGGAAAATAAATATGGAAATGGAAAGAGAAAGTTGTTTTCAAAAAGAATTTAAATCTTGGAATTGAAAAAAAAAAAAACTGCAAAAGAAAAAGAATTTCAGAAAAAAATTGAAATAATCAACCAAAAATTTTTGTTCAAGAAGAACACAACAAACCAAGAAAATCAAAATTTTCAAGAAAAAGAAATTTACTTTTCACAACCTTCATATTTAAATGAACAAATTGTCCAAGTACAAGAAAAGGAAAATGATTATTTCAAACAACAAGAAAAACAAAAAGAAACAAAAAAAAAAAAACAACAAGAAAAACAAAAACTTCAAGAATATTTCCAAAAACAAATTCAATTACAAGAGCAAAAAAATCAAAAAGAGCAAAACATTTTCCAAGAAAAAGAGGTTAAGAGAGAAGAACATGAACAAGAAGAAGAACAAGAAAATAATAAAATAGATGAAGAAAAAGAAGTAAATGAAGAATATGAAGAAGAAGAAGAAGAAGAAGAAGAAGAAGACGAAGGCGACGATGACGATGACGATGATGATGACGATGATCTCAATTATGATTATGATGAAGAGGATGAGGAATACTTACCAAACAAAAAACCAAATTATGAAAATGAAAAGAAAATCTTCAAAAAAAGAGGAAAAAAACAACAAAAACAATTCCGGATTTGTGTTAGAAACCGAACAAACAACACCATCACCAAGCAATCAAAAAAGATCACAAGAACAATTTTTGAATCAAAAGAAAAAAGAAAAGAAAAAGAATTAAGTTTTCATTCTGGTTCTAAAATTGGCACTCCAAATCCATTTAGAAAAATAAAGAGATCACAAAATACAAGAGAAGGCAACAAAAAACAATTTGGTTACATTAAACCCAATTAAAAAGAAAAATCATCAAAGTTAAATCAAAAAATATTGAAAACGTTCAAACGATTGAAAACATTACAGTGACAAGGAAAAGGAAAGCCAAAGCAAAAACAAAAACAATTATTAAAACAAAATTTCATCAAAATCAGAAATCAAATTATGTTGAAAACAATATTTTACAAATTCCATCAAGACTAATAAAAACAAGCACTAACAATAATAACAATCATATTAATGGGAACGATACACATAATTACAATAATGATGGTGATAATAATGATAATAATAACTCTAACAATGAGCATGATAATTATAATAATGATAATAATAAAAATACAAATAAAAAATCAAAAAAAATCAAACTTTTTAAAAAAACCAAAATATAGAAAACGAAACAAAACAAAAACAAAATATAATATTTATGTTAACAAAAAATTGGTGACCAAAACTTATGTTACAAAAAGTTTAAATCACAACCTGGAAAGCTTTATTGTTCCCGAATCATCACCAATAACACGACTTGAATTCACACCTTCTTTTTCTTCATTAAACACACAAAGGCCAATGAAAATACAACATGAATCAAATTTAAATAATCATCATTCAAATAACATCAACAAGTACAATATTAATAATAATTTAATTACCAACAGATCTTTCAAAACACAACAAAATTTCATTAATTCAAATGAACCAAATTCACATAATTCAATCCAAAAACAAGAATATAACTCAAAATCAAAAACTCACATTGTTGTTAAAAAAAATAAACCCAAAAAATTCAAAAAAAAAATCAAATTACAACAAAAACACCAAATAAGACAACCATATAATACTTTAAAAAATGAAAATGATAATCAAAAAAATTATATCGAAAATAACAATCAAAATTTAAATTGGAACAAAATAAAACAAAAAGCAAAAAAAAAACAAATAAAAATGAAATCAAAATCAAAACCTGGCCAAAACCATTTTGTCAATTATATTGAAAATGAAAAACCAAATGAAAAAAACAATCAAAATGAAAAAAAAAAAAAAAAAAAGGAAAAACAAAAGGAAAAGGAACAAGAAAGGCAAAAATCTAAACAAACAAATAAAAAAATAAAAAGTGAACTCCCCCAAACCAAAAATAAAAAATATAAGAGAAAGAAAAAGGAAGTAATACGACCCCTAGACGCGCCGGATGGGTGGGAGAAATGGTGCTATGAAAAAAAAAAGGCATATTCCATGTACAGCCAAAACCCCAATTCATATTATTTCCGATTTAATGAAAAAGGAGACCAAGAAAAATTTGGACCGTTTTCCAAGGAAGAAGAACAATTATTTAAAGAACGCTTAAGGAAATATGGCTCAGGTGTGTGGGGACTTTTTTCAATGGTGATTTCTGGTAGATGTGGCTATATTTGTGCAAATTTTTTTCGAAAAAAATTAATTGAAGATCCACTTTTTTTTAAAGAATTTGGTAAAGATTATAAGATCATTAATGGCAAATTAGTTTTTCAAGGCGAAAAAAGATGCAGACCCAATACAGCCACACGAGAAAATCAACGAAATGAAGCTATCATTTTCAGAAAATTATGGCAAAATGACCCAGAAACAAATTTTAATAAATGGGTAACCCATAAATACCCAAAAAATAAATTTGACAATGAACACGAACACAAATATGCCGATTATACTCAACCTGAAAATAATAATATTAAAAAGATAGAGACAAAGGAAAAAGAAATCAAATAAGAACAAAAATCAAAACCCTCAAAAGAAAAAGAGAATAATTATCGAAATGACTTGAAATTTGAAACCCAAAGCCAAGATAATTTTAAAAATAAAAATGAAAAAGAACTTGCTATTGGAGATTCTGATCTTAATGAAAAACAACCAAAAAAAAAACGTCGAAATTTTTAAGCACATTGAATAATGTTTTTTTTTTTTTTAATTTTTTTTAACAAATTATTAACAAAATAAAATCTAATTATTCTTTATTTTTATCTTGATCTTGATCTTTATCCTTTTTTATTAATTTTTAATTTAAATGAATATTTCTCATTTCAAAATTTTTAAAATTTCTTATTTTTGATTTTATTAAAATATTTTTATTAAGATTGAATATGTCTTACGTTACAATGTCAGTACTATTTTATTTTATTTTTTCTTTTGGGTATTTTGTTCAATAAAGCAATTCTTCAATTTTTAAATGAAGTGCTTTACGTTTTTCAAATATATTTTTTTCAAAAATACCAACTTTGTGATGTGTAATTTTTCCTCTTGGAAAAAGTTTAAGCTGATCAGTTTCAAAACACAAGTTTTATCATTTGAACAGGAATAAATGGAATTGGACTTGAATTTGAATTTTAACAGAAGAAATTTTAAAAAATTCTTAAAATGTGATTTGAGTCCGGGGATAATGTACTAAAATTAGCTATTGTTTTAGCATCAATTAAAACAATTCAAGAAGTAAAAGGTATCTATTGGTTCTTTTTAAACGACTATGAAGAAATAATGAGTCTTGAAGTTGGAATACTTGTGGTATTTCAGGTTGATTAGAAGACTTTTATTTTTCTAAAAATGGATTATGAAATTTTAGATTACATTTACAATTCTTAAAAAGTGAGAGTACTAACGTTTTTGTTGATCCTTGGGTGTGTGCAACCCTCTATGTACTAAAGCGAAATATGAGTCTAAAAAAAAATAAAATCAGAAATGGCGAATAAAATTTTATTTTTGTAGTGAGTGGTAACTCGATCAATGAAAACATTTTTTATTTTTACCTTATTTCTAGTTCTATTTACTTGATCTTCCCTATCATTTAAACAAACAACTTGGCTCTACTAAATAATGCTTTTTTTAGATTATAAATTGATTTTAAGATTTGGACAAAGAGTGTATTATCCCCAGATTTTAAGTCAGATCGTTTTAGGTAAAGATTTCTCTTGAGATAATTGAAAAAAAAAAAAATTATTATATTTAACTTTGAAAAAGATATGTCAAAGTTAAAATAAAATAACAATAACTCAGAATTAATTTTAAAATACTTTGTAAAACTTAATAATCAGAACTTGATTGAAATTAATATGTTTAACTTTATAAAACCAAATTAACTTCATTTCAAAATCATTAGCCCCTATAAAAATCAAATTTTGAAAATAAATATTTTTATAAATTGAAGTTATATATTATTATAAAATAATTACTATTTTGATAATCTTCATTTCTAATACTGGAAATATTTGTTTTTCGTCAAAAATAAAAATGAAAAATAAAAAAAAAAAAAAAAAAAAAAAAATTGGACCATTTATTATGAAATTTCGTTTACATCAATTGAAATACTTTTTTCTGTTTTTCCGATATCGAATATTATTTATTCACTGAAGATATTTCTAATAGAAATAATATTAATCCTTCTAACTATCTTTTTAATCTTTCTGAAAAAAAAATTCAAAGATAAATAATTTTAGAATTCAGCGAATATTGTGATAAAAATTTAAAAAATTATGACTTAACAAATTCTCCCCTTTAAATCAATTTAATTTCTCTATGAATGAGTTTCTTTGAGAAAAAATTATATGTTTATTTAGAATTGAATTATGAACAATAAATAATTTCTATCAATTGAAAATATTTGCGTGTAATTAGAATTTAAGAAGGGTATTTGATTATTTTGGATTTATATTAAATTAAGTAAAGTTATTGTGGAAAAAAATAGATATCATCAAAGTTACTAAATTCAAATTGAAAATTTTTGAAAAAAATATTAAAAGGGAATATCTAAAGAAGATAAAAATTATATTTTATAAAGGTAAAAATCAATGCTATTTTCATAACGGATGTTATCAAATAAATTTTCACTTCAGTTAGGAATAATTAGGATAAATTAGATTTTTTTTTTTCATTCAGATTCGCAATTAATTGTTCAGATTAGCGATTTTTTTTGATTTCAAAAATTTTTTAAAAGTTCAAAATGAAAGATTTAGAATATTTCACCAACATCCGAATTAGAACATTTACTAATTACATTATATTTAATAACTTTATCTGAAAATTGAGAATATTATTTCTGAATTTTTATTATTATTTCTGAATTAATCCAAAAATGTTCTTCTAATATTCTTGAAATTTTGGAGATTTTAAATTAGCAGAAAATAATTTGAAAACGACAATTTTTAAAAATGTCAAGATGGTTACAATAATTTTGAAAAAAATGTAAATAAAATATATATTTCAATTTGTATAGGTTTTGAATTTGGTAAATCGCATTGAAAATAGATGAGGAAATAATTTTATTTGTTTAAGTGTCAAGAAACTTTGTAAATTACTTGATTTTTGAAACGAAACAATTGAAAAACAAAGATTTAGAATTATTAAAGTTAGTTTCGAGTTTAAAGTGTGGCAAAATTTTTTCAATTTAGAAGTACTGAGAACACTATCTCCAAAAAAAATAAATAGAACATATGACCAATACCCTGTTAGTCTTTAAAAACAGTTGAACCTTAAAAAGTTAAACAAAACAATCTTAATCTTTCAATTAATTCATTTTTTTTATACAATTCCTAAAATTCTGATTAATTTAAGAAATGCAAGTCTCAAAAGGGGAAGTTGTCAAAATAGTTCTTCAATTCCTCGAAGAAAATAATCTCAAAAAAGCAAAAGAAACATTAGAAAAAGAAACTGGTGTCTGTTTAAATACTGTGAATTCAAAAGAGGATCTTATTCATGCAATTGAAGATGGAGACTGGTCCAAAGTTTTATCAGAACTGTCTGGTGTTAGTCTACCAAGCAAAATTATTATCGATCTTTATGAAGAAATTATTATAGAGCTCTTATTGCTTGAAGAAAATAGTATTGCGGAAAAATTGTTTCAAAGTTTCCCAATCCAAAAAGATTTAAAAGAATTAAACCAAGAAAGATTTTATCGCTTAAAGAATTATTTAGATCAAGAACTCGATCCACAAAAATATTTCCCAAGAAGGTCCACACGCAAGTCACGAAGAGAAATCTTGGCAGAAAAATTTCGAAGGGCAACGATCAATAAAAAGCCTTCAAGGCTAATGGAACTAATTCAACACTCTATCAATTACCAAAGAGAAGCTGGAATACTTACCCAGTCGAAAGGTATTTTTGATTTGTTTGCTGGATCCGATAAAATGAAATTTGATGGAAACGATCAACAAAGCACAATTCGGTTAAGCAAAATAATTAAGGTAAATTGTTGTTTTTCTTATTCTATGTTTTTTGAAAGCGAGTCGTAAATTAATTGTTTTTTTTTTTTCTTTTTAAACAACACACAAAAAAAAGTTCGAACCATAAGCAAAAAAACAAGGAAATTGAGTTGTGAAATCAACAGAAAATTAAATAATTAACATAAATTTTTTTTAAATAATGAAATGATTAGAATTAAGTATTATCCATATTTTATACTCTGTAGGGATCGAAATACAGTATCTTAACTTTTCAATATGATTTTAAAAGAACAGTAAATTAAAGGAAAGTCAAAATATTGGAAATAATACGGGTTTTTGAAGATTTAAGGGACGAGTAAACAAAAAAAAATCTTCAAGTAAATTTAATGACAAATTCAAAAAAATATTACCGCATCTCGAAGTTGAAAACTGGTGTAAAAATCTGATTACTAAAAAGTAAACTTACTTTCAAATCAATTTCCAAAATGAATTATTGTCAAAAAACTTTGTTCCATTTTTCTCATTTTTGAAAAAGTTCAAAATTCAACATATTTCCAAATTATTCCAAAAAAAATTATTTTCTTTGAAAGAAGAGTGAAATCTTAATATCTGTAAAGGAAGTGTACAAAAATACACTTTAAAAACAAGACCCTATAAGTTCTAAAATAACTAAGTCTAAAAAATCTACTTAATTTCAAAAAAATTACAATAATTATTTTAAACTTTTACAAATATAATTTTTTCTCAATATTGAATAAAAAAATCTGAGAAAAAGAATCAAACAAAGAAATTAAAAATTCTCCCAAAATACTTTTTTAAAACCTGGATAATTCAACTTATAATCTAAAGTAATACTTTTTAATTTGATTATTTATAATCAATAATTAATTACTCAATCTTAATTCTTTCAGTGAGTTATTAACAACACAAAGACCAAATGTATCAATAAACTTTAGAATTATTTCAAAATTTTTTAAATATTTTCTAACAAATAAAATTAATTCAAATAAATAAATCTAATAAAAAAAAATACTAAATATTATCAAATAACTGATTTTAATACAAACAGTTCCTTGTTTATACTCTTAATGTTTGAAAAAGAATTTTGCCTAATCTTTTTAATTTCAAGAAATTTAATAAATATTTGTGAATAAAATAGATGATCAATTTTTTCAGATCTTCAAGGGATTCAATATTTGAATTATTTTTATTGTTTTTTTAAAAATCAGATTAAAGGTTCAAGGTTATTTGTTAATACAGACTCCCAGAAATTACTCAAAGTGAGATTACTCCAAATAAAAATTTTTTTGCAAATTTTTTTTTTTCTAATTCGATCCAAAAATACCAACAAAAAAGGATCTGATCTTTTGACTGAAAATTTCATTGGGAAAATGAACTCTTTTAAAAATGATAATTCATCTCTCTAAAGTTGATAAATGAGGTTGTATATCGAGTATAATTGTACCCTTATGTAAAGAATTACTCGATTACCTTTGGGGAAAAAAATAAATAAGAGTTACTAGTCCCTTAAATGAAAATATTGGTTGATCCAAAAACTAAAATGAATTTCCTAACCTTTCAAAGTAACTGTTCGTGAAAAAAAGTAAAAAAAGGAAAAAAAGTTCAACTCAATTTTTAATTTGATAACCTTAATAGAAACAGAAAACAAAAAGTAAAATCAAAAAGAAGAAACAAATTAACTTGAAAGAATAATCCATTATATTATTTTCAATTGATTCAACAAAAACAATTTAAATCTACTTGATTTATCCAAAACCGATTGGAGTACTTTTGTAGATCCTCAAAAATAGTCAATTTTTTTCAACAAATTTTTAATGAAAGATCAATTTTAGAAAAACCTCATTACAAAAGATAGTATAATTAAAAAAACGGTTATTGTGTTGAATCCTCCATTTTGTCTGTAGCCATTTATTTTTTCTTTTCATAATTGATCTTACTTTGGATTTTCAGGTTCTAGTATGGTTACCAATTAAAAATCGTGTTTAATTTTTTTCCCAAATAGTAAATTTAAAAATCGATTTTTTTTATTTAGATAGCTGCGGGTTCTATCCAAATTATTTTCAAGTAAACCCCATTCCAAAAATTTGGACACACCCAAAATCAAATATAGGCAAAATAACACTCAATTTATTATATTTTTCCAAACCTAATATAAAACCACATTTAAGTTACCAAGGATAAATGTTTTTCTAAGTAATCATTTTCATCCAAATAAAAGAAAAAAATATAAAACAAAAAAAAAAAAAAATTGGTGTGTCCAAAATAATGAAACGAGCGGAACAAAAAATGTATTGGTAAATTTGTTGAAATTTCACCAACAATTGAGGATAGATCAAACGATAAGATAACATCTACAAATTGTATGTAATTTTCCAATTTAACAAAACCAAGCACTAACCTTCTATCAACCATCGAAAAAAATTTCCAGATCTAATGAAACAGATTAAATAACTTGAAAAAAGGAAATGAAAACAAAATAAAAAAGACAAAAAATGAAATAGTTTGTAAAATCAAAATTCTTCCCAAATTGAATGTAAAGTGGAGTATTGCTATTCTTTCAACCGTTTAAACTGTGTCCAAATTTTTTGAATTTAGTTTAGATTGATACACTCGGAGTAAACTAAATGGGGATTGACAATAATTTGGGTAGGACCCAGGTGCAATGAAATTTTGATTTTTGAACCTTTTTAAGGGAAATTACTACTTTGGTTAATGTAAAAAATAGTTTTACCCAAGTGAAAAATTTTCGAAAAAAAACTTACTTTATAATGGGTAGGCTCAACTTCCATTTTAAAATTAAGAAATTTCACAAATTATCTAAACAGATATTTTTATGTATATGATAAAAATAAATTAAAAACGAAATTTTGCGACTTATGTAAAAATCATTCTAATCGGGAAATAATAGAAGATATCGATCATTTTCTTTGGGATCGTGTCGTCAAGTGCCTAGCTTTTCCAGAATTTATAAGAATTGAGTAAAATCTTTGATTTTTCTCCATTCTTTTAAATTCTGGAAAAGCTAACAACGGTTTTTTTTAATTTAAGAAATAAACAGAAAATTAAATAAATTTTCTGTTTCTTTCTTAAATTAAAAAAAACTAACGACGCCCATTCTATGGAAAAAATCGAAAATTTTGGATTAAGGAATTAATTCAAATAAACAAAAATAATAAGCAATTAAAGAATAATATTCTTAATATTATTCGAAATAAAGACTCAATATTTATTTTATCATTGGTTAATGATAAAGAAAATTATAAATTTTTATTAAAATTTCTAAACAAAAATTTAGAAATTAGGGAAAGTGCCGTCAAGTGCCTAGCTTTTCCAGAATTCAAAAGAATGGAGAAAAATCATAGATTTTACTCAATTCTTTTAAATTCTGGAAAAGCTAACGGCGTTTTTTTTTAATTTAAGAAATAAACTGAAAATTAAATAAATTTTCGGTTTATTTCTTAAATTAAAAAAAAACCTAACGGCTGTAAGAAGAAACTAGTTTCCTTCCTTCAAAATAAAAAAAAAAAAACCTAATTTTTTGAACAAGAACTTTTTATTCAACATTCTTTTAAGCCAATAAATACATTTTTAGTAATAAAAGTAATATTCACAGACCATAAGATATGAATAGTACTTAACAAAGTTGTTTTACAAAAAAAAAAAAAACACAGCCCAAAATGAACCAAAAAACCAAAGAAAGCAAGAATTTTTTCAGAGAATTGATTTTTTCAATAAACTATGACTTATTTATGGAGTGCATTCGCTCTGTGGAAACTCACCAATAATTAAACTCCTAGAATATCACTTCAATATAGATCCATTAGTAAGTGAAATATTTTGATTTTAAGGGATTAAATCGAACTAAGAAGAAGTATAAAATTAAAAGAATTTTTCTATTGAAAGTAAATCATATTAGTGACCCTTGGTTCAAATTTCTCTTAAAAATCCAATTTCTGAAATAGTACTAAAAGTCGATCTAATCAATTAAAAATGATACTTTTATTAGTAAAAAAAATTCAACAATTTTCGAAAAAAACCTGCATTTTGAGATAAATTTAAAGATTTAATTATCAATATCCATATTCTAATGTTGAAAAATATCTTTCTTAAATTAATCTCAAAATGTGAATTATTGGTTAAAAAGTTCGATTTTTGAAAAACATTAAATAATCAACTCATAGATTATTTTTAGAAAATTAAATCATAAGGTATATAATAAAAAGCGTGAGGAAATTTATTTTAATATATCTTTATTAAAACTAATTTTAATGTTATTATTCAAATACCCAAAATTTGGATCCATCATTAGTTGATTCTTCATAATAATTCAATTTGTTTATTTATAAAGCATTACTTTAATGAAAGATATCAAAGTTTCTGATCACAATTTTTGATAATATTTTTTTAGGTATGAAAATTCGTAATTATTTTTTTCTTTTTGATAATACAAATTGTTTTTTTCTAGGATTATTCCTAGAAAAAAAAATCCAATAGAAGGGGAAACTTATAACTGAATTGAATTGTTTTGAAAAAAACGATTGTATCCTTACCATATTGCTCAATTATTTATTGAAATTAGCCGTAACTTGTTTTGTTCAAAAAAAAAGTGTTTTTTTTTTTATTTTCATTTTTTTGAATTATTTTCATAAATATATTTTTGAAACACAAACAATGGGTTCTGATTCAATTAGTAGTAATAATTCACTGAATGTTATTTTACTTATTCACGGATAGAAATACTATCAAAGAAAATATTATAAGAACTTTTCAAAAAAAAAACCAAAAATGCCACACTTTTTTGAAAAGTTCTTCTATTAAAAAGTATCTCGAAAATACAACTAGCTTCATAAAAAGGAAACTAAAGAAACCAATCTTTTGGTTTTTTATTTTGATAATTATTGAATAAATCTTTAAATTAAAAAATTAAAAAAAAATAGTTACTTTTATAAGATTCTAAATCTAAGTTATTGAATATTTTAACTACTATTATTTTGGTATCAATATTATAATTTTTGAAAAGTGATTAAAAAAATAACCAATATAATCAATTTTTAATTGTTGTCATTAGTAAAAAATGTAATAATTTATTGTTTAATAAAATTTATACTAGATTTTTATAGGAGTCATTTTAACTCCATGTATCGCTAATAGGATTTCTCTACACGATAACATACTTTGACATTATAAACGAATTTATGGTAAAGCTAATTCCTAAACAAAAAAAAAAAAAAAAACATGAAAAATTTTTTATTTGTTTGAATATTTTTTGAAAACATTTTTCTTTACAATCTTTTTTTTTGAGAATAATTTCATCACTATTTTTTATAATAATAATATAGATTACTTTAATAATCATAATAATAAAATAAAAGCATTTTTTTACAAAACCTTAGTTCTAAGCAATAATAACGTTTCAATATTCATTTATTCTATTTATAATATTACAAATTATATCCTATAACTAACATATAACACAACAAAATGTATTACATAAAAAAGTTTGTGGAAGGGGATTATCCAACGTGTGTTGAATATTCGGATTGTGGAAATTATTTAGTTTCTGGAACTAAAAAAGGATTTATTGAAGTATGGGATCCTATGAATGGCGAGCTTAATTCCAAGTTAGAATACCAAAAATCAAATAAATTCATGAGACACGAAACTTCGATTTCTGCTTTATGCTTTACAATTGATTCAAAATTACTGTGTTCTGGTACATCAACTGGGGAAATTAAAATATGGCATGTAGCAAGTGGGAAATCTTTAAAAATAATACATTTACCTGACGAAAAGAAAATTACTTGTTTAAAATTCTCAAAAGATCGAATGAAAATTGTAGTCAGTACTATTGATGGTATTTTAGAAATTTATGGATTGAAATCCGGTAAGTGTATTAAAAAATTTGATGGACACAAAGCGAAAATTAATTCTTTTGTATTTACCCAAGATGGCAAGTCTTTAATTAGCTGTGGAGATGATTGTTTGATCAAAATATGGAAAATAAAAACTTCAGAATTGATTTCTTCTTGGGGAATTGATCAAAGGAATGATAATAATAATGAAAAAAATGATAAACAAGACTTAAAATATGTACAAAAAAAGATTAATTTTATTCATCTATTACCAAACACAAATACATCATCGCCAAAATTAATGATTTCAAATGATTCGCAAACTCTTTATTTGACTTCTATTTACGGGGAAACATTAAATAGATTTATCCCATCCAAAATTAAAAACGAATCTTTTAATTTTCGTTTATGTTCATCTTCGGTTAATAGCAAAACTCTCTATTTGGTGGATAATTCAAATTATTTATATTCATTTAATTTATCAAATGGCGAGTTTAATCGTGAATTGAAAGTTCACGAGTGGGTTTCACTTGATTTAAAAATACATCCAAATAATAATATTCTTGTTACATGCTCTGAAGATTCAACTATTAAAATTTGGAAAATATTTTCTACCGAACAAAAAAATAAATAATTTAAATTTCTTTATATATAATAATTATATCAAGGTTCTTTATTATTTTTTTTTCAGAAATAAATGTAGATTTAAATGAATTTTCTTTAATAAATTTTGTTTTGTGTTTTAAAAATATTTACATCAATAAAAAACATTAATTAAATGTCACTTTTCACAGTTGGTAGCCCAATAGTCTTTGAAATAAAATTTGTTTTTTGAATTGTTATCAAAGAAAATATTCGATATCGAAAATAGAAAAAAATGATCTTTGAAAGAAAAGTTTATAATTAAAAATTGTACAAGTTACATACAATAAAAAATTGAAAAAAAAATTTCAACATTGGGTAATTTTTTTTAGGTTCTTGTGATTTTATTATTTTTTCATCCAAATTTTGTCAATTTTTTTTTTTTTTTTTATTTGAACAGTTTGTTAACATATAAAAAAAATTTGAATTTTAATGATTAAAACACATCATACTTTACTGGAATTTTTTTTTTGGACACGTTATATCCCAACATTGCCTAAAATTGTTTAATAAATCTTTTATTCATTACAAAAGATATTTTAACAACTCATAGAAAAATTATTTTGATAACTGATTACCGTTCAATAACAATATATATATTTGATTAAAATATTTAAAAAGGTTGTAATTAAAAGTTAAAATAATAAATATTTTTTTCATAAGAAAAACTTTGTGAAATTTTTTCAATAAATATTTTTTTTTCAAATTTAAAAGATTTGTCCAAAAGTATGAATCAGATGAATATTCGATTTTTTTTTAAATTGTAAATTATCAATTTTTCTTTATGGCTTCTTAAAATCTAGACTTAAAACAAGTAATAGTATTGTCATCGTGATCTCTAATCAAAAATTATTTTTAAAAATCTGGATTAATTTGGATTGGCAAATTCGGTTTTTACAAAGACTTATATGAAATTTTTACCAAACACACAAGTCGTTGAAATTTAGTTTCGATTTATATAGAATTTTATTATATTTATATAATATTTAAGGGTTATTATTTATTTTTTTTTAAATTTAGACTAATTACTTTCTCTATTTTAAAAGTTTTTATTTCTTTAATTTAATGTATTAAATAAAAATTTTTTCTACAAAAATATTTTTTATTATTTTTTTATATTTCTTTATTTGAAGTTTTAGATAATCATTCATATTAATCCATTAATTTTAGCCTAAAGGAATATATTTAATTTTTCTCTTTATTCAATTTTTATTGAAATTTTTTACTGAAAAACAAAGTAACTTTTTCAGTAAATATATTGTTTTATTTATTTTTTTAATCATAAAAGTAACAAAAGTATTTTGATTATTCTTAATAAATAAATGTAGTGAGTTTTTAATTACTATAAGAATAATAATCAAATTTTTAATGAAAAAAAATTCAATTTTAAGTATAATTTTTATGATTCTGAATATATTCTTTTTATTTCACTTTGAAAAAAAAATATAAAGCATAAGTACTTTATCTTTGAATGATTTTAACTTTTTATTATAATAAAAATTAGGATTAAAGAGAAATAATAAAAAAAAAAATTATTCAATCAATATCATTTTTAATCTTTTATTTTAAATTTAAAAAAATTAGGTCAATTACAGATCTTCAATATATATATATAAACTCTTTTTCAAACAAAAGATTACACCTCTCAAATCACACAATACCATCGAATTTGGTTATTAATAAGACAATTACCTATTGGTGATTTTCATTTTAATTATTCATTTTTTATTTTCATTTTTTTTTTATTTATGGATATTGAACAGTAGGAAAATGAGAAAAAACAAGATAAGAAGAAATCAATTTTGAGATAATCTACCAGTATAAAAATGGAAAAAGTTTAAGTTTGATCACGAATGAGCTAGATATATGATGTTAGATAGACCATTATTTTATTGATTGATGTTACAAAGAAAAAAGAAAAAATCGAAAAAAAAACAATTCCAACAAAATAAAAAGATGAATTGTGTTTTTATCTTTGTAAATGAGACTTTAAAGAATAAAATTTTGACAGGTAAAGAGTTATCAATAAAATGTAAAAGAACTTTTCCTTAATTTATAAAGTTCAAAGGTTTTTATTGGATTTTATATTTTTTTTTAAACTTTACAATTTACAAAATGAGATTTCGTATTTCAAATAAAAGGGCACATCAATTTTTAAAATATTTAATTTTTATTTTTATTATTTTGTTTTAATGAGTTTTAAATATTCAGTTGAGTGTTTTTTTTTATGTTTTATGGAATTTCTTATATTTTAGAATGAGAATTACAATTAATTTGATTCAAATATGAATAATTCTTGAAAAATTCTCTACTCTTTGTTTAGAAAAAAAGTTTTTATATATTTACTTCCTACAATAGGGGTATTTTTTATTTTTAGCAAAATTTACAGTAATCAACAAAAAAAAAAAAAAATAATTTTAGCTCTTCTTTTAAATTTTAAAAAATGAATTGGGATTGTTGATCAATAAACTAATAAAGGGTAAAAAAAATTCAACAATAATAAAAGGAAACAATTGTTATAAAAAAGAATTAAAAGATATTTTTTATCTTGGGATTTGGTTAGAAAAAAACACACATCTTGAATATAATTTCAAAAAAGTAGAAAAGTCCTTGTAAACACTTAATCGATTATTTCAACAAAATAAACTCAATAATGGAGTCAAAATAACTTCTTTCAAAGCTCTCATTTTAAGTCAACTTTATTATGGTCTTGAAATATTTGACTTGAAACAAAAATGATTTTGAAAGAATTGATAGATTTATCAATAAATCAGTCACAAATTTCTTACAAATTAATATCCATTCACCTCGATTAATTAATAAAACTGAAGCAAAAAATTGATCTCGCTAGATTAAAAAGTATACCGAAGAAAATATAAATTGATAGAAAAATTAGATTTCTTAAATTTAAAAAAATTAAAAACAATACTAAATTTTCGAAAATTGGAAAATGAAAATATTAATTGGCACACTAAGGGATTAAAATTATTAGATTTAGAATTAAAAGTTTTTCGATTAACCGAATTAGAAAATTCATTTAGTTGAAAAGTTCAAAAATATCTAAAAATCATAAAACAACAAAATTGCAATTTCAAACAACAAAAATATTTAAACTGGAAAGCTTCAAAAACAATTCTAAAATTTCGAAATTTTACTAATTGTTTAAATAGGTACTCTTATGTAACAAGTAAAAATAAAAATAAAAATTGTGATTTATGTAAATAAAAGTTAAATATTGATATCATTGAAGATTTCGATCTTTTTTTATGGGACTGTCCGGCCTATAAAATAAATCGAAAAATCTGGATATCTGAATTTTTTGAAAAAAATAAAAAAATTAATAATATCGGAGATATTATTAATAAAAAGAATTCATCATATATATTATCATTAGTAATTGATAATACAATTTGTGATTCTTTCACAAAATTTCTAAAAAAAAGTTTAGAAATTAGGGCACACATGAGAAAAGCAATTTTCTCTCTTCAAAAATAAAAAAATAAAAAAAAAAAAAAAAAAAAAGGAAACAATTTTATTTTAAACTATTTTTCATAAATTTTGACTCACTTTATAATGTTAATGGGAGTTGTTTCGAGGGTTTATTCCAGTATTCTTTACAAAAAATATTTTCAAATTTTTGGATCAGAATCATTTTTTCTAATTTTGCAAATTTTAGTTTTGCTTTTTCTTTTGTTTTTCTTTTTTTTTTTTTTTTTTTTTTTCTTTTTTTTTTTTTTTTTTTTTTAAAGATCCTGTGGAAAAAAAAAGAGATTTTCGAAAAGACAAATAATCACTAAGAAAATTGAGACTTTGTAATGTCTTTGAAAATGGATTTAATTATTCATAAAAAATCTTGTTGTTCAACTTTTTTTCAGTGAAAGTTCAGTAATAAAAAATAGGTAAGGCTCATTTCAAAAATTGTGACTCACTTTTTTTTAGTTTTTGGTTTTAATTTTTTTAATTTTTAATATATCAGGCTTTTATAGATTTAGAATGACTTAAAAGTGAATTACAAATCATATTTAGTTATTAATTGTTCTTGAATACTAAAGGATATTTTATTTTTTTTAATTTATTATTTCAGGTTAGTCAGAATTTTTGAAAAAGAGTTTATAATAGAAAAATTATTTAAAATTGAATTTATTTATAATTTAATGAAGATTACACGTTAAAATTTAAATTTAACAAGGTTGTAAACGTTTAGATATTTGTTTTTTTTTGATCATAAGTGATTACCCAATATATATTTTTACAAAAAAATCAAAGGTATTGAAATACTCTGAATTTTTCGAAACAAAAGAAAGTATTTAATCTATTTTTTTGGGATATAACCCTTAAAATTTCAAATTCTAAAGTATAAAACGGAATTCAAGGAAGACTGGAAAACAGTATTTTATTGCTTTTTTTGAAGTAAAATTTTCTTTAAAAAATTAAATCTTTAATAGTCATCAGGGATTTGGTACTCATTTTCGTTAATGAGATTAACTTTTTGAGATTATTTATTACCTAGTGAGTTTGAAAAATTATAAATACATCATGGATAGAAAATCATTTATAACATAAATGTTTGGTAGTAGTTAGATTATCTTTTTCGAGTTGAAGATATTTACAAAAAAAAAAAATTTAATTTCTATACCCATAGAAAGAAGAGTATAATTTCAATTTTGTTTTTTAATTTTTTTTTGTTTATTTGGGAATGGGTATTCCACCAAGTATAGAACAAAAGGAGTTGTGTTTGCTCAGAAAAAAATTCTAAATGATATTTCTATTTTTCCACAAAAAAAATTAGATTATTTTTTTTTTTTTTTTTTTTTTTTATTCTTATCACTAGAAAAAAACATGTAAATTCTCATCCCCTTTTTTTAGACTAATCTTTAAATTATTTTTGTTTTAAGTAACTAAAAAATAATATAATTTTGGTAATATTTTTATTTTTTATCAATTTTTCGAAAAAGATTCTGGGTTTTAGTTGAACCCAAATAGGAAATCAAGAGCGAGTGTTAAACGATTTTCTGATCAAATTTAGATGTTTAAATTCATTAAAACAAATTCTTCAAAATATAAAAACATTTTATTCTCATATATTTTGACAAGTCATTTTATAAATATTTGAAAACTTTTTCTCACAATTTTTTCAAAAAACCTGTTAAAAACAATATTTAAATTTCCAAAAAAAATAATAATAATAAAAAACAATAAAATAAAAGAGGAAATTTTATTTAATTAATACAACGAAACATTTCCTGGAACAAGAATTCCTCGATAATTAGAAATATATTCAATAATAACTTTATTCACACACCACAATTTATTAAAATCAAAATAAAGTTTTGTGCCATGTACAACTTTTGGAATTATAAAAATTCCGCATAATTGATGATTTATTGGCTTTCCCTTTGAGTTTGTTATTATTACCGAAATAACTAATTTTTTAGGTTGGGAATTTGGGTGATTATGATTTTGTATTACTGTGTATGATAACCCGGAAATCAAAGTTTTTGGTAAATAAAGTTGAAGTATTCTCGAAATGGGATCGTATTTCATTTTTTTAATCCAAATTATTTTTTTTTTGACTAAATTTTCTTTTTGTGATTTTTTATTTTTATTTGAAATCCTTTTTGGAGAATTATTACGAACCATTTCTTTATACAAATATTTTGAATTTGCTATACTGGTTGTGTTAATGATTAATTTTCCCAAGTGTATTAGTTTTGGTATATGTTTCTTTATTTTTTTTCTTTTGTGATTAATTTGCTTATTTTTATGATGATTAATTTTTTTAATACTTTTATTATTCCGTTTCTTGTTTTTCTTTTTATTATTATTATTATTTATATTCTTTTGATTGTGCTTTTTTGGTAAAGTAATTATAAACGAAAGAATTTGACAAGTAATTTTTTTTGGAAATAATAAAGTAATTTGTGATTCTGGTGGGATTTTTTGAGTTTTTTGATTTGTCTTTGTTAAATATCCATTATTATTATCATCATCATCATCATCATCAGTATTTCTATTGAATGTTTCTTCGTCCCTATCTTCAAACTCGCCGTCTACTGTTTCTTTTATATTATTACCAATAACATCAGAAAGATTGTTATTGTCATTTTCATTTTTACTAATATTCTTACCAATGCTGTTGTTATTATTAATATTATTCATTTCTTTTTGAATTATTGAATTTTGATCTATTTTAAATTTTCTTTTTTTTTGTTTTTTATATTCCTTTAATAAATTCCATTTTGCTACAGGAATCAATTTAGTCAAGGTATCACCTGCATTACAGGTGATTATTGGATAATCTTTTTTATTATACCCCCAATAATCAACAATTAAAGTGATACTAGTCACATCTGATTTTTTTAATAGTGAAATTAATATTTCCAATTTTTTTAAACCCTTTGGTGCAAACCAAATATTTAAATTATTATTATTATTATTATTATTATTATTATTATTTGAAATTGAAATATTGTTTATAGGGGGTGAATATATACTTGTGGGGACATTATTTAAAATTAAATAATTTGGTATGTTTTTGTGTTCATTTTTACAATTATGCAAATACTGTTTTAGAGAAATAGAATTATTTGAAGAAGAAATTAATTTTAATAGTTTTTGATATTTTTTAGTTGAATATTTTAATTCTTTATTTTCAATTTTCAAATTTTTCGAAATTTCATTCAAGTATTTTAAAATTCGTTTTTCTGATTTTAAAATTTTGGAACAATTTCTACAAACATTTTTCTGTTCTTCCCAATTATATAGATTGATTAATTTTTTTTTTTTTTTTATACAATTTGAACAATAATTTTTTAAACAATATAGGCATTTATTATTTTTTGTAAAATCGATCTTATTGTTGTTAACAATATTATTAACTTGAATATTATTATCTTTTTCATCATTATTAATTGATATAGGATTTGGAATAAATGCCGTTGTGTTTTTATTTTTTGCTTTGCTATTATTAGTGATACAATTTTCATTTGAGCAATTGAGTTTTTTGGTTTTGCTTTTTTCTCTATTAACCAATTCTATCAGAGTCTTTTCATCTCTAAAATATAAAAATCGTTCAGGATTGAAATCATATGGATTATAATTGTGCTGTATTAAAATGCGATCTCTTTCTGATTGTGAGATTGAAAATTTTAATCGTAATAATTCCAATAATAAACTTTGGAAAAATGTAATATTATTTGTGGTAATATTTTCGAAGGTCATTAGGCTTTGTAAATGAGAAAGATATTCTTCAAATAGCCTTTCTTTATTATTTTTATAATTTGGCTTAAATTTTAAAATTGCGTCAATTGGGTCTTGATGTTTTATTAGTAATCTATTCAGACTTTTATTAATTTTATTTATTTTTATTGCTTTTTTATCTTTATTCTTGGATTTGTTATTTTCTTCAAGTTTCTGATCTTGATTCGTATTAATATAAATTGAATTGTTGTTATCGTTTGGATTATTTTCATTATGATTATTTTCAATTTGAAAAATATTTTTTTTTAATAATAAATTATTATTATTTTCAAAGAAATTTTTTTTTTTTTGAAAAATATTCATTATATTATTTTTTTTAAAAAATTGATTCATATTCTGAAACTTTGTAAAAAAATAAAAATTGTTTTTTTGAAAAGATTTGAAAGTTCTTTCTGATTTCCAAAAATTTTTGATGTGACTTGTTTTTTTAATTTCCTTTGGTAATATTAAATTAAATAAATCATGAATTTTATGTAAATTTTTTTTTTTTTGAAATTTATTTTGGATATTTGCTTTATGATTATTTTTCTCTTTGACCTTCCCAAAAACATCTATTTTACCTAATATTAAATGATGATCAATATTTTTTTTAAAGTCAATTAATGATTTTCCATAAAAATTTAACCATACAATTCTTGAAATGGTTTTTGGACAAGGCCTGAATCTGTAAATATTATTTTTTATGATATTATTTGGTTCTTTATTATTATTATGTTTATTTTTTTTGTTATCTTGATATTTTTCCCTGACATGGTCACTATCATAATCATAATCATCATCATCATCATCATCATCATTTGTATCAATGGCATTATTTCCGTCAAGATTATTATTAATATTATCCAAGTCATTATCATTAATAAATTTTTCAAATAAATTTTTTTGGTTTTTTTGAAAAGAATACCATAATTTGGTACCATCAGCACAGAATGGTATTTTTTCATTATAATAGATGGTTTGCAATTCATCAATGGTATTGCCTACAGACAAGTCCATAAAATCTGGATAATGGCCATATTCTAATTCATGCCGAACTGTTAAACAAATTTCAGAAACAATACAAGGTTGATTTAATAAAATTACAACACTAACTTTTGTACAATGCTTTGGAACTATCCATTTAATTTCTGGATCGTTTAATAATAATGGAAGTTTTGGTAAGATTTGGATTTTTTGTCGATGATTTTCAGAACGTGTAATTACTTTTTTACATGGAATACTTCTTAATAAACTTGATGGGAAATCAGATACAAGTTCAATATTAGAATTTTTCTTCTTGCTATTTTTACTTTTGCTTTTGCTTTTACTTTTGCCTTTATTATTGTTTTGATTTTTGCTTTTGTTAATTCCTAAAAAAATTTGTGATAATTTATATTTTAATTTATCATTGATTGATATTGAATATAATTTGCTTAATATTGGATAAGTTTTGACAGAAATTCCTCCAAATTTTTTTAAATAGTTCTTTAATACTTGATCACCATTTTCAAATTTGTTTGTAAATAAAATTGATTGGATTCTTCCATTTATATAAAATAATTCTGCTAATGCTTTTTGTATTTGAAAATCCAAAATTTCAGTAAATTTACTAAATTTTAAGTGCAGTAGATTCCAAGATTCCTTTTGCTTTAAATTTTGCCCTTGGTTTTGTTTTTCTTCATCTTCATCTTCATTTTCATTTTCATCTTCATCTTCATCTTCTTTATTTTTGTCTTCTTCTTGATAATTATTCATTTCTTTTTGCAAATCACCATAATTTAATAATCCAATGCTAATTTTTCTACAAATCTCTGCAACGATTTGTTGTGAAATAAAATGCATTGAGGTGTTTGTTTGGAGTGGTTTTTTTGTGATGGTTAATCGAAATAATTTGTCTTGTCTTGTTTTTACATTAAAAATAAAATTTAAATTGTTTGGGGTGCAATTTAAAAAATTTTTTTTATTCTCGAATTTGAAATTCTTATGAGATTTTTCTAATTCTAATTTTCGGATTTTTGTTTTTGTCAAAAAGCCACTATTTAGTTTTGTTTTTGATAAAAATGGTTTAATTGCCTTCCAAAAGTTGGTAATACCCGAAGAATAATTTTCATTGTTGATTTGCCCATTCCAATCAAAATTATGGAAATTGAAATCCAAATCTACAATATTCTGGAAACTTTTAATTGAATTCTGGAAACTTTCAAACAATTTATTTTCATTCTTTGATTTTTTTTTTGGAAAAAAACTAAGGCAATTCAATGTTTTAATAAAATTGCTGGAAAATAGTTTTTTATAATATTCAGTGGTGCCTTTATACGGTGATCTATTTATTCTAATTTTTTTTTTTATTTTTTGATTAATTGTTTTTATTCGGTATTTCCAATTGGTTGGAACATTTCCTATTCGGAAAATCATACTATACCACCAAAAAGTTTTTTTTTCTGGGATCTGTTGGAAAATAATTAATTCTGTTTCAGATTCATTGCCTGGTTCTTTGGATTTTTTTTTGTTTTTTGGATTTTTTATTATTATTATTTAAAATAATTTAAAATTAGGATATATTAAAGGTTTGTTATTGATTAAATTTGTTTTTTTTATTTGTAAAAAAGAGTGAAAAATTGGAAAAAATAAATTTTGAATTAAATTTTTTTTTACAATTAATGACTTTCTTATGGATCTAAATATCAATTAAATTTCAGTTTCACATTTGATCAAATTAATATAATTAATTATTTGGTGATGATGAGAAATATCCTTTTTTAACTTGATGAAATGTATTTATGAAAAGTTATAGTTAAGTTTTGAGAATGATAACTAACATTTCTAAAGATAAATTATTTTTTTTTTTTTTATTATTTGATGAGTGAAAAATTTAATTTAAATTTTCCCATAATGTATTGTAATTTTTTCGCTGTTCTGATTTTTTAAAAAAAAAAAGAAAAACATTGATGAATTTTCTCTCTTTTTCAAAAGTAGCATAATTTAAATTTTTTTTTCAGCCAAAGTTGTTCCAACCCTTCATTGAAAAATTATAAGAAACATTTAATAAATTTTTTTCTTTGATCTATTGATTTTATTTTAAGAGAAATAAACTTTTTCTTTTTTCTCAAGAAAAGAAAAAAGAAATAAAAAGTATTTTTAAACTGGTAGGGAAAAAATAGAGAATAAAATTTTTCATTTGATTAAGGGTCGAGTCATTACGGTTGAAAAATACTTTTCTTAAATGGATTAAAAAAATTTTGTAATTTTAATGAGTGCCTAATACCAATCAAAAACTAACCAACCACATGTGAAGCGTGATCGATCTCCAAAAATCAACAATCAAAAAAGGACATTTTTTTAGAAAAAAGCGCCAAAGAGAGCCACTCAATTTCCAATTAGAATGGTTGTGATTTATCATTTTGAAAACAACTGTGAATGATTTTGAAGGGTCACTCTTTGATGCTTTTTGAGATCTCGAAGATTTATTTTTTTCATTTTTTTCCTTTCTCGAATTAGTTATTTTTTTCTAAAGAATATTACAAAATCCTTACTTTTTCAAATATAGAGAGTTACAGTTTAACCACAAATTAGATTAAATCGAATTAAATTGATTGTACACTTTTAGAAAACAATTTGTTTTAAATTAAAGAAATTTAACCCTTTGGAAATTTAAAAAAAAAAAATAGAAGTAATTTTTAATTAAATTTTTGATTTTTTGGAATTGAGAATGATTTTTCAACTTTTTTTTGTTAAATGTAATTTTTCACCAATGAGATCCTCTCAAAATTATTTTTTTGTTATTCCAATTTGAATTTTGTCAATCAAAAGAAGGGCAATTCCACAATACCATTTTTGGTTTCAAGTTACTGTTTGAGTATGGAGTAAATTCACGATAAATGACTAGACTGTTAATCATCAAAGTTTTCAAGCTAATTAATCCATGAAAATAATAACATGTTTTTAGCAACTGTTAAATAACTTTTTTAGAAAAATTAAACCTCTTTAAAGTTTGCAAAATACTTAGAAATTGATTTTTTCTTTTGAAATTTTATTTTGTTCTACAAACCATAAATTGGTTATGAAAAATTATGACAAACCTTAAATTTTATAATCGAAGATTAAAAATTTTATGTTATCCATTTTTTGTTTTTTGGTTTTAATATTGACAAACAAATTTATTAAAAAAACTTCCATTAACGTAGATCTTCAATTTCCAAAATTGCAAAAATCTCAATTTTTTGACAATTTAAAAGCAATGATCGAAAAATACTTTCAAGTTTCTGTGATTTCTGTGATTTCTGTGATTTCAACTCTTACCATTGTGAAAAAAATTTGGTACATTAAAAAAAATTGGGTCAGTCAAAAATTTGTTTTCGTTTTTTAAATAATAAATATTAGCAAAATTATTTTTGATCAAAGTAAAATTTTATGAACAAATCTTACATCCAAGAAAAACCAAAGTCACTATCAAACTATAATTTTCAAAATTAATATTAAATTGTTGCATTTTGACTATTTAGAATTACTGTGGAACTCTAAAAAAACCGAATTTTAATTGTAAACTTTACTAAAAATAAGAGAACTATTTAATAGGAAATATTAAAATCTATTAATTCAATAAAATATTTATCATTGCTAATTAACGCAAATTTATCAAAGTTAATCTTAAATATCCTTTTAAACTAAATTGAATCAAATAATCTTCCAAAAAAGCTATTTTTTCAGAAGAGATTGTTTTCCACTAATGTTTTACAATCAAAACTTCAAAATAACAAAATATCAAGATTTTAGAAACCATTTAAATTCTTTAAATCCTCATAGACAAACTTTAATTTAAAACAGTTATTAATTTTTGGTCTTCCCAAACAATGAATAACTTGATCTTGGAATGAAATCTAATAAAAAAAAAATAACATTTTTAGTAAAGTTTACAATTAAATGTCAATTTTTGTTTTTTAGAGTTCCACAGTAATTCTAAAAGGTTAAAATGCAACAATTTAATTTTACTTTTGAAAATTATAGTTTGATAGTGACTTTGGTTTTTCTTGGATGTAAGATTTGTTCATAAAATTTTACTTTGATCAAAAATAATTTTGCTAATATTTATTATTTAAAAAACGAAAACAAATTTTTGACTGACCCAATTTTTTTTAATGTACCAAATTTTTTTCACAATGGTTATGAAATTCAATTTTTGTAAACGTTTATAACAAGTAAAAAAAAAAAAAATATTTTTGATGTAAGAGAACATATTATTTAAATCTGAGACAAATCAATTTTTCTATTTCATAAAAGACAATTTTGTCATAGAAAATTGAATTTCTATGTCCTATAACTTTTCATGATGGATTTGAAACGACTGTAGGTTTTCGTAGAGTATCTTCAAGTTCTGGGTTTTTTTTTTACTGTTTTATTCTGTGGAGTGTTCTAGGTTTTTTTTAATTTTAGAAATAAAAAGAAAATTTTAATAAATTTTCTTTTTATTTCTAAAATTAAAAAAAACCTAACGAAAAACTATTGATTTTCTGAGTAAACAGAAAACTCAAGAAAAATTAATGGCAATCTTGGAAATTCAAAAGAATGGGTGAAAACACAAAGATTGTACTCAATTCTTTTAAATTCTGGAAAAGTTAATGGCAATTTTTTTTAGTATAAGCTTTTGTTGAGAAAATTTATTGATTTTCTAATCAAAACTTTAAATCCAGAAAAGTTAACGGTGGGTTTTCTTTTTATTTAGAAAACCAATATATTTTACGAATAAAACAGATCACTTCAACAAAATAACAGTTAGTTTTTTTTGTAATTATTAATTTGATTCTGAAAATCTAATGATTTTTTCAAGAAAAAATAATAATTCAAAAAAAATATTGTCATGAACTTTTCACAAGTTTTCTGTTTACTAATAAAATAAATAGATTTTCGTTAGGTTTTTTTTAATTTGAGAAATAAAAAGAAAATTTTAATAAATTTTCTTTTTATTTCTCAAATTAAAAAAAAACCTAGGACACTTCACAGAATAAAACAGAAAACTAGTAACTCTGGGAACTTTACGAAAATTTGAATATTTTTTATCAGTTTATTATTTTTCTGTATTTGGAATTTAATGCGTATTTACTCCTTTTTTTAAAAATAATATTATATTAACTTGACTTTTTCATCATTAAAATTAAAAGTTTGAAAAAAAATTCAGTGAAACCGTTTTGAAAATAAAAAAATAGCATATAAATAGGAATTTTTTTTTCTAAAAGACTGGAAATTTAAAAACTGGATTATAAGATACCCCCCGTCTCTAAATTCCAATTTATATGCAAACTTTGTAATATTATTTTTTTATTATGTTGTAAATAATTATTGCTTGATTGGTTACGTTTTGTATCTACCAAACAGATTTTTCTGTCTAGATATTTACCATTTTTTCTTTTTCATGCAGCACATTATCCAATTAATAACAACTGATTTTAGAAATCTTAACTTGAGTGAATTTTTTTTATATGTTTCCTCAAGAAAGCATAATCAAACAGTACTTTTTTATTTTTGTAATTTTTGTTCGAATTATTTTTATTATTATGCCTATTTAATATTTATGTGTGACCTATCTTGGAAACTTTTTCTTTTGGTAATAATTTTTTGATAATAATTTTTTGATGGTTTTCTTGTTGTATTTTTTTTCAAAGTTAAAAAATTTTCTTTTTTACGGATATTCCATAACAATTTTCAGAGAGTCAAAGCAAAGATCAATATTTATATTCAATTTAAAGATTATTTCTAAAATTAATTATTCTTTGAGAAATCATTTCTTGATTCTCTTTTAATAAAGTCAATTAAAAAGCAATATTTATTTGAATTGAAACAATTTTTAAAAAGGCACCAATTGTAAATTCTTGAAATTTTTTTGAAAGATCCACAGGCTATTGTGAAGAATTTTGAGAGATGTTTTGAAACAAAAAAAGATCCTTTGTTTCTTGAATTGGTAAAGAGTACATTTTGTTTCCATTTAAACTTACAACTCCAGAACAGCTCTCTGAACTTTCTTTATTTTTAGCTTTGGATCGTTTTTTTTTTTTTTTGGAACCGATGAAAACAAAAGAAATAAAATAAAAAAAAATATTGAATGTTACCAAATTTGCTATTGACACCACCAGCATAGTATTTTGTCCCAGTATTTAAATTTGATCTTCGTGTAATCACACAAATTTTTAATTTTTGTTTTCTGTTTGAAGAAATGTGTGCTTGTCCGTTTTTGACTGTGAGAAGATCTTTTGTTAAAGCACAGCCCTGTAAGAGCACTACACACCACCTTCTCAAACCAAGTTTTGTAAAGGGGATGGCTAACCAATTATTCCAACAAAAATCATTACGACATCTTTAATTTGTGAATTAGGTTCACGGTTTTGTGGTTGATTGGTTTCATACAATTGTAAGCAAGTTCAAAAATATTGAAAGAAATATAAAAAAAAAAATTTTAAAATAAAAGCGAAAAGGTAAGAGGAAAAAAAGATTCAAATAAAAAAAAAAAAAAATCAATAGAAAAGAGGATACTCTCCAATTGGATAATCTGATGGGTAAGGACGGGTAATGTCTAAAGTTTCACAGTAGTAATGGAAGTTGTTAATTGGGAATTGGTGGATTAAATTATTTGTTTTTGGAAAAGTTGTATTGTTTAAGGGAAGGAAGTGTAAGGGAATTCTGATCCAATGCGACTTTTCGATTGTTTTTATTCTGTTTCCCCCATGCAAACGAAGAGACGTTTTTGCAGATAAAACAACTAACAAATGCCCAAATTTTCCCATTATACAAAACCCAATCAAAGCCTTGCAACGAACATGCGTTTTTTCTTTGATACCTCTGTTTCTTAATGCTTCAAGAGCAGCTTTTTCATTGGTAAACAAATCATATCCCTCAATTCCAAAATACCTTATTTTCCCAAGAATTGGCTCGATGGAAAGTATTTGAGTGTCCTCTCTTGAACAGATTGAACTGATAATATACTGAATAGTGTTAAAAAAATCAATTTGTTGTTGGTTTTTTTTTTTTTTGTTTTTTTTTTTTTTTATTAGGTTTTTTTCCTTCTTGTGTAAAAAAAGGCAATAAAAAGGAAATAATAAAAAAAAAATTTACAATATGGTTAGAGTGTGACTGAACAATAAGGTGTGTAGTTTTTCGAATTCTTTTGCTACTCATCCAAGATCAAAAAAGAATATTGAGTTGCAAAAATTGTATTGAATTGAGAAACAAGCCTTGCAAAGATTCTGGAAATAATAAAAAAAAAAAAACTAAAGTGGACAAAAATGAAAGAGCTCAGGTTTATTTTCATAAGGATTTGTTTTGATCTTTCTTAGTGATTTTCAAAAAGCTTTTTATAATGGGTTATAGTAAATAAACTGGAAGTGTTTAAGGGTCTAGTATCTTAACAATTTCTTCTAGTAAATCTAGTGGTAAATTCAAAAAAAATTTTAACCTCATCTTGAAATTCCAAAATGAAGTTCAAATCTGGGTATTAAAAAATTAAACTTCCTTGCAATGAGATTGTTATTAATGAATTATGGTGTTTAAAAGTTTGATCTATTTTTCACATTTGAGAAAAGGTCAAAATTCGACATATATTTCGAAATTTATTTCAAAAAAATTATTTTCTTTGAAAAAAGAAAGAAATCTAATTGACCAGTAAAGAAAGAGAAAAAAGTGACCTTAAAAATGAAACTATCAAGTTATACAAAAAGCTCAGTCAAAAAATCAACTTATTTTTAAAAAAATATAAATAATTCTCTTAAACTTTTAAAAAAAATATAATTTCCTTATTCTAAGATCAGTCCAAATCAATTTTTTAAGTTTTCTTAAACAAAAATATATAGGAGAAAAAAAACCAAAATACTAAACTAAAAATTCTCCCAAAATACTTTTTTAAAAACTGTAAAATTAAACTTGAAAAAATCAAGTTATATTTTTTAATTAGATTAATTTTAATCAATAATAAATAAACCAATCTTTATTTCTTCAGTAAGTTATTAACAACACAAAGACTTAAAATATCAACAGGCTTTATTATAATTACTCAATTTTAAAAATATTTTCAAACAATTAAAAAAGATTCTAAGAAATAATGTAGATAAAAAAAAAATGGATATTATCAAGTAAGTGATACTAAGAATAATATTTTGTTGTTTATACATTTAATATTTGAAATCAAATATTTTCGAATTTTTCAAATTTCATGAAATTTAATATATATTTGTAAATATTATAAACAATCAATTTTTTTATATCTTCAGTGGATTCTTTATTTGATTTATTTTTCTTATATTATTAAAATAAGATTAGTTGTTAAAATGTTATTTTTCTCGAGAAAAAATATTAGAAAAAATATAAAAAATAATAATATATTTTTCAGATCTACATCACTTGTTATATTTGTTATTTGTTTAAAAAATATCTGAAATTACAAATAGTAAGATTTTATCAAAATAATAACATTTTGACAAATTTTTCCCTATTTTTTTTTCACAAAATCCAAACCAAAAGGTTGAGGATCTTTCTATCTAAAAAATATTTTGTGAAAAATGAACTTTCCATTAAAATGATAATATAATTCTCTAAAGTTAAGAAATGAGGTTTGTTTATCGGGTTTAATTGTACCCCCTGTATAAAAAATTTCTTATTAAATTTGTGGAAAAAAATAAATAAGAGTTGTTATTCTCTTAATAAAGGAAATAATACAATTTGGCGAAACGTTTTGAAAAAAATCTTTGAAGTGTGAAAAAATAGCTAATAGGAGATATAGAAATTGTTCAAGTTTAATGAGTTCTTCCAAATTATATTTATTATACCAGAACTTGTTTGTCATCCTTAGTAGTTTTTTCATAGTGAGAAAACAATAAAATGAAAATAATTTTTTTAATTCTGAAATTCTATTTATAATTACTGACAAATTGATATAATTTCGTTTTTTTCAACATAAAAATAAAAAATATAAAGACTAAAAATAAGATAATAAGTTGTATTTTTATTGTTATCAAATAGTATAAAAATTGTAAAAAAAATATTAAAATTTTAAGTATCAAAAAATATTCAACAAAATAATTAAAATAAAGAAGTCGAATTAAAAAAATAACTAAACAAAATATTTTTTTCAAAAATATTCTATTCTATTCGATATTTTATATTTATCAATGTTATCAATTTATTTAATTTGTTCAATTGAAGACATTTCTTCAACTTGATCAGTTTGTGATATTTTTTTAATAATTATTGGCAGGGTGATATTAAAAATCTTTACTGCGAGTGTGGCAGTTAAACAAGTTGAGACGGGAATTGTAAAATTATCATTAATTCTTCCAAAGGTGTATAATTCAGCTAGTGTTGCTGTTAAGCTGGATACAGTTGCTATTTATTTTCGGTTTAGGTAATGATTTTGTTTGAAAATATAATAAAAATTAATAATTAATAATGTTGCAAAAAAAAATAAAAATAAAAAATAAATTAAATGAAGTAAGCAAAGGAAAAATATCAAATGGATGGGCGCAATTTACCTAATATTAGAGAATCTGTTATTGATAATCTACCAAAGAAAAGAAATCCAAATAATGTGATAGTAAGGCTTGAAACAAAACACCCAATTGATCCTTGCAGACTTTTTTGTCCAAATATTTTGGTTGTGCCAAATGTTTTCCCAATAATTGCCGCCATTAAATCACCAAAAATTAAACACCACATTGACGTCATTGCAATTAAAGGGTGAAAAAATGCGCCTGATAAAAAAATGCCACTTGTAAACCAGGTCATTCCTGAAGTGTGTTTGTATTCTCTTTTTCTCATGATTTTCCCAATTATTAGCAATACATATTGTTGAAATTTTGGCCATCTAAACCTTGTAACTTCGACACAAATAGCAACGAAGCTCATTATCCCCAAGACTAAGCTGAAGTGGAAGCGGGTAATTAATCCCATTTTAATTCCAAAATAAAATAAGGTTGGATAGATCATTCCTATTTTATTTGAGTTAGTTTTTTGTTTTTGTTTTTTTTAATACAAAAGATAATTTTTAAAATGTTATAATAAAAAATTAGAATCATTTAATTGTTTAAAGGTGTTTTGTGGCTAGTTTGAAAAGTGTTCTTTGTTTAAGTTCAAAACACGTTTAACTAAAAATTTAATTGTTATAAAATTTTGTATAACAGTTAAGTAGTATTTTTAATCTATTTAATTTATAATTCATTTTTTTTTTCTTATAACTCAAAACTTATTAAAAAACGTGTAACCCCAAAAATTATTTAATAAAATCATGAAAATAGCTGATCAACTACAATATGCCTACTTCCAGGAAGATCTTAAAAAACTTTTTTGTTAAACTTTTTCAGACTGACTTTACTGGTGTTTGTAGACAAAAAGGGGAAAATTTTCACTTTACTTCATTTTTTTATTTTATAAATAGAGTTTTTGAAAGAAATAGGTTATAATTTATGAAAGGGAAAGGAAAATGAACTGAAAATTTTCCCCTCATTTATTCTACAAATAACTGTAGTGAAAATCTGTTTCCAAAATTTTGGATTTACCATCAGTGCTGCTTTTAAGCAACAAAATTTATGGTACACAAAAAAATCCCAAATTTAAGCAAATAAATTTTTATTTTATTAGCAAAAACCCGATAAAAAAATAAATTCCCAAAAAAAAACTGTGCTTAATTTGGATTTTATTTTGTTTTTAAATAAATTATTTGATTAGAATCCAAATTTTGTGCTTAAATTTGGAATTTTTTTTTTACCTTAACTTTCCTTCAAAGTTTGTTCCTTAAATGTGGTACTAACTATATTTGACCTGTTTAAATAAATAGAAATTTTTACAATCTTTCAGATGGAAAACTGGGAAGGTATAAAGGGGGCATAGATCATGTCAATTTCTTAATATTATTGTAATACTCTTAAGGTTGTTTATCGATTTAAATATTTTAAAATTTTTTGATCTCTTTAAAATCCAAAATACGAAAGTCAAAGAAAAAATAAGAAGGCTTTGAATTTTAAAAAAATGTGAGAAAAAAATTGTTATAAAAGTGTGGTCATTCGGCCATTTTAAAAAAGAGAAAAGATTTTAGGAATTCGGATACACAAGAGGAATTAATAACTCGAGCCTTAAATAATAAAAAAAAAGTAAAAAGTTTTTTTTATATGAGATTATTAGAATTAAAAGTTTTATGTTTTAACAAAGTGAAAAAAAAAAATTTAAAATATTGCTTTGTTTCAGACACAAGCCTTTTACCGCATTTAAAGACTGGTCCCACTCACTTTATTTTAATAGAAATTTTTTTAAAAAAGTTTAATTCTGAAAAAATTTTCACTATTTTAAAATAGAAAACTTTAAAAAAGTTTTAAATTAGTCCTCACATTTTTAAAACGACTGTATAAAAAACTGAGTAATTTATTTTTTTTTAAGATTGTTAGAATTACACTAATCAAAATAAAGCATGCACAACGACTATAATCCGTGTTTCAAAATATTATCCGTGCTTTTTTTTATTCTTGTACCAAGGCAACATACAATCTACTACCCAATAGTATACCTAAGTTCAAATCAATTTTGAAAGTAAAGGTCTGGTTATTTTCAGTAAAATTTAAATTATTCATGCAAATAGTTGAAAATTTTCCATAATATTCTCAATTTTTTTGAAATTTTTTGTTTTTTTGATGATTAAAATTTACTCCTATTTTTTGAGATAAATTTTGCAATTTGATCCTTCATTTTTAGAATTTGTTTCAATTAATAGTACTTTAAGAAATCAATACAATATTTTTTTAGGTTTTATTTTCAGTTTCTTTAATTGGTTAATGTAGGGTCTTCTATAACAAAAAAACACGCTTTTTATTTTGAAACAGGCATTAAATGTTTTTGCACGCTTTATTTTGACTACAGTAAAAAATTTATCAGGTTTTTTGTTTTAAAAAAGTTCTTTTCTTCCCTACCTAGCCTCTGCCTTATTGAAAGGTTTGTTACTCTCTTTTTGAAAGCATATTTTTTTAATTCTAAAAAAGTGTTCACTTTTTTAAAATAGAAAACTGAAAAAAAAAATTAAAAAAGTACGGACTTTCCTCAAATGGCTCGATGTTAAACCGTTTATTTTGAGACTGAAGGAAGTGAAAAGGCCAGTGGAATAATGACTAGAAAAGAATGGGTACTATTTTCTTGTGTAGGATAAAATTGTTTAATTTTTTTTCTTTTTTTGATAATAAATAGTTTTTTCTCTGATTCTGTTTGCATTTTCATTTATTTTTTTAACATTCAGGTAGAAGTTATTTTGAATCAAATAAAAAAAGAATGAAAATATTATTCAATTTAAGTTTCACCTTAATTTTCAAACAAAAAAAAAAAAACGATCAGTAAATTTTTAGTTAAAAATTTTCTCTTTGCCTTTTTAGATAAAAATGGGAAGAATTTTTGTTTTAAGTTAATTCGTGTGAGTTACTTTATTCTTTTCTGATTTAAATGGAATTAAATTTTGATTTCTAATCTTGATCATTGTGAACAAAGCTGTAAAAAATTAAAAAAAACTGAAAAAGTACAGTCATTTTCAAAAAGTGTGACAAAAAAGATTTTTATCAAGCTCATAAACGTTGGTTAACTAAAGTTTGTCAATTTTTGTCTGATACTTTTGAAAACTTTTTTGTTACACTTTTTGAAAATGACTATTGTTTATGTGTCTTGTTTCAAGTTCACAAATTCTTTTTGGATTTGTTTTTTATTAACTTGACAGAGGACCGCAATTCAAAACAAATCCATAATTGTTGGTTTGTGGACCTGTTTGCTTATTTGCCCCTTCGTTTGCTTCAAAAAATCTAAAATCAACCAACAAGAAGCTTTTGTTAAAAAGAGTTTTAATGAGCTTTTTTGTAAGATTGGGCAACAAATTATTTTGTTAATGATCACAGAGTATAATTAAAAAAGAAACAGAAAAGATACACATAACAAGAGTAAGTGGGTACTAAAAAATTTTTTTAGTGTACACTTTTTTACAAAGAATGCTTGTTTGTGAGTTTGTTATTTTGTTGATTCATAAAAATCAAAGTTCGAATACAAAAGAAAAAGTTTCACATTTTTAGAAGATGAAATCACTTACCAGCTAAGTGAAACCCTTTTCTTCTAAGTTCTCTAAAAACGCTCCTCAGCTTTTGTGCCCTCATAATGTTTAGGGATCTTAAAACCTTGTGTAAAGAGCGATTGAAAAATATAAAAACAATCGCCAGAATACCACATACACCTAAAAATCCCAAGAGTACAGCCAATTCTTGTCTGTGAAGATCCCAATTTCTTATAAGCATTGATCGAAGTCCCATTGTGTAATTTTATGTATTCTTCTTTAAAGTTAAAAATAGTTTTTAATTTGGTTTTGAAAAAAAATAATTTTGATTGTGCAAAAATGGAGTTAAATGTTGTAAAATGAACACTTAAAAGCTATTTATTCAAAAATTTAATTTCGAGTGCTGAGTGTTCTGTCTTTTTTTGACTTTTACAATCCATATATTTAAAATAATTTAATAATGTTGATAATTTTCATAATATTTATTTTGGAGATGCTAACATCCATGGTGTTTTGGTTTTTGAAGTTTAGAATTTTACACTTCATCATCAATTCAAATTATTTTTTTTAATTAACTTAAAATTTGGGAGTTTTAAAACAAAGAGATACCAAAAGAAAGAGAACATTTTTAAAAAGATTTTCTATTTTATTAACCAAAAAATCTCTTAAATTTTTTGCTTAAGTGAATAAAAATTTTGTGAGGTTTTTTTCGAAAATCGATAAACAGTTGCTTTGTTTGGTTGTTTTTCTTTTTTTTTTTTTGAGGAGATGTGTTATTTACTAATTTAGTACAATTTATTTTGAAAAAATTTATTTTGATTTATGTCCAAAAAAATTGCAATTTTATTCAGAGTTAAACCTGCTTTCAAGACAAAATTTTATGACTTTCCAATTGTTATCCACAAGTTTTTGCCTAACGAAATTTTTGTGACAATTCAAAAAGTGTATGTTTTTCAATTGTGATTCATTTGTCACATATTTTTCCAGCTGAATCTTGTACAAACTCTCTATTTTAGTCAAATTAAAATCGGAGAGAGATTTAATTCGAAAAATTAGAAGTTTTAAAAATTAGATATTTTAAATAAACGAAATAAAACGAATCTAATCTTGTGGATCGAAAATGGTATCCTTCTGAAATTGTAGGAATTTTGAAATCAGATTTCTAAATATAAGTTTGTTTTATTAGATTTATTTTCAAACGAAAAGAGAAAAATGTCTTCGAATCATCATTTGGGGTATTTGACAACAGAAAAATAGTTTCTATAAATTGATTGAAATCCATTAATTGTCGAAATTATTTTTCACTAAGAGTAGCTAAATTAACAACTTAAGTTGGTATATGAATTGGAAAAATGGACTTAGGTGTTGAAAGAATAACACTTTCTTGCTTAAAAACTATTAATTCGAAACACAACTCTCTAAAATTTTTTTCAGTTGGTTACAGCTGTTCCAATAACATTTGACACAATATTTTTGACTTTGTGGCCAACTAACTTGTAATAAATCTTCAGCTGTTCCAATTCTACCATGAAATTTTTTGAATACTGAGAAATTTAAATAAATATAGAAAATTTTTTTCCTTTTTAAATCTTTTTTTAATCATTTTGAATAGCACGTTCTATTGGCTTAAATACTGAGAGACTTTATAAAATTAGTTGTTCCTTCAAAATATTCATAGTCTCGAGTTGTTTAAAAAGTTGAGCACCAAGATTACAAAAATGGAAATAGAACTAAAAAATTTATTAAAAAAATTTGAATTTATCAGTTCTGATAAATTCTATTAAATTTCAAAAAATTTTTAGTTCATTTTCCATTTTTATTAAATCTTCAAACTCTACTTTCTTATCAATCAGTACAGGACAAAGAATATTTTGAAGAACAACTAATTTTGAAGAGTTTCTTAACACTTGACTTCATAAAATGTTTTAGTCAAGGCTATGACTTAAATAATTTCAAAAAGGAAAATCAAGTAAAAATTTTCAACCATTTATTAGAATTTATCAGTATCAAATTTTGATGTTGGATAGGAATTTTAAAAAGTTGAATATTAGAATTAGAAAGCTCATATTGAAAATATTTTTTCATAAATGAGTTGATATGAAAAATAAACTTCGGGTGTGATCAAAAAAAAATTATTTTTTTTAGAGTACAGTCAGTTCCTCTTTTAAAAACACGAACTTTCAAGGAAATTTAAGGCACAATAAAAATCTCAAATTAAGGTTTAAAAATTCAGATTCTAGTAAAATAAATTGTAAAAAAAAATATTACAAATTTTGTGCATTAATTTGAATTTTTTTTGAGCCTTAAATTTTGTTGAAAGTTTGTGCCTTAAATTTGAAACTGACTGTCAATTTAATGTAGCTTCTCAATGAATTTTCATATTTTTAGAGTCATTTTTTGTTCTGAAAATTTATTTTTTTAAAATCAGAAAAAATTCTGAATATTGGCTCATTTAGGATAATTTTTTTTTCAATATAAGCTTTACTATTCTCATAACCAACTTTTTAAAAATCTATATCGTCACAAAAGTTTGATATTGAAAAAAATTCAGGCTAGATTTGGAATAACTGTACCGTTTTTTCAATTCTGAAATTGAAACCTGGTCTTCATTGAAGATTCTTTGAGGTTACAAATTGTTAAAAAAAAAAAAAAATTGAACAAAAAAATAATAGAGATCACAAATTATAATCTTATTCTTGTTAATTCACTTGTAAAGAAAAGGAAGAAAAAAAAAAGAATTTTTTTTCATATTTATGATTCAAATATCAAAACATGAACTTTTTGGATTTGGAGCCAGAACAAAAAATATTTTAATAAACTGTTTATTTTTACAAAGATATTGTTCATTGAAGAATTTTAACTTTTTTGTTTAATTTCATTCTAAAATTAAATTTAAGCTTTTTCAGAATTAGTAATAAAGATTAAACAAATAATTGTTACTTAAGGGGTTACCTGTAACAAGAAGAAGCCTAATATTAAATTTTGTTGGTATTGAAGGAATACATTAGTTCTACATGGTTTATTTCTCTCAAAATCTATTAGTCAAGTGGTAATATTTGTTGATCTCACTAATTAAAAATGATCAATGTCTTAGTACAAAAAAACCAACAATTTCAGAAAAATATTTGAATTTCACAATATATCTTTCAATATTGAGCCATCAATACTCTAGGGTTCAAATTTCAACAATAAATTTATTTATTTTTCTCAAAATATAGATTATTTGTTAATAATTTAATTTTTTAAAAAATTAAAACTTTGAGATTATCTTAACAAATTATTTCAATGTAAGGTTGGAAATATAGTAGATAATACAATGAAATTCACAACATAAGGAAATAAAATTAGGCCTTCTTTGGATATTTTTAAAAATAACGGAGTTCTTTTAAATTATCAAAAACCGAAAGATTTTTTTTTAATTTGAGAAATTAAAATAAAATTTTAAAAATTCCCTTTTTATCTTACAAATTAAAAAAAAATCTAAAATAATTAATTTCAGTATTCGCCTTAGTAGCCTATGAATAGTAACTTCTGAGAGAAAAATGTTGGACACGGAAAAATGGCTGGACACCATTTTTAATTGGGAACATTAGTAAAATTGAAAATCAAATCATTTTGATAACTAGCCGACTTTTATATAACCCCAGGTTTAAAGTTGTTACAAGTTCATTAATCTGTGGTTTGTGTAGAAGACTCATTTGAATGGTTGATAACTAAAGTAGATCATGCTATTTTAACAAAAATTCAAGTTTTAGTAAAGTTACTATTAATTCTGAAAATGGTAATTTTTAAACTTGCTTTAGATGATAAAAGATAAGGTTTTGAAAAAGTAGAATTACATTAATGGTTATTCTGGCAAGTAGATTATTGTTATTTTCTTTAGTTATTTCACAAACGATTGAAATTAAAAATCATTTTCAGTAAGGTTCCTAACTAAAAATGGTGTCCAACCATTTTTCTGTGTTCAACATTTTTCTCTCAACAGTTAATCCAGATCTTATTATTCAATGTTATTTTTAAAAAAATAAAGTTTTCAGGTAATTTAAATTTTTTTAATTAAAAAATCTGAAATTGTGTAATTTTCACAATTACTTTTTCTTCTTAAGAAGAATCACTTTTTCACAAGTATGAGGAAAATAATATAGATTTAATATGAAGTGTTATATCTGAACTTTGTAATTTATGAGATATTTATTGTCTGACAATATACCATTGACTTATTTTTTGTATCGTTACTATCAAAAATATAGAATGTAATTGTTAAATTGGGTCTTCTTGAACTATAAAATTGAAATTGAAAATAAAAGATTCTAGTAGACTCCCTACTTTTCATGTTGATTTATTTTCTATTTGGATTGTTATCATTTTCAAAAAATACTCGTGATTTCTGTCAAATCTAAAACTCGGAAATTTCTGAAACCCGGTAATTCCATTTTTCTGATCAATTGTAAATATTAGTAAAATGTCAAAAATATACTGCCATTTTACCGACAAATAACCCAATTACCCAGCTACTTATAACCTTTCCAATTGAGGTATTGGCTAAATATTCTGAATCCATTAATTTTAACTCTTTGGTGAATTCAGAAATCAAAAAAATCCAAAATTTGTAAAATTAATTGAGAACATTACTGAAAATTGAAAATCAAATTTATTGCGATTTTCCCTTTAGATAAATTCTAAATTTATTAGGAATCATCTTTATTAGAATTATTTTGTTATTGCATTTATGAAATAATAGTTTTATTTACTTTATATCTTTCCGTTAATAATTTTTTCAAATTTTTAAATTTCTATTGGGAACCTTAGAGGATTTATTTTTTTACAAAATTGTTTTCATAATTTCATGAAAATTTACAATAATCAAACACCTCTCTCAAATTCAAATTCTCTCAAATATTTTAAAAGTATGAAAATGTTTTTTATTTTAAAATTTAAAATCAAAAGTGGATTTTCATTGTCAGTTATGTTCTCAATTAATTTTTCAAATTTTGGATTTTTTTGATTTCTGAATTCACCAAAGAGTTAAAAATGATGGATTCAGAATATTTAACCAATACCTCAATTGGAAAGGTTATAAGTAGCTGGGTAATTGGGTTATTTGTCGGTAAAATGGCAGTATATTTTTGACATTTTACTAATATTTACAATTGATCAGAAAAATGGAATTACCGGGTTTCAGAAATCTACGGGCTTTAGATTTGACAGTTTGGATCAGTTTTTCTAATGTTCACTTATTAAATTTTCAAAATTTCTGACAAAATAATCGAATTTTTTTCGCATATAAAAATTTTGAATCACAATAGGTAATTAAGTTCTGTTTTAATTTTTAATATTTGGAATTTTTTTGTTTGGAATAGTTACCAAAAGTATAAAATTGATGAATTTAGAATATTTATCTAATACCCCAATTGGGACAATTACTGTTTCTTGATAATTGGTATATTTATCTTAAAAATGGAAATAAATTTTTATATTTCAACAAATCGTTTTAAATGATCTGAAAAATGGAATTTTAAGGGTTGTTTTATTTGTGGAATTAATGTTGTGAGTTTTGAATAAATTTTAAAATCAGACCCATTTTTATCACCTACTGGTATTTGAATAATAAACAGTATAAATTTTCATTTCATTTTCATTTTTCTTTTTGAGATCGAGAACACAGATTTCACTACTTGTTGGGAACTAAATTTATTAAAGAAAAATATGTGATTGAAAGTGAAAATTGTTTCCCTTTTAGAATCGAAATACCAGTAAAATATTTATCTCTTTTTTGATTTGATAAAGTTTTTTCATTCTTTTTTGAATTACCTTCGATTAAAGAAAACTAATTGGCATGAAAAGATGTTTTTAACTGTGTTTTCCAATTGAACTTTTGGAAAATTATGAAAAAAAAATTTTTTAAATATTAGATATTTGAATTATAAACGGGAAAAATTTTTCACCTCTTTTTACAAGATTTTTCTTTTTACTAAATTGAGTTCTCAAAGAAGTAGGTTTGGGTTTGGGGCTCTATTTGGAATGGGAAATTGAAAAGGAATTGAAAAATTTTTCCCTTTTTTAATTCAAATATCAGTTAAGATCTCAATTCAATAAAATTCTCGTTTTGTAAACAAAACAATTCACCCTAACATTTGTTTTTGATTCTATTTTTTATTTTTCTATTGAATAATTACAAAAAAATTAGATTTTTCTTTCTCAACTCATTTATTACAACAGTTAGTCAAGTTTTCTTTTCATTTTTTAGATTATGGATTTTTTTGTTTTGTACATTTACCAAACGGATAATATTGATAAATTTAGAATATTTAAATAATGCCACAATTCAGTTGATTACTGTTTCTTGATAATTGATATATTTATTTTAAAAATCAAAAAAATTTTTATAATTCAACAAATCGTTTCAAATGATCAGAAAATTTAAATTCCTGTATTTTTCTTATTTGTGGATTTTAGAATTGGGAGTCAGTAAAAAATAACTCACACTAATTTTTCTCAATTGTTCTGTTTTTTCTTCACAAAGTAATTAATTATGATCTTTTTTTGCATTATTTTATTCTTGTTGAGATGAATTTCAAATTTCAACCAAAATACCTGTGCTGTAAAACTTCTTGAGTGTTATTAACAAGAAGGTTTTTTTAATCTAAAATTTTTCCCCTTTATTTTTTTTTTTCTTTCTCAATTTTTCCGATTGAACTCATAAATTGTATTTTTTGAGAATAGCCTTCAAGAAAAACCAAAAGATCAAAAAATTCAGACAAATTTTTTACAAAAAAAAATCTAAAAAAAAAATTATTTCAGTTCTCAAAAATACAAACTTATTTCATTAAAAATCAGAAATTTTTGAACAAGTATTGTATAAAATCAGTTAGAATTGTAAATTTCCATTGATTTTTGAATCTTTGAAAGTTCCATTTTATCTTTATCGAAAATTTTAAAAAGTGTTTGCAAAAGCTTTTTCATCAATTCACATTTCAGGGCTGTAACCAAAAAAGAAAAAGAAATAATCGATACCACCCCAAAAAATCACATGATTTTGACAAATTATAGATCTTTTTCAAAGCTCTTAAAGAACTCTCAAAGGATGAAAAGGCTTGAAATAGTGAATTTTTTGTAATCGAATAAAATTTAGGAAAAATTTTGGAAAATTACTTATACAAGCATTTCGGTCTTTTTTTAAGAATCGAATTGAGTTTCTGTGTTCACAAATAAAGAAAAAATTAATCTAAATAGAAAAATGAAAGGAATAAAATTTTGCTTTAACTTCCCTAAAAATAATTAGAAAGAAAACAGAAAGATCTTGTAAAAAAGTTCTTACTTTTTTGAAAACTTTTTAAAGTTTTTTTATTTTCATAAAGGGAATATTTTTTCGAGAAAATTTAGTTTTAAAATCGTATGTCTACCTTTAAATGTAAGCCAGGAGTTGGTTAGGGAAGAAAAGCACCCTTTTTATGAAAAACAGTACTCACTTTATTAAAATTGAAAACTTTTTCAAAATTTTTGATTCTGACAATCTCATAAAAAAAAACAATTACCCACTTTTTTCTAATAGATACATTCTTCAAAAATTTTAGTTTCACAATTGTAAAATGTAAATTATTGACTTCAAATTGATTTGTTGGATTAAAGAATTTGAATTTAGGTTTAATTCAGCTCAACATTGTTCGCAAGTTGAACCAAAATGTAGTTCAATTTCGGTTTCATTATCTATTGTAAATATTAAAACCAAAGTTCGGGCCTCACTTAGATAGGGTTGATCAGACTCGTAATAATCATTTTGGAAATTTATTTTCATTTTTTTTTAATTGTCTTCAAAGTTATTTTTCAGAAATTTACTAGGCGCATTATTAACATGGGAAACAATAACCAAAGAAAGTCAAGGAGAAAAGAAATGTTAAGGAACCTGCGAATTGAAAAACAGCTCGAAACAGAAAGTAGTATTGGGCAAACTTTTAAAATTTTGATTTGTGGTAAATCTTGTTCTTTTTTTTTTTTTTTTTGGTTTTACCCATTTTTTATCAAAAACTTTTTTCGGAAATTAATTAATTAATTCACTTTTCTGTTTCTAATGAACTTTTTAAAAATTCATTCTCGATCTCAGTTATCCCTTCTGTGTAAAAACCACACACCCTTTTATTCTTAAAGGTGTTAAATTGTTTAAAACTCAAAGTAAACAATTCAAGTAAAGAAATTGAATAGATCTTTAAAAATACGTTTTTTTCAAATTAAAAAATATGTGACTATTCTTTACAATTTAATATGTAAGATCTCGTTCCAGAATGGATTTAAAGTTTTTGTTTGTTCCCATAATTTAACTTGCGTTTGATATTGTTAACCGCCAAATAGTCAAGAAAAAACTTGCATCATTTCAATTGTTTAAATATTTTTTTTTTTTTTTCGAAAAGATATTTCAATTTAATTTGACTTTAGATAAAATTTGAATGTGAGTACCTTCAAAAAGTAAATTCAAACAATTGAAATTGACTTTGGCAAAAAGGAAATTCCAAAAAATTGTATTAATTCGTGGATCTACCCTAATTTTCAAGCTAATAAAATTTCCAATTTTTTACTATTAGAGAACGTTGAGCAAATGTCATCGGAAAAACAACATTATTGAATAGATAGGTTTTATTTTCGAGATCTAGCTCTTCAAAAAGTTTAAAATTCAGTGTTTGGGTCTTTTCTCACAAGAAAAAAAGAAAAAGTATTATTGTAAAATAATAATTGTAATCTTGCAAATTTTTCGATTTTCTTGTGAAAAAGGTCAAGGTATGAATAAAAAAACTCTTAAAAGAGTTTCTAAATCTCAATTAAATTAACAAACTAAGAATTTTTTTTTTTTTTATTATTATTTAACGGACGAGTTTTTAATTCCTCTTATTTGCCGTTGGGTTTTTTTCAATTTGAGAAATAAACCTAGGCACTCCAGGTGAGGTTTTCCGGAATTGAAAAGAATATAGAAAAACCAATAATTTTACTCAATTCTTTTAAATTCTGGAAAACCTAGGCACTCTACGGCACTTGATTGATTCCTAAATTATTATTTCGAAATTTTGTTAAATACTCAAAAATAAATTTATTACCCACTAAGGTTAATAAATATGATAAATCTCTTTTTCTAATAATATCAAAAACAGAAAAAGTGAAATTTTTATAAATTCTAATAATTTTCAATTTTAGATCAATGCCAAAATTTCATTTTAACTATTTCATAATTTCCGTTTCAAATCTATAAACATAAAACAAATTATTCAAGCTCTTCTAAATATTTTTTAGAGTTACTTTTACAAGTTTGAAATATTTTATAATTTGAACTTGTTCTTGGAAATCCTTATTTGATAAATTTTCTATTAATAATCTTTTTGATAATTGTTTTTTGTCTGAGTTTTGAAAAAAAGTAATTTTTTTATCCTATTGCTTCAAAAGAAAAATTCATTGTGGGAAGTGAATGTAAAATAACACAATAACTAAATACTTTTCGGGGTGGAAATGTATTCCTTAAGTTATTTAGGATCTATCACAGGGAAGCCTATAATTAAAGTAAAGGAGTGAAAAAAATACTAGTAATTAAAAAAATGTTAAAAATTTTTTTAATCATGAATATTAGGAAAATTGTTATGTAATTGCAAATATTTTAAATCAAATCCTTTTTATAAATAACCATATTTTTTTTATGAAAATAGTTATAAACCTACCTTAAGTTTATTAAAGTAGAGTGTCTCTAGAATACTCAAGTATTTGTTTTGATAGCGTATTGTAGATCTACTTATTTTGAAAAACAATAGAATTATTGATAAAGGTTTAATAGAGTTTGAAAAATGATAATTTTTATTCTTGTTTTTTGATTGATTGAATATTGTTTTGAACAAGGGTAATTTCATTAATCGTCATTTAAATAAGTGGGTGAGTTATAATTTTAAAAAGTTTGATTCTTAAAAAATTGGATTTGATCTTAAATACTGTTATTTTCCAATTAATAAATGAAAATTTTTATTTCAATTTCCAAAATGTATATTAATTCTTACCATTACAATCAAAATAGTAGAAAAAAAATTATGTCTTAGAGTTGGCAAATTAAGTTTCATTAAGTATCTAAAAATCTCATTTCTAAAAGATTAGTTAAAATTTTTAGACGTTTTCAACTAATTATTCCTAGATAAATATTTTGGAAAATTTCTACTAAAATTTTTCTTTTTTTAATTAGTTAATAAGAGTGTTCAAAACTAAATAAATTTTACAATTTTCCTAATATTCACAATTAAAGAAATTTTACGGTATTTTTTTCAGGTCTGGTATTTTTTCAACTACTATATACAGTTACTGAAATAATCCCTGTAGACTTTGGATAAAATTGTGAAACAAATGAAAATCCTTGCTTTTTTTCTATAAGGAAGCTTACATACAAATAATCACAGAAACCGGCAATATAGTAAATTAGATACTGGTTTCTTAAAGTTCCTCAATTAATTAAAAACATTTTCTCCAAACGAAAGATCAAAAACAAAATTTTTTTCAAAAAATAGGAAAAATTTTTGTTTAGTATTTTTAACTCAAGTTAAATAGTAAAATTCCTTTAAAAATTGGAATCATAATAAATTTTTTTTATAAAACAAGGAGTTTACCTTCAAAATTGTTTTGGCCTTATGTTTTCTTGTGTATATACAATTAGGCGATTTATACTGGAACAAGAAAAAAAATAAGCACAACTTAAATTTAAAACAAGGGTTTTAAAGCCCCTTTATTTTTCATAACAGAATAATACAAAAATTTTTCAAAAGTGGCCCGAATCTGTATCAGAATATAAACAACAATAAGACACTGGCCAATTTTAACCGCTTTCTAATATAACTTTTTGAAAATAGAGTGTTTTGTAATTTTTTTCATGACCCAAAAACCTTAGAAGTTTAATATGTTATGAAAAGTGATTAACTGATTTCAAGAGATGCTTTGAAAGGTTTTGTCTCACAATAATTGAAAATGACAAGAAAATTTTTTTTAATTCTATTTTTTTTTGCTTCTTTGTGGGATCAAAAAAAAATCTATCACACTATCTGTTTTCTTTTTATTTTTCCCTTTATCAGTAACATTTTGAAAAAACTAAAATTATTTTTCTGGTCATAATTTGTAAAATATTTAAACTTTATAGGAACCGGAGACTCGGGAAAATCAACACAGATCAAACAAATGAGGATCTTATATTGTGATGGTTTCCCAAATGAACAAGTGCAGCTTTACAAAAATACCATTCAAAAAAGCATCAGATTGCATATGAAAATGATGATCCTTGGTGGAAAGAGAATTGGAATTAACATTACAAACAAAGTCAACAAATAGCTTGCCGATGAATATTTGAATAACTTTCAAAATTATAAAAAAATCAAGAATATTGCAACAAAGAAATATATACACTCAAAACATTATGGAAGGATCAAAGCATTCAAACATTGTGGAAAAATCGAAATGAAATCCAAATTCCTAAAAATGTTGATTAGTACGCCTATTCATTTTTATTTTTATAGATTAATCCTAACAATTTGTTTTAACTTTTTTTTTTTTTTTTTTTTTTTTTTGTAATTATTTTTTATTAGTTATTTTAATGATCTTGAAAAATATTGCAGCAGAAAATTTGTTCCAACAAACAAAGACATTGTATTGTTTCGCATACCAACAACTGGGATTGTAAAAATAAATTTTCAATCACAAAAAACAAATTGGGAGTAAGCTGTTATTAATTCTTTTTTTTTAATTTATTTTTGATTTTATTTACTACTTTTTTGTAGATCTACTTTTGTTTAAAAAACAAAAGAAAATAAATTGATTTTTCAATGAATATTTATTAATTTTTCTGAATTGTAATTAATAACCCGATATATTTTAAAATATCTATTTAGAATCATTGATGTGGGTGGTCAAAGAAGCGAAAGAAGGAAATGGATCCATCATTTTGGTGAGGTTGATTTGGTTTTTTTCGTTATTGCAAGTAACGAATTTAATAAAAAATTATATGAAGACGAATCAATAAATAGAATGAAAGAAAGTGCAATTATTTGTAAAAACCTCCTAAATAATCAATATTTCAAAAAAAACAGATTGCTCTTTAGTCTTTACAAAAACAGATTTACTCAAAAAATGTCTAGAGTTAACACAATTTAAAATATATTACAAAAAGTACAATGGTAATAATAGTTATGAAGAAGTCGCAAAATATATTCAAAAATTATTTATCAAAAATATTAAAAAAAAGAAGAAAAGAAAAATTAACTGTCATTTTCTTTGCTCAACTGAAAAAAAAGAGGTAATTGTTTTTATTATTTTTTCTTAGTTTTATTTGTTATTCCTTGCAATGTGGTTAACACCTAACTTTAAATTTTCCTTTTTTTTACTTCTCTTGACTTTTTTTACTTTATTACTTTTGTTTAGGCTCAAAATATTATTAATTCGACAATTCAAAAATATTTGGAACGGAAATCAAAATCAGTTTTTTAATTGTTGTGTTCTTGAAATAACTATTTGTTTTTGTGTTTATTTCAATATTGTTTTATTTTTCTTATTTATATTCTGTTTTATTTTTTAATTATGATGATATTTTTTTTTATCTATTGTATTTAAAATAATTATTCTTAATTTTTTTTTTTTTTTTTTTTTTTTTTTTTCCTTTTCGTCAATCTAAAAATTATCGTCGCAATCTCTGTTTCACTCCCATTAACTCATACAATACTGAAAAATTCGATTTTTTTGGGGAACGATCAATTAAAGATTGTTTAGAAATAAGAGAAATAATAAAGTCCAGATTGGAGTTGATATTCATAAATGAAATACCTTAACAAACTTTCAATTTTCATGTATATATATATATATATATATATATATAGAGATCAATTGTTGGTGGACTATCATATTAAAATCCCATAAAATATTTTACCAGTTTCTTTGAAAATTTAATTTTGCTGAAGAACTTGAACATGTAATAAAATTCTAATACATGATTTTTTTAAACATGGGAGTACATATATTTATCTTAGATCCCAATTTAAGTCAACTTTGGTCGTTATATCTTAAATTATTCCAAAGGATTCAAAAATTATCTATTATTTTTTTTTGAAAATTCTGGGATAATGATAATTTTTGTAAAAAAAATAATTGATTTAGTTAAAATAAAAAAAGAACCTTTTTTTTTTTTTTTTTTCAAAACATTAAATTTTATTCTTTCAATTTCTTCATAATCTTTTTTTAAACATTGATTTATATAACAGATAATTTTGTTTATTTTTTAAATGTATATATATATATATATAAATGTTTTTTATTTTCTCTCTAAAATGGTTCAATATTTCCTGTATGTGTAAAATCTTATTTATATTTTAAAATGAATTATAGAAATTATGTACATTATTAAGATGTCGTTTGTGTAATTTAAGTTGGCTTGAAAGAAATAAACACAAGATCGATGTTATTATCTTGGCTTTTCAATTCTCTAATCTTTATATCAAATTCTCCAAAATAAAGAAATTATTTTCCTGTGAACTGCACCTCTTAGAAATTGTAGTCTATGTTTTGATAATCACTGAAATTTGATTTGTAAAATAAAATTTTCAACATTGAATACAAACTACCAATTATCTTATTTATTATACCTTAAGTACAACGTTCCTACCCTGGAGAGTATTGATTCAGTGTGTTATTTTTTCAAAATAAAAATTCTTTGTAGGATAAGAATGTCAAACAAGACAAAAATATTACTAATTTCAATGGTGAAAATCAAACTGTGGCAAAAAAAAAAATTATCAAAAAGATTATTAAATGAAAATTTTTAAAAAAAAAACGGATTTTAAGTGATTTCCAAGCATATATTCAAATTTGAAAACATTTCAAACTTGTAAAAGTAACTAAAAACAATATTTAGAATAGCTTAGGAAAGTTTTTAAGGTTTGAAGATTTTAAATAGAAATTATAAAATAGTAAAATCAAATTTTGGTATGATCTTCAAATCCGTGAAAATCAGTAAAAAGTGAAAAAATTTTCCATTTTTTTGTAAAACAAAATTCTCAGTGTCTAAATCTAACTGAGAGTTAGGAAGTCTATTAAGAGTGTTTTTATCAACAACTTAACTTTTATGGCTTCTAAACATTTTGCTTTAAGTTTTATAATTATTGAAAAAAATCATTTTTTTCCATTTTTGAACTTTTTTCTCTTTTTTTAAATAATAAAAACAACACAACAAAAAAAAAATTCCTTCTTTCTGTGGATCAAATTATTTAATTAAACAAACAAACACACACCAATGAACGACAATTATTCCAAATTACAAAAAGTTTTAAGTGGACTCTCTGAGCTTCGGGAATTACACAAGGAAACGAATAAACAGCACGTAGCGCTAAAAAAAATGAAGGAAACATATCTCAAAACAAAAATCGAATACAAGGGCGAGCTTGACACGGAAATTGAGGCCCTTGGAAAACAGGTTTTACATTTAAAACAGCGAAGGGCACTTTTAACAGAGCTCCAGCAGCGATTGAGTGCCATTGCACATGTGTCAAGAGAATTCCCAGGGAGGGGACCCGGCCAGGTGCCTGTCACAGCAGGCGATCGTCTGTGGGTTCTTCTCGCGGACGAGGAAGGTTGGACAACGGGGAAACTAATTGGCACCCGAAGGTCGCGAAAGGGCAAAGTGCCAACCAATTATCTAACAATTGAAGTGCAGCCGCCTCTTCCAGAAAATGAATGGAGCAGCAAATGGGGCGAAGCAGAAGACCATTTAGCGCAATTCCAGAAACTTCAGGAATCCTTTAAAACAACTTCTGAGCCGAGTATTCAACAAATCAGTACAGGCAACACGACAACAAACTCCACTGATAGCCTCTTCAAACCTTTTCGAGGCAAACTAAGATCAGAATCGTCTTTAATCAAGGAGCAAGAAAAAGTTCTTGAAAGCCCAATTAGTGCGGTTGTGTGCTTTGATTGGAAGGCACGGCAATTAGATCAGCTTTCAGTCAAGGCAAACGAGAGGGTTATGCTAATTGCAGTGAAAAATGACGAATGGGGAAAGGTCACCAATAGCATGAAAAAGCAGGGCTTTATTCCATTGGATTGGATCATCAAAACAAAGACTTTCACAGGAACAGTTAATTCTGATCTAATGCCCAAAAGGGTAATTAGACCAAAGCCAAAGGACCTTTCCGTATATTTCCCTGAATGGATGAAAATGCCGGCGAGCAATAATGATGATTTAAAAAAGGAAAATAAATGGTTAAGAGAAGAGGTCGTTAGATTACGAGAATTAGTCGAAAAAATGGAAAACAATTCAAAAGATGAAATTAAAAAAATTTAATTCTGAATTTCTCACACTTGGGTTCAACAATGAATGTACAATTTGGTATTTGGTTATTTACTCAATTTGTTTGAGGAAAATATTTGTTTTTTTTTTTCTTGTATTTTTTTATTTCAATTCTTTTTTGTTTTAAAAATATTCAAATTAATCTCTCCATTTATTTTTCTTTTCTTTTCAATCTTTCCAGTCTATCAAGTCAGCTTTATCTAATTTGATTTGGTTTGATTAATTTTTTTTATTAGATTGGTTTTTTTTAAAAATACTGATAAATTCTAAAAAAAAATTTATGGTTTAATTTACATTTTTTGAAGTTTGTGACTCTGCTTTTAAAAACATTATACTCCTAAAAAATATTTTTAAGATCAATTAATTTCAACAAGTTTCTTAATATTAAAACAAATAAGATTCTTTTTTTCATGTTTATTCTAAAAGAATTAGAAAATTAGTAAATGGAAAACGAAGTAACAATTTTCCAATATTTTAGGTATTTCCAAAAAAGTGTGGCAATTTTTTTTTATATTGTATTAAAAATCCTCTTTGTGAGTGGTTTTATTTGTTAATTAACAATGTTAAATTAAGTGAAATATTAATACCAATGGAATCAGTATCTGTTAGCATTTTTTTAAAAATGAAAAAAAATAAAATTTGATTTTTTTAGAGTTAAAATGAAAGTCCAATTTCAATAAAAATAAAGCAATATGGTAAGGGTATAAATAATTTATTAATCAATAAAAAAAATTTTATAAACTATTCATTTCTATTGTAAATTTTACTGAGATTAAAGAAGTTGAGAAAACAAATATTAAAATCAAAAATTCAATAATATATAGAAATTTCACCTCTAAAAAATATCAGATAAAACGGAGTTCAGAAATTTTAATTTATTTTTTTTAATGTAATGTCTTACTTTCAAATAAATTGAATGATTATTCAGAATCAATGAATAGTTGGTTAATCAATTTATATATTTCAATAGTTTTATAATTGTTGGGTTTAATAAAGATATTTGTAAATAAATTTGTCAGACTTTATTAGAAATAGCTTATATTGAATTTTGGAATATTGAAATAATCTGAAAAGTGTGATAACTTGTTAAAATAATAGTTTATTTCTGAAATGTTATTTAAAGTGAACCTGGTATTTCATAATAATTTTATTTACTTTATTTTTCAATCTGATTATATGAAAAAATGTTTTTCAAATCAAAATAAATTTACTCAAAAGTTTTTTTTATCATACACCTCCCTTATGGACTTTCCAAAAAATGTCACTTTAAGAGGACGTATAGTTCCAAAAAATATGAAAAAGAACCTTTATCTCTTTGGATCTAAAAGAACTTGAAAATTTTAAGGTATTTGGAATTAAACTGATCAGATCCTGAATAGTAAGTCGGGAGTTTTTTCCTTTTCACAACCCTAACGTTTTAAAGTTGAAATTTTTTTAAAGAGTATTAATTCTAAACATTACAATATTTCTCTTAGAAGAAGAGCAAAGGTGTTGTAGTGTTAAGTACAAACTGATCATGAAATATCTTCTCAGATAAAATTTCAAATTCCCAAAAAAATTGTAGATTTAAATAGTCCATCTTGATCTCAAAAGATAAATTGGATTATTCCACAAAGTTTTGAACCGAGGTTTACTAACTGTGACTTTATTTTGAACAATACTTGAGTCTGAATGACAATCTCTCTAACAGAAAAATTCAAAAATTCATCATTTTTTTATTATTTAGTCAAATGTGTATCCTGATTGTTAGTGTGTGTTATTAATGAACAAAAAAAGTAAGTAAAACCATATCTCCTTTCTAATACATTATCGCACACCCTTAATCCAAAACATTGTTCCCATTTTAAGATAATTCGTTTACTAAAAAAAATCAAGCAATCAAATGGATCAACGACAACAGATTTAATACAAATTACAAACTGGAAACATCATGTTTATTAAATGATTTTCTTTATTCCTGGTGTTTTGTAATGAATAAAATGTTTCCGACCCTCTTCTTAAAAATAAAAAAGTAATTCATTCAAAATATTTTTGTCGTTTCTTGAAAAAAAAAAAAAAACCGATTCACTTCAAGAAAAAAGTTAACTAATTTCAATTTTTTCTTCTTTTTTAAATCCTCTTTTAATCTAGATCTTTGGACTTTAATTTAAGACAGTTATTTTTTCAATGCAACCTCTGGGAAATTGGTCTCAATGGCAATTTGTCAATTCAACAAGATCTTACTTTTAGTCAAAATAGTTTCTTGCCAATTGCAAAATTAATCTTTCAATTAATCCAAAAAATTGAAATGGATCAATTACACGACAATGAACTTAGTTTTAATCCCTACGTAGACTCTCACTCAGAAATACAATTCAATAAGAGAGGCAAAAATAGCACTTACTCAAAATTAACAACTTCAAACGAGTTATCTAATGAAAATGAATTAAATAAAACCGCAACTGAAAAATCCATAAAAGCAACCAATAACTGGGATTTTAAGATTACAAATAGTAACCAAAAATTTTTCGAGATGGAGTGTATTAAATTTAACACAAACAAAACCATAAAGATCAAAGAAAATTTTCAAAATGGATTTCAAATTTTCACACTAAAAAATGTAGATACCAACAATTTTGTTGATTTGATCTTGAAAACAGAAACTATTCAGCTAATTGATAAAAATAGTAATGGGAATAACAACAATGAAATTTTATTAAATGAGTGTTTTAATACAGAACCCATATCAAATTTAAATTTAAATGAAGACAATATCTTACAAGACACCCTTATTCTAAGTAAAGAATATACTCTAAATATAAGAAGCCATCAAACGCGAAAGTATATTTTAAAATTTCAATTAAAACCTAATAAACCCAAGAAAATCTTACCTATTTTAAAAACTTTTCGAACTTATCAAAATTCTTTCAAATATGATTTAAAATTATCAGAGAATCCAAAGGGTATAAAGAAAAAAACACATTATTTAAAATCTCTACTTCAAAAAAAATTAATTCAAGGAATAGCGTGTTTTGAAATATTAATAATGAAAACACATACAAATGGCAAATTTCAAAAACAATTCCAAAGGGGAAGAATCATTATAAATTCAGAAAGGGTGATTTTAAAGATGTATCACAATAGTAATAATAATAATAACAATAATAATAATAACAACAATAATCATAATAATAACACTTATAGCAACAATAACAGCAACAATAATAAAAATACTAATAAAAATAATAATAATTGTGACAATAACAATAGCAATAACAATAAAAATGATAATAATAATAATGATGATGATAATAATAATAATAATAACAATAAAAATAATAACAATAATCATAATAATAACACTGATAACAGCAACAACAGCGATAACAGCAACAACAACAACAACAGCAACAACAACAACAACAACAACAACAACAACAACAACAACAACAACAACAACAACAACAACAACAACAACAATGATAATAATAATAATAATAATATATTTTCAATAAATTTTCAATGGAAACTAACTGAAATGAATCTAAAGATAGAATTCTTAAAAAATATAATCCAAATTTATACATTTTTAGATAAAAAATTTCTTATTAAATGTAAAAATAAATTGCAATTTTATTTAATTTATCATAGTCTTATAGAATTTTCAAATAAAAATTTAAGCAATTTTTTCCAATCACCATCTTTGGTTTCTCAATCTCTTTCATTAAAACTTTTGCCCGAAAAGGAACAATCAAATTATTATGCAATTTTTAATCAATCTGGATCTTCTCCAATAATTTTTCAAAATTACGAATTTCCAAATTTGAATAATCTTCAAAAACTTTATAAATTTGCTCTATCTGGAAATGAAGATCAAAATTATTTGAAATTGGAAAAAAATTTATATCATTTAATAATGTCCGTTTCTGAAGGTTATCAGTATCCTTTTAAAGCACAGCTATTAAATTATAGTCGTAATTCTAATAGCAAAATTATCAATAATAAAAGTAATATTATTATATTATTTGGTTTACAAGGTATTACAATAAAAACCAAAAATAGAAATAAAAAATCTGAAATAATATATTCGGGTTTATATTCGTTTCGACAAAAGATATTTCTTCATATTTTTCATAATAAAATAATGATATTAAAAATATCAAACGATAAGAAATATATTATAAAATGTCAAAATGTGAAACAAAGAAATTTAATTTTTAATTGTTATTTATCATTAAGAAAGTTTTGTAATAGCCCGACGTTTCCACAAGTTCCGATTCCCATTATTTCCGTTTATTCGCCAATTTTAAATAGAGAATTTAAAAAAATAATAAAAATAAATAATAAAAATTATTCCCCAAACAATAATTTAATTACACCATCAGTTTTTAAACATTCAAATAAAGTTAATTCACGAATTTTATTTTCATCCATTGTCATTATTTTAAATTCACTTGATGAATATGTAGGAGAAATAAAAATTATTTTATATAAAAATTGTTATCAAATAAATTTTATTTGGTTAAATAATCAAAAGAATTCCAATAAAGCATTTAGCATTGGTAGCAGTGATAGAAAAATAAAAAAGGCTGATAAAAACAAAAACAATGTAATTTTAGACGACATTGGAAGCAAAAACAATTTTTACACTTATATTAATAAAAATAAATCCTTTGACAAAAATCTTAATGATAATGATAGCAATCATACCAATTTTGATAACATCGAATATAATAATAATAAAAGCAATAATAATGATAATAATGATAATAATAATAAGAATAACCTTAATAATAACAATTATAAAAATAATAATAATGATGATGATGATAACAATAATAGCAATAACAATAAAAACAACAATGTTAAAAGTCATAAGAGTAATAATATATTAAATATAAAAAGATATTATTCAATTTATTCAAAATTAAAGTTTAAAGATCAAAAATCCTTAATAGGTAGACTAGTTATTGATGAACACAATTTTATAAAAATAAAATTTAAAAGTAATAATGAAAAGAGTATATTTTTAAAGAATTGGGATGAGATTTCTTCAAACAATTTAAAGATGAATAAAAAACCAAAAATTCAATTTCAAGTGAAATTGTATTGTTATTTTCATTCTTTAAAAGATGAAAATGATGAAATTATTAAAAAAGTATCGATATTAATGTTAACAGGGGAAGGCTTAAAAATAATTACTGATAAAAAACAGATTTTTTTAGAGTTTTATTTGGGTATAGAAATAAGGATAAATAAAAAAGATCCAAAAAATTTAAAAATAATTATTGTGGGGGAAAGTCTAAATATAAATATTTTTTTTTCTTCATTACAATCGTCAAATTCGTTTAAACAAAATTTCCATAATTATTACAATGGGTTTATCTATCAAAGTTTTGGATTTTTATGTAAAAGATATAAAATTTTCAAATCCAAAGAAAAAAAATTTTTTAAAAAAATAATATTAACAGAAAATCAAATAATACTCGACGACACAAATATAATTAATAAATATTATGTTAATAAAATTAATACAATAAATATTACAAATGAAGATAGCTATTTAAATAAAAAACTTATAAATTCCTTTTTAAAAATATGTTATTCAAAATCTTATAATTATTTTTTTAATAAATCAAAGCATTTGTGTTTGAAAAACACCATATATTATAAACAGTATAACGTTCAATTAATAATCAATAGTCGATCGAAAAAGAAATACAATTCAATTTTGTTATTAACAAATAAAAGATTTATTTTTGTTGTTTTCAACAATCAAAATAATAATGATATTTTAAATGCTTTAATAATTGATTTAGTGGTTATCAAAAGGAATAAAAATAAAAATTTAATTAAATTGGGCTTTAAAGATGAACAAAAATTAAAATTAATTTTCCCAAGTTCAACACAATTGATTTATTTCATAATAAATTTTCAAAAAAATCAAAAAAGATTATTATTATTAAAAAAGCATAAAATTAAAACCTTAGAAAAACAAAATTTCAAATTCCCAATAATTTTATATAATAAAAGTCAAATTTTTAATTCGGTTAACAGTGAAATCTACATCGATTATAAAGAAATTTTTATTTATTTTTTAAATAATAATAAAAATATAAAATACAAAATACAAAAAATTTCATTCAAAATACAACCTAATTATAAAAATCAACTTTTATTAAAAATACATGCAAATGATGAAATTTGGTATATAAAGTTTATTAATAATATTGAATTTAATTATTTTTTTGAGTTTTATAATTTGGTTAAATCACAGCTAAAATTAAAATATTTTAATTATTTGCAGGCTGTGAAAAAAAATCATAAAAGCCAATTATTTTATCCTATTTTAACTCTTAATAAAAACGATTTTCCAATAAATGGTGAAATTCAAGTTGATTTTATTAATAATAGAATCATGATAATAGAATGTTTGAAAACTGGCTCTTTAACTATACACAATATACCAATAAAAAAATTGATTATTGAAAATATTGATTATAATAATTCTATCATTGAATTTGAAAAAAAAAATACTCATCAAAAAATTGTTTGTCAATTTAAAAATAATTTAATTTTAAATTTGGTTTTAAAATTTATAAAAAAAATTTTATATTTTGAAAACAATTTTTCAAAAATAAATCCCATAAATTATTATGAGAATATTTTACAACACAACAACCATGTTTTTTCTAATTTAAATGTTGGTACATATGGTGGTCATGGTATTTGTAGCAGTGGCGATACGTGCAATAATAATAGTGAGGACAGTGGTGATGATAAAGGTGGCAATATACACGGTGAAAGGGTTGACAATAGAAAAAAATGTGATAGGTGTATATGGGAAGATAAAATAGAAAATACAAAGATCATGAAAAATAATGATGGTATTTTTATTTTAAATAGTAATAATAATTTTAATTATACTTATTTTGATATTAAATATCATAAAAAAAAAATTAATAGTGATAATTCAATAAATGACGGGGTTTTAATTATCGATCACCAAAATAATTCAATTATCATTCAAAAATATTTAAAAAATTATAATATACATATCCTATATCCTCGGCAAATGAAAATATTTAAAGATCCTCAAAGATTAATTATCAAAATACTGATAGATGATTTGTCTTTTATAATCGAATTTCGTGAAATTGATCATGTTAGACAATTTTTTTATTTGTGTAATAAAATTAGAGCACCAAAGCTCAAGTTTGTTGATAACGCGAATTTATCACCAAATAGCTTCCCAATCATTTCCCGAATAAATTCTTCATTTGAAAAAAAATCATTAATCAAAATTAAAAACATTTTTTTAATAATCACATTTGATTTAGACATGGACTTGATATTTTCTTTATTTAATTTAAGATTTTATATTAATAAAAATGTAAAAAATGTTCTTAAAATTGTTTTATTAAATAAACAATCTTTTAAAATAAATTTTGAAAATGAAAAGTCTCTGCAGCAATTTATGAAGATTATTAATTATTCCATGAAAGGGAACCCCATAGGTTAAAATGTAAAATATTTTTTGTTTGCATAAATATAATTTATCTAATTAATAATAACCAATTTTTGATGATTATTTTTTTTTTTATCAAAAAATATCGCTTATTAAAGCACTTGAAAGGGAAACAATTGGAAATTGGATTTTTTAGAATTAAAATTGTTTTTCAATTCTGAAAGGGGTCATTTAATAAAATTTTCTTAATATTGAAAAATATTCAAGCGGGGTTCAAAGGTATTTTATAATTATTGTCCAAAAGATAAATTAACTAAATTTTTTTTTTCTTTCAAAAAAAAAAAAAAAATGATGAAAATTTAGTTCTAGTTTCAAATAAAATGGTTGGGTTAATACATCATGTTGGTTATGGGCAGAATATATGTGCTATGTTCTGTTAATTAATTTGACTTAAGATGTTAAAAGGGGGTTAAAATAAAAAAACAAAAAATAATAAAATGTAAATTATTTGAGTTGATTTTTTTTTTTTTGTTTTTAATGGTGGTTTTGTGTAAAAAGGTGATGTGAAATGCCCTTCTTTTGGGCGAAAAATTCAAATAACAAAAAATAAATAGTTGGTGGATCTCCATTGACAAAAAATTCAATTAAAAAAAAAAAATACTTGTTTCTTATTTTCTATTTCTAAGTGTTAAATTTCTTCAACAAAAAATTCAAATTTTCTTTACTATTTATTGCAAAAAAAATTGAAAAAAAAATTCATTCGGCTTTCAAATATGTGATTTTTAAATCATGAAATATTTCAATTTTTTAAAGTTGAAAAGAAGCTTAAAATATTAATTTCCCTTTTAGAATCGGGGACTTTGATTATGATTTTAATCCTTGGGTTGGGTTTTTTTTTGGAAAGCTGAATCAAACTGATGATCCTTTAATTTTACAATTAATAGTAAGTTCACAATCGATTTAATTCGATTTAATCTAATTTATTGTTAGTTTGTACTGATCGAAATTTAACAAAAGTAAGGGTTTTATAATATTTTTTTAGTGAAAAAGAGAACTAATTTGAGAAATAAAAAAAAAAATCTTCGTGATCTCAAAAATGTAGAAGAGATAGACTTCAAAACGAAAACATTTGTTTTCAAAATTGTAAACACGGAAATTTAAACTGGGAATTTAGTATTAATCTTAGATATTTTTTATAAAAATGCCCAAGTTTTACATTGTTGATTTTTGGAAATAGATAATCGACTCATATGAGTTACATTTTAATTAGTATTTGGCATGAATATAGTCAGTTCCACTTTTAAGATACAAACTTTGAACGAGATTTAAGGCACAAAAAACAATTCAAATTCTACTGTAGTCAAAATAAAGCTTGTAAAAAAAATTTAATGCGAGTCTCAAAATAAAAAGTCTGTTGTTTTCTTATAGAAGGCCTATACACTAACCCATCAAATGAACTGATAATAAACCCTAAAAAATATGTTATTGGTTTCTTAAAGTTCTATTTTTTAAAAATGAATTCTAAAAATGAAGGATCAAATTGGAAAATTTATCTCAAAAAATAGAGTTAATTTTTCAGTTAATTTTTATCATTAAAAAACAATAAAATTCAAAAAAATTATGAATATTATGGAAAATTTTCAACCCTTTGCATGAATAATTTAAATTTTACTCTAAATAACCAGACCTTTACTTTCAAAATTTATTTGAACTTTGGTATACTATTTTTTGGAAGATTGGATGTTGCCTTGATACAAGAAAAAAAAAAAAAGCACCGGATATATTTTGAAACACGGATTATAGTCTATGTGAACACGCTTTATTTTGATCACTGTAGTAAAATAATTTAAATAAAAAAATTCCAAAAAATGTTTCTTAGTCTGAGATTTTTTTTGTGCCTTAAATTTAATTGAAAGTTTGTGTCAAAAAAATTGAACTGATGGTAAAAAAATTTAAATTTTTTTTAGCCTTTTCAGAACGTTATTTATAAACTTAATAATAAGATCCTTAAGTTAAAAAATTATGATTTCACACATATATTGCTTAAAAATCGAGGTAACTTTTTTTACTTAACAACACTTGTTTTTTTTGGAATTGTTCGAAATTATGAAAGGAATTACAAGATCAAAATTCAATCTCTCTCAATTTAAAAGTTATCACATTGAAAGGCTTAAAAAACTTACTCAACACTTTCTGGAATTTGCTTTTCATAAAAACAGTTTCAGGTTTTTGAAAGTAAACCAATATTTTGATATCCATACAATCTCAAAAAATATTCTTTAACTGTTGAGAGAAAAATGGTTGGACAGCATTTATAATTGGGAACCTTACTGAAAATGATTTTTAAATTTTGTCGTTTGTGAAATAACTAAAGAAAATAACAATAATCTACTTATTAGAATAACGATTAATGTAATTCTACTTTTTCAAAACCTTATCTATTATAATCTAAATCAAGTTTAAAAATTACCATTTTCAGAATTAATAGTAAACTTTACCAAAACTTGGATTTTTGTTAAAATAGCATGATCTACTTTAGGTTATCAACCATTCAAATGAGTATTCTACACAAACCACAGATTAACGAACTTGCAACACCTTTAAACCTGGATTTATATAAAAGTCACCTAGTTATCAATAGGATTTGATTTTCAATTTTACTAAAGTTCCCAATTAAAAAAGGTGTCCAACCATTTTTCTGTGTCAAACATTTTTCTCTCAACAGTAAATATCAAAATGTTATCTTTTATTATTTTTTACCCTTTTTTGGCTTATAAAAGTTTGTGTAAAGTATTTAAAATTTGCAAAAATATTAAAGAGTAGCAGAGACTATAATCTAGCAGATGTCAGTTTGAAAGTTTTAAAAATCTGAAATTGTTTATGATGATTGCTCTTTTCTTACTTTCTTACTATCTAACAAGTCAAATTTTTAATTGAAAATATTCTGGTTCGTAAAAAAATAGAAAGTAAAACAAAAACAAAAACAAAAAAGTCTCAAAGTAAAAATGTTTAAAAGGGTTTAATTATATTTATTTATTTCTTTAGAATAAAGATAAATAGAGATTTTAAATTTAATTTAGTTTTTTTCAGAGCCTTCTTTCTTTTTTGGCCTTAAGGCTTCGTGGATAAATGGAATAACACCACCTTCATGAATTGTAACACCATCAAGTAATTTACCAAGTTCGTCATCAGATTTGATGGCTAATTGGACGTGTCTTGGGAGGATTCTTTGCTTTTTGTTATCAATAGCTGCGTTTCCTGCCAATTCGAGTAATTCTGCAGTTAAGTATTCAAGAACAGCTGCCATGTAAACTGGAGCACCAGCACCAACTCTGTTTGCGTATTTTCCTTCTCTTAAATGTCTATGGATACGACCAACTGGAAATTGAAGACCAGCTTTGAATGATCTTGAGACTGGTTTTGCTTTTGGTTTCTTTTCGCCTTTCTTTGCTTTTTTGGACATTTTAGATAAAGTATTGTTTAAATTTTTTATTAATAAAAAAAAATGATTATGAATCTTTGGAAAATTATTTTTAATGACTTGATCTGATAGTAGTATTTGAAATAAAATGTTAGAGTCATTAGATCCGTTGATTTTTTGAAAACTTTTAACGAATTATTAGATATTTGTAAATCGATGAAAAATATTTTATTAACATAAAACAATTTTTGAAAAATATTTCTTTCATTTGACAAGTTTTTACAAGAAACGGGATTAAATAATAAAGTCTAATTTGGTTTGTTAAAATTCTATCGAGATTTGTTGAGATAAAGTTTTATAAAAAAAAGATTTGTTTTGAAATAATCCAATAATTTTCCGATTTGAAAGAGGAAGATAAACGATTAAATAAAAAGGGTGTACTATGATTTGAGTTCGTAAATTTTGATTTTTTAAAAGGGATTTTCAAATTTTTTTAATTAGTAAGAATGAAAAAAAAATAAATGACTAAGAATTTTAAAATATTGAGAAATTGGTGAAAAAACAACACTACAAAAATAGTATGTGAATTGTCAACCATTTCTTCATAGATCTTCTTTATTTTTTTTTCTTGAAAAGTCTTAATAACAAAGTGGTAACTCAACTCGAGTTGAGTTAAAATGGATGTAGTTCAGAAAACAAAATCAAAAAGTACAAATCCAAAATTTTCTAAAAAATCGTAAAAATATTGGGTTATTTCAAAACAAAATTATATTAATTTTTACTTTTTATAAAAAATTTTCAAAATAAAGAATCATTTTTTTAAATTAATAAAAAATATACACAATACTTTATCTAATATGTCCAAAAAAACAGTTAACAAGGAAGACGAAACCAAAAAAAGAAAAAGAAGAGTAGAAACATACTCAACATATGTCTACAAGGTCTTAAAACAAGTCCATCCAGAAATTGGTATCTCAAACAAAGCAATGAGGATCATGAATTCATTTGTCATGGACGTCTTTGAAAGACTTGCAATGGAAGCCTCTAACTTGGCTAGATTCAACAAAAGAGGTACAATCACATCTAGGGAAGTACAATCTGCAACTAGATTATTGTTACCAGGTGAACTTGCTAGACATGCTGTTTCTGAAGGAACCAAAGCTGTAACAAAATACTCAAATGCTACACACAAAGATGATTAAATCATTTTAACCTTTTTAAAAACACACCTTCCATTTAAATAAAAACCTTAATCAAATTTTAATCTCATTTTATATTTTTTTTTCTTTCTTTTCTATTGAGTTATTTGAATATTTTAGGAGAAAAAAAAATTACTACATTTTTTGACATGAATGTCTTTTTTTTTTTTCTTTTCATAAAGTGACAATGTAAGTTGTCAAAGTTTATTATAATTAACCCTTCCTGTTTTGTGTGTTATAAAAATTGATTATATGTCTTTGTTTTTCAGTTACCCATCAAAAGTCCAAAAATCGACTGATAAATTCAAAAAAATATATCTCATTTTTTTTATATGAGAAAAAAACCGATACTATATTTCATAGTGAAACCTGACTGAAAAACAAAAAGGAAGATTAATAAAAAAAAGAAGTAAATTAACTTGAAAGAATAATTCATAAATTTACTGTTATTATCCAATTAACAAATGAAAATTTTTATTTCAATTCCCAAAAAGAATATTAAATATTACTGCAACAATCAAATTAACAGAGTAAAAATTATGTCTCAGAGTTCACGATGGTAAGTTTAGTTTATTGTCAAAAAAATCATTACGAAACCATGTTGTAAAAGATCTTTTTGTTGTATAACTTATAAATAGAAAAATATTTTGGGATGTGATCTAAAAATTTTCATTTTTTAATTGGTAAAGAAAAGTATTACAAGTCAAACCAACAATAAGAATTTTGATCTGTTTCCATTGTCAAATACAGATCGAATTGTTTTTGAAGATCTCAGAGATAATCAAATTATTCAATAAATTTATAACAATTGATAGAATCTAAGGACTTTGAATGAACATAGTACAGGAAAACATATAAGCCATAAATTTATCAAAATAAGGAACATACAAAATATAAGTCAACAATGACAAAAAATAAGAATGGACATTCGAACAAATATTTTTTTTTATCAACTTTAGGGATTAACTTCTTCCCAGAAAAGTCTTAAATTAAAAAAAGTTGACATTGGATCTAAATCACGTCATTTCAATAAGGTTCAAATATCTCGAAAAAAATGATTAGTAAAGTAGTATTAAAAGTAGATCCCTTTATTTAAAAATAATCCTTGTATATGTAAAAAAATCCAGAATTTCAGAAAAAATCTGCATTTCACCACAAATTGAACAGTTGAACCATGGATTTTCAGACCAGAAAGTTTAAAAATTTTTGTCGTTATTTGCACGAAGTTGAGGAAATAAGCAATATATTTTTGAAAAAATGAGCGAGCTTGCATGAGTTATTGTTTGTTGAAATGTGGAGATCTTCACGAAAAAAATGACAAAAAATAACTGTCGTTATTTGTACGAAGTTGAGAAAATAAACAATATATTTTTCTAGATAGGGTGAGATTTATATCACCCAGAAAGAAAAATATTTTGCTTGTTTTTGAAAAAATGAGCCAGATTGCGTGAGTTATTGTTTGTTGAAATGTGAAGATCTTCATGTAAAAAACAATGACAAAAAATAACCAATATAAATATGTTTAGAAGAATGGTTATTTCTTTTCATTTTTTTAGCTTAGGTTTCAAAAAAATAATAACTTTTTTAAATTTGATGAATATGTATATTACTTTTAAAAAATTATTTTTTTTTGAAAAATTCAATAATTAACCAATAGATTCTTTTGACTAATTTTTTTCTTAAATATTTAAAAATATAATTGATTTAACAATTAGCTTTATACAAAAGGAAGCAGAACTAATCATTCTTTGGGATTTTTTACTGGCAATTATTGAGTTAATCTTTGAAATTAAAAAAAAAAATAAAAATAATTACTTTTAGTAGTTCGAAATATGGATTATTAAATACAAGGAATAGAATATTTTGTGTTTCTATTTTTTAGATTTTCAACAAGTAAATTAAAAAAAAATTAATAAAATGATAATTTTTATTGTGATCCTTTGTTAAAAATCCAATAATTTATTATACAATATTAATTATATAGGATTTTTTCAAACCATGTAAACAATGTTACGCTGTTACCATTTACATTCAATTACACACCATTTTGGTCATAGAAGAACCCACGAAAACTTTAACCCCTTAGACAATAATATCTAAAAAATATTTCTCTTATCTTCGATAATTACCCCTTAATAACATATGTTATCAATTTCAAAAAAATAATTATTGCATCTTATATTGAAAAAAAATATCGAAATTTGATTGTTTAACATCAAAATCACTTTTAAATTTAACTTGCCATATAGTTAAATAAATCATTTTTTTAAAAAGTTAAATCAAGCTTTACCCATTTTTGATTATTTCAAAATCCGACAAATTTCCGAATTATCTCAAAAAAAAAATAATTTTTTGAAGAAGAAAGAAATCTTAATATCTGTAAAGGAAGTCGACATAAATACACTTTAAAAACGAAACTTTTCCCTTTTGGAAAGATTACAGTCTAAATAATATAGTTAATTTCAAAAAAATTACAATAATTATTTTAAACTTGTAAAAAATATTCTTTTTTTCATTCAAAGAACAGTTCAAATTAATTATTTCTTTTTTTGAACAATGGAATATCTGAAAAACAACCAAAAAATTAAATTAAATTCCCCAAAAATATTTTTTACAAAACCTGTAAATTTTAGCATATAACCAAGAAAAATAGTTTTTTATTTGATTATTTTTAATTAATAATTAATTATAAGCCGCAATTCATCCATTAAATCAATAGCAACCCAGATAATAAAAGTACCAAAAAAAATTTATTAAAATTTCTCGATTTATAAACAATATTTTCAAAAAAATAAAACGAATTCAACTTAATGATTATCATAAAAATAAATAACAATATTCTCAAATGATCCAATTTTAATTATAATTGGTTCTTTTTTATACTTTTAATACCTAAAAAAGAATCTTTGTTAATGGATTATATTTCAAGATATTTTATAAATATTATAAATAAAATGGTTAATGAATTAATTCTGACTGTCAATTTTTTTAATTTTAGATTTATTCTTCATTTATTTTTAAAATAAGATTAAAAATTCAATATTACTTGTTCATATAAACTCTCAGAAAAAACAAAAAGTGTTATTGCTGTAAAAATAAAAATCTCTTGCAAATTTTTCTTTTTCGCAATTCAAAACAAAAAAAAAACCAACAAAAGGATCTTAATATGTTAACTGAAAATCTTTTTGGAAAGAAAGAACCCTTTTAAAAATGATATTTTATAAATATCGAGTTGATAAATGTACTTTTTGATCAAATTAGATTGGATCTTGGCATCAAAATAAGTATTCTATTAACTTTGGAAAAAAAAATAATTAGATTTACTTTTTCCTTAAGGGACTAGTCTATATTAAATTTTTTTAGGTAAATTTAATAGAGATTTCGAATTTTTTTGCCAATTACTTAGATTTGAAATCAAAGTTCAAAACTTCTTAGTATAGTAATGAAACCTTGCTAAATGAAATTCATTAAATTTAGTTTTTATTTTTATACAAATTAAAATTTTTTCATTTTTTTCACTTTTTTGAAAATTGCATTTTTCAAACTTTTAGCAAAAACACAAAAAATAAAAAAAAATATTATCAATAAAGCAAAACCTTGTTATGTTTATGGAAGAAGTACAAAAATCAATTTGAAAAATAAACCTGAAAAGGTTTTTTTGGATTTGCATGAAAAAACAGTTTGATTCGAAAAAAATATACAATTTATGCTTTACTCTTAATAAAAGATTTTCTTTCTTGCCTTGTACCATTCTTTTTTTTTTTTTTCATGAATCTACTTTTTGAGTTTACACTCTTTTGTTTTTGTCAAATTTGAAGTTTTTTCAAATGTTCCCAAATTATCATTCTAAAAGTTTTTGTTAGAGTCAAAAACAATCAAAGAAAAGAATAAGAACTATTTTTTTAAAAAGTAATTATTAATAAAACAAATCGAGTTCTTTATAGGGTCAATTTGGATGAATAGAAGTGAAAGAGAAAATATTCACTAGTTTTAAATTATTTTTTCGTTTTTAAAAATGAAAATAAATATTATTTTTGAGAAAATAATTAAATCCAAAATTAATCAATAAATTCTCATCTGCTAAATATATTTCTTTAAAAAAACATTTTTATATAAGTCACTTTTTTTGACAGAATTGTAAAATTTTAAAAAAACAAGCACTAAAAGGTTCTAACATTAAAAAAAACTGTCTATTTTCAATTCTAAACATATTTCAAGATAAGGATTCCCAATTTAGTTATTGGTCAAAAAAAAAAATTAATGGAGACTAGTCCCTCAAGAGATAATTGTATCCTTTGGAACTAGATCGTGATTATATTCTGAGTCATACCACGTACTAACCATTTTAAGATACTGTATGTTTCTTAATAAATTCAACAAAATTTTCATTTGTCTTTCTACAAAAAATGTATATAAAGTTCAAAGCAAAATTAATAAATTCTGATAAGAAATGAAGTAGTATGGTTTTTTCCTTTTTAGAATTATAAGATTTTATACTATCTTTGAATTCTTTGATCTGTATTCTATTTTTGGCAAGCTGAATGAAAATTTTGGATCTTTTTATTTTGGAAGTGGCAGTATATCTGATTTTTTCAACAAAATGGTCAATTGAAAATTTAGAAAAATCGCTCAATCTTTTACATATGGTAGATTACTGATAAATTGCAATTTATGTTTGGAAATTTTTACTTGATTTTCCTTTTTGAAATTTTTCTGTTCAAGCTTAGAATAATGCATTTTATGTGATCAAGTGTTAAGAGACTCTTTAAAATTAGTTGTTCTTCAAAATTTTCTTTATCCTGGACTGTTTGATAAGAACAAATTCAAGATTTATCAAAAAGGATATTGAACTAAAAATTTTTAAAATTTATTCGAATTTATCAGTATATCAAAATCAAAATCAAATTTTTTCATTGAATATTGCATAAATATAGAATTAGAGAGAATAATAACCCCTATAATAACTTTTATATCAAAAATTAAACTATTTTTCTCCATAGTCTTTGTTCTTAATCTCTGTCATTTTTTCGATTTTCACTAACTTTACAGAATTAAGTTTAAAAAGCTTTGGGTTTAAAGGATGTCTAATAATGAAGAAAGTGATTTAGAAAGGGCACTACAAATATCGCTTTTAGAATCACAAGGTAAAAATGCATCACACCTATATGTAGATCTCCAAAAAAACAAGCAACGGCAATTAATTCAACAACAAAAGCAAAAGCAACAACAGCAATTATTCAAACAATTACAAACTCTACAACAACAACAACAAAAACAACAACAACAACAACAACAGCAACCAAAGAGAAAAGAAAGGCAAAATTCACATTTACTAAAGCTGCGCTTTAACGGAAAAAAGTTTTATTTGAATAGAACAGAAAGCATCGAAACAAATTCTATCCAAAACAAGGATATGGTTTCGATAAAAGATCTTGTGGCGGGGGAAATCAAAACAGCAATTTTATGCACTTACTCGCTCCAGGTTGAATTTCTGGATGAACATTTTACAGGGATCAAAAACTTGATCTTGATCAAGCATTGGGATGAAAATGAATATGATGAAGGGAAATTCAGCTCCAAAACACAAAAAATCAAGCACATGACTGTCATACACCCACCACATACCATATCAGGTGGCTGCTTTCGAGTTAAAATGATGATTCTTGATTTCCGATCCTTTCTACGTATCGTGATCTGCACAGCAAATTTAACAAAAGTTGATTGGTATATCACCGGCCAAGTAATCTGGGTCCAGGATTTCCCTTTGCACCCAAAAGTGAATTCGAACAAGGTATTTCGTTATTTGGAGGACAACGAGAATATCATTCGCAACGAGCAACGCGGCACTGTCTTTTTTAAGACTCTTGAACATTTTTTTGAACAGATCAATGCGCATAACCTCACTTCCATCATTTATTATTATGATTTTTCCTATGTGCAGGTAGAACTATTGTTGTCCATCCCCGGGTTTCACGATGTCAAGCCCAAATTGAACCAAAAAGTTTATGGGCTGCTCCATTTGAGAAATATTATTGAAATCGGGAAGAAAAATCTATTCAATAGTGTTGTTAGTGAAAAGAAGAAACAGAAATTAAAAGAATCCTTTAACAACTATGAATTATTTTACCAATCTTCGTCTATAAGTTCCTACCATCGTGACAATTGGATTCATTTGATTCCGAAAATTATTTCTGGGATTGAATTTCCTTGGGAACAATCAAAAAATGAGAACATTAATTATTATCAAAAAAAAAATATACAGATTCCAATTGATATTGGAAATGAAAACGAAAATGTAAAAGAGAAAGAGAAAGGAAAAGAGAAAAAGAAAGGGAAAGCTAAAGAAAAATTTAAAATTATATATCCATCACTTAATCATTTAATTAAAACAAACAGCTTTACGGGTGCTGATTGCCTGGTGATCAGAAAAGGAATTTGGAAGAGGAAAAAATTTCCAAAGCAATTATTTTATCAATGTAAGAGCTACAACCCAAAAGTTATTTTACATTCAAAAATTTTAATTGGCTTTGTAGGTAATTTGAAGTTTTTATATTTAGGATCACATAATTTATCACCTGCAGCTTGGGGGCAAGTTACAAACAAAAAATTGAAAATCTCAAATTACGAAATGGGGGTAGTTTTTTTTAAACAAACAGAAGAAGAATGGGATGACTTGCTAGAAAATTTACCTTTCAAATTCCCACCAGAAAAATACCAACCAAAAGATCAACCATTTTGTTTTGAGTTATATCAACAAATCGTAAAGGAATTTCGTGAGAAATCAAAAAATTAAATTTTATTAAATTCTTTTCAAGATGTAATGTTTTTTTTTTTTATTTTTTTTATTTTTAATTTTTTTTTGGTCTTTTTAAAAAAGTGTGATAATAAAATTTCTGGAAAATCTATAATATTGTTTACAAACACCAATAAACCCATTTTGAGAACAATATTAAAAACCCCTTTTACCACACTTTTTTAAAACGACTTTATTTTTAATTATATTTTTGATATTGAAAAGTCATTATTTTTAATTTAAGGGTCTAACCGCTTACCCTGGATTTACTCCATACCAAATGAGTGTCTTGCTCTCTAAAAACGACATTATGAAACTGCACTTCTTTTAGTTGAAAAAATTCAAATAACAAAAAAAAAAAAAATTATAGCATCTCTACAACAAAGAGACAATCAAAAAAAAAGTTAGCAGGATCTCAATTTCAAAAATTCAACAAATTTTGAAAAAAAAATATCAATAGGATTTTCAATTACAAAAAATCAAATTTGAAAAAGAAAAGTTTTAAGGGATTCTCAATTAAAAAAATGCAAATAACAAAAAAAGATAAAGTTTCTCAAAAACAAAAATTCAACATCCAAAAAAAGTTCAAAGGTTCTTTAATTACAAAAATACAATTAAAAAAGAAAAAAAATATCAAAAGGATTTTCAATTACAAAAAATCAAAAAAAGAAAAACAAAAGTTTCAAGGATTCTCTATTAAAAAAAAACGATCTTTTTTATTTAAATCTCCAAATGCTTTACCTTTCTCCAATTTAAAATTATTTTTTTTCTATCAGTACAAAATTGATTTAATCCGATTTAATCTAATTTGCGGTTGTTTAATAACCCACTATATTTGAGAAAGTGATGTTTTTGTAATAATCTTGAGATAAAAATAAATCCTCTAAAAAATGAAAAAAAATGAAAAAAAAAAAATCAAATAGATATCAAAATGCCACAAAGTTTGACACTTCGAAACGAACACAATTGTATTCAAAATTACAATTTCCAACAATTTCAATTGGGCATTGGGTGTCGCTCTTTGACCCTTTTTTTTAAAAATGAACCTACTTTTCACCGTTGAACTTTTGGAAATCTATCTTACATCACATATTGGTTTGTTTTTAATTGTTTTTAGTCACTCATAAAAATTGCTAAAAAATTTTTTCATCGTAATTAATCCACCCTTAGTTACAATCTTTGATTAAAATATTGGAAATTGAATTGTACCCATTAAATAACTTGGAATTAGAAAGAATCCACGCTCCTACATTTTTTTAAATTTTATCAAAATGATAAAAATTCATAAACAAAAACTGGATCAAAAATTTATTTCATGAAAATTTATTATTTGATCATTTTTTATTTATTCTCATTTTACATTTAATGACAACAAAACAAATTAATCTTACACAAAAAAACAACCATCGAAACTATATTTCAAAAATTGTGATTAATCTGAAATAATAAATTGAAAAAATATATCTATCTTTTATATTTTAATGACAACTAATGATTAAATCTTATTAATAATTCACTTTTTAATTCATTATAAATCTATAACAACCTGGATATTTTAAAAAATAAAAAAAATAAAATCAAAAACTAAAAAAAAGTAAAGTCACAATTTTTGAAATGTACATTACAAATTTTTTATTACTGAGTTTTTCCCTCTAAAAAGGTTAATACGAAGATTTTTTACTAATAAATATATAAAATTTAAAAGACATTACATTATCTCAATTTTCTTAATGTTTATTTGTATTTTCAAAGATCTTTTTTTTTTTTCCACTTGATCTTGTGCAGAAAAATAACTAAGAAAATTTTCATAAAAAAAATAAAAGAAAAAGTTTCAAAAAAAAAAAAAAAAGGATCAAAAAAAAAAAAAAAAAAAAAATAAAAATAAAAATTTTTCAAAAAACAGAAAAAGAAAGAATAAAATTTGAAAAAGTAAAACAAAGAAAAACAAAAATTTGACAAAATGAGAAAAAATAAAAACTTTTTTTGAAAAAAATTGTGATAAAATCCAAAACAAAACAGTTTCAATAACATTATAAAGTGAGCCAAGATTATTGAAAAATAGTTTATTTAATTCTAAAAAGGTAGTAAAATTTAACAGTTCCCAAATATTATTCTTTTTATTTTTCACGGATTAATAAAGATATTTCCAATTTGACCCACTTAAACTGAAATAATAGTCATAGTTGAACTTTTAACTACTACCCTAGTTTTATTTTATCTGGGGGTTTAAATACAATGTATTCGCCAATAAAAATAATTTAAAAGTTAATGATTTTTCGAAAAACCAAAATATTGAAAATTTTTATTATTTTTTGTTTTTTTAAGGAGGATAAAAACATCACTCATTTACTGATCACAGAACTTTTAAAATTCCATTTTTCTGAAATTTCATTTTAATTTGATCAATTCAAGATACCCAGCATTTTCTTTGGGGCTGCACATCCTATGAAAAACTTTTCAAAATTCTCGAACAAAACAAGGCAAAATTAAAATCAATTTTTTTTACCTCTTACTCCACATACTTGCTACTTTATATTCCTATATCTTTAGACCATTATAATAAAATTTATTCTACAAGTTAAAATGAAGTGAAAACAGGTGAAGCAAGAATATTTTGATTTTCGAACCCTTTCAAGGTAAATTTCGAATTTGGGTTGTGGAAAATGGTTTTATCCAAATTATTAATTGTCGAAAAAAAAGCATAAACTTTTAAATTTTAACAAGGTCTTTTCTTCAACATTCTTTTAGGCCAACACATATATTACTAGTCATAAAAGTAATATTCACAGATCATAAAATAATGAAGCTCTTACTGCTAATTTCATCATAACAGATAAATCTTAGCAATAAAAATTCTAAAAAATTTGTTTTTGCTAAAGGTTTACATTTCAGTTTTGAATTTTGTAAATAGAACATGTTTAAATGTTGGCTTAATTGCTTTTTTATTTTGAGTTTTAATTTTAATTCAAATAATCAATTTAATTTTTGGATTTTTATTTTGTTATCAAACAAAGTAAACAATAAGAAGAAAAATATTTTGAAAAATTACAATTTTAAGATCATTTTACAATTAAAAAAGGATTAAAAAATTTTATTTTTTCTATATTATTTTTGTTCAAGAAAGACAATTCCCAAAAAAAAAAAATAATGAGCAAAAATAAATAGAAGAGAAGAATTAAGAACTTTTTATTAACTATAATTTAGGTTTCAACATTTTTTGCCTTGATTTAATTTTTTTTTTTATTTCGAAGAACATAATACAAAAAATGTATTTGGATTGTTGAAATAAAAAATGTACAAATATCATTCAAATATATGAATGTTTTTCAAAAGATTATATCGAAAAACTAAAAATTTTAAACGTTGATCTGATTATTTTTGAAAATTTTGTTTTCTTTGTCTCAGGCTTTACCCAATAGAAATTTTATTAAAAACCCAAAAAAAAGACAATTTCTAATCTAATCCAATAAAATTTCCCCAAACTCAAATTCAAATCATTTTGCCATCATTTCAAGACTGATGTTTTAAAAACTCCATTATTTTTTATTTTTTTTTTTATAAGGAAAGCCCCAATTGTTTATATTTTAATGATTTGTGATTATAATTTTAGAATAACTTTTGGTAAAAGTGACTTGGCTGTAACAAAGTTTGACCAGTGAGATCAAAAATTTTTTACATTGTTATTTCAAAGAAATTCATTAAATTGATTTTATTTTTTACGTTATAATTTTTTTTTACCTTTTTTATGATCATTTTCATCACCGCAACACCGTAAATAATCTTTTTTGTATACAAATACTAATGTAAAGATTTTTTTTTATTGATCAAGACAAATCTTTTGGTTAAACAAAAAAATGTTTTATTGAACAACATCAAAAAATATTCCCATTTGTTTAAGAAGAATTGTTATAATCATTAAATTTTTAAAGTCATTTGAAAATTTTACTTTGAAAATTTTATTTTTGTTCAAAGATAAAATTTGATTTTTCAAAATAAAATTTTCTTGAAGATATTTGGGAATTAAGTAATTTAATCCTCAAAATTCAAAATCATTTTTTTACTGGAAAAAATGGTTTAAATTGTTATAAAGATTATTGTGAATAATACCAAACAATATTTTTAAAAAATTTTTCAAAAAAATTTTTTTGCAATTATTTTATACATTTTTGAAAAAGAGAAAATGACTTTTTTCAAAGTTAAAGAAATAAAATAATTTTGCAAAATAGATCTCATTTCCATTGAGAACCCTTTCTTTAACTTCTATCAAAATTTCATTTATTGAATCACCTATACCCGATTACTTATATTTGTTGAGATTTAAATTGCAATATTATTAATTAAAAAGAATAACCAAATAAAAAATATTTCTTTCAAAATCAAGAGTTTCCAATATAAAAACGAAAAATATCATGCACCATTTTCAAGAATTAACTTAATTGTTAATAAAAATAACAGATTACCTTTTTTTTTCGTTTTATATTGGAAAACATAAATTTTGAATTTCAAAAAAGAGACCCAAATTAATAAATTATTTAGATGAGGGTTAACTCATCTATTTCATAAGTCGAAACACAAACTAAAAAAAAAAATTATCAAGATCTTGAAAAGATTTCATTTTATTTTTAAAAAATACTAGTTACTTAAAATATGATTTTAAAATAAAAAATAAAAAATATAAAAAAGAAAAACTAAGCAAAATATAATTAAACATTAATTATTTCTTGATTATTCTATATTGTATTATTATTTCCATTCCTTTGTATAATTGTATAAATGGTTCATTATTTAATAGTGATGTTTTATATTGAATGGAAGAGACCATAACTGACGACAAAAGTATAAAAGCACCCAAATACACATAGGTGGATCGACCCCAACAAACTGACAACCAGAGCAGTATACAAATTCACCATGACCAAGAATTGTGTTTGTAAAACCTTTAATACCGATTTCCCTTTTAGATTCAGTTGTAAAAAATTCACCAAATATCAATCAATGAAGAAAAAATTGCAAAAATTAAGCAATATATTTATATTGACAATAGTTGGGAAGAAGTTATTCCAAATATTTTGAACTTTTCTAAGAAATAAGGATGTAACCTATATTCTCTTGGAAGAAAAAAACCCCTTTCTATTGCATACAATAACACGATTTTGTAATTTTTAGAATGGAAATACCAAACAGTGGAATCGTGTACAAAAATAAGAAACCTATAACAAAAGAAATAATTTCAAGAATTTACGTTTTTTTTACAAATATTGTGCCAACAAACCAAAATTTAGATAAAATGATTTTTTTTGTAAAACCTATATTTTTCTTTTTTAAATTTACAAGAATGCTATTTATGAAGAAAGAAATTTAATATTAATTAATTAATAAAATATATTTTTTCACAAAATAGAAAAATTCTATTAATGAATTTTCAAAGATTTGTCACAAAAAATTTTTTTAAAACAATGAATTTCAAAATTTTACAGTCAGATATAACAATTTCTTTGTGATAAAGTATGATATATTGAAACTAGTAATATTGAAAACCTGATGTGATTAGAATTAGATAAAACTATGAAAATATTTTTGCGAAGATGTTTAAAATGTAAAATTTTGAGTTTTTTGAGTTTACAAAAGAATTTTTTTAATTTTTTTTTAATTTTTTTTCTTAGAGTTTGAGGTTATGGTATATTATAATTGCTGAAGTTGCTTTTGATAAGCTATTTTTTAAAAAATTGTTTTTTGAATAAAAATTGGTTATATAAAAATAAAAGGTTTAAAAAATTATCAAAAACTTATGAAAAAAAAACAAGCTTGTAAATTTAGAACCATAAAAGTTAAATTATCAAGCAAATACTTTTATTACTAAGTGTGATCGAAAATTTATATTTATTTCATAAATAAAAATTAATTTATAGGATATGGTTAATGATTTTTGAAGGAGTTACTTCTTTAAATTATAATTTTTTAGAATAGAAATATTTTTCTGATGTTAATTTACCAAATGCAACTGAGACAAGATGATTAGATTTACCAATGTTTTTTAATCCGATATTTTGAAAAAAAAAAATAACCTTGTCAATTAAACCTTTATATTTTGACAATTGTGAAATTGTTGGGGTTGAATACAATTGAGAATATTATCCACTTATTAAAGATGTTTATATCTAATCGTTATATAAGTAAATATCAAAAAAAAAAAAACAAAGAAAAAACTATATAATAAACACATTTTGACAAAAACAGGACAAATCATTTAAATACATTATTTATGATATTCTCTACTTTTAATTTTTATATATTCAAAATGAAAAAAATTATAAATATACTAAATAACCCAGTAAAGAAACTTTTTTATTATTTGATCATTATTTTTGTCCATTTTTATTCAAAAAGAAAATAATTAAATTCCTTTTATTTCAAATATTAGAAATATTTTTTACCATATTTATTCGTATTTTCATAATAATTCTACCAAATAAATAGTCTTTATTGTATAGAGATTTTAAAATTGAAGTTTTTTTATTTATTTTTTTTGGAATAATACTTTTGATTAACCAAAAAAAAAAATGATTTATTCAAGGGATTAAAAAATAATTGTATTTTTTTAAGAATAATAGGTATAATCATCAAAATTTCAAAGTCATTTAATAGTTTTACTTGGAAATTGAATTTTTTTCTAATATAAAATTTGATTTTTCAAAATAAAATCTTCTTGAAGATATTTGGTAAATCAAGTAATTTTATTCTCAAAATACAAGATCAATTTTTTTTTTCTAAAAATTGAGTTAATTTTTTTTAAAAATTGTTCTGAATAAGATCAAACAATTTGTTAAAAAATTTTCAAAATTCAAATTTTTTTTTTTTGTAATTCAGAAAATGACTTTTTTGAAATTTAAAGAATAAAAAATTTTGACTTATTAACTCTCAATTGTATTGATAAACTTTTGTTCAGCTTGTATCGAATTTACATTTATTTAATCAGAGACACCGGGGTTAATTTGATTGGTTAATATTTGAAGTGAAATATTAATCAAAGAATAACCAAATAAAAAATTTTCAATTGAAACCAATAATTTACAACATAAAACGAAAAATATAATTCATTATTATTATCAAGAATTAAATATATCTTAAAAAATACTATCTTACTTTTTTAGTTTTAAATTGGAAATATGTGAATTTTGAATTCAAAAAATAGACTCAAAATAATTAATTATTTTTATTATAAGTATAACCATATCAATATTATATATTACAAAAAAAATTATTTAAGGATCTTTAAAACATTTCATTTTATTTTGAAAATAATATCAATAACTTAATTTTCTTTTTTTCTTGTGACTTTTCAAATTTGTAAAAAAAAAAAAAAATGTAAAATATAGAATAAGAAGAATTACCATTTTCATCAAAATTAAAAAGTTAAAAAATACTAAAAAACACCAAAATATAAATTTTATCATTCAAAGAGTCTTAAAACCAAAAAAAAAAAAAAAAAAAAAAAAAACAGCTTCATTTTTTATTCTAGATATTGTTTATAGAAAATAATCTATATTTAATAAAAAATTTGATTTATATTAAAAATATCATAAAAAACAAAATTTGAATCATATTAATAAAATATTTATTGATAAATATAAAAATAAAACTTTTCTTAAAATTTTGGTTATTTGTTTTTTACGAATTAAAAAAAATAAAATCAATATACAGTATTTTTAAAAAAGCACTTACTTTTCAAAAACTTTTATCAAATTTTATATTTTAAAAAAGTAAAAAATTTTTCAGAATTAATATCTTTTGAAAGTTTTTATTTTAAAAAAAGAAAATTAAACCTTAAATAAGATTTTTATGTCAAGGTAATATGAATAAAAACACGATTTAAATAAAATTTTCATCTTATTAAAATACATAACTTTTAAAAAAGTTTTTATTATTTATATTTATTGATGGAAGAAGTGTAAATTACACTCTAGATGTATTTTTACTTAAATTTCTTCAAAGATAATTTAAGCAAAAATCATAGATTTTACGATTGTTCAAGGGAAAGACACACATAATTTGTTTTAGGTTTAAAAAGAAAAATGAAAAAATTGAAGAGGAAAAGGGAAAAAAAGAAAAAAAAAAAATTGAAATTTATAAAAGGGTTTAGAAGAAGCAATTGGTAAAAAATCAAAAAAAAAAACCATTGTTATTTTTAATTGAGAACTCCCAAAATCACAGCCACGATTCTATGGGTTGATTTAATACATTGATAATTGATCATGAATATTCACTTGTGGATCGTTGTTTAAGTAGTTGTAATTTCTTTTTTTTTTGATCTTATTTGCTTTAAACCTCTGGTCATTTTTTAGCCTTAGCTTTTTTGTTTTTATTTTCAAGTTACTCATACTTTGGTATTTCAGTGTCACAATATTAACAAGTAACCACTTTATCTTTTTGCTTTGTAACTCTTCTTCCCAAGATAAAAAAGATTCAGCCAGAGGAAAAAATGGAAAACAATTAAAAAAGTTGTTTATTATCACAAAATTTTAAAAAATAAAGATTTCACTTTTTTATATTAATTGAAGCAAGTCCATTGATGTGCTAATTTAGTCTGAAAAATTATTTTATCAAATGATCTTTCTATGATCCTGTTTTTTTTTTTTCCAAATTATTTGAGGAAAAATATTTGGGAACTTGAAATCAAACTATTCATTGATAAAAATCGGAATGACGTTAATTTTAAAATAATGATACTGAAAACACACATTTCAAGTTACATTTCTGAAATTTGATTGTTTTGGTTTACTCAAATTCTTTTTTCTATAAATTATTTACATTTGTTCTTTTCGAAATATGGAATCCCCTTTTAACCGTAAACTTAGTATAATTGTTACATTTCGTCAACAAATATAATCTTTATAATTTCATTGAGAGATAAATAATAATAATAAACCTATACTTGGGTATCTTTAAGCAATTATAAAACTGTTAATGATTAAAATACAATAACCCCAGTGACAATAAAGAACAAATGATTTAGTAAATTTGAACATAATTTCTTAGAAATACTTTTTTGTTTGTAATTTTTTAAAAATAATTGAATTTAGATTTTTTAATTAAGTTCTTTTTTTCATTGAATTAAAAGATTGGTATTATAACCCTTATATTTAGAATTCAAATAAACATTTTTTTTTTTTTGAGAAAAGAGTAAGTTTAAAAAGTTAAAGAAAAATTTAAAACTAAAAGAGAAAAAATTTTTTAAAAACCGTTAAAAAATATACCTAAATTCCGTTATAATTCAATTTTATTTATTCTTCAAATCAAAAACATTTGAAAAGGAATATTTGATTTTGTTTGATAATTTTCTGTTTTTTTGATATCCAAATTACATAAAATATTTAAAATCCAGATGATTATCTAGTGTAAAAAAGCAGTTTTGGTTGAAAGTAATTTGTTTTTTTTTAATTGAAAATCATCCAAACACGAAAAACTCTATATTATTTTTTCAACAATTTTTTTTATTTTCTGAAACGTCTTTTTGAAACTATTTTAAATTGATTTGTCAATACATTATTTATTTAATACAAATCTTAATGTTGGGAATAATTCTATTATTAGATTTTTTTTACTTCATAAATAATTATTATTTGAAAATATATTGTGGGTTTGGGTTATCCCCATTAACCTATTTAAAGAAAAATAAGAGTAGACAAAGAATAATTTTTTCAAAAATATTTTAAAAAAGAGAGGAAAAATATTTATTTTCTAATTTATTTTTTTATTGTGAACAATTTTGTGAACAATTTTTTTTTATTATTAGAACAATCTATCAAATTTTCTATATTTTATAATTATCATTAACTTTTATGTCTGTTTATATTTTTGGTACACCTTTGAGGGGGGAAGTTTTTGGAAAATATGAAAATCAAGATGAAATAACCAACAAACCGATTAGATCACTTTTTTGGAATAAAGACAATTATCAATTGTCAAAAGTAATCTATGGTATTAATTCTGATTTCGTTGGGCTTACTGCAAATAACGAAATTATTATATTAAAATATAATTCAAATAGAATTGAAAAATTGGAGGGACGGTATTCAGACATAACAAAAGGCACTTATCATTATTTAGCAACTTCTTTAAATAAAAAAAAAGTTTTTAGTTGGACATATTTTTCGAATGGATCATCTTCCTATCAATTAGGGCATGGAAACACAACCCAATATTCTATACCAACCGAAATCTCTTACTTTAACAACAAAAAAATTAAACAAATATTATGTAGTACTTCTAACACCTTTGTATTGTTAGAAAATGGTTTTTTGTATGGTTGTGGGAGGAATAGAAATTATTCGTTAGGGAATTATAACTCTGGCCCAATAACTCAATTTCAACAAATTATTACAAATTGCAAATTAATTCCAGAGATAAATTTCAGTGAAGCAATGCTTTATCTTAATTCAAACAACAATTTAATGGGCTTTGGATCTAATGAATATTATAATCTTGGTAATGGTTACAATCAAACTACTTATTCACAACAAAATTGTATGAATAATGTTTTTTTAAAAAAAATTATACTGCACTCACAATCCTCTTTATTATTAACAACAAAAGGTGAGATTTATTCGACTGGCAACTCACCATTTAATGGAAGGAATTCAAAAATTACAAGTTTTATGGCATTAAACCTTCCAAAAATTATTGACATAACATGTTCTTCAAACACAGTTGTTTGCTTAGATGAATTTGGTTATATTCATTGTTGGGGAAACGATTTACCAACATCTCTTCGAAAATCAAATTCCACAATAAATAAAACTTCTTTTAAAATGATCAACTCTAAAATTTTCCTTTCTCTGACTGGATCCTTTTCTTGTTATTTTATTTGTCCCAATAAACCATATTATTCTGATATGTACCATAAAAGAATTGTTCAAAATGAAAATTTAGAAAAATTATTAAAAGAACCTAAACGTATCACATTATTAAACAGCCCTTTTGTCGACTTCAATATCGATACATTAATTCAAAGAAAAGGGAAAATAATGATTCTTTGTTGTAATGAAAAACAAATTGGACTTTTACAAATCAATAACCTCGGGAATAAAAAAGAAATTGAAATCTCTGAAGAACAAAGATTCATTGAAATGACTTGCTTATTACAAAATAAATCACCTAAAAAGTTTTTATTTTCAATTAAAAAAATATTTTTTAATGAAAATAAGGACGAATTATACTTAATTTTAATCAACCAAACAAATAATTTGCAACTATTAAGATTTTCGTTTTCAAAAAATAACAATGATTTGGAATATAATGAAAAAGAAATTCTTAATATTGGTTTGCTTCAAAATATAATCAATTCTGAATATTTTACAAATATACTTTTTCAATCAACACAAAATGAATTATTATTAACAACAAGTGATGGGAAAATGTTTTTTTTAGATGTTGAACTAAAGGAATTAATCGAATTCCCCTTAAAAACTGAAATAAAAATTGAAAAAAATAATATCATTCTATTGGGTAAAGAAGAAGAAATTTTTTTTATACTTGGAAATAAAGGGATGTTTTATCTAAATAAATTTGGCATAATCCAAAAAATCAACGAACAAAATTCATATACAACACCTTTTTTCATATCCAAGAATCAATCTTTTCTCTTCCATTATGGAGATATGTTATATTTAATTCTTAATCAAATTGAACTTTGGAAATATGATTTAAAAGGGAAAAATTGGGAGGTTGAACCAACAAATTTTCCACATGGGATTGATTCTTTTCTAATATTTGGTGGTAAATTATTCTTTATTTCTTATAATGGCTTATTTGAAAAATTAATCTCGACAAGTGATCCAAAAAAAACAGAAATTAAACTAGTCAATAAAAAAATCAAAAAATTTAGATCTGGAAATTGTCTTGAATATATGATCACAGTAAAAGACAAAAATAATTTCTTGTTACAAGGGAAGGATTTAATAGACATTTCGTTTGATGTGCAAAGAAATAATAAAATAATAAAGAAAAAAGAATTAAAAAAAACATTAAAAATAGATGATCAAGAGTCTTCTGAAAAGATTATTATTCAATATAAACCAACAATAACTGGAAAATACCATTTAATGGTCAAAATAAACCAATTAAAAAAATTCACACAAGCTTATGAATGGGTTGTTTCCCCATCGAAACCATATATAAATAATTATTATTTTGAAGAATATCCAAAATTAAAAAAGAATATTTGTTTGTCTGGGTTTATATTTAACAAAACTTTATCCTTCCATATGATTTTTCAAGACATATTCCATAATAAAATTCATGCTAAAAAAATGTCAAGAAAAAATATACCAATATTTAAAATATCAGAATTGCCAAATATTCAATCAAAAAAAGAACTAGACCTTGTTAAGGTGGAAGAATCAGATAGCGAAGAGTCAGATAGTGAAGAGTATACTTCAGACTCCGAAGAATTCAACAATGAACTATTTTATCAAGTTAAAAAGGGCCAAAAGCTTGAAGATGGAAGATTAAAATATGATATCAAACTCCCAAATGTTGGTTTTTATCAATGTTCGGTCCTTATACAACAAACAGACCTGATTATGAGTCCCTTTATGATTGAAGTATTAAAAGGTGATTCAAGCGATAGTATTAATATGAATAATAAAAAAATTACAAAAAATCCAGATCTATCAAAGACTAAGAAGAAAAACAATAGTATTAAATTTGAAATAGAAAAAGAAAACTAAGTAGCCAGTGTTAACTGAAAAGAAAATTTATAATTAATGGCAATTCAACAATTTATTTTTATTTTTAATTATTTTATGTTCCCAATATTCTTCTAATTTACAAAATTTTATTTCATTTTTTTTTTTTTTTTACGTTCTTATTTAGTGATTGAAATGATTTCAGATAATTTTTAATAGTACTTTTTATTTTTAAGAAAAAAGAAAAATCAATATTCAATTGTTTTTTTTTTTTTTTTTTTTTTGTGTGTGTGTGTGTATTATTTATTTATTGTTATTCTTTTTATTTACTTTTTTCCTTTGAGAGTGTGTTTTTATTAGACAGACTTCAAAATTATGGTAGATATTTTTTTATTTGAAATTATATTTGTGCTCTTAAGTTTAAAGACTGTTTAACTAAAATAAAAAGAAAAAAATGATATTATAATGATGTTTTTTTGTTGAAAAATTAGCATTAAAATTATTTTAAAAGGATTTAAGAAAAATTAAATATTAAAATTTGAGAAGTTTATTTTATCAATTTTTTCATCTTTTTCTCATATTATTCCAATTTTGTTTATTTTTTTTTCTTTTCAATAAATCAAATTTTTTTTTATGACTTTTTACCTTTTCCAAATTTCCTTTTTGAAACTGTCTGTAATTTCCTTTTTTATACTGTTTTCAAAAGTTTAAAGAGGAGAGGATAGGTAAAAAATCCTTATAAGAACTATTTAACTTGCAAATATTTGATATGTAAAAAAACTTAACTTATCATATTTGAACTTTAAGTCAAATTCAATTATAATGATTAAATCTTAAACAAGTTAAACCAATTTGAAACATTTATAAATAAAAAAAAACGAATTAAATTGGCTTTTCTGTAAATACACATGACCTATATACAGATTGGGCGAATGACACAAAGTTGGTGTTTTGTACCCGTTGCTATGAAAATTTTTAAAAAAAAATTTTTAAAAAAAAAATCAAAGGAAATTAAAAGTGTGTAAACAAATCATTGTTATTAAAAAATAATTGTATCATAGATTTACTTTCTCTATAAGTTTTCATTTAATAACTTGCTAAAGTAAAATATTTTTTTTGATCGATAGTTGATTATTTATTGAGAACTGTTTATTAAATTAAATATACTGGTGATCAAAAAAAATCGGTAAAACAGAAAAAAATTAACAAATCATTCATTTTTGTGTGTAAAAAAAAAAACTTATATACTTTATTTGTTGCATTTTTTGGTCGTATTTTAGACTTAACTTTTTACTTTCTTTTTTCACTCTCTATTTTTATTTTTTAAGATATAAAAATTTTTCTTGATTTTTTTTTTTCAAAGAAAGTTGCCTTAGATTTAGAATCTTGTATAAACTATAACAAGTTTGAAAAAGACAATATACCAGTTTTGGGTTTAATATAAGTATTTTATAATTTTTTAGAACAATCCTCCCCAGATAATAATAAATAAAAAATAAGAATATATATATTGTGGTATATATATAATCATATTTAGATACTTAAAAGAATTTAATTTTATTTGATTTTATACTAACTTTAATTATTATCTCAAAAAAATTTACCCTTTAATTTTATAAAATAGAAATAAACTATTTTTTCAAAAATTTGGATTATATTAAAAGAGTTAACTGAATAATTTTAATATACTTTTCTGAATTTTGGAAAGAAGGTTAATTTTTATTATTTTTTTAAAATTAACTTTTCATTTTTTTTTGATTACTTAAAAATTGAATTTTTATTAATTTTTCAAAATATTATCATTTTTTTACTAATAACCAGTTAATTTAAATACAGTCAGTTTCACTTTTAAGACACAAACTTTCAACCAAATTTAAGGCACAAAAAAATCTCAAATTAAGGCACAAAATTTGGAATTTTTTTTTTACAATTTATTTTTCCTAGAATTTGAATTTTGTGCCTTAATTTGTGATTTTTTTGTACCTTAAATTTCGTTGAAAGTTTGTGTCTTAAAAGTGAAACTGGCTGTATTGCCACTGATGAATATTTATTTAAAATTCAAGTCTGGATGGTTCTAATTTACTATTCCTCATCATAGGTCTGATAATGACTAATTATCAATAAACATACATTTGAAAAATGAAAATTTCAAATTGAAAAAGAAAAAATATTTTTTAGTTAATTCTTTTTTATAAAAAAAAGTAAACTTCCCATTTTTCCTTAAAGAAAAGAATATACAAAGTATTTTTAAATTTAAAAGATTATAAATACAAAATTGGATCTTCCATTTTATTTAAAATCCGAATTTTCAATTTATTGATTAGTAAAAATAGGAATTAAATTTAAGTTGAATACAAAGCTGTTTTAAATGAAAAATCACCCCCTTTAAGTTTTCAAAAAGTATTTCAACAAAGAACTATTTAGGTAGAATTTCCAAATTCTGGGCAAAATTTATTATAATTATTATTTTCTTTTTTCTTATGTCTTTCATAAAATAAAATGATTACAATATATTTTTATTTGTTAATCTATATTGGGTATTATCTATACAGACTTTAGTAAAATACATTATTATTCAAAAAAACAAAAACAAAAAAAAAAAAACAATTAATGGGTTTTTTTGATCAAAAATCTAACGGTATTTTTGAAAAATAAGATTACACAAGTTTGGTTATTTTTAAGAAAATTTTTTTTTTCATAAAATTACATTTTTTTTAGTTTATTATGATTTTTTAAACAATAAGTTTCTTATATGTTCTTTTATCTAAAAACATCTATTTTGGTATTTTTTCCAAATTTAAAATATTTATATTTATGCTTAAGCTCTTATGATTTATCAAAAAATTAATTAATAAGAAATAAAAAAAATTGAATAATTTGTAAAACTTGTCATTGGGGTTTAATTTGTTGATAATTCTTCTCTATTTTTATAAAAATATAAATGAGATTTTTTTAATTTAAAATTGTATACAGTCAGTTTCACTTTTAAGACAAAAACTTTCAACGAAATTTAAGGCACAAAAAAAATCTTAAATTAAAGCACAAAATTCAAATTCTAGTAAAAATAAATTGTAAAAAAAAAAAATTCCAAATTTTGTGCCTTAATTTGAGATTTTTTTGTGCCTTAAATTTCGTAGAAAGTTTTTGTCTTAAAAGTGAAACTGACTGTACTCTTTTCATTTTATTTATAGTTTAATTCAAAGTAATCAACGATTTTTCATTGATTTAATCTTAAATAAAATATTAATAAATCCATTGATTTATAAAAGAAAACCCCTGAAAATCGATTTTTGGAAAGTAAAAAAAAAAAAAAAAACGTGTATACTCTTTTTAATAAAGTTCCAATATTTATTAAAATTTTTCATCAAAGAATTTTGTTTCACTTTATTCATTGGTCGTTTTTCTTTTTCTTTTTAAATTTATCACCAATTTACTGATATTCGATTAGATAAAATAAGAATTCAAAATCAAATATGATATTTATAACTTCTTAAACTAAATTTATTTATTTTTTTTTTTTTATTATTATTGATCTTTTTTTTTGTTTTCTTTCAAAGAAAATATCGATAATTGAATATACGAATTGTTCATCATAAAAAAAAAAAAAAAAAAAAGATGTCCAACAAAAAAAGTAGACATAAAATATGTTTAATGTTTTTTCAATAAAAAACTTATTTTTAATTTTTTGATAGAATTTCCCCTTACAAGTACTAATAAAAAATCTTCAAATTCATTTAATTGTTTTAGGAAAGTTGAAAATTCAACTTGAACTTAAGCTCCATCCAAAAATGTGGGGCAAAAAAATATCCATCAATATAAGAATAAATTCTTTATTCAGTTATTAAACTCAAAACTTTAGACAAAAAAAAACGAAGCCATTAATAATAATAAAACTCTTGATTAAAATTTGTGTTTATTGATCAAAGTTCGAAGAATAAAAAATAAAAAAAAAAAAAAATTGCCCCTAATTTTTGGAAAAATATCCAAAATAAGTAATGTCTATTTAACAATCTTTATTTCGATCTTTTTTCAATTTTTTTTTGATAATGTGTAAAATCATACTTCAATATATTTTTGATTTGATCTTTAGATTTTTTGTTTTCATTTGATCATTAACTTTTTTTTTTCCCATTAACTTTTTTGTGTTTTTTTTTTTTTTTTTTCTTTTTTTAAAACATTTAAAAAAAGCAAACTGAATGAAAAAAAAAAAAAAAAAAAAACCTTTTTTTTTTTTCCTTTTTTTTTTGTTTATCTCACCTCTTTAATTAAAGTGTACAACTGTTCTGAGCAATTTTTCCACCAAAGTCCATCGAAGTCAACTCAATTATTTAGAATCAAAAGAATTTTTGGTTGATTTCATATCACATCTCTTCTGAACTTTGTTAAATTTTGGAAAATAATAATAACAAAGTAAAAATGAAAAAAATGAAGAATTCGAAAAAATAATGAAATGAGAAATTTGACTCTATTATTTTTTCAAAATTAAAAATTTTGCAAAATAATTTTAATTCAAAAAATAATATTTAAAATCCATTAATAAAACTTCAAAATACAAGAAATTAAGTATGATAGGTTAAAAAACATATTATTGTTGTACATTTTGTATAATTGAATTAATATTAAGAAATAATTATTGAAATAAAAAATGCCCTATATTATTGGAAATAGCTTACATAAAATTAAAAAATTATAACATTTTTTTTTAATTAGTAAATTAATTGTAAAAAACTTTTTTAAACAATAACAAATTATAATTTTTTTAGTTAATACATTTCAAAAGAAAATCACCTGAAAATAAATATTTTATAGGTGAAAAAGAATAAATTGTTATAATCTTATTTATTTATTGTGAGAAAGGAGTAATCAAAGAAAATTTACTAAATAAAAAAAGAGAAGAAGAAAAATAATTAAAACATTAAAGTAAAAAAATATTATATCATTCACATGACCAAATTAAAAATTATCCACATCCTGAAACAGGAGGAGTAAAAAACAGATAGAAAGATTATTAATAATAAGATTCCACAAACTGTGATTAATAAATTGGTATTCCACGACTCCGAAAATTGGGGCACAAATTGTTATAATCTTATTATTTGTAAATGAATTTTTCAAATATTCATAATATTAATAAAAGAAATTTAATTATAAAAATCAGTTATTTGTGAATACTTTTTATTATTATTATTTATTAGAATTGTGTATTTGAATTAATTTTATTTGTTGAGAAAATATTAAATATAATAAGAAATAATAATAAAGCCTATTAACGCTTTTTATCTTTGTGCTATTACTTATTGATTAAAAATAATCAAATTAAATTGTATTTATGTTAATTAGAAGCTGAATTCTCCAGCTTTTAAAAAAAGTATTTTCAACAATTTTTTATCTTAATGGTTTGGTTGTTCTTCTCATATTTTTTTTGTTCAATAAAAACAAAAAAAAATTAAGTTTCTTTTAATCATAAAATTCTTTTTTTATCAAGTTTAAAATAATTATACTAATTTTTTTGAAATAAAATATTATATATATATATATATATATATATATATATATGTTGATTTAAAAACTTAGTGATTCTATAACAAGAAATTTATTTTCTACACAATTCCTTCACAGACAATATGATTTCTTATTTCTTCAACAAAAATTATTCTTTTTTTTAGAAATAATTTGATAAAGCTAATATTTGATTCTTTTAATCAATTGGAATAATGGATCAAATTTTTATAAACTATAATTCATTTCATAAAAAAGGATACTCTAATATGTTTTTTCTTGTCATAAAACATATTTTTACTAGGTTTAGCATTTTTCAAAATCTCATAAAATTTTTATAAAATTATTTTTTATTCTAAGAAGATATTTTTTTGTAGAGTCATAACTTAAAAGTAAATATTGTTTAAATATTTTGCAACTTTCTGAAATTTTTCTATTATCCAAAAGTGTTCTTAATTGAGTAACCAGAGATACTTTCTGGGTGTTCTATCATATTTCTTATTAACACTGGTTCTAAAAAAGGCGAAATATTCATTATAAATTAACTTAAATTAAAATCGAAAAAGATAGAAAATTTTCATTTCTATTATTTTTTTTTACCAATAATCAAGAAATCCAAATTACTTTTTGTTACTTAATTCCATAAACACCTTTTCATTCTGCTTTTCCTAAATCCATTTTGTAAATCATGTAACATTTTAATTTTTTTAATACGTAAATTAGCTTAAATTATTAACAATTGTGGAAAAAAAGTGAAACACCAAAAAAAGTCAAACACGGTTTTTAATTGGGAACCTTACTGAAAATTCAAAGTAAGACCAATTAAAAAAAGAATAAATTAATAATCAAAAACAAAATGAAGTATTCAGCACAATAACATTTTTTCTAATACTATCTTTTAGTATATGTTTTTTCTTTGATTGATTAATTATTAAAAAATTGTTCAAAAAATTGACTATTTTTGAGATCTCCAAAACCACACAAACGAATTTTGATAAGAAAGTAGATATAAATTGTATTTATTGGATTGATTGAAAATAATATAATGGATTATTATTTGAATTTAATTGGTTTCTTCTTTTTATTGATTTTACTTTTTATTTTCTATTAATTTTCCCAATTAAAAACCGTGTTTCACTTTTTTTCCAAAATGTAAATTTCCCTTTGAGAATTGGGGATTTTGATAATTTATTTTAATTCTTGTACACTGGTTTTTAAGGAGATCTGAATCAAAATTTTGATCTTTTTATTTTACAGTTTGTAGCACAGAAGAAAAGAGGATTTTGAAAGTAGATTTTATCCAATTACTTTTTATTTTCAAAAATTTTTTCAAGACCAGTAAAAACAATAAGTAAACCCACTTTATAAAAACACGGGTTTTGTTGTTTACCTAAACATATTTTGACCATTAATTAATTTTCGTTTTGCAAAATATTCCTAAAAATTAATTTATTTTTTCTCTTTTCTCCTTATTCCAAAATGTCTCTTTCGAATTTAATTCAAGTAACTTCCTCTTTTAAACCAATTTTTTTTTTCAATTGTACCTTTTTCAACCCGATCCTTTTTTTTTTTTTTTTTTTTTATTTTTTTTCAAAACTTTTTAAGAAAAACAATATCAAACACTTAGCTTCCGCTTTAGGTTTATTTGGAGCAGGTTTTTGCTTCCATAAAATGGTTCAACCAAAACCAACTGTTTTACCATGGATCGAAAAAGGAACTGAATCTGATATTAACCCAAGCAAACTTAAATTTATCAAAACAAAAAACCCAAAAAAAAAAAGTAAGCCAGAAGATCTCGTTTTTGGTGCAACTTATACTGATCATATGCTTGAAATTGATTGGGTCCGTAATTCAGGTAATTCATTGTTTTTTTTCCCAACCGTTTTTTTTTTTTTTTCTCTTTTTTTTTTTTGTTTGTTTGAACTTTTTTTCGTTTAAATTTTGTTTCTCTTTTTTTTTCTGTTTCTTTTCAAAAAAAAAAATTTAAAAAAAAAAAGGATTTTCTGTTCCAAGAATTGTACCATTCCACGATTTTGTTATGCCACCTGGGTGTTGTACAATTCATTATGCACTTACCTGTTTTGAAGGGCTCAAAGCTTATCGAGATAAAAACAACGATATCAGATTGTTCAGGCCAGATCGAAATGTCGACAGACTTCTTGGCTCTACAAAAAGACTCTCGCTCCCAGGATTCAACAAAGAAGCACTTCTCGAGGCCATGATGAGATATGTTGACATTGAACGATCATGGGTACCAAATAAAAGAGGATACTCCTTATACTTGAGGCCAACTGTCTTTGGAACCGAGGCCACCCTTGGTGTGAAGGAACCATCGTCAATGAAGATCTTTGTTATTGCATCTCCTGTTGGGCCATATTACAAACACGGTTTCAAGGCTGTGAGATTACTTGCAGAAGACAAATACTGCCGAGCATGGGAAGGTGGCACTGGTAATTTCAAATTGGGAAGCAATTACGGACCAACCATTCTCCCACAAAAGCTTGCACATGATCCAAAAATCTTTGGGGGATGTGATCAAGTCTTGTGGCTCTATGGACCAAAAAAAGAAGTTACCGAAGTGGGGACAATGAATTTATTCGGATTTTGGATCAACGAAAACCAAGAAAAGGAATTGATCACAGCACCACTCACAGACGGAACAATCTTGCCAGGTATCACTCGTGACTCCATCTTAAATATCGCCAGAGAATGGGGTGAATTTAAGGTCACCGAAAGAACCTGGACAATGGAAGAATTATTGAAAGCTCAACAAGAAAAAAGAATTCTTGAAGTATTCGGCTCAGGTACAGCCGCTATTGTAAGCCCAGTTAAGGAAATCGTTTACCAAGACCAACTCTATGAAATTCCACGAAACCCATCTGATCCTAAAGCCGAAATGGGACCAATCACAAAGAGATTATTGGATAGAATCCAATCAATTCAATACGGTGAAGTACAACACCCTTGGAGTCAGGTTGTGAAAAAATATTAAATGAATCGAGTTTGTTCGGAATTCAATTCCAATTCCAATTCCAATTTCAATTTTTTCAAGCTTTTTTCAATTCATTTTTTTTATCACTATTTTTAATTTTATTTTTATTTTTCGTTTTTTCTTAATTTTTTGAATTTTTTATCTTTTCAAAATCTATTCAAGGAAATTTTCTTTTTACTAAACTAATATCGATGAGATAATCGAGTAATACAAACAGAAGAATAAATCATTCATTCTAAGTTTTAATATTTAGATCACTTTTTTTTTTTTATATCTTTTTTTTTATTTTTGAAATTGTATTGCTATTCAGGAAAAAAATTGCCAAATTTAAAAAAAGTTTTTATAATTTAAAGAAATAATAAATAGTTCAATAATAAAAAAATATCTAAAGTAGTGAAAAAAATACCGGACATGAAAATAATCCGGTACAAGATTTTTTAATTGTGAACATTAGGAAAATTGTTGTTTAATTTCTTTTATTTAAAATCAAATCCGTTTTTTCAGAATCAAGATTTTAAAATTATAACCCACTCACTTATTAGAATGACGATTAATCAAATTAAACTTGTTCAAAACACTATTCGATCAATCAAAAAAAAAAAGAATAAAAATTATCATTTTCCAAACTCTAGGAAACCTCTATAATACTCAATTGTTTTTTAAAAAAAGTTGATCTACATATGGTTATCAAACAATTATATGAGTATTCTAGAGACACCTACTTTAATGAACTTTAGGTAGGTTTATTATTATGTTCATAAAAAATTTGGTTATTTATAAAAAAAGGATTTGATTGAAAATAAATGAAATTACACAAAAATTTTACTAATATTCACAATTAAAAATCTTGTCAGGGATTGTTGTCATGCCCGATACCCCCCTACTATATATATATATATATATATATATAATTCTATTAATTTCTGAATGAAAAATTCAATTTGATTTGGATATTTTAAATATTTTGAAAAAATTTATTGAAACAAAAAAGAACCATACCCAAAAGAAGATAACAAATAGCAAGAAAACCACTTCAAAAAATATAGAAATTCAATATAAAATCTTACTAAACCAGATTAAAAGTCCTTGGAAAAAAATTTAAACATCTTGATTTATGGATATTATATATATATATATATATATATATATATATATCTATAAAGAGATCAAGGAGTAACACTATTATTATGAATAAATCTCAATTAATATGGCATAAAATTTGGAATTTTTTTTTTTACAATTTATTTACTCGAATCAAAAAATATTACATTTATTTGGAATAGGGATTCAAAAAAAATCAAACGTGAATGAACACTTAATTATGAAAATATAGACAAAAAGATAATGGGGATAAAAACAAAACTATAACAAAATAACAAAAAAAATCAAATATCTGGAAATATGATACACCAAGAAAAGCAATATTCAAAAAAATTTAAACAATAATAAAGTTAATTATTCCTGAGATCTAAATATATTGTATTTATAAATGAAAAAAATATAAAATATTACCAGAAAAAACCTTTTTAAAATAAATATTGGACAAGAATCATTTTAAAAATTCAAGAATTTTAATTTATCTTATAGATATCAAACAAAAAAGTGTTTGGAAGATTTAAAAAAAATTGTAAAAATATACTAAAATCTAAAATAAACACCCATACATTCATTCTTAAAGATGAAAAAGTAACATATACGGCAAAAAAACCATCTAAAGAAAGCATAATTTTATATATATATATATATATATATATATATAAATCATAAGACTTTATACACCTACAGAATAGTTTTAAAAATTAATAAAATAGAAGAAAAAACAAACAACTAAGATAATCTAAGAAAAGGGGTATTTATGTAAACACAGTACCAAACTTATATGAATTCAATAACAGACAATTCAAAGTTCGGACTAGTGGGGTGTACGGGTAGAAAATAAACTGATATCCTTAAAAACATAATTTCCAGACAACTTTATCAAAACAATATACATCAACCAAAAATCAATAAATACACTTTAAAAATAAAAATATTTTTCAAATCGTTTAAAAAGAAAAAAAGAAAAAATATAAATAGAGAAGATTACAAAATACACCCATGTTTTAGAAATATATTTATACATACAGTCAAAATCCACTTTTAAGACACAAACTTTGAAACGAAAATTAAAATACAATAAAAATCTCAAATTAATTTACAAAATTCAGATTCTAGTAAAATAAATTGTAAAAAAAAAATTCTAAATTTTATGCCTTAATTTGAGATTTTTTGGTACCTTAAATTTTGTTAAAAGTTTGTGCCTTAAAAGTGGAACTGACTGTATTTCAAGTTAAAAATAATCTTTTTTTTTTTTTTTTTTGGATATTGAGTGATTTTTACAATAGTTAAATATAACACTATGGTTGTTTGATATTATATTCATTAATTAAAAATTGTGAAATCTATGATTTTACACAATTTTATTTCTGAAAAGGAATTTAAGTCTAGGGTATCTAGAGTGTGATTTATACCCCTTCAATAATAATAATTATAATAAAATTATATTTTGAAAAGTTCAAAATAATTATTTTAATATTTAGAATTAAATAGATTTTTTATACTATCTTATTTTAGAACTTAATGGTTTCATTTTTCAAATTAATATGTATACACTTCCTTTATAGGTAATAAGATTTCTTTCTTCTTCTACTTTGAATTTTTTTTTTTTTTTTTGGAAATAATAAGAGAAAATTTTGTTTTTTATATTTTTTTTTGAAAAACTCAAACTTTCAAGAATTATAATTCATTCCCAATGATAGTAATTGAAAAAAAGTTGGGCATAGAGAAAACAGATTTTTTCCTTTCAATTTCAAGATTTGGTAATTTTTTTTTGGATTTATTATTCAATTTACTAGAATATTTTTTTGGTAATTTTTCTGCCAAACTAAAAATCCTGTGCAATTCAAAAATTTCACTTCTTTTTTTCTGATCAATTGAAAATATATGTAAGATATTAAAAATTCAAATTTTTTTCTCATTTCATAGATAAATATATTAATTGTTGAGTAACCACTAAGCTTTAAAATTGTGGTATTGATTAAATATTTTGAATTTATCAATCTTAACCTTTTCGTAAATGTGAAAATCAAAAAAAAAACACAAATCTAAAAAATTAATTGACAAAATAACTGAAAATTGACATACCGAAATTCTAATAATTATTTCTTTGATAAATAATAAATTGAGAAAAAAACATCTATTATGACAATTAGTTTCTTTTAAGATTCATAAAATGAGCATTTTATTATAGTAAGATATTCATTTTAAAATTTTAAGAACAATTTTCTAATATAAATTAGGTAGTTTCAAAGAAAATTTTTTTTACCAAATAGTTTTTCTCAATCCAAAGTAAATTCAAAACAATCAAACACCTTTCACAAATTCAAATTGATTCATACATTTCAAATTGATCAAAATAATTCTTTTTATATAAATTTAATATCAAAATTATTTTTTTACTTTTTCCATCATTTTCTCAATTATTTTTTCAGATTATAGATTTTTTTTTGATTTTAACATTTATGAAAAGGTTAAGATTGATAAATTCAAAATATTTAATCAATACCACAATTTTAAAACTTTATAGTTACTCAGTAATTCACATATTTATCTATTTAATCAGAATCAATTTTTTTAAATATCTTTCATTATTTCAAAATGATCAGAAAAAAGGTATTTCTAAAGTTTTTTAGATTTCCGGGTTTTTTAGTTTAAGAGTTACGAACCCCTAAACCAAATTCAATTATTAAAACCTTGAAAGTTATGTAGAGACTAAATGGAGAACCTAATTTTTCAATCAAAACAATAAAAGAAAAAGGATTAACTATGTTTTTACCTGTTTATAAAAAAGATAATTTTAAAAAAAAAATGAAAAAATATCTTGTGAAGGTGTAATAATTTTTTTCGAAACGTCTAAAGAACAAATATCAACCCAACCTTTGTGATAGAATACCCCAATAAATGCCAAATTCTGTCATTTTTTTTTTCTTTCTTGTTTTAAAAAAAAAAAAAATAATTCTTAAAAACTAAACGATCATGAACAAAGAGGATGTTATGAAATTGATAGAAAAATTTAGCCAAGAGGGATCTACAACCACCAATAAAACTAGCAAGAACACAAGACCAAAAAGACAATTTAATAGCTCACGTTTCACAAAAAAGACAACCACTCAACCATTAACAACAACAAAACATGCCCAGCCATACACAAGAAGAAAGCCACCCATTAAAAGCAACCAAATTTCTGTCACAAACAAACAACGATTTTCAGCACCAAAAGAAGAAAACGAATTAGAAAAAAACCCAAGGTTTCAAACACAAAAGAGCAAATATAGCTACCCTCCAAAAAAAAAAGTTACTGTAGTTAAAGAGATCACTCCGAAAGAAGATGAAAACAAAGAAAAAAACCAACAACAAAAAAAGATAGAAGAGTTAACACAAAAAAAGTTAGAAGAGTTAACACAAAAAAACAAAAAACTTGAAAATGAAATCCAACAACTCGAAGAAAAACAAAACCAATTAGGGGTGAACACAAAACAAACAATAAACCATCTTGAAAACGAAAAAAAAAATTTGGAGAAAGAAAATCAAAAAAATAAGAATGACTATGAAGATTTATTAAAGAAGAATAAAGAAGTGATGGGAGAATTTGAGAAAACGAAGAAAGATTTTGAAAAAGAAACTGAAAAAACAAATAAGTTACAGCTGGAAATTGAATCTAAAAATGAAAAAATCCTTGAATTAGAAACAAAACTCAAAAAGGAAAACGAACAAGAAAAAAAACAAAAAGTAAACCACCAAGAAGAAAAGGCAGAAGAAGAAAAAGATCAAGAAAAATATAAAATAAAATATTCCAAATTAAAAAACCAAATTGAAAATTTAGATGATCAAATAAATTCGATTAAATTAGAAAATAAAGAATTAAAGTCCAAAAATGAAGATCTAATGAAAGACAACAATAAAATCAAACAGCACTTAGAGCAAGAAAAGGAAGAAAATGGAAAATTAATAGACAAAATTAAATCAAATGAATCAGAAAGTAATATTTCGACCAATAAAATAGAACAGGAAAGATTGAAATATGAGGAACAAATTAGAAATTTAAAACAAACCATTACTTTAATAAACAAAGATAATGAAAAATTAAACAAAGATCTTAAGGACAATAAAAACAATGAAAATGAAAAATATAATTCTTTAATTCAACTGAACGAATATTTAGAAAAGCAAAACAAAACATTAGATAACAAAAATAATTCATTAAAGAAAAAAATACAAACACTAACAAACGATAACGATTTATTACAAGACCAAGTACTTACTCTAGAAGAAAATTTAAATAAAGCTGAGCAAAGAGAAGTAGAACTTGAAAAAAATCATTTAAAAGAAATAAAAAAAATATTGAATCTAAACCAAGAACAACAAAAATTAAAGATCAAAAACCAAGAAACGAAAGAAATAAAAGAAACCGATGAAATAAAAGAAAATGATAAAGAAAAGGAAACAGAAGAAACAGAGGAAACAAAAGAAGTGAAAGAAATAAAAGAAACAGAAAAAAAAGAAGAAACCAAAGAACAAAACGAAGAAATGCAACAAAAAGAAACGAACGAAGAAAATAAAACAAAGGAAAAAATCAAATCAGAACCTAAAAAACGAAAAACCAAAAAAATAATACAAACAAATAATTTAATTAATGATGATCAAATTGAAGACAAAAATCAAGTCAAAACAAAAACAAAAACAAAAAATCAAAAAAAGGAAAAAAAAAACAAACATTTGGCAAACTCAGGACAACAATCCAAAAACCAAGGAATCCAATTACCAATTACAAAACGTGATCTTGTCGACTCCCCAGATACAACTAAAATGCCAATTTATATAAAGAAAACTAATGGCAAATCTAACTTAATAAAAAACAAATATGAACTAGATACGCAATCAAAAAAATCGCCCAAGGGGAAAAGGAACAAACGCGAAAAGGAATTAGAAAAGGATCCACACACAGAAATTATCAAATTATGTATACTGTTAAGTTCTGAGAATTTGAAAACAGATCGAACCGTTCTATTAAATGCAATAGAATTTGCAAGGTTTGAAATCAATAAACTAAATCAAAAACTATTATTAAAAATAAGTTGTATTATTTATGATCCGGAAAAGGAACAATCTGAAGAAAATGAAGACGATGAGCCCAAAACAAAAAAAACAAAACAAAACACTAGATTAAAATTTTATTATCGAGAAAAAAATAAAAATTTTTTATTAAACAAATTGAAGAATAAAAAACTGAAGGACGAAGCAAAATATCCAAATTTGCTTGAAGCATTGCAAGTGATACGTAAAACGAAATGGAAAAGTAAGCACAATTTAATAATCCATTGGTTTAATAAGAAATTCTTCAAAATGAATGGCCTCTTGATTGACGACGATTATTTAACTCTTCTGACGAGACTTAAAAAGCAAAATATCTTTTATTATGCAATTGGCATGAATTTAAAAACAGAGAAAAAGAAAATTAATTCGTTTAAGAGTTTTTATAAATCAAAGAAAAAGAATTACCTCTTTCAAAAGATCAGTCGGAAATCGGAAAAAAAAAGATTTGAATGGGATGGGTTTTTAGCAAATTTCATAATAAATGCCATTTCGAAAAATAATCCAAACAACAAATTAATCGAATTAATGCCGCAATTGAGTAATAAAGAAAGGAGAAAATGGAATAATGCCACAGATGTCACGGCCTTTTACTCCATAATAAACGAAAACACCTTCCGAACAATATACAACCAATTTAACAGTAACGACAACTACAGCGACAATGACGATTATGAACAGACACCATTAGTGCAAAAAAATAAAATCCACATCGAACTAATTTCCAAACAAAGTAAAATCAAGATCTCAAAGGAGCCATTCCTTATAGCAGACACGTATAAATTCTATTATTTAAAAGATGTAAACATTCCAACACTGCTAGTCGCAAAGGCATTTAAAACGAGCGAGTTTAATACAGAAATATCACAATATTTAAAATTATTAAAAACTATATCATATACTCTGCTGTTCGCCAAAATATTTAATAATCATGAATGTGTTAAAAAAAAAATCACATTTTGGGGGAAATTGCTTTACTCTAAACAAAAAAATGAAGATGATTTCGAATACTTTTTTGTTGAACCCTTCCTTCAAAACTATAATTTGATTAATGTCACCGATAAAGAAGAATTAAATACAATTCAAGCCTTTAGACATTTTTCTTACCAATTTTCAAACCAAAAGATTTTAATCGGCAAATGTAATAAAATTGGTTACAAGTATATTTGCCCACGCATACACTCCCAAAGAATGATTTTTGGCTATGACGACGGCGGGTATTCTCAATTATTAGATTTTAAAGAACAACATATTTGTAACCATTTATGTAAAAAGCTTGGGTTGGCACAATTAAGAAAGTAAATTAGTCTCGATCACTTAAATTTACAAGTTTTAGTTCAAGATTTCAAAGAATTTCTTTCTTTTAACATACACATTATTTTTCTTATGACCATTCATTCATTCATTCATCCATCCATCCATTCATCCATTTTTTAAAATATCAGATTAATTTTTTTATTTATTTATCTTTCATTTATTTATTTCTTTGGATTTTTTTAGAAGAAAAATTCAAAAAAGATATCTTCAATCATCTTTTTTTTTAAAAAAATAGTTTTTTTTTTGATCTTTTCAAGTTTTTTTTTTTTTCATAATCTTCATTCTTATTATGTGTGTATGAAAGCAAGTCTCGGAAAAATTGTATTATTTTAATTATCATCCTCAATTAATTAATTATTCAAAATGTTCCCCTTTAAGGTTTACAATCCCTGAAATTTGAAAAAAAATTATCTTATATTGATTGTTGGGGCTTTTTATTTTGGTTCTTAGATGATCGATCTTCAACTTGGTATTGGATTTTAATAGTGGTTCAAATAGGCAATTTTTGACAATTTATTTTTTTTTTTCAGAAATCCGAATTGAAGAGTTTAAGATAATTGGCTGGGACTTAAGAATGAATTTTGATTTTTGTGTTGTTTGTTGAAATTTTTATACAGCCTTTCCCCAAATTCAAAAAATTAAAAACATTCTTTTTCTAAAAGCTCAAAATTAAGTCAAATCTAAAATAAAAAATAAATTTTCAACCTAAAAAATCACTTTTTTTTTATTACATGCCTCCCAATCTTTTAATCTTTCACTCTTCAATTAGGATTTCAGGAAAAAAAATAATAAATTGTCAAAAATTTCTTATTGGAACCCCTTTAAAATTTTATACCAAGTTGTAGAAAGATCATCTAAGAACCAAATTAACAAATCGCTACAATCAGTTCAAGATAAAATATTTTTTAAATTCCAGGGATTGTAAACCTTAAATGATAAGTAAAAACTTTTAACCTGTAAGATAATAGAATACTTATTTACACATGTACATAATTAAACCAATTACAAGAATTTGTTTATCAACTTGAGAGAAATGAACTCTCATTTTTAATTATATATATTGTTCCGTATCAAAATTTGAGTAAAAAATCTTAAACCCATTTTGGTTTGAATTTTTGGATACTAAAAACTGAAAGGAAAATTTGTAAAACAGTGTTATTTTTATAAAAATCTCACCTTTACTAATTTTTGAGAGTTTATATGAACAAATAACTGTGGAAATTTTGAATTTTGTTTTTAAAAATACAATAAAAATAAAAGAAATATTGAATCCTTTAAGATAATTAATTAATGTTATTTACAATTATTTCTTAAATTTATGGTACTTTAAAAGATTAAATTATTTGATCCGATTCAAGTACTAAGAGTAAAAATGATGAACTGTTATTATTTAAATAAAATATTTATGAATATTGATTTTTTTTATCTCTATTTTTTTTTAAAATAATTTGAGATAAATAAAATTAATTTAAATATATAATTCTATTAATGAAGTTTATTGATATATTGATCTTTTGATTATAACTACCCCACCAAAACCATTTAGATAATGTTATTGATTATTGATTAAAAATAATCAAATTAAAAACTATTTCTCTAGAACATAAGTTGAATTCTCCAAATTTTCAATAGTTATTTGGGGAGAATTTTTATCTTTGAGACTTGATTGTTTTTCATGTATCTTTGGTTCAGTAACAATAAAAAATTGTTAAGCAATTAAAAAATAATAAAGAAATTAGATGTTAATTAAGCTTAAAATAATTGATGTTAATTATTGAAATCATAAAGATTTTTTATATTGAGTTATAAAAAAACTTGGATATTTCCTTATTAAAGTGTATTTTGATATACTTCCTTTACAAACTTTCAATTTTCTTTTTTATTCAGTGGAAATTTTTTGAAATAATTTGAAAGTATGCAAAATTTGAGATTTTCTCAACAATGTGAAAAATGAATCAAACTTTACAAAACAATAATTAATCTCTGAAAATACTATTAAAAGTCAGTTTTGTCTTGTAGTAATCATATTCACATTTTTTTTTTAATTTCAAGATACTGATATATATTTTTTTTTTTGGATTTAATGTTGGATTTACTAGAATATATTTTTTTTTAAGATTTATTAGTTCCATAAATATGAAATTTTAAAAGTTTTATTTTAAAATTTCTCTAATAATTTTTCTGAGATATTGAATTTTCAATTAAATTGTAATATTTTTTCTTCTAATACAAAATTATTCTTATTAATAATTGTGTATTTTTCTTTTTGTCACAACACGTTGGGCAAAATTATTATTATAATAATAAGAACCATAATTTATTAAAGAATTTATTAGATTTCCAAAAGCACTTTGACTAATGAGGAATACAAACTATTATATTTTAGCAATTAAATGATTTTTTTTTCATCTTTCCAACTTAAAAAATGGATTTTATTTTTCAAATATTTTTTTTTTTTTGACAGGAATGTTAAAAAAAGATATTTTATACTGTTTCAATTTTTTTTTTACAATTAAATTACTATTCAAAAAAATAATTTAACTTTTTCAAATTTTATCAATTAAAATTGGAATTTTTGACTAATCTAAAATAAATTAGATGGAGTTGAAGATTTTTTTAATAATTATTCGAAATTAGAAATTCTATCAATAAAAAAAAAATATAAGTTGTTTAGTAAAAAGTTCATTAGAATATATCAAGGTTCATTTTTTTTTTAAAACTTCTTTAACTTTTTTTTTTTTGGTGAATAGTTTATAAATTCGATTACTTTGATTTTCTTATAGATAAGATAAAATAAAAAGATAAAAAAGTAAAAACCAAAATATAAAAAAATATTTTATAATAAGCAAAAATATTATAAAAAATTATTAGTTTTAAGATATTCATAATAGGAAAATTGATTTTATAGTCGAATTTTTATCTCGTTCATTATTGAAATTTTGACTCAAAATATCATAGAAAAAGCTCTGAGAAAAATAATTTGAAATTAAAACTAATTTTTAAAATTATTCAATAATTAAATTGATTTTATTTAAAAAAAGAAAAACAAATTCTTTTTTATTTAAATTTTGAATATTAAATTATTCTTGTTTGAATAAATAATGTAATTTTTTCAATAATTTTGCACACAAAAACGAATAAAAAAAAAATGATTTTGCTTTATTTAATGAAACATTATTTAAATGAACCATATGATTATTTCCCAAATTAACCATGAAAATGATTTCTCTTAGATTTTTAAAAAATCCAAGAAGAATTACAGACAAATAAAATCCCAACTAAAAATTTTATGAATCATTTTTTTATAATTTTTACTTACAATTATTTCATATTCTTTAAATTTTTTAACAATAATAATGATTCAAATATTAATATTAATATTTAAGAAAGAAATCTAAACAATTGTTTTTGTAAAAAGAGGTGTTAAGAAACTAATTTTTAAAATAATAATAATAATAATAATTTTAAAAAATTGCAATTTTAATTTAATGATAATTTTAATAAAAAAAATATTTTTGCTGAAAATCTCCTAATGTAGGGTTATTCAAATAATTCAATAAAAAAAATATTTTTTTTGTGGTAAATATCCTTTTTACTGAAAAGTTTTGGAAGAAATTTTTTTTTAATATAATTTAATTTTTTTTTCATTGTCACCTTCCTTTTGATTAGCCACTTTTCCCTTTTTTTGTTTTTTGGATGAATTTCTTTCTTTTGGGAAATTTTCGAAAGGAAAGTATAAATGGGCAAGTTCAGAATACATTTCTTTTTGAGAATTTTTGAATGTTACAAAAATAACTTTATCAATTTTTTCCATATTATTTTTTTTTAGTAACCAATCTTTAACTGTTGAGAAAGCAACATGTGCTGCCTCTAGTGATGGATATTGGTTAATCCCAGTAGAAATGCAACATATTGCTATTGTCCTTAATTCACAAAAAACAGCCAAATCCAATATAGTTTTATAACAGCTCTTTAATTGTGTTCTTTTTTCCCCAATAGGCCCAACTGTATGAAGAATATATTTTGAAGGCAATTGGTGTGCTAAAGTTATTTTAGTTTCACCATATTCACAACCCCCCAAAGTTTTACATTCTTCATGTAATCCAATACCAGCTTTAGCATGAATATCACCATCTATACCACCTCCTCTATTATATATTTATATTTGAATTTTTAGATGAATTGAGAAAAAAAAATTTTTTTAATTTTTTTTTGTTTTCATTGTAAAACTTGTTTCTTCCATTTTCTTCGAATTTTAATAAATTTTAAATTTCACTAACGTTTTGTATAAAATTTTGAACAATTACAAAAATTTTGGTTATACAAAAAATTAATCAATTTTTTAACCCAAAAATGGAACTTTGACTTTCATTTCCAAAGTATAAAATTCATTCAAGAAACAGAGTACATTTCTAATGGTTTTATGCATTACTAACAATTTTAACAACTTTAAAATTATTTCCTGGCCTTTTTAAAATAAATTTTAAATTATTAGATTTATTTATTGTTCATAAATTCATATTTCAATAATTTAAATAAAAATAAAATAAAAAACAGAATTTACTTGTATTGATATTATTTTGAGTTTAGTATTGAAACATTTTAAAAACTTTATCTAATAATTAAAACTGGAAATAAATAATCTAAAAATATTTCTTTTGTAATATCATATTTTTGATATTAAAATGGTTGATAATTTAAAATAGCAATATTGATATAAAACAAATTTTGAAAAGAAAAAAAAACAGTTAAAAAAATCTTTAATACCATTTAAAAATTTTCAAAATTTAAAATTTTATAAAACACTAGATATTATATCTATACCGCCCAAAAAAATGACAGAAAGTCCTTTTAAATCAAGTTCTTTATTCATATTTTTTTTTGATCATGGGCTGGAATAAAGAGATAATAAAAAAATAAAAAATAACCATTCAAAATGTTATAAAAAATCGGTTCAAAAAAGGTGAAAGGCATTTTTTCATTCGAAAATTTTCTGAAAATGGAGTGTAATTTCAAGTAAAAGAAGAAAAAAATAACTTCAAAGTGACATTAATACTTTTATTACCGACATAGCTAACACACCAATTTAGATTCCTTTTTACATTTAGTTCCAGTTCATATTTTTCTTGATCCCTAAAAGTTTTAAATTTTCAACAAAGAAAGTCAATTCTAAACAAGTATGGAGGGCTGAAATTTGCAAAAAAATCATTATATCAGAGGAAACCTTTCAAGTACAATTAAAATTATTTGAAATAATTTTAACGATATAATCTTGAAATGTATCACAAAATGTGTCTAAATTTTTGCACTGCAAATCATCTTTTAAATGATTGGATTATAATATTTGGTTAACCAAAGAAAAACATTGACTAAAAGATAGTATTGTAAAAATTTTTATTGGAATTGTTACCCCCATTTTGTCTTTAATCTTTTATTTTTTTTTCTTCTTTTAATGGCTATTACATTTCATTTTTTCTGATTTCTTGAAACATTTCCAATTAAAAAAGCTGTATCACTTTTTTTAACTGTACACTTTTTTTAAATTTTTTATAACATTTTTAATGTATTTTTTTTTTTTTTTGAAATTTGAAGAATTAGGCAACAATTTTCTCTTTTTGAAGTTTTTTGGTGTTTATTTTTTTCAAAGTTTTCTTTAAAGTAGATCCTAATTGAGTATTATAATCAGAAATAATAATAATAATTCATCTACTTTAATTATATATATATATATATATACCTATTATTAAATACCCTTTTTTATAAATTCCAAATACCACATAGACTGAGAGAAAAAATGGGCATAATAAAAAAAAAAAAAAAAAACCCAGTCTAAGAAAGAAAGTATTCAAGAAAAAAAATAACAAGTACCCATTTAAAGATTCCTTTGCCGCATTCACAAGTCCGTCAACTTTAAGTTTGACAATGTCTCCATGATGAAAAGCGATTTTTTTATTTAGTTGCACATTAACTTTACAATAATCACCCCAGCTATAATAATCAATTTTTTTGTTCTTTTTTGTTTTCCTAGATTCCTGATACCACGAATCAATTTTGGATTCTTCGATAACTTTATTCACTGACAATTCTTTCTTTCCAAAATATTGTTTTTGATCCTTTTTATTTTTTGATAATATTTTCGCTGCAGCCTTTGAAACACGCGCATCTTTGAAATAGTCTTTTTCTGTAAAAATACTTGATTGAGAATTGTCACCAGAATCAGAACTTTTGTTTGTGTTTGAATCCGAATTAGATTCATTCACAGAAGAACTCGAATTAGAATCTGACTCAGACTCAGAATCAGAGACAGAACTCGAATCAGAATTTCTGCCAGAATTGGATTTTTCATCAGAAGTAGAACTAAATTCAGAATCGGAGTCGGAGTTAGGTTTTGGCTTTGTATTTTGCTTATGTTTATTCTTTTGTTTTTGTTTTTGCTTTTGTTTTTGTGATAGTTTTTTATTTGGTTTATGCTTTTGTTTTGATTTATGTTTTTGTTTAGGAGAACTTTCAGAATTGGAATTAGCTGAACAAGCTGTATTGGATGAATCAAAATTTGATGTAGAATTTGATTTTGAATCAGAAAAACTTGAGTCATTGTTAGAATTTGTTTCTGAACTTACTTTAGGATCGTTTTGATCAATTTTCTTATTTTCTTTTTGGCTTTTCTTTTTTGAATTTTCTTTTCGATTTTCTTTTCTTTTTACCTTTCCTTTTCCCTTTTCTTTTTTATTTTTCTTTTCCTTTTCTTTTTTATTTTTCTTTTCCTTTCCTTTTCTTTTCCCTTTTCTTAGATCCTTTTCTTTTTTATTTTGGGTTACCTTTCCCTTCGATTTTCCTTTATCTTTTTCTTTTTCTGTTTCTTTTTTAGTATCCTTTCCTTTATAATTTGTTGTTTCCCTTTTTGTTCTTTTCTCTTTTTTCTTTCTTTCTTTTTCAATTGGTACACTAATTACTTTTTGCTTTGCATTTCTCTTTGATTTTCCTTTTTTCTTATCCTTTTCTTTCCCAGCGCCCTTTCCTTTATGCTTAGTTGTTTCCCTTTTTGTTCTTTTCTCTTTTTTCTTTCTTTCTTTTCCAATTGGTACACTAATTACTTTTTGCTTTGCTTTACTTTTTGATCTTCCTTTTTCACTTTCCTTTTCTCTCTTCTTCTTGCTTGATTTTTTTTTCTTTTTTGAATTTCGTCTTTCTTCCTTTTCTGTGGAGGAATTGTCTTCAGAGGAGGAATTTTCTTCAGAGGAGGAATTGTTTTCAGAAGGGCTTGATGGTGATTGGTTTGTTGAACGATTTTTTTTTGGATCCTTTTGTTGTTGTTTTTCCTTCTTTTTCCTTCGGGTTTGTTTTGGATTTTGTCTGATATTTGCAACTAGTTTATTGTTTTTCTTTTTCTTTTTTCTTCTTGATTCTTTTTCAATTGGTACACTAATTACTTTTTGCTTTGCTTTTCTCTTTGATCTTCCTTTTTCACTTTCCTTTTCTCTCTTCTTCTTGCTTGATTTTTTTTTCTTTTTTGAATTTCGTCTTTCTTCCTTTTCTGTGGAGGAATTGTCTTCAGAGGAGGAATTTTCTTCAGAGGAGGAATTGTTTTCAGAAGGGCTTGATGGTGATTGGTTTGTTGAACGATTTTTTTTTCGATCCTTTTGATTTTTTTTTTTATATCTATTTTTGTTTTTAATTTTATGTTTCTTTTCTTTTTGACTATGGTTTTTGTTTGTTTTTACCTCTTTTTTTGTTTTTTTCTTATTTTTATTCTTGCCTCTATTCTCCGATGAAGATCTGTTGCTTGAATTAGTGTTATTATTTGCAGGGGAAGATGATTTGTTTTTTGAACTCGAACTTGAGTTGTCTAATGAAGAAGAGTCTGAGCTTGAGGAACTATTTGAGGATCGAGACGAATTTATTTTTTTTTTTTTTGATCTGGTTTTTTTTTTTTTTTTTTTGGCAGGAGTTCTGTTTGTCATTTTTTCTATTTTCAACAATTGATTAAAATCAAACAAACTAAAAAAAATAAAAAGTTTTTGGGAAAACTGTTTTTCGTTTAAATTTCCCAAGCACAATTTCTCCATCGACCTATCAGTGACATTTAAGTCTATAAAATTTTCATTAAGTTTTCGTTTGTGGTTTTTTGAAACACTAATTTAGATACAATTTTCAAGAAATGAATATTTTATAAGGTTGATCTTTGTTTCCTTTTTGGCTAGGAATAATATTCCCCAGAAACAAGTTTAAACTTGTATCGAAATTCAAGAAGGAAATGAGTTATTATTAGAGGAGATAATATTAGTTTTTTATTAATATTCAATATATCTTTGTATTTTTCTCACTTTCCATCCAGACATTAAATTTTGGTTGCTATTTGAGAAACAAAGTAAAATATGGGGAAAAAAAGTTTGAAGTAATTTAGAATTATAAACTTTATTTAAAAAGAAAAGTAAGATCATTTAATAAATGAAAAAATAAATGATTAAAGATAAAATTTGTAAAAAAACAGAATAATAATATTTTTAGTACTATATTTTTAGTAGGGATTTTTCATTGATCGGTAATATTATTAAAAAATTGTTGAAAAAATTTAACTATTTTTGAGATCTCCAAAAAAACTCATCGAATTTCGATATGAAAGTAGTTTTAAATTTTTTATGTTTGGCTATAAATAAAAATATTTATTGGTACTTTGTAATTTAATTGTATCTTCTTTTTATTGATTTTAATTTTTTTATTAATTTTAATTTTGATTCATGCTAAGGATCAAATCTTATACTCTATTTTTTTTTATTATTTTACTTTTTACCCCAATAGTAAGAAACTTTTAATTTGGATTTACTTTTGATATTTTGTTGCAATTCTTTTAAAAATTATTTTTTTAAGAATATTTCCAAAATCAACTCAAACCTAAGGTTGTTTACTCTTAAACTGAAATTTTTATTTTTGTTATTAACTCAAAGCCTTGTTGACAAATTGACAAAAAAGGAAATAGAATTAAAAAGTTGAAAAAATAAACAAAAATAAATAAATAAAGATCCTGGCCTTTGGTTCAACAAGAACAAGCATCTCTAAAAAATCAAGGTAGATGAATAATTATTTTTATAAATATATAGATAAAAACTAGGTAAAAAACCAAATGGCTTTTAATTCGATTGAACCAAAATTTACAATTTGAATCGTTAAGAAAGATACATATATTTAGAATTTATAAATAATTATCTATTCAAGAAAATTTTCGAATTTACAAATCTGTGGGAGACTTTAATAAAAAATAAACTTGTAAAATTTTTCATTATTGAAAAAAATTTTGTACTTTTCTAGTGATTTAGTCAAAAAAAAATTTGTTTTATTTTTTTTTATTTATCTAAAAGTTTGTCTTCATAATAAACATTAATATCAATTTATGATTAAAATTTTCCACTCAATCTGGGAAAAAAAACTATTCGAGTACTTTTAATATTGAAATGGATAATATTATATGATGAATAATTTAACCATTAAATAAAATAATCAAATATCACCCCTATTATATGTTTTCTCCAGTTAATACCATTCAAGTTAATATATGATAATTAAAAATAAATTCATCTATATATTTATTAGGAGTTTTTTGACAAAAATAGGTTTATTAAATTGAAATTATCATTTTTTTTTTTTTTGGTTTAATATTATACTTTTATAATTTTGTTTCTAAATAGTACTTTTTATAACATCAATTGTCAAGATATCCATTTAAGGGATAATAATACTTATATTTAATCCATTATGATTGTTCAAAAAAATAAAGACTATAAATTAATTGCAGTAAAAATTAATTTTAAATGGTTAATATGTTTTCTAACTGTGGGTTTATTTATTTTCTTGTTTTTTTTTATATACAAAGAGAAATTTTTCTCATGTTTAATTTGAGAAATAATCATATGGTTCATTGTATTAAAGTTTGATTGAATAAAGCAAAATCAATTTTTTTCTCTTGTTTTGTGTAAAAATTCTCAAAAAAATGTCTTATATTTATCCAAACAAAACTATTTAAAATTCAAACTTCAATAAAATAAAAAGAAATTTTTTTCTTCTTTTCAATAAAATCAATTTAAATATTGAATAATTTTAAAAAGTAATTTTAATTATATTTTATTGTTGCTATTTTATTTTGGATAGTTTGGGTTAATTTATCAATATTTATAGAGGAATATGTTAATTCTAAAATTAATTTTCCTATTTCCAACGTTTTAATTTATTGCATTTTTCATTAATTTTAATTATTGTTCAATTTTAAGAAAAAAAAGTTTAATAAGTTTTTAAAATAATGAACCTTATATTATTCTAATGATCTTTTGATTAAACAACTTATTTGCATTTTTTTTTTTTAGTAGAATTTCCAATTTCAAATTATAATAAAAAAATCTACAATTTTAAATTGATTGACTTAGATCAGTTGAAAATTCAAATTTAAATTGAAAAAATTAAAAAAGTAAAATTATTTTTTTGAATAATAATTATTTGTAAAAATATATTTAAAAGATAACAAAATATTATTTCTTTAATTTAACTAGTCAAAAAAAAAATCTAAATCTATTGTATAAGTGAAAAATGAAATACAATATTTTGCTAGTTAAAATCCTATTTTAGAGTTCTGAATTGGTAATTTTTTTAAAAAAATCGGTTTTGTATTTTTATGAAAATAAATTTTTTTTTTTTACTTTTTACCAAATAACTCTTAAAGTATACATTTATTAATGAATTTATAACTTAATAAAAAAAAAAATTACTAATATTTGTTTTATATAAATATTTTATAGTATTTTCAATCAATAGCATAATAATTAAATTATTTGTCTTTCATTTTAAGGCTGATTAATAGAAATATTTTCTTATTTTTTGACTTTTTAAAATCCAAAAATTTTACAAAAAATATTATTAAATGGGACAACATAGATCAAAAATATTTTTTTTCCATGGACTGGATTAATTTAATTAACAAATACAATTTTCGCAACTCCTTCGAATTGTTATTAACTATATTTGAGTATATTAATTATAAAATCGAATAAAGTTATTGATTTAATAAGTAGATTATTGTTTAACTGGGATTCAGAATTTAACACAGCCCTCCATATGCTTTAACATTTATATACTCTAAATGTTTATTATTCTTTATAGAATATATTTAATATTAACTAAAAGTAATTTATAGTTATATACGAAATACTTGTATATATCAGAATTAGAGTTCCCAAAATGATTCACATTTTGGAATTTTGGGAATCTCATAAAATTTAAAATATGGAATCATATGATTAAAATGATTTTCATAGAACCAGTTTTTAGCAACAATTTCAAATTTTTAAAGTCCCTTTGAGGTCTAATTTTTCAAAAAAATCAGAAATTATTTTATTCTGATTTCACAAAAATAAAAAAAACTTTTTATTTGGTACCAAAACACAATTAAAAAAAAAAAAGATTATTTTCAATTCCCTTCCATAGTAAAATAATTTTCTTCGGGAAAATAAACATAAAAACATCAGGATCGACGAAAAGATAATGAAAACTCAAATCACAAGAAAAAAAAACTCAAATATTTATTTTTTGAAAAAATAATAAATTCTTTCAAAATAATCATTAAGGGTCTAGTCATTTACCGTGAAAAATCACCATACTCAAGGGGTGACCTGAGAACAAAAAGGGTATTGTGAAATAGCCCTTCTTTTGGTTGACAAAATTCAAATAACAAAAAAAAAATTCCATAGGATATCTTTGAAAAAAAATTCAAAGAAGAAAAAGAGTTCTCAATCTCAAAAAATCAAAAATTTAAAAAAAAAAATTCATTTTTTCTCATTTTCTTTTTCAAAAGAGTTAAATTTCTTTAATTTAAAACAAATTGCTTTCTTGATTTTCGCAATCAATTTTATTCGATTTAATCCAATTTGTGGTTATTTTGAAACCCTCTAAATTTGACCAAGTAAGGATTAGGTAATAGTCTTTCAATAAAAATAACTCATTTGAAAAAAGAAAAAAAAGAAAAAAAAAAATCACCGAGATCTCAAAAAGCGCCATAGAGCGACACTTCAAAACTGACATAGTTGTTTTCAGAATTGTAATTCACAACCATTCTAATTGGAAATTGAGTGTCGCTCTTTAGCGCTTTTTTCTAAAAATGTCCTCAATTTTGGTTGTTGATTTTTGGAGATCGATAGTACATCATAGGTTGGTTGGTTTTTGATTGGTGTTAGGTCCTCAATAAAATTACTAAAAAGTTTTTTTCCATTTCAGAATAAAAAATTTCAACGTAATGACTCGACCCTTAAATAGAAAATATTAATTATTAAATTTTGAGAATTATGAGATTCGATTAAAAACCAAATTGAAATAAGAAATAAAGTTGAAACTTTTCATTATAATACAAAAAATAACCTGTTGATTCAGTGGAATCACAAAAAAGAATTATTTGTGGTTATTCTCGAAAAAGAATCAGAATGTGAACTCTGATCGGAATTAGGTACTCATATTATATGAAAAAAAATTTTAGATTTCCAAAAGAAAATTTTGACCGTAATTACTGCACACTTGCAATAAAAAATTAAATTTAAATGTTTTAAAATTTTCAAAGATTTATTAAGAAAAGAGGAAAAATAAAAAAAAAAAAAAATAAGATCAATTAAGTTTTTTATTCGACGGATTTGAAAAAAAAAAAAAAAGGTAAAAAAAGAATTTAATATTTTCTAAAAATAATAAGAATTAGCTTGTATGTAAAAAGTAAAAAAAGTAATCCAAAGATTAAGTTTTTCCTTCGAAACAATGATTATGACTTATGCCAAGTAATTGTAAACATTTTTTTGACCCTTAGCTCTTTCTAAATATTCTTTATCAATTAACAAATCAATACATTTTTTGATCATACGAATATTTGGTCTAAATCTGCTTTGCAATTGAGAAATAACTTCTGTCATTAAATCTTTATGGTTCAAGGTTTTACGTGCTTTCATAATTCTATTATTTAATAAAAATAAGAATAAAAATTAAAAGAAAAAAAAACAATCAAAAATAAAAATCAAAAAGTAAAATTAGAAGAAAAACAATTTAAATAAATTATTCAATTAAAGAACTTAAAAAAGAACAACAAGAAAAAAAAAAAAAAAAAAAAATTAAAGTGGAAAAAGTTGAATAAAAATGAAATTACCTGACAATAGAAGCTTGGATAAGCATTTTTCTTTCTTCTTCAATTTGTTGATGAGTAATTTCGTTTTCACGTTTTTTTTGAATAGCCATCGAAATATTTAATTGGACTCTGTTTCTTTCATTTTTGTAGCCATTATTAACTTTATAAATTGTTCCTTCTTCGTGAACTTTTTTAGTTGCTCTCAGAATTTTAGTTTTTACCAAGATAGCTAAAACACCTTCTAAAAATTCATTAGATAATTGTAAATTTTCTTGAATTTCTTCGAATTTTATTTCAACTTTTTCGTTAAAAAGCAATAATACACCCATTTGGTATGTTGAGACAAGGAAAATATATCTTCGATCTAAGTAAGGTTAAAATTATAGAATTTAAAGACAATCAATGAATGGAATATGTTTAAATATTATTAGTTACATTATTATATATATATAAAAAAAAAACAAAAAAAAAAAAAAAAAATTTTAGAATTAAAAAATAATAAATAATAAATGAAGAAATAAAATGAAAAAAAAAAATTTAAAATATTTACTTCTAATTTTAGTTGTTAATTCACCTCTAGAAAGTTGATGTAACCAATTTAACTTTCTACCATTATGAATATTACCGTAATAGTCGGAAAATCTAACAACGCAACCTTCAAGATTCCCTGGAATGACGAATTTGGTGTTTGGGATCGACAAAGGCCAAAACCCTGTCGCTAAAACCATTATTTCAAAGTCGACCTGAAGTTTAATTTCCTTTTCTTTTAAGGATTCTTTGAAATTTTCGTTCATATCTCTTGAGACTTTGATATCATTAAACATTCTTTGGAGTTTTGAAGACCATTCATACCCACAGGCAGCCTTTAATTTACTGATCATACTACCCTCGGCGTCTTCTGAAACAGAAGTTTTGTAAATCAATCTTTTTGCAAGCATTTTGGAATAAAATTTCTGGAAAACATCCTTGTCTTCGAGATATTTAAAGACGACCATAACGTCATTTAAGGTTTCCTCTAATTGTGATTCTTCGGGGTTCTTGGACGACTTTTTCAAGAGCATATCACAAAATTTGGCGACCAACTCTGGCGAGGTTGATTGTGATTTAGCTAATTTAGAAACTGGGTTTTGGTTCATGAATCTTCTGCAGGCCTTGTCGAGTGCAGTAATAAATCCAGAATCCTTTTCGAATGCCTTTTCAACGACGTCATAATATTTTTTATATACGCCCAGCATTACTTCGACATATTGTCTTGGCTTTTTGATGGCTGTTTGTTTAACTTCATCCAATTGTTCCAGTCCCTTTGTTTGGATATGCTTTTCAAGGGTTTCAATTAAGGGTTGAAGCCCGTTTTCAATTCTTTTTAATAATTTATACATTCTTTTTAAATCCTTAGTCTTGTCGTCCTTAATCAAGGTTTCAAATTCATTCCATAGGATTTTTAATTTTTTAACAACCAAGGTTCGGATACATTTCTCCATTAGCCCCTTTTCGGTTGATGGGTGCAAATATGAATTGACACGTAAAAGTTCTTCGTCAATTCTGGCTTCGGCTTTGATCATATATTCGGAAACATTGTTTTCAGATAAAATTTTACTTGCTTCACGAGAGTAGAACAAATCAGTGTCCTTGAAAAATGGCGCTTCAAATTCCTTTTTATAGACCTCAAGTGAGCCTTCTGGGTTCAGTGTTTGTCCAAGTGCAACATAAATATCACAAATTCTTTTCATTAATTGTCGATCAACATGCTCGCCACCCCTTTCGTTTTGAATAAATTGAAGCATCGCAGATAAGACTTTATTTTTTAATGGCTTGAATGTAATGTTATTGAAAAAGACTAAATGTAACTATGGGAAATTGTTGAATTTTCATTGATATCAGATTTGGTGTTGTAGTTTTTATTAAAAAAAAGAAAGAATCAGATAAAATGAATGAATAAATATTTGTTTTTTCAAATGGTTTTTTTTCATTTTGTTTGCAAAATTTTATATTAAAAAAAAAAAAAAAAAAAAAAGGAAGAGGAAAAGGAAAAGGAAAAGGAAAAGGAAGGAGAAGGAGAAGGAGAAGGAGAAGGAGAAGGAGGAAGGATCTATAAGGAGAAAAATTTTCAGAAAAAATTGTAAAAAGATGTTTGTGAATGGCGTTGAAGTCTTGTTGTGAATTAAGAATTTTTTTTACAATTAATTTTACTCGTATTAAGAGAAGATCTTGGAAGTTGGAGAGTTCTTAAGTTAATAAACCGAAAATTTCACATTCTTTTTTTTTAAATTTTGGGAAAGTTTTGCAAGGATCAAAATTCAAAGCCTAAAGCTTTGTTTGTCTCAAAAAAAATAAGAAAAAAAAATTAAAAACAAAAAAAATAAAAAATTAATAAAAAAAAATTTTACAGTGTAGACATCATAAATCTTATCACTTGAAATGTTTTGTTGGCTAGTGTTTCTTCTTTTTGTTGGTTCATAATAAATTTTATCAAGATGAGCAAAAATAGATTTGACATACTTGGCAGCAGTAATGTAGTTAGTCCAACTATTAGCAAGGGTACTCAATAATGGTTCTTCAATTTTGCCTTCACATTTCTTATACATAGCCTCTACGCGTTTTCTTAACAATTCGCTAAGCCTTCTATAAACTTCTTTTCCACCTGCATTTGTTTGAACACCTCTTCCTCTTCCTCTTCCTCTTCCTCTGCCTCTTCCTCTACCTCTACCACCTTGACTTGAATTTGGACCTTTTTTACAAAGCTGAAAGACATCACTATAATATTGGAACAAGGTTAGTTTTGGCAAGGAAGGAAGTAAATGTTTCAAAAAAAAAAAAAAAATTAAGAAAAAAAAATAAAAAAAAAAAAAAAAAAAAAAGTAAATTAAATAAGACAAAGAAATTGAGAAAAAATTTTTTCTTGTTTATTTCATTTTTTTTTTCATTTGTTTCAGTTTTCTTTTTAGAATGTAAAAAAGTTTACTTGTAACTTTTCATCCAAATTTCCCCTGAAAGCCCTGCGCCAAGATCGTCCATAATTGATGTAGCTGATTTTTCTACATTGACCCATGTTTTATTAAAATCAAATTGCATTCTTTCTTGTCGTTTACGACGCCTCATTTCAAACCAGTCTTCTCCCGAAGATTCGTATGAGGATGATGATGATGAACTTGTTAACATTTTTTTTATTAAAATTTAATCTTGAGCTTTACAAAAGCTTGAATAATTCAAAATAAACAAAAAAAAATGAATCGAACTCGATTAAAAATTTGCCGTTTATTTTTCCTCTATTTGGAATTAATTTGGTATATTTATAAAGAGAAGAATGGTTATGTGAGTTTCTTCTCTTTAAAGTTCTGATCATTAAAGTATGAAAAGTTTTTTTTTATCTCAAAATGTTGTTCTGCAATTTTCAATTTTTAGTGTTTCTTCATTAGGTAATATAATCCTCTTATCTTGGAACTATTTCAAAACTAAAGCAATATTTAAAGAGGTGTGTTGTTATAGTTGTTGTTGGGTTTGAGTTTTGGAGATCCATTTTTATTGTCTATCTTTGAAAATTTCGTTTTTTTTGATTTTTTTATTTGTCAAAAATTACTTTTGATTTTTTGAAAGATTTATAATTTGAGAAATAAATGAATCGAATTTTAGTCATATAAAATACTCAAAATGAATTCTACCTTAACGAAATTGAATTAATATATAAAATTGAATTCTTTCAGATCTCTAATAATATGTATTATTCAATATTTTTTTCGATTGTAGTATGGGATTATTTTTACAATAAAACCTCTTTATTTTATATTTTGAAGAGCTGATATTACTGAATTTTTCTTCTTATAATTCGAGTAGTATTTGGGATAACAAAATCAATTATAGAATTTTATCAAAATTAGTTCATTATTAAAGAATTGACAAAAAAAAAATCGAGGTCGATTCAATGAATTGAAAGTAGAAATATATTTTTTTTTCAAAAATAATTGAATTTAAGGAACAAAAACGAAATTCCACCAAAAACTTTGTTAAAATCAAATTTAGATTTCGAAATTTACTTCAAAGTGTTTTTATATTTTGGTGTGAAAAGTAATAAAAAAAAATTTTTTTTTCGAAAATTAGCTAATATCTAAAAGAAAAGAACAAGTTTTAATCATAGTAAAAAAATAGTTTTGGTTAATTACTCAAAACTGTATTTGATTTTTGAGTTCAATTTCGTTTTTCTATTTTTACTCTCATTTTTAAACTGTGAAATAAAAGGTATTTTTGTTTCGTTTGTGTTTTTCTCTGTAAAAATGTTGTTTTTCATTTGTCATTTCAGATTCACTGAGTCATTTGAAAAAAATTATTTTACAGAATATAACAAATACTATTTGTTTTAAAATAAATGGAACAAAATTTTCATTTAGCTTTCCAATAAAGATTTTAATAATTAAATTTACTTTTCGAACTTTTATTTCTTAAAATCAGCTTAAGTCATTAATTCCCCTTTTTGAATTGGGACTTTCATGATTTATTTTACGTTCTAGGAGGTGATTATTTTCAAAAGCCAAATGAAAATTTTGATCTTTTTATTTTGCAATTAACAGTATCTACCTACCAATAATTTGCACCCTCCCTCTCTCTCCCGAGAAAACCCCTTTCAGACTTCAAATAATGAAAATAAGTTCAAATAAAAAAACAAAATAAAAAAAATATTTTTTCTTTTTTGTAATTTCATTAAGGTTCAATCCCTGAAATTTGAAAAAGATTATCTTGTGTAGGGTGTCTTGACTTACCGATTTGGATTTTAGCTGATCGATCTTGTACTTGGTATGGATTTTAATAGTGGTTCAAAATGTCAATTTTTGACAATTTTTTTTTTTTTTTCCTGAAATCTGAATTGAAGAGTGTAAGATTAATAGATTGATAGGTGTTCAAGAATAACTTTTGAATTTTGGGTTGTAGAAAAGAATCTTGATTTCCTATTATGTCAATTAACCAAATGAAAAAATAACATTTTTTAAAAGCTCCCAATAAAACCAAAATTAATGAAAAAATTTCAGTCAACAACCAACAAACCACATTTTTTTATAACTTAAGTTACAGCCAATTAATCTTACACTCTTCAATTCGGATTTCCGAAAAAAAAAATAATACATTACGAAAAATTGCCATTTTAAACCACAATTAAAACCCATATCAAGAACATGATCAATCAGATAGGAACCAAAATAACAAGTGGTAATTAACGACAGAAGATAATCTTTTTTTAAATTTCGGGAATTTTAAACCTTAAATTTGGTTAGGATAAAAATTAACCAGATCATAACAATTTTTGAGTATGCTGATCATATTTTTTGTAGTATAATATGGTGTTATTTTTTTTTAATAACCTTACCATCGATTATAAACATGTTGTATTGGATTTTTATTGATGAAGATTCATTTCTTATTTAAAAACTTTTTATTTACCCAGAATTTAACTTTTTCTTCAATTCAAACAAAAAACCATTTTTATCCATTATTTTCTGAACCACCAACCTAAAAAACATTTAAAATTCATAATTAATATTTTGAGAAAAAAATACAAAACACATGGCTTCTTAGAAAGATGATTATACATAAAAAAGAAAATCTTTTACTTCACTTTTGTAAGATCAACAAAGTTAGTTTTTAAGTACAAAAAAAAAGGTGTTTTAAATTTACTATAATCATAAATGTTTTTAAAACATCCTATATATTAATGAAATAAGTCATAAAAAAAATATTTTTTAAAGCACAAACCTTGAATATTTAGATATTTTTTTTTAAATTTTTGATCTCATTTAAAATAATAATTGTTGAGTATTCAGATGTCAATTTTTTTTCTATCTTTTTTTTTTGTAACTTTTAAGTGATTTTTATCATAATCGATAGACGTAAATTACTTTACAATGGTGAAAAAAAATTGTGTAAAGGATAAAGCCATTGTTTCAAAATATAACCCCCCCCCTTCCAATTCAATATCCAATTCACTCAACAATAGAATATATATTTATATAAGTTCATAATCAATATTGAAGATGAAAATTCTTATATTAAAATAAAAATTAAAAACAGAAATAGATTTTTTTTACTTTTTTTTTTCATATTTTTTTCAAATTTTTAAAAACTTTTTTAGATTTTGTTGAGCAAAATTTATCATAATTATCTATTTTTTTCAGATTATTTTGAATATTTGATCATCCATTTTTATATTTTTTTTTTTTTTTTTAGATATAAAGAACTTTCATACAATAATATCATTTACATTTATTATTTATCAATAGTTTCTTATATTGTAAAATCTTAACCCATGTTGATTCAAAATGTTGAGCTAAAAATAAAAAATTCAATATTTTTATTTTTTTGAATTAACCAACTATGATTCTTTAGAAATTATAAACTTCAGATTTGAGTCGATATTTATAAATGGAATATCTCAATAAAATCATAACTTTCAAATAAAAAAAAAAAAACTATAAAAACCAACTTTTTCCAAGAATAATTTTTTTGAATCTTTAGATTAAAAGATAGTAAGAGTCTAGATCAAAACGAAAGGATAGAATTTTGGTATATCTAAGAATTCATTTAGAACATTCATACTTAAACCTTTTAGATTACTTTAATTAATATATGATCAAAATTAAATAATTATAAAACAATTACCTTTCATAGATGAAAAGTCTTAGATTAAAAAATGTATTATCTGGAATACACAAATGAAACCACAATACAGATATTTTTAGTTAAAAAGAGAATTTTAAATTTGAAAAAAATTGCAATTTCAATAATCAAAAATCTACTTTAAATTCAAAAATACCAAAAAAATACCCTCTTTTCTCTTGAAAAATGAATAACTTTTAAATAATTTTTTAAACAATAAAATTTATTATAGTTCATAAAATTTAAAACTTCTTAAAAAGGATATTTCAAACTATTATTAAGAGGATTCGTTGAATTCTTCTCGTTGGATAGGTAATTAACATTTCCTGTATTTTAATCACAGATGGTAAAAAGAAAGAAATTGTATAATTATTTAGAATTTTAAAAAATATCTTTAACCATTTTTAATTTTTCTTTTAAAAGTTAATTACTCCAATCTTCTTTTTGTTTCTTAAATTAGAAAAATTAATGCTAGATATTCATTATTTTTCTACCCATTAGATAAAAATTGCGATTTTCTAATAAAAAAATGCTTTTACAAAAAAAAATAAATTTCCCCCAACTTAAAAGAATTGAATAAAAGAATATATTCTTCTCTATTCTTTGGATTATGGAATAATTTGAAACTTTGGAAAACCCAACAACACTTGATGGAACTAATTAAATATATTTTAAAATATTCAAAAATCAAAATCTTTTATTTGTTAATCAAAAATATTGTCATTATCCTTGAATTTGAATAATTCTGAACACCAGGGTATGTATTAAATGCTTTATTAGATATCACTTCACAACTAAAATAAAAAAAAAACAAATAAATTTTTTATTTTATGTTTAAAATATATAAAATACAGAAATAAAAGAAAAAGTTAATCATTTTTATGGATATGCTGTTTATATAAAATTGATAAATTAATATTTTTAAAGAAATTATTGGAATTAAATGTTAATAAAAGAAATAAAAACAATGGAGTTACATGTTTATTTTTCTTTAACTGATAATTACTAAAATTCTATAATTTTCAAATTAAATTTCTGAAATAAAATTCAATTATAAGTTTATTAAGAACGAAATTTCTACTTATTTCTTGAGAATGACAATTCATTATCATTTTGTTGTTATAAGACCAAATTATGGAACACTAGCAAAGTTTCCAACAAGAATCTGAAGATGGGGCCAATTCATCATCACATAATTATACTAGGGCCTTTAAAATCAAAAAAAAAAAAAATTGTGGTAATAAATATGGATTAACCTTCATAAAACCACAAGCATTCAAGAGGGTTTCTAAACACTTTATACATTAAAGAAAAACTATGCTATTTTTTAAAAACATTGATCAACTTTATATTGTTTATATAAGTTATTTCATAGATTTATCCAATACTTCTGAAATTAAACTTCATTTTTGATATCAATCATTTTTTCTAATTTCCTCAAATCTTTATTTTTTTTTATTTATTTTTTTTTTATTCTTCTTTATATTTTTATTTTCTTTTTCTGTTTCTTTTTCATCTTCTTTTTCTTTTTCTTTTTCTGTTTCATTTTTTTTTTTGTTTTTCTATTTTTTTTTCTGTTTCTTTTTCTTTTTCTTTTGTTTGTTTCTTATCTTTTTTTCAAATTTTTTTATTTCTATTTTTTTTTTGCAAAAGATCATGTGGAAAAATAAAAGATTCTCAAAAAGAAAAATAATCATAAATGGAATTGAGAAGATGTAGTTTCTTTTAAAACTACATAAATTATTAACAAAAAATATATTAGTTAAACTTTTTTCAGTGAAATTTCAGTAATAAACAATTACTAATGCTCATTTCAAAAATTGCAACTCACTTTTTTTTTAGTTTTTGGTTTTATTTTTTTTTTATCCTTAAAATATCTGGTTTTTATATGTTTGTAATGATTTAAAAGCGGAATATTTATCATATTTAATTATTAGTTGTTCTTGATTACTAAATAATATATAATTTAATATTTCAGGTGAATCATAATTTTTAAACTATAGTTTAATATTATTAACTACAGTGGTGTAACTAAACATTATTTTTTATTTTAATCCATTACTAAAATTTAACTCATGCAAAAAATATTGGCTGACTCTAAAAATAAAAGAAATCTATAAATGTGTTGGAAACAGTATATAAACAAGGAATAGTTATCTTTAAATAAATATTAAAAAAGAATTATGAAGAATTTGGAAGATTAAAATCTAATTTTTTGACAAAAAAAATAAGAAAAATTTCATTTTTTGAATTTTTCAGAAACAAAACATTTAATCTCACAAATTTTGTAAATATGACAAAATTTTTGAAACAAAAACATTTAATATTATTGATCCATTTATTTTAATCAAAGATCTAACCTCTAAAGTCAATTTGGATCCGAACCAAGAATCTATAAGTGGTTTCTGGTCTTCCAATACCCAAGTCTGAAAAAAAAAACACGAGTTAAATTTTAGTAATGGGGTAAAGGTTGTCAACATGGGTTATTTACACCACTATATTCAATAAAATTCAGAATTAAGTTTTTCATCAGATATTTAATTGATTATTTCACTATTTTGATTCAGAAGACACACCTTTATTATACCTTTACTTTAACACCCACAAATTATAGATAATTCTATTTCGATCACAAACCCTTAAACATATAAAAAAACTTACCGTTGTTAATTAATTAAAATATTTTTTATTTTTTTTTACCTTTCTTGACAAATTACTATCCGAGTTTTCAATATTTTATAAAATAAAACCGAACAAAATGACCGAACCCACTGATCAACTACTTCACCAAATCACTCTTCTCGTTGAAGAGGGGCTCAAATCAATTGAAGAAAATACAAAGAATTATATGAATACAAACTTGAATCAAATAATTAGAAAATTGAACGATCTTGATTCCCAAATCCAAAAGATAGACAAGAGGGTAACGAAATTAGAAAAAAACAATCAGCCACGTAATGGAATGAATAACAAGAATCTAAAAAATCAAGGATTGGAGGAAATAGAACCATTAAAAAATATCATGAAGAATAAATCTTTTCAGAATCAAAAAAACGATCAGATGGGTTTCCAACAAGGCTATGAAAAAGAAGAGAGAGAAGAAATCTCACAGTTTTGGTCTGAAATTGATCCTGAATCACAAAACATTGTCCATGATTTGGGTTCACAAAGCGCACCAGAAAATATGGTTTTAGAGGAGATGAATACTTTGAACACTAACAACAACAAAAATATGGATAATTATTTACTTAATAAAAAAAATCAAAAACAAAAGCAAGTACAAGAACAAGAAGAAGAAGAAAGGGGAGAAAGTTACAGAAAGAAAATGAATTTAAAGGCCAACAACCAAAGTCAGCAGACAAAATACCCAAAGAAAAATAAGAATTATAACAATCTTGAAGATCCTAATCTAGCAGATGTCGAAGAATCTGATGGATTCCAAGCAGAAAAAACAATAAACAATAAAGACAATGTCCTTAATCTCGATGACAACAATAATTCTCAGGACAGTAGGAGTGAGAATGGGAATAAAAAAAAAAAAAAAATTATCACAAGAAAGAAAAAACGATATAACAACACACAATATTCGACACCAAAATCAAAAACCCCCAGTACCTTCAAAAGCAAAAAGCATTTCGAACTTCAACAAACGCCTGTCCAAAGAGCAAAACGAATGTTTACAGAGAAAAGACAAAAAGCACCGTTTCTGTCACCAAAGACACCTTCCTTTGAAACAATCCGGAAATTGCCCTTTGCCATTTCGATGATTGTCGAAGCCGAAAAAAGGGAACGCGACTTGCTCAAATTTAACCCAAACTTCGATTACAAACCCTTCGAAGAATCCGATGTCTTAGACGAGGCGCTTGCCATGGTACTTTATTTGGCAATCCCATTCAAAGTGCTCCCTCAAACAGTTCTGCTGTATAGCGATGTTAAAAATGAACGCTCCCTACAGGAATTCCATCGCCTCGTGGACAATAAGGGCGCAACGATCATCATCATGAGAAATGAAGATGGTTTTATCTTTGGTGGGTTTGCTTCTTCAAAATGGAACACAAACCAAGTCTATTTTGGGAACTCGAAGTGCTTCTTGTTTAATTTGTCTTTGGACACAAAGATCCCTTATCTCAAAAAAAACCAAAAAAAGTGTTTATGGGGATCAAAAAGCTCAATCAAATTTGGAACAACAGACCTTGTTTTACAACAAGACTTCCAAAATTGCTATTCCCATATAGAAAGTTGTTATGGGGTCGGGTTGGGCAGAAATTCAATAGAGGCCAAGACTTTATTAACTGGGGAAGACCACTTCATCCCAGAAATAATTGAAGTCTTTGGATTTGCTAAACTTGAAAATTAATTTTTGGATATAGTGCAGCCTTGATTGCTTTGTTGCCTCTTTGTTGTTACTGAATACTATAATGTTATATTCTTTTCTCGGTTTCTATTTGTTTTTGTTTTTTTTTTTTTACAAATATTAACTGAAATCCAAAAATTTTACATTAAAAAAATATATACATATATTTCGATGAAAATGAAAATAGATTTTAATAATAAAATAATATTATAACACCCCACATTATTGCTATTATTATTCTTTTCTCAATATCAAGATTGCTAATGTACCAACATGTGTCTTATATATATATACCCTTTATAACCCTTTATAACCCCAAATATACTAATTGCCTTCGAAACAGAGTTTTTAATTTGAAATGTTATCAAGGGATTATAAGATATAGAATTTATAAACAATTATCTTAGAAAGAAAAATTTATAATTAAAAAATTTAGTTACTTACAATAAAAAAATAACTTGAAAAAAAATTTACAAAATTTCAAAAATTGTTTTTTGGTTATTATGATTTAATTATTTTTCAATCCTAATTTTGCCAAAAAAAAAAAAAAAATGTTTTTTTTGAAAAGTTTGTCTAAACATCAAAAAATATTAAGTTTTAACATTTAAAACATATCATACTTTACTGGATTTTTTTTTGGGGTCCTTTGTTCCCTAAAATTGCTTAAAATACTTGATTAAATAATTTATTCATTACAAAAGATATTTTGACATCACATGGAAAAATTTTTTTATCTGTTGATTGTCATTTAATAGCAATATATATATATATATATATTTGATTCTAAATAATTTAAAAAGAAAAAAAAATCTAAATTAAATTAGAAAAAAAACTAATATTTTTTTTCAATCTAACATTTTAAATATTTTTTCAACAAGATTTTTTTTCAAATTTAAATAATTTGGCCAAATAGTTCGAGTCAGATGAATAATTGTTTTTTTTTTTTTCATTTTTACTATTTTGTAATTTTTGACCTTTTAAAATTGAGATATAAAATCAACAACATTATTAAATAAGAAATCATAGATCAAAAATTCTTTTCCAAGATCTGGATTAATTTTGATTGAAAAATTCAAAATTTACAACTATATTACTCAAATTTTCACTAATAACAGAATTCAAAAAAAATTCTTGATTTCGAAGATTATTTTATTATCTTTGAATAATATTTAAAAGTTATTTTTTTATTTTTTTTTTAATTTCATGGTGGATTACTTTATCGGTTAAAAAGGTTTTATTTGTTTGATTTCAATTTAATAAATGAAATTATTTTACAATTTTTTTTTTTTGTTTTTTCAGGTATTTTATATTGATTAAATAAAAGTTTTAGAAAATTATTCATATTAAACTTTTAATTTTGACATAAAGGAATGAATTTCATTTTTTTCCTTGATTTAATATTTATTAAAATTTTATGAAAAAAAAAAAATGAAAATTTATCAGTAATATAAAATTTTATTTATTTATTTAATCATGAAATTAACATAATAGTTTGATTTTTATTATTAACAAATCAATGTATTGAGTTTTGTATTACTATTATTATAATAAATTTTCTTATTTTAAAAATTTAAAAAAAAAAAAAAAAATCTAAAAAAAAAATGATAATAATTTAAAAAACAATCAAAAAATGAAAAATTATTATTTTTTCCAACTTCAAAAAAAGAAATCAATAACATAACTACTTTTTATTTGAATTGTTTGACTTTTTATTAAAATCCAAATATTTATTATAGACAAATAAGAAAATTAATATATTAGTACATCAATAAAATTTTAAATCTTTTATTTTAAACTTGATGAAATTTAGGCAAATCCATGGTACTAACGGTATATATATATATACATATTATTTACAAAATCCAAATTGAAGTCTGTAAGACTAATAGGTGGGTAGGTTTTTAAAAACAGCCACCTTTAGTTGTAAACAAAAATATTTTTCTTTCGCTTTTACTCCAATTACTTTAGAAAAACAAATTTTTTTAATAATGGAATTTGAATAATAAATGGGAAATAATTTTCACTTTCCTTTTCCATTTTTCTTTGTTTTAAATGGGCTTTACAAAAGAACAAGGTAATTTGTGGCTATCTATATGAAGTAAAAATGAAAATGAAGTGAAAAATATTTCCCATTTATAATTCAAATACCAGTATATCATCAATAAAAACAAGATCATATTAAAAATTTCAATCAACAACCAAAAAATCTTTTTTTTTCAAATACATATCTTCTGATTAATTAGTATTATATTTTTAAATGAGATTTTGGTATTGAAAAAAAAATCATTATCCTTTTTTAATTAACAAATAAAATTTATATCAAATTGAAGAATGCTCAGCTTCGAACTGAAATGTCAAGTACCCACACTCGACACATGATTATCTTTTATCCATCTTTCAATGATTGCAATTCTACGCTCTCGACAATACTTTCCTTGAAAATAAAAACCTAATGTACAGTGATCAAAATAATTCTTGCACAAAGACTATAATCTGGGTTTCAAAATATTATCCGTGCTTTTTTTTCTTCTTGTACAAGTCAACATCCAATTTACCAACCATAATTTACCTGATTTCAAATCAATTTTAAAAGTAAAAAGCTTGATATTTTCAGTAAAATTTAAATTATGACTGCAATTTGTTTATAATATTATATAATATTCTCTATTTTTTTGAATTTTTGATTTTTTTGTTAAAAAATTAACTGAAAAATTTACTCTATTTTTTGAGATCTATTCTTTCCAATTTGATCCTTCATTTTTAGAATTTCTTTTTAAATAATAGAACTTTAAGAAACCAATACTACATTTTTTTAGGGTTTATTGTTGGTTTCTTTGATCGGTTGATGTGTAGGTCTTCTATAACAAAAAAACATGCTTTTTATTATGATTCTCTACATTAAATTTTTTTGCACGCTTTATTTTGACTTCAGTATATTGTTTTGATATATGGTAATTTCCATATTTAGTTCACTTGTATTGAGATTTTTTTTCGTTTTTACACTTCTTTTAAATTAACAACTTTCACAGGATCTTTTGAAGTCTTTTAATTTTCGACTCACAAAAATCAAAATACCCAAAATATTTTTTTTATCAAAAAAAACTTTATTCACAGAATATTCAGTTTTGAAAGACATTTTAAAAGTTTGAATGAAAAAACTCTTCCATTTGAGTCTTTTCATTTCATTTTTTGTTTTTTGTTTTTTTTTTTTTTTTTTTTTTATTTTCAACTATTTTCCTCCTTTTTTTCTCTCCCTATCTTAACTCAAAATTTTCACATAAAATATCCAAATTCGATTGCAAACTAAAAACAAATCTCAAGAAGATGAACAAAAAAAAAGATTTTCTTCCTTTCTTTTCTTCACATTTTGAAAACGAAGAGGTTAAGATTGACGATCTTGTGTCTCTTTCTTCGTTTCTTGACTCAAGCGATCTTTTCATTATGAACCAATTTAGTGCAAAATTAGAAACCGAAAAACAAAAAAGTGATCAGATCAACTCAATTTTAAGTGACAACAAGAACAATTCTGGTCATAATACCAAAAATGATAACAATAATTTCCATAGCTTAGACGTCAACGTTAATAGCATCCTCAATGACGATTTCTGTTTACCCAAAATCAAAAACCATAAAAGAATCTTCCTCGAAACAATTGCAGTCCCAAAAATATACCGAAAGCGTCCGCAAAAAAACAAAAAAGAAGAAAAGTTAAAAAAAACAAGAAAACCAATTTCAAGGAACAAAGTTCAAAAGAGCAAGACGACAACCCGATTTGACGATCAAAAGAATTTTCTAGAAGCAATTAAAAGAAAGCAAGAACCTGTGTGGGTCAAAAACATGTCCGGCGAGAAGGTAGATCTTCTAGGTGTTATGTCAAAAAAAATGTTTAACTTGTTGACAGAAGAACAAAAAAAAAGAGAAAAAAAAATTGAAAAATAGAATTAGTGCAGAAGCAAGTAGAGGAAGAGCAAAATTAAGACTCAAAGAACTTCAATTGAAAGTAGACGATCTCAATAAACAAAACCAATTGCTTTTAAAACAAGCAGAAGATTTCCAAAACGAAAAAGTTTTAATGAGAAACGAAATTGAAAAACTTCGTTCGATTGTGATGAAACAAAACCAAACCCAAAACCAAAACTAAAATTAAAATTAAAACTAAAACCAAAACCAAACCCAATCAAATCAAACCAAAAAAAAAGAAAAAGAAAAGCAATCAAAAAAAAAAAAAAAAGAAAATAAATTCTCCACTTCAATCATTTTGTACTATAAGAAAAATCACCAATTAATTATATTGGACCATTTGTTTTTGTCAAGTGAAAGCAAAAACTACCAACCATAAATATTCTCTCAAAAAGGATCCTCATGTAATTAAACCAGATCCGATCCATTTCGCGAACATTAATTGATATTTATACAAATTGTGAAAATCCTTGCGATCAGTTATTAATATCAATTACATTTTATCAAAAAAAAAAAAAAAATGAAATATTCTTGATTATGTTTGTTTTGTTTTTAAAAAGATTTGAAAAAAAAAAAAAAAAAAAAAAAACATAAAGAAACCCCTTTTTAATTTCTTTAAAGGGAATAATAATTCCATTGTAAGGATTTCTTTCATTCTTAATTGAAAAAAAAAAAAAAAAATTCAGATTTTCAAATTTTAACTAACAAGGAATTAATTGAATTCGCAATTTAAAGATAATATTTTTCAAAATCAAGATTATTCAAACCTTAAATACACCCCCATCTAAAAATATGGTTGATTTTATAGAATTTATTTTCTTCTTCTTTATTTGATTTATATTTTTGATATTTTTAACTTCATTCTTATTTTTTCTTTCCCCATTTTCCTTTTCCCCTTTCCCCTTTTCTAATTTCTAATTTCTTTTTTCTTTTCTCTAATTTCTTTTTTCTTTTTGTTTATAACAATACAATTTTTGATTATTTATATATTCCAAGTTTTTGCCAATACCAAATTTTTTTTTTTTATTTTTGTATTATACACACCTACACTTCTATATATCCTTTTTCTTTAATATTATTTTTGTGAATAGAAATTAATTTTTAATTATATTATCAATTTATTAAATAAAAATTCTAAAAGAGATTATTATTTTTTGATTAATATCCATAAAAAGTCTCTTTTTTTTAAAAAAAATACCTTATTTTTCTTTTCTTTTTATTTATTTTTGCTTTTAAATATGCACATTTTTTTCTTTGTGAAAATTTCAATCAACTGCACAAAGGTAGGTTTATTATAAACTCTCTTTAACTCAAAGCGATCTAGTTCCAAAAATGAAAAATCTAATTTTTTATACAATAGTACTTTCAGATTAATATAAACTAGATTCCAAAAATTTGGACACAGTTTAAACAGTTGAAAGAATACCATTCCAGTACTTTAAATTCAAATTGGAAAGAATTTTGATTTTACAAACAATTTCATTTTTTGTCTTTTTTGTTTTGTTTTCATTTCCTTTTTTTGCAGTTACGTAATCTGTTTCGTTAGATCTCGAAATTGTTTTTCAATGATTGATAGAAGGTTAGTGTTGAGTTTGTTAAATTGGAAAATCAAATACAATTGGTAGATGGTATCTTATCATTTGATGGATCAACAATTGTTGGTGAAATTTCAACAAATTTACAAAAACATTTTTTGTTCAGCTCGTTTCATTATTTTGGACACACCTGTTTTTATTTTTGAGTTTTAAATTTTTTTCTTTTATTTGGATGAAAATGATTACTTATAAAAACATTAATACCTTGTAACTTAAATCTAGTTTTATATTAGGTTTGGGAAAATACAATAAATTGGGTTTTTTTTGCCTATTTTTGATTTTGGGTGTGTCCAAATTTTTGGAACGGGGTTTAGATAAATTAGAAATAAGAGAAACAATAATCTTCTCATTAGAGTCAATAAACAGAAAAAGAAATACCCGAACAAATCATTAATTTCAAAAAACAAAAATGGCCAAAAAAATTTGGTACGACTTATCATTCGAACATCTTGTGTAAAATTTCTCAATTTCTTTCCAACATTAATATTTTTGACAATAAGAATTTTTAAAGTGTAAATGTAAGAATTTTAAAATAAAATACAGAGTATCACCTTTCTCAGTGTTAATTTGGGGTTTCAAACTTTTTATACTTTTTCAAATTGAATTTTAGAAAAAAAAATGAGAAAAAAAGACTAAAACTGAAAGATATGAGAAAAAAAAATAAACAAAAAGCAAAAAGAAAAAAAAATAAAAGAAAATAAGAAAAAAAAAGAAAGAAGAATAAAAGAAAAATGATAAAAATAACTTGGTTTACTTATAAAAAATAAAACATATTTAAGAAAAAAAAACTTTAATGTTCAAAGAAAAATATACTAAACGAGAAAAAAAGATTCTGATCTAAAAAAACAAAAAATATTTTGAGAGGAATATTTAATAAAACTACCTTAAAAATATATTACCAACAAATTGCAGTTTTAACAAAATTTTAACAATAAAACCCCTCAATTAGAGTAAAAATAGTTACCAATTCAAATAATTACTTTGAAATTTATTCGAAATAATAAATAGAAGGAAATATCGAATTTTAAATTTTTGAAATCAGAAAAATATTTTTGAAAAGAAATAACATATAAATTATTACACATGCTCATGACTGGATTAGTTGTACCCATGTTTTTTAGTAGATAAGTAATCCTATAAGTGAGCTGGTATCTTCAGGATGACAATCCGTGACTCTCGAAAATGGATTCATCTTGTAATAGTTTTTAGTTCTTGTTTAATGTTGTTCTTATCTGAATGATATTTAATTTGGTATTAATTTAAATAGTGGTTTAAAAGCAATTAAAAAATAAAAATATTATTTTTTTTTACTCAATCTGAATTTATGGGTTTAAAACTAATATATTGTAAGATATTTAATACAAAAAAATCGGGTTTTTTGGGTTATCAACTGAAATATTTATTTAATTTTTGTTTTATTTGCTAATTTGAATAAATATTTTTTTTTGTTTTATTTATTTTTTTTTGTTTTGTTTGTTGTTTTTTTCTCAATTTATTTTTTTTATTTTTTCCTAAAATCGAAATTTAAGAGTATAAAACGTCGTAGTTAATAAATTGAAAGATATTTAATAATAATTTTTTATTTTTTTTTTTTTTTTTTTGTTCAACACTTGATATTTTCATTTCCCTTTTACTCAATTAACAAAAATAAAAGAAAAACCTTTTAAAAGTCCCAAATAAAACAAAAATTAAATAAATATTTCAGTTAATAACCCAAAAAAACCAGATTTTTTGTATTAAATATCTTCCACTAAATTAGTTTTAAACCCATAAATTTAGATTGAGGAAAAAAAAATTAACAAATCAATTCATTATTTAATTGCTATTAACAAATTCACAAAAAAGTTTTTTACTTTTTTTATTTGTTTTTCTATTTCGAAAAATGTTTTATGAGTTTTGAAGAAAGAAAAATATTTTAACTATATACAACTAAATTTGAAATTTAGTTGACACCAATATTATAATTGGAAAAAAATTAACATTTTTGAAAGTTGAGTTATTGAGTTATTAATTTGAAAATTGAAAAATAAAGTTTAAAACTGTTTTATGAATTTTACAGTATTAAGGATTATAAACCCTATCAATGTCAAGATCTATCAAAAAAGTACCTAAAAAAAAATTTGCCACACTTAATATAAGATAATCTTTTTTTGAATTTCAGGGATTGTAAACCTTAAGGTTTACATTCCCTGAAACTGGAAAAAAGATTATCTTGTGTTGAGCGTGGCAACTTGTTATTTTGGTTCTTAGCTGATCGATCCACAACTAAGTTTGGATTGTATAGGTGGTTGAAAAATGCTATTTTTGTTATTTTATTTTTTTTTTTTCCGAAATCCGAATTGACGAGTCTAAGATTAATTAATTGGAAGATATTTAATTAGCAATTGAGTTTTTTGTTTTCTGTGTTGAAATTTTTATTTACGCTTTGTATTATTTGATGCTTGTAAAACAAATTTTTTTTATTTACTCCTAATTCTGTAAAAGGAAAATGATAATTTCAATTTACAACCCAAAAATTAACACTTTCAATTCAATACCTTCCAATAAATTAATCTTAGACTCATCAATTCGGATTTCGGAAAAAAAAAAAATAAAATAACAAAAATAGCATTTTTCAACCACCTATACAATCCAAACTTAGTTGTGGATCGATCAGCTAAGAACCAAAATAACAAGTTGCCACGCTCAACACAAGATAATCTTTTTTCCAGTTTCAGGGATTGTAAACCATAAATAAAGGTAAAATAGAAATATTCGTAAATTTAAAATAATATGTTCGAAAAAACGGGAAAGGTGAATGATCAAAAAGAAGTTTCAAATATGATTTTAAATAATTAAACGAAACAAAAAAAGAGATATCAAATACGATCTAAAATCGGAAATTAAAAAAAAAGAAGTGTCGAATCAAGATAATTTTTTTAAGTAGAATTGTATTATTTACTTTTTAAAGTGTTCTTAAATAGCCAAAAATTGAATTAAAAAATCGGTTCTAATCATTAAAAAATCTGGAATAAAGGTAAAATTTATCAATTAATGATCTTAATTAAGTAGATAAAATAGGAAAAAAAAAAAAAAAAACAAGAACTCAAAAGATCATATTATTTTCAAGAGCTGAAATCAAGAAAAAAAAACAAACCAAGTGAACCAATTAGTTTTGATAAAACAAGTTTGGTGTCAATTTTGATTTTCATTTTTTTTCTTTTTTTTTCCAATCAATCAAAACAACATAAAATTCAACAATCAAAAAGCCGAACAAAAAATGAAAAAAAATTTCTTGTTTAGTGTTCTTTTGTTAATTTTGATCATTAAATTAGTTTCGACTTCAAAAGAACCAGAGTTTATTCAGGCTGTCATTAAAAATGATCTTGATACTGTCAAGTATTTATTGGCAAGTGAAGGCACCTTAGATGTGAATACGCGCTACTTGGGCTTAACTGCGCTTCACTATGCGTCTGGCTATGGGTACACATAAATGGTTGAAACCTTGCTTGAATGGGGTGCTGATGTCCACTTAATTGACTCCAGGCATGGCGAGATTGCGCTGCATAAAGCTGCAGAAGGGGGCCATGTTTATGTTGCAAGGACGCTGCTTTCGGCAGGATCCTTTCTAGACGTGCGTTCGGGGCAAATGGGCAATAGCCCGCTTGTCAATGCTGTTTGGTACAAGATGGATCAAATTGCAGAGTATTTGCACTCTGAAAACGCCCTGATGTACCTAAGCGGGAAGGCGAAGGGTGCCACAGCATGGGGTATGCTTAATTCCACAAGGGGCGCACACGATCGGCAACAGCAAAACGAATGGATGGACACACACATGCTACCCAAATTCCAAAGCCATCAGTCGGTTCTTGATAGCTAGCTGCAAGCACACCCATTACTGCAAGCCACCTTGGGGCATAACACAACGTGGGTTGAGGAAATCCTGTTAAAGGACCTGAGCGATATAAATTATCGTGCCATGCCAAGAGGCGACAGGTACGATAGCTTCACGTGCTTAATGATCTCTGTGATGAATAATGATTCGAACATTACCAAGTTGCTCTTGAATTCTAACGCCGATGTCACATTAACTGATGACTACTGGAGCATGAGTGCCTTACACTTTGCAGGGTTCCACAATTCTATTGAGAGCTTGAACGAGATTTTAAAAATAAAGAACGATACAGACTTTATTGACCAGCAAAGCAAATGGTTTGGATTTACACCATTAAATTTTGCAGCTTTCACTGGGAGTACAGACGTTGCCCAGGCATTGGTCAATTGCGGCTCCAATGAGACAATTAAAAACGAAATTGGTAACATGCCCCTGGACACTGCAAAATATTATAATTACACAGACATCACTGCATTATTGCAACCAAACTACCATTTAAGATTCATAAGGAATAGTGATCAAAACATTAACGGCGAAAATGATAATTTATATTTAATCGTTGAGAAAAACGATTGAAAGTCCATATACAATTGGCTCACCAAGTATCATCACAATAGAAAAAAATTAAATTTAAGGAACAACCAGGGCAAAACCGCTTTAATGATCTCCGCGGGACTGGGATTTACACAGATGACCGAAATTTTATTAGTCAGCGGAGCGGACCCAAATTTGATGGATACAGCTAACGGTAAAACTGCATTGCATTACGCTGCGGCGTCAGGCGTTGTTGATGTTGTCTGGTCTTTATTAAACCATGGAGCGTTCCCAGATATGCACTCCGCCCAGCTTGGGCATTCGCCAATAATGGTCGCATTCCTATTTAAACATTACTTGGTCGTCGATTTCTTAGCAACCACCAGACAGGTTTATATTACAACAACCACCCGGTATGGCAAGACTTTAGTCCAGCTAGTTGACCAATTGGGTGATCAATTAGCCATGAAAATGTTGAAAGAAAGAATGGCTGAAGAAATCCAAAGCGAGATAGATCGACGTAACCAATATAGCGAATCCCTGTCTTTAATTCAAGCTGCAATGGTAAATGACAGTTTAGCAGTCAAATCAATACTCGATAACCGATTGAGCAAGGACAGCATCCAGAATGGTGACGATTCCTAAAATGACGTCAATGTGCAACTGCCCTTTTATTCAACAGGTAACGATGCCCATACCGCCCTGCTCGTTGCTAGTCGTGAAGGTTACACTGATGTTGTCAAAGACTTGTTACAAATTGGGAGAGCAAGATCAGATATCATTGGTGGGCTCATGAGGTCAACATCCCTACACAAGTCCGGATATATGGGACATACAGATAGTTTAAAATTATTATTAGAAGACGGTAGAGGAGAAATCGATGCACAGGGACCTGAAAACTATTATACATGTCTGCATGACTCAACTTGGCACGGCCATTTTGAAAATGTCAAATTAATAACCCAATATACAGATAATATCAATTTATTGGCTCAAAATAAACATGCGCCTTTGAATCTTACAAAAATGTTTAATTATACCGATATCCATGACCACCTTTTAAAATTAATTACCAAAACAGACCTAAAAAAATCGAGTTACATTTTGCCTAATAATGCAGGTACAGATAATAATAACAACAAAAACAACAACAACAACAACTAAAACAGTAATGAAATAAAGGCAGGAGAAAGTTATACATTTCAAATAATAACATATGATCATAACAATACTTTAAGAAATTCTGGTGGAGATCAATGGGTAATCAAATCAAATAATGATCAAATCAAATTCCAAATAACAGATTCCGAAAATGGAAAATATAATATTGAAGTTTCCAATGCATTGAAGAGTAATACCAATTTTGATGTTTATATCACTTTAAATAAATTACCCTTAGCTGGCACGCCAATTAATTTTAAAGTAATACCAGGAAAAATTAATTTAGAAAAAAGTTTGCCTACATTCACTGGCCAAATTTCTGGTTGCTCAAATATTGGATCCATCATTAAATTACAAATTGTACTTTGTGATTATATGATAATTGTTATATCCAAAAACCGTCAAACTCTGATATTATTACTTTTTTGAACGGAAATAAAACTTTAATTTCAAATCTTTATCAAAATTTAGACCAACAACAACAAGATCAACAATATTTCTCCAAATTTATTATCACAACACCCGGTGTATATTATCCTTCATTATCCATTTACAACCAAAAAATTGAAAGTAAAGATTCAATTATAATTTGTTCTTCAAATGGTAAATATGATCAAAAAAGTAAAAAATGTATTTGCGAAAATGATACAATCGGGGAAGCCTGCGATAATTATCCAAAGAATTATGGATCCTTATCGAATACTAAAGTCGGGTTAATAATTGGAATTCCCTTTGGCGTTGTTTTGATAATATTAATTATAATTATCTATTTTGGCTTTCTGAAAAAAAAATAAAAAGCAGAAGAATAAAAAGGAGAAAAAGATTTAAATCAATGAAGAAACAATTTTTTCAAATAATATTTCAGATTTTGATTTATCTTTTTTTTTTTTTTTTATTTTAAATTACAAAATTTATCATCTTCTTATTATTTTTTTTATTTATTATTTGAATTAAATTATTTTTGAAATAAAAATTCAAAAAAACATTTTTATTTTTCTTTCATTCATTCATTTTTAATATGATGAAATATTGATCTTGTTTCAAATATTTTTATTAAAACAAACAAAAACAAAGCACAGTATTTTTTAAGTTAAAGGGAAGGGGTTGAATTATCCTTAACCAGTGAATCTGCTTTGGAACAAACTTTCTTCAAAATTTAATGCTCAAAAAAAAATTCAAATGTAAATAGAAAAATTTGAATTCTATGAACCCGGTTCTTTCAAGAAAAAATTCGAATAAATTTATAATAATTTGGAATTTTTTTGTTTCTAAAATTTAGAACAAATTTTGTTAATTAAATTCAATATTGACTTGAAATTAATAAACATTAAGAAAAAGTCCAACTCGAAGAAAAAAGAAGAATATGATGAAAAAATAGTAAGAAACATTCAAATTGTTTTGATAAAGTGATCTGTCTTGAAAATTTATTAAGTATCAAATCAAAGAAATTAATTAATATCGATTTCTGAAAAAGAATTTCAATATCAAAAGGAATTTTCCTAAGAAATTTTTATTCTAATTCTACATTTAATTCATCTAATTCAGATTTGGTAAAAAAAAATATTATATTTTTAAAGAAATTTGTTAATTAAAAATTTTCCAAACTAAAACTTTTTAATGAAGAAGGAAAAACTAAAACAAGAAAAGATGAAGTAATTATATTAAATGTTTTACAGATAAAATCAAGAAATAAATAAATGATTTTTTTTTTTTTTTTTTTTTTTTTTTTTTTGGTATGTAAATATATTACACTAGAATATCTGACAACCTGGTATTTATTTTTTTTTTTAATGTGTTTGGTTAAAGAAATGATTTTCAATAATTTGAGTTTCAAATTCTTGAAGAGACTTAAAATTGCAAAAATATCCTTAATCCCTTAAGATGTTCAATCCCTCAAACCAAAATAACATGATCTGACTCACCTAATACAAAGATGGCTTGTTTCAGTGTTTGTAAACCTTAATTGTTCTGAAAGTTGATAAATTTTTTTACAAATAGAAAATTTAACAAAAAAAACAATTTGACTCTAATTTCAAAAATAATCTCAAAAGACTTATTTCGAGATCTTTATATAAAATTTAACTTTCAAATTTGGAAATCTTAATAAACATGTTTCAAAATATTTCAGTGTATACTTTCTTCAATTGTTTGATCAAATTGAATAAATTTTCCAAACTTTTCTTAAAAATTTTTTTATCTCTTTTATTTCTCTAATTTTTTTGATTTTTAAAAGTTGACTATAAAAAAAATGATAGTGGACATAAAAAAAAAAAAACTAACAATCAAATTGATACCAATTAAGGAAATCTTTCACTAATTTAAAATTTTCTTTTCAAAGAATTCTCAAATAACAATGAAATGGAACAAAAAGATCTACTCTTCAATGAAGGGCAATGCCAAGAAATAAGTAACGATCGAAAAAGTATCCACCATTTCTTTAGAGTTCCTTACAACATTGAAACATTCATTTTCTATGGGATCATTTTGGTGTTAGATATTTTTTTGATTTTTAATAATTTTAAAAGTACTTTTTTTGAATGAAATTTTAACTTAATTTAAAATTAATATTTCGAGAGTAAAATAACAGAACCTTGGGTTAATGTATATAAAAATAAGAAAAAACAACTTGGGAGACTTTGAAAAATTGAAATTTGTTGAAATTGAGTGTGACAACTTCAGTATCACCTTCTGAATGGAAAAAGAATGATCAATTTTGTTTTTTAAAAACCTTTAATAGTTTTTCTTTGATAAATCCTTTATCAGTTTTAAAATATTTTTTGAATTGTAATTAAAACACTTTCATAATTAAAATAAAATTAAGTATAGTATTGAAAAAAATACGATACATTAAAATTATCCAGGACGATTTTTTTAATTATAAATATGTAGGAAAAATGTTGTAAAATATCCTATATTTAAAATCAAATCCTTTTTTTAACAAACCAAATTGTTTTAAAAGTGTGAAATAAATCTAACTAAAGTTGAGTAAAGTGATGTGTATTGACTGATCAAGTAATGACTCAATAACCAAATTCTATATGAAACTTAGTAATAAACCTACCTAAAGTTCATTAAAGTAGTGTGTCTATTTAGAATACTCAAATAATTGTTTGATAAGCATAAGTAGATCTAACCTATTTTGAAAAAATAATCATTTTATAAAGAAATTTACTGATGAATTTGGAAAATGATAAGTTTTTTCTTCTTGTTTTTTGATTGATTGATATTGTTTTGAACAAGTGTAATTTAATTTGATTATCATCCAAATAAGATGGTAGTTATAATTGAAAAATTTTGATTCTTTAATAAAAGAATTTGATTTCAAATATAGAATATTTTACCACAATTTCCCACATACACATCAATTAAAAATCTTCTCAATGATTTTTTTCATTTACTATATTTTTTTTGACTGCAAAACTTTGGTTAACCATTAATTTTTTTGGAACCTTAATAAAATTTGACAAAAAGAAAAACCATTGGGTTTTTTTTGAAACAAACAATTCAAGAATACTGTTAATTGTAAAATAAAAAGATCAAAATTTTTGTTCAGCTTTCCATAAAAAACAGATCCCAAGAATTAAAATAAATCAACAGAGACCCTTATTTAAAAAGGGAAATTAATAATTTTAACTGATTTTAGGAATTTTCAAAATTTGAATATTTACAGTATTTAGGGTGCTTTTTTGGAAAGTTCAACAATGATTTTGTTCCATTTATTTTGTAACAAATAGTATTCTCATTTAAAATATCTAAATTCCTGAAAAGTAAAAATTTTTCAGTAATTCACGATCTCAAGAGAGGAAAAGAAGAATCCAACAATCCTTAAAACCACATTTTCATCAAATAAGCATTCTTCAAACAAGCCCCTAATACCTCTCTTTCAAAAAAACATTTGTAGAAATCTCAAATTATTTTTTTAAGTTTTTTATTTTTATTCTTACTTTTATGAGCTCAAAAGAAACAAGTTCGGAAAGTGGTTCAAAAAAAAGCCCAAAAAATGATTCTGGAAACACTACAACACACCAAAATAATGTGTTTTCAACGATCAGAACAAAAAAAAAATCAACAAAAGAAGAGCAGTTAAAAAAAAGTAAAAGTGAAGGCTCAGTTGGAGACGAACAACACCACAACAAAAAAAGCGATTCAAGTTTAAGTTCAATAAATTTACAAGAAAAGAACGGATCGATAGATGATGACAAATCGGATTTGACGCCACCTTTTGGCTCATTCAGTTCGGTAAAATGGGATGAAGGCAAAAGTTTAGAAAATTCAGAAGCATCGGAGTCAAACGATCAAAGCGGAAGTGATCCTAAGAATAACAAAAAACAAGGAGGAAAAAAAAAAAAAAAAAAAAAAAGAAAAGAAAGCAATTACACCGATTCTTCATCAACACAGCCTTCACAAGAAACCTCAAACGATGAAAAAAAAGAGGGTAAGGTCTTTTCCGATCGTAAATACAAAGGAGTGAAATTTACTTGTTTGAATAGCAATTTTGATCAAATTACATATTTGAAGCCGAAAAAGTTTGAAAAATTGGTTTCAGGTGTTCTCTCAAAAAAAACAAAACCACAAGACAAGTTTGTCAAAATATTTTGCATCAAAACTTTTATTAATTGGTATGGTATTAATTTGTTGAAGTTACCAAGAAAATATTTGCCACAAATTAGAAAACACAAACAAGAGCATTTTAAGGCTTTACAGTCTGCACTTTCTTGGTCTTGTTTGGGGCAATTTTCGATTCGGACCGAAACTTTAAAATCTAAAAATTGTTGGGAAAAATCATTACTTTCAATTAAAAAAACAAATCTTCTTGTCACAAGGATGGGTTTCAACAAAATGGAAAAGGAAAAGGGAAAGGGAAAGGGAAAGGAAAATTTAACGAAGAGAAAAAAAGAGAAAGGCAAACAAAATTTGCTTTTCCAAAGCAAATGGGAAAAATTAAAAATATATTTTTCTGAAGAATTCCCAAAATTGATAATCCTTTCTAAAAATAACACTAACGATTTCGTTATACTTAATTTAAGGTCCAGTTCCCAAAAGTTAGTTATTTTGTTTGTATTACTGGTTTATCACCAATCAAACGGATCGGATCCTAGAATTGGAAAGAATCCGAAAATTGAAACCTTAGATATCAATGATCTTTATTTGACAGTCTTGCCACCGCTTGTCAGCATTGCCAAATATCAAAAATATCAAAGTAGTTATAAACAAATAAAGATGCAAATGGAAAAACTAATCAAAAATTCCAAGAAGGCTACAGAAACGAAAAGAGAGAACCGAGGGAAAGGATTTTTTAACATGAACGAAAATAAAAATTCTCATTCAAATTCAAAAGACAAGGACAATGAAAAAAAGACAACAAAAGGGCGGGGCATTGTAGAATTTGCTATCGATGACGAAGACGATGACGAATTATCCATTTCCTCATCACGGGTGCAGACAATGATCGATAATTTACAATACGAAACAACACTCAACGAGAAAATAAAGAAAAAGCAAAAAAGCAATCATCATAATAGCCAAAATAATAAATGCGCCCCGTTGGTTGGCTCAAAATATAGTTTGGTCAATTCAAAAAATAGAAAGGCAATAATTCTACTTGAAAAAAAAAATACTGAATTGTTTTTTAAATTTAAGGAAGATCAAGTCGAATGGGATTACTTTTCAGACTATGCACCAAAGCAATATTTTAGAAATAAATTTGTTTCTTTTCAATTATATTTGGTTGTCAAGCGTCAACTTCCCTTTGAATCTGCGTATATTGTAATTTCGAAAAAGGATGTTAAAATTATTTCAACAAATGAAAGCATAACAATTTATTATACTAATAATTTTGATGTTGAAAGCTTACATTTAAATAGGCTTTTTAGAATTCAAGCCAAAGGAAATAAAAAAAAAAATAATAAATCGGCAATCTTATTGGCTTTAAATAAATATGATTCTCTAATCATCAGAAGAACAATACAATATTTTTATCAACGTTGGCTTAAATCGAAATATAAAAAGAAATAAATAAATTTACATCGTTCTTCCCTTGATTAATTATTCAATGTTTGATCCTAAAATATTTAAGATTTACAATTCAATTAATTAAATACCTCACAATATTTTTAATAAAACATTAAAAGTTGAAAAAATTGTTTGTTTGCTTTTTGTTTTTAATTTTCATTTGAATTCTTAATGGGGGAGTGACTCTTATTTGTTTTTATTTATTTTACAAAGTTAATAAAACATTCATATATACATGGATATAATTAAACTTTATAAACAAACTCATTTATCAGCTTTAGAGAAAAGAATTATCATTTTTTAAAAGAATTAATTTTTTCCCAATTAAATTTTTAGATAAAAAGATCCTAGATCCTTTTTGTTTGGGATTTTTGAATTGAAACAATAATAAGAAAAATCTGCAAACACTTTTTATTTTTATGAAATCTCATTTTTAATAATTTCTGATCATTTGTATGAATAAATAACATTGCAACGAAATCTTATTATAACAATAGATGGAAAATAAACCAAATATTGAATACTTTGAAGATCGGAAAAAATTGATCATTTATTTTATTTTGCAAATAATTTATTAAATTTCTTGAAATTTAAAAGACTAGTCAATATACTTTTTCAAATATCAAGAGTATAAACAAGGAACTGTTTGTATTAAAATCAGTTATTTGATAATATCTATTATTTTTTTTTTATTAGAAATATGCATTTGAATTATATTTGTTGGAAAATCTTGAAAAAATTGAGAAATAATTGTAAAGTCTATTTGATACATTTAATCTTTGTGGTTATAACTGACCCACTGGAATAAATTAAGATTGGTTTATAATTATTAATTATTGAATTAAAAATAAACAAATTAAAAAGTATTTCTTTGGAGATTATAAGTTGAATTACACAGGTTTTTAAAAAAGTATTTCATGGGAAGTTTTAATTTAATGGTTTGGGATTTTTTTTTCTTGTATTCCTTGGTTCAAAAAAAAAACAAAAAATGGATTCCAACTTACTTTGAATAAATAAATTATATTTTTTAAAGTTTAAGAAAAATATTATATCTTTTTTGGAATTAAGTAGCCTTTTTTTTTTTAGTTCCAAAATTTAGTGGTTTGATTTTTAACTTAGATTTAGAACAATTTCTTTGTCGAGACAATTTGATTTCTTTTTTAATTCAACCAAAATAATGTTTTTTTGGAATAATTTTGAAATATTTATTGAATTTTGGACTTTTCAAAAATGAGAAAAATTGATCAAACTTTCAAAAAGAATAATTAATTTTGGAATACATCATTAAAAGTAAGTTTTGTGTTTATAAGTTATCAGATCTTTACTTTATTTTTCAATTTCTAAACCCCTTAAAATTTATTTGGATTGGTTATCAACTTTACATTGTAACTTTTCCTTAGTTTATGGATCATTTAAAAAAATAGAAAAAAAAAAATGTTACAATCTTATAAAAATATTGAGATATAGTAGGGAAAAGATAACGGATATGAAAATATACTGACAGGGTTTTTAATTGTGAATATTAGTAAAATTATTGTGTAATTTCATTTATTTTCACACAAATCCTTTTTATAAATAACCAATTTTTTTTACGAGACTAGTAATAAACCTATCTAAAGTTCATCAAAGTAAGGTGACTCTAGACTACTCAAGTAATTGTTTGATAGCCTAAGTAGATCAAGTTTTTTTGAAAAAAAATCGGGTTTTATCAAGGTTTTTTTAGAGTTTGGAAAATGATAATTTGATTTCTTGTTTTTTGATTGGTTGAATTTGTTTTGAACAAGGGTAATATAATTAATAATTCATTCTAATAAAGGTGTGAGTTATAATTTTAAAAGTTTGATTCTTAAAATAAGGATTTGATTTTAAATAAAAAAAATTACTCATACAATTTTACTAATACTACAAATTAAAAATCTTGTCAAGTAATTTTTTCATTTCTGGTATTTTTTTCACTACTTTATATAAACTTTTTTTCCAGTCAAAGTGGATATCCAAAAAAAAATAATTTTTTACAAATATCAAATATTTTTTATAAATAACAATTTGAAGGATAAATAAGAAATAAACTGAAATAATAAACCCCAAAGGATAGTTGATATCCGTCTGAAATAAAACTAAAAAATTAATAAATTTTCTTAAAAATTGAAAAACTAAAATTCGTAGGGTTACATTTTGAGAAAAACAACAATGTTCATTTTGATCTACTATTAAAGATCTAATATAATCCCAATAGAAATCAAAATGGATATTTCTAAAATGATTTTTACTTTATCAATAACCTTAGAATAACATGTTTCTACCAAGTGACTATCGATCTTGTAATAAAAAAAAATTACAAATGAGATATGTTTTTGAAAAAAAATCGAAAAAAAAGTGAGAATATGTGCAAAAATGTGAAAAAATAATTTTTAAAATAAATTTTTTTCTCTTATATATTCATTCAAGCACTTTAAAAATGTGTAATACTCATGACAATTGGGCCCCTTTGACTCTAAAATGGTTATTATAAGCTATTTACAATAAAGTGTGGCAAATTTATTTTAAATATATATTTATTAAACTCAATCTTCAAAAAATGATGCAAAAATATATAAAATCATTAAAAGTCAATATAGATTCTTGGTAATAATTCAATTTTTTTCTAATTATTGTATTACAAAAATAAAAGATATTAAAATTTCTGATCTCAATTTTATCTGATATTTTTTAGAGGTGAAAATTGCTGTTTATTATTATTTTTTTGATTGAAAAAATCATTTTCATCAACTATTTAATCTCAACAAAATTTCAAATAGAATTGAAAATATACGATGGTATTTTATTATTTAAAAAGGAATTTTGTACCATTTCTATATTTCCATTTTTTTATTGAAATTGGTTGTACATTGTTTTCTCCAAAAAAGGTACTATTTTTTTTTTAAATTTTTGGGAAATATTACAACAAGATATTTCGAAATAAATACCTTAGACATTGATTCAATCATTGATAATATTAAACTCATATTTTCTTTATCAATTAACCAATACCTAGGCTAAAAAAGATTATTTTTCTCAGAAATGTAAAAAAAATATTCCCAACTTTTATGGAAATACTTTTTCTATTTAGATAGAACTGATAAAATTAAATTTGCACATTTAGTTAAAATTTGAAATATATGTTTATTTTGAGAACAACTAACTATAAAAAATAGATAATTAGAGTTATATTATTCAATTATTTATAAAAGATTGTGATTTGGTTCAATTGAATGTTTTAATGAAAAGTTAAGTTTTTATAATGTTTTTAGTTATAAATTGATTTGTATTTTTCTCAAATTGATTGTTGTTGGTTAAAAATAATATTAAAATTGGTGATTATTTCCTCAAAAGTGTCAAAAAACTATGGAACTTCAAATTACCCACTTTAAATTTATTTTATTTTGTATTTTGGTATAAAAACTTAAGATAAAGAGTCTGATTTAATATTTATTTTCAGATAAAAAAAGTATCATAATGCTTTAATTTAAAATTATTGGATAAAGTAAATTCTTTAAAACACAAGAAAATGAATTATTTTGTAAAGAAGATACTTTCCTAATTTAATGAATAGTGAAAGAAGATAAATAATTCAACTTTTCCCCAATTTCAAATTCGACCAAATAACTATGTATATTGAATCAGTGTTATTGACCCAATAATTGACTAAATTTGACAAATTTAGATTTAAAATCATAATTCTTCTAATCCACAAAATATAATTTAATATTTTGATTCTTGGATATAATTTTAAAAATCACAAATAAAAATATGGTATATAGGAGTAAAAGTAAATACATCACATCAAAAATAAAGAAAGAAAAATAAAATTGAAACTGAGGATTAAATTGGTAAAAAAAATAATCTAAATTTATGATTCTTATTAGATTCTTATGAAGTTATAATACTTAAATAGAAAAGTTATTATTTAAAAAAAAAACAAAATAATTACATATCACAGAGAAATAGAAAAATAAAAAAAAGCAAAAATGTTAAAAAAATGATTTCATTTTTAAAATTTACAAAAAAATAAACCCAATCTATGATATTGATTCAATTCATTTAAAAACATGTGATTAACTTTTAAGGGTGTTTTCTTTGACTAGAAAATACACATCACTTAACGTGTAAAGGCAGTAAAACATAGAAAATTCTTCTTTTTTTTAAGAATCAACCAAACTAAAATTGTTTAGAAATAAGAGAAATAATAAACTTCAGATAAGAGTCTATATTAATAAAAGAAATTCCTTGACAAACTATAAATTCCAAATAAATAAAATTTTTTAAATTTTTGTTTGATCCCATTGATTAAATTGTCCCGTTCAAAATTTCTCAATTTCTTTAGAAAATTAAATTTTCTTACAATTAGGTTTGTTTAAGAGTAAATTTATTAATTTCAAGAGAAATTATAAAGAACTAATATTATTAGCATTAATTTACAGTTTCTTGCATTATTTTTATTTTTTAAAATTGAATTTAAAAAAAAGAAAAATAAAAATTTTAAAAATTGTAAAAAACAAAAAGAAAAGAAAAAAACAATTTTTTTATAAAAACAGAAAAAATGATTAGATGGAAAAATTGAAAATTTATTTTGAGAAGAATAATGAATCAAACTCATAGAATATATTCTATTTTTTTCAATAGTATTCGACACCATTGGTTTAAAAAGAGTTTTGTTTAGAATAAATATAATAATAATTTTCAATTGTTTTTCTCAATAGTTGATGATAATTATTTAATTAATAACTTTCAAGAATAATACTAAAAAAAAAATTTATTGAATAAGTTATTTTGTGAGTACCTAATTTTTATCAAGATGAATTATTGAATCGAGAGAGACAGTGGATGGGGGGGGGTAACTAAATCATGTTTTTTTTATTCATAATCTGATCTACTACTTAATTGAAAAAAAAATTATTCAAATTTTTATTCTCCTTTCAGAAAAAATCAAAAAAAAAAAGTAATCATTAATACGATTTCTTATAAGATTTATTTGTTCAATCAAATATAAGCTGGACTTTTTATCAAAATTACACCTTGACAATTTTTGAGAAATTGTTTTCCAATCAACAGATAAATATTATTGTGAATCTACCCCCACCCCCCAAATTTGTCTTTAAACTTGTTCATTATGACATTAAGAGTTATCTTAAAATATCTCTTTCTTCTAATAAATATTACACTTTTTTTTTCAATCAAAAATTTTAATCAATATTAACAAGTTAATGATTCAAATTAATGTTTTAATTTTATTTTGATATTATTTAAATATCAAAAATTGATCAATTCCAACAAATAATTAGAAACGAAAAAATAAGCACAAGAATATAAATCAAAAAATATATTATTCAAATATAAAAAAGGATTTAAATTGTTTTTAATTATCAAAATTATTATTTTTTAAAATTTTCGATATACAGATAAAAAATACCTTGTAATTATGAAAAAAAAGCATGAATGTAAATAAATTAAAAAAAAAAATAAATTATGAAAAAAGAAAAAGAAAATAATTACAAATACTGTTACTGAAATAAAAAATTATATATTAAAAAGCAAATCAAATAAATTCAAAATTAATACGATGAAAAATGAATGGAATTAAAATAAATAAAAATATTATTGTTTTTCAGTCATAAATTTTTTTTTAAAAAAAAAAAAAAAAAAACAATTAATATTTAATTTCTAATTTATTCTATAAATGATTATTAATTTAATTTTTTTTTTAATAACCAATCGGTTTTAAAAGGCACTTCTAATTCTTTTAATTGACTAGTTTTTTTTCTTGACTTTTTCGGAGCCTCTGTTGTTTTCCCTTGGCATAAATTCAATAGTTTGGGATTATTTATAATGTTTTTAAAAGGGAAATGTTCCAAAGAGTTTTTCGGTTTGAACCCCATTCTCGAAATATAATCATTTGAAATGATTGTCCAATAGTCGCCATTATTAAGCCCAAACTCGCTGATCAAAACTTTAATAATTTTAAGTTTTTCTCCACGGTTATGGAAATACAAATTTAAAGGGTCTTCATCGTAGGATCTGGAAATTAAATGGAAATAGCTTTCAAGCTCTTTCCTTCTAAAAATCATTTCTTTTGCGAGCAGCATGCAGCTTAATAGAAATTTTGATTTTCCTAAATAAAAGAGATGCTGTTGATAAAATAACTTTTGTTCCTTTGTTGGGAAATATTGCCCCAATCGCTCCGAAAATCTTTTGTTAAACCAATACATTAAGACGTGCTGTGGATAAATTTCTTCATAAATTTGTTCCAGCTTTATACTTATCGGATCTGGCCCATTTGATTGCTTCCCCCTGTTTGGTTCCTTCCCCATGTTGGTTTTACTATCGTTACTATTATTATTGTTGTTGTTGTTGTTGTTGTTGTTGTTGTTTGGATCTTCTACTTTTAATTCTTCGTTTCCGTTGTCCTCTTCATCTGATTTTACAATATTTTGTTCGCATAATTCTTCAAGAACATTCCAGAATTTATGTGTTATTTGTGGTATTGAATCCCCGTAGATTAATGATAATACCCCGATAAAAATTTCCAAAATAAATTCTGTAAAGGTTCTTCGTGAATTCGATAACAAATATTTTAATTGGTTTTTGATTATTTGCACTTCCTTTTCATTGGCTGAAAAAACAGTCCCGATTTTTTCGGCAAAGACTAACGTATATGGCTTTAAAGCCTTAATTGTCCCCCCTCCCATAATCACCCAGAGTTGGCCAACCATTAATTTGAAAACGTCTTTTCCTGCTTCAACAACATTTGAATCTAAATTGTCGGATGGGGTTTTTTTTGAAGTGCTTTTTGTTTTTGGGGTTTCAATTGTTAACTCTCTTTTTCTTTTTTCTTCTTCGTGTTCAGAATGCTCTTTTGTTCTTTTATTTTCAAATTTATGATTATTATTTTTTTTTTTTTGATTAGTCTTGGTTTTTGGTTGGTTTTTTTTCGTTTTATTTTTATTCTTATATTTATTGGTTGGTTGGCTTGGCTTCCAATTTTTATCTAATGCTTTTTCTTTATTCACTTCATTTTGGGAAACATTATTGAAATATTTATTTTTGTTAATTATTTTTTCCTTTTCTTTTGATTTTGCTTTTTCTTTTTCTTCATCTTCATCTTTTTCTTCATTCATTACATTTTCTTCAATCATTGCATTTTCGTCGATAATTTCATTTTTTGAGATTGAAGAACCAAGTGTCTCCTTTTTGTTGTTTCTTCGTGGTTCTTGAACTTTTTTCACATCCTCCAATCCTAAAAACTTATCTAATTCGTCATTGTCGAGATTTCCCTGGGGCAAATCCATCACCTCGTCTTCTTCTTCATAATCCGAATCAATGTTATTACCCTTAAGATCAGTATTATTCATTTGTGAGTCCAAGACAGAAATTAGGGAATTTGTTGGCCGAAACAAAATGTTGCTTTTCCTTTGTATCAGTGTTGGCGAATAGACGTCCAAATCCTTTTGTGAGGTCAACTTATTAATCAAATCGGGATTGAATGCAAAATGCTCTTCAACTTGATTAAACCCTTGGATTTCGGGTTCAAATTCCTTCTCCAAAATTTGGTTTGGACTGTTTGTGTTTATCAAATTGATTGAGTTGATTGTATTGATCGAATTCGTCAGATCAAGTGAATTTAACCGATTGGTTTGTAATTGGCTTTCTAAAGTTTTGTTCAAATCAGGATTGGAAGGCTTTCGAAGTGGCTCAGAAACTAATATTGAAGATTGGCTTGTCTTTCGAGTCATTGATCGTAGTGGATAGGGGTTCGGATTGAGGCCCGTTCTTGTGCTTATTATCACCGATGATAAATTCTTTGCTGAAATCTTTCTTGCAAAATTGCTAGGTGTGCTTTTTAAAGAGAGATCAGAGGTTTTGTCAACAAGAGACGTTTCGTTGGGTTCGTTTTTTTCTTTTTTGATCCCTCCCTCGTTGGTTTCTAATGTCGTGTATTCTGTGCCTCCAAAGGAAAAAGGATCGATCATATTCTCATTTAAAAAAATAATGTCTTCAAATAATGCAAAATCATTGTTGTTTTGAAATGGGTCATTTTGAGTCATGTTGAATTCGGTCTAATTTTTTTTTCAATTTCGATTTCTTTTTCTATTTCTTTTTCTTTTTATTTTTTTTTTGTTGTATTGTTGATAATTCGCTTTGGTTGTTGGTTTTTTGTTTTTTAATTGTTTGTAAGGTGTTTCGTTTTTTTTTGTTTTAAAAAATTATTGTTTTGTTTTTTTTTAATAATTCTTTATTCAATAAAAAAATTAAAAAAAATGATTTTTTATAAAATATTTTTTAAATATAATCTTGAAAGAAGAGAACAAATAAAGGTCAAAAGGATTTAGTCAAGTGTTGTTTATATTCAAGATTGTTGTGTTGGTATATTATTCTTTTTCCAATTAATGTCTGTTTTTTGTAAAACGAACATTTTAGAATTTTTCCATTTCATTTTAAAAAATATTCAAATTTCATTACAAGTGAAATATACTGTTGTTGTTTTAATACGAACAACAAATTTCAGGATTACTGAATTTGGTTTTTGACAAGGGTTTGAAACAAAACTTCAAAAAGATAGTGTTTAATAACTTGAATTCAAAAAAATTGTTATAACATTGTGGTTCAATTTGTATTTATAAGATTTCTTTGTTCAGCTTAGATGAAAGACGTTTAGTGGTTTAAATATAAAGAAACTTATCAAAGTGAGTTATTTTTCTTTAGAATCTTTTAAATAAAAATGTTTGAGAGAAGAATTATTTGTTAAAAAATACATGTACCAAAAATCTTTTGCCTTTTTAGAAATTTTTGAGTACAGTCCTGTTCCTTTTTAAGGCACATGAAAAATCAAGAAATAAGGCACAAAAAAATCCCATTAAGGCACAGAATCAAAGTGGTCAAAATAAGGCACAATTTTTCTGTGTAAATTTCCAAGATTACTCATAATGTAATATTCTATATTAATATATATATATATATATATATATTGAAGAAAACACTCAAACTAACTCTGTAATTATTTGGTGAAATTGTATCTTGAAATTGGAGTGCCTTAAATCAAAAATTTGTGCCTTAAAGTGAACAAAATTTTGTGCCTTATTTCTTGATTTTTCCTGTGCTTTAAAATGGCACAGGACTGGAATTCTAAAGATTTTTTTATTTAATAGAAATACACCTTTAAATACAAACTTCAGATAAAGTTATTCTTGTCAAATTTAAAACCCTGAAATTTCCAAAATACGTGATATTCCATTTTTCTGATAAATAGGAAAAATTTATAAAAATTCAATAAATTTATTCTAATTATTCGAGATATATTTAAATTATCAAGTAAAATATGAGTTTTTGGTGGTTGTATTGATAAAATATTCTGAGTTTATCAATGTTAACCCTTTGGTAAAGGTAGAAATCCAAAAAAACTTGAATCTTAAAAATTTATTGACAAAATAACTAAAAATTGAAAATCAGATTTTCTGTGATTTTCCTTTGATTAAATATTAAATAATAAGAAAACATCTATTATGACAATTACTTTATTTTGATTTTTATAAAATTAGAGTTTTATTTAATTATGATCTTTTCTTTGAATAATTTTATTATAAATATATATTAAAACTGTGAAACATTTGATGAAAAATTTTTTTACCAAATACTTTTACTTGATTTAAGGTAAATTCAAAACAATCAAACAATATCTCAATTATAAATTTAAAGTGATAATTTCAAATTAATAAAAATTGATGTTTCTAATTTTAAAAATTTACTATAAAAATTAGTTTTTCAATTTTCATAGCAATTTCCGAATTAATTTTGAAGGATTTGGATTTTTTTTTTTTTTTTTTGATGACTTCCTTTACCAAAATGTTAACATTGATAAACTCAGAATATTTTATCACTATAACAAATAAAAAGTCATTTTTTATTTGAAATTATAAAAATATGTCTAAAAGAATCAGAATATATTTATTAATTTTTTTTAAAATATTTCCAATTGGTCAGAAAAATAAAATTGCACGTATTTTTGAAATTTCCCGGTTTGGGTTTAAAAGTTGTAGATTAGTTAGCAAATATTATCAGAAATATGTTCTATCTGTTATTATAAATTAGATTCTTACACTTTTTTCAAAAGATAAAACTTGAATTTGATCAGGTTTTTTGATATTCTTTTAGAATAGGGAACTTAAATAGTAAAAGGATTATACTATATATACCTTAACACCTCTGATTTGCCTAAATGTCATCAAGTTTAAAATAAAAGAGATAAAATGATGATAATGTACTAATATATTTATTTTCTAATTTGTCTTTAATACAGATTAGGATTATAAGTAAAGTTCAAAATAGTTTAAAGATACAGTAGATATTTTTTTATATTTGTTTTTTAATTTTGGGAAAAAAAATAATTATTATTCATTTTTCCATTTTCTTTGATGATTTTTATTTCTTTTTTCTAATTTTTTCTATCAGAAATTTTATTACAATTATAGTATTTCAAAGCACAATACATTTGTTGATTAATAATAAAAATAAAACAAGGTTGTTTCTTTTATGATTAAAAAAAAAAATATTCATATAAAACATATAATTTTTCATTTTTTTTATCAAATAAAATTTTAATAAATATTAAATCAAGAAAAAAATGAAATTCGTTGATTTATACCAAAATGAAAAGTTTAATATGAATAATTTTCTAAAACTTTTATTTAAGTAATAGAAAGTACTTGAGAAAACAAATAAAAAAAAATTGTGAAATAATTTCATCCATCACATTGGAATTAAACCAATAAACTTTTTAATAGATAAAACAATTAGCCTTAAATATAAATATAAAATAAAAAAAAATAACTTTTAAACATTATTCAAAGATAATAAAATAATCTCTGAAACCAAAAAATTTTTTTTTGAATTTTGTTATTAGTAAAACTTTGAATAAAATATTAGTATAAAATTTAAAATTTTCAATCTAAATTAATCAATGTCATGGATAAAGAATTTTTGATATATGGCCTCTTCTTCAATAATATTGTTTATATTATGTTTAGAAATTAAAAAGTCAAAAATTAAAAAATAAAAATAAAAAAAAAATACTATTATTAATCTGACTGGAACTATTTGGCCAAATCATTTAAAAATGAAAAAAATCTTGTTGAAAAAATATTTCAAATTTTAGATTGAAAAAAAATAGTATTTGTTTTTAAAATTTAATTGATTCTTTTTTTTTCTTTTTAAATTATTTAGAATCGTCTATATATATATTATTATTATTATTTAATGTAATCAAGAGATAAAACAAATTTTCTATGTGATTATCAATAGATCTTTTGTAATAAATAAATTATTTAATCAAGTATTTTAGGTAATATTGAGGTCCAATGGGGCACAAAAAATATACAGTAAAGTATGATCTATGTTAATAATTAAAATTAAGAAGTTATTCATGTGTAGACAAACTTTTCAAAAAAAAAATTTTTTTTTCTGATAAATTTTGATAAGAAATAATTAAAATTACAATAACCAAGAAAAAAATTTTTTCAAGTTATTTTTTTATTGTATATAACTAAAATTTTTAATGATGAATTTTTCTTTCTAAGATAATTTTTTATAAATTCTAAATATAATAATCTGTTGATATAATTCAAATTCGAAATTTTGTTTCAAAAAAAAATTGGTATATTTAGGGTTTTAGGGTTAATATACAGCAGAAGAAATTGATCTTCAGATTCTTAATTGATTGGAATGTAATAGATTTTGAATTGCATAGGTTGTTAAGAAATTTAAAATGTCTATTTTTTACAAAATACGAATTTGGGAATCTAATGGTACACTGTGAGATTCTAGGATTTTAATTAGAAACCAGAAATCAAGATTTAAAAGATGATATTTCAATCATTTTCAATTTTACTGTTAGTTTCGCTTTTTAGACACAAAATTTCAAATAAATTTAGTAAATAAAAAAATCTTAAATTAAAACACAGAATTCAAATTCTAGAAAAATAATTTGTATAAAAAAAAATTACAAAAAATAAACCTTAATTTGAAATTTTTTTTGATACCTTTAAATTTGGATGGAAGTTTGTATCTTAAAAGTGGAACTGGTGTTATTAACTTTTATTAAATTTTCAAATAATGTTTTAAGAAATCATTTTATTATGTTAAGATCCTTTCATATTTCAATATTTTGAGTTGGAGGGGGGGTGTACAGTAATAGAAATAATCTAAACTTTACTAGTATGTAAAAATAAAATTCAAAAATAAAAGTTAAACAAAACTACAACTTTCATTAACCTTTCTCTCTAATATAAATTTCATTTGCAATATAATCAAAATTCCAGTTCTTAATTAGATCCATTAGACTATTTTCTTTATGGATATTTTTATAACCTCATTTTTTTAAAAAAGTCTCTAGTCTTGAAAAAATGATATTTTTTAAGGAAAAAATCCAAAAAAATGAATGGGTGATTTTTTTTTTAATTCAACTTAGTGAAATTTACTTTGAAAGATAATAACTAATAATTTTGAAATTTTTATACTTGTTAAATAAAAATAATATAGAGAAAAAATTTCTTCTGATTATTATTAAGGTGTCCTTTTTTTTTTTTTTTTTTTACTTTTTGGAATAAACTGAAAATTTATTTAATTTTCAGTTTATTTCAACTATTTTAAAAAACTGGGGGGGGGGGGTTTATCTGTTAAGTGTTCTAGGTTTTTTTGATTTTTGAAATAAACAGAATTTTTAAGAAATTTTATGTTTATTTCAAAAATTAAAAAAAAAACTAACGGAAAAATCAAAAAAAAAAAATATATTTTTTCAATTTATATCAATAAATAATTCTTTAATAGTTAAAATAATTGGCTACCAATTTTAAAGATATTTATTAAATTTGGAAATTCTTTTGAAATATAATAAAATAACCTCTTAACTCTGAAAAAAAAAATATTCGATTTTTTACTATAAAATTTGAAAAAAATCTTAATAGAAAATTGAATTTTCCAACTTTAATTGTATAATATCTTCAAAAATATTTTTTGATCCAAGGTCTTTTATTAACAAATTGTATTTATTATAAGTGAAGTTATTAAAAAGTAAAAAATTATAAAAGGTTTATATTAGTGAAAAAAATACCATAAATGAAAAAAATCCTCGATAAGAGTTTTAATTGTTAATATTAGGAAAATTGTTGGGTAATTGCTATTATTTTCAATCAAAAACTTTTTTTTTTTTAAGAATCAAACTTTTTAAAATTTAAACTAAACTCACTTATTAGAATGATGATTAATGAAATTATCACACTTGTTCAAAACACCATTCAATTGCTTAAAAAAACAAGAATAAAAATTATCATTTTCCATATTCTTGCAAACCTCTACAATTTGTTCAATAATCCGTGTTGACTTTAATAAATATTTTTTTCCAAATTTTTATTATTGTTTTGGAATTTTTTGGTTTTTAATTCTGGATTTTTACAATTTTTAAATAGTGTTTTTTGTTTTTAATTGTTTTTGAGATTAAAAGTTTTCATGAGTGTTTTTTTTTTTTTGAAAAAGAAGCATAGTTTGATCATAATAACAATTACATTCATCAAGATATAATCAACGTTTTTTTTCAAAGATCCTTAAAAATATTTTAACTTCTAATTGAATAAAAACCCCAAAGATCTTATATTAGTTAATGAGAATTGATATTTTTAGAGATCTAATTAACTCTCATTATTACGTAAATTTATTTTTAAATTATTTGTCCAATGAACATGTTCTTGTAGAATTTTAATGGAATAAAATTTTGGCTGATTAACTTATTTTTCAATTCTGGAATATTGCTTCATCGAGCATTTTTGGTTTGCCCAATATATAAACAAAAATCAACAAGTTAAATAAATAAATAAAGTACACCAATTACAAGAGATGATCTTAAAGCGAATTGCTAAAGGAAAAAAAAGAAAATATAGTGAAAATATTAAATCTTATCTTTTTCAAAAAAACTTGAAAATTTTATTGTTATTTTGCACATTTAAATAGATATAAAACGTTTCTTCAGAAAATCTTTGTCTCTTTGTTGTATGTTCTTTTCGATCAATCTGAAAGATTTGGTGGTTGTGGATTTTGGTGACAGTTTGTTTAAATCTGATTGGGTTAGTTCAAAAATAGGGTGAATGAAGTTGGGAGGTTGTGGAACAATGATTTGGTAAAATGCACAATTGTAAAATTCTGTTTGTTCTGAAAACTACAATTTTACTGATGTTTATTTGTAAGGAATAATAGAATAAATTTTTTAAAAATAACAATTAAAAACAAAAAACGGTCTGTTAAAAAAAAAACAACAATTATTTACAAAAACAATATAAAAAATTTTCCAAAACACAAATTAAAAACCCAACACGGATTATTTAATACAATTTATAAAATTTAATTGTTTTTCAAAAAAAGTAGGTCTACTTATGGCTATCAAACAATTACTTGAGTATTCTAGTGACACCTTACTTTGGTGGGCTTTAGGTAGGTTAATTACTAATCTCATAAAAAAATTGGTTATTTATAATAAGGATTTCATTGTAATTTGACAAAAATTTTACGAATACTCACAATTAAAAATCTTGTCTGGGATTATTTTTATATCCCTTATTTTTATCCCTACTATACCTAATCTTTTAAATTTCTTGAAATTTACTAAATAATTATTAATAAAATAAATGATTAATGTTTTCTGGTCTTCAAGGAAATAAATATTTGATACTTATTTTTTCTGATATTATTCAAAAGAGATTAAAGTTTCAAGGTTATTGGTTGATAACGACTTACAGGCATTACCCAAAGTGAGATTTTAATAAAAATAAAAAAGTTTTGCAAATATTTTTTCTAAATGGTTTTTGATCCAAAAATACCAACAAAAAAGAAATCAGATCTTTTTACAAAGAAAATTAATTGGAAAAATGAATTGTTTTATAAATGATATCTCATTTCTCTAAAGTTGATAAATGAGTTTGGTTATCAAATTCTGAAATTTCTTTGTGTAAAAAATCACTACATTACCTTTAGGAACAAAAATAAATAATCAGGTATTAATTCCAAAAGTAAATAATTCTAAAAAATCTTTAACTTTAAAAAATTTCAAAATATTTTTAATTCAATTTGAATTTTTGTAAAGCTTATAACCTGTATTTTTAAAGCATCTCTTAGGAAAGAGCCTTTTGAAGGCAACTCATTTTACCAGGTTCATGAACATTTAAAGGAATAAAAGACTTTATTTATAGTTTATATAAAAAAATTTCCAAAATTGAAAATAAAGCAAAAATTTTATGAATACTTTTTGTGAATTTTATCAAGAAAAAAATAATTTCACCAAAAAAAAAATCTTGTAAATATAAATTTACTCAAAATTACTTGATATAAAAAGTTTAATAAAGAAGAGACCAAACACTAGTTAAATTTTTTGTGTTTTATTGACTGAAGAGTACCTTATTCATTTTTCTACTTTTGTGATAAAGTGAGATTTAAGGGGATTGAAAAGAAAACTTTTTTGTGGAATTTTTAAAATTAAAAACAACACCCTCCAGATCGATCTAGGAACAATCAAATTTCTCAAAAAGTTTAAAAATAATAATTTTTATCGAATTAATTTATTTGAATTTCTCAAACCAAAACTTACTTTTTGCTAAACAAATAAACAAACAAACAAACAAACAAACAATCAAAAAAAAAAAAAAAAATCAAAAAACAAAGACAAAATACATAATCTAAAAAAGATTTACAACTTTATTAATTCCTTTTTACGGGCACACTTTAATGATAATAAAGCGTGGATAATGTCTACTTCCAAATTGGAATTTAGTGTTATTGTTTGACTTGCTCTATGTGATAAGGAGAAAGTCTTGGTTGAGACTTGAATTGGGAAATTTGTCTCATGGTTTTGATTATTTTCGTAATTCATAACTTGGACAAAATTATTGCTTTTTTGTTCCGCTTTTTTCAAATTCTTCTTTTTCATCACAATTTTCACAATTTTCTTTTTTTTTGCGTTTGAGGGAGATATTTTCAGACTTTTGGATCCAAGCCCCTTTTTTGTTTGTGTTGTTTTTTTCTTGGTTCGAGTATTTCTTTTTTGTGGGCTTTTCTTTCTTCTCCTTTTCCTGTAGTTTTTAGCCTTTTTGATAACCTTACGTCCATAAATCAAAAAGTCTCTGTTCATTTGTGTGCTATTTACAAGATTGAATTTTGATAAAAAAAAGATGGACAAAGCCCTTTGGATCTTTTGCACTTTTTCGCCAAAGCGTGGCGAATTCTCGTCGATGTTCTCTTGTGTCTTGCAGTTCTCTTTGAATGCGATCTTCTGGATGGTGATAATTGATGGTGGGGAATATGCCCGATCAAGCATGTCTGGGAGCAACCCTTGGTAGTTGCTCGAATCCATTTCGTACGATTCTTGAAAGTATTTGCACAACAGTTTGTATTTGTCACCAAATTCTTCAGAATCGATTTCATCCAATAAGGACTTTTCCACAAAGTATGATCCTTTTATCGTGAAGTGATATTTTTTTGTCCCTTTCTCCTTGTCATTGCCATCGGACTTATTATTGTTATTGTTTGATAGGAATAAATTGAATTTTTTCAAGATATAGAGCTTTAGGTCCCTTAATGTGAATTTAAACACCTTGTCGTTTGTGCAGAACTCTTGTTCAAAGATCATCGAATCGATAACTATCTCTTTAGGACAATTCGGGAGCCACAAATCTGAACATCTTATGCCTTCGATATATTGTTTATAATTGTTGATCAAAGACTCAATTCTGGATTGGTTTGTACTCAGTTTTTTTGGTCGAGTGAAAAGTGTTTTGTTTTTTTGGTTGTTAGTCATTTTTTTTCGAAATTGTTTTTTTATTTTTATTTTTATTTTTCCCTATTTTTGAAGATGCTTTTTATTGAATAAATTTCTAATTGGTAAATTATTATTCCCAATTATAAAAAGTGAAAATAAAGAAAAGATATTTTAAAAAGAAATGATAAAAATTAAAATTTTTGGATTTTTTTGTGTTTATATTTTTTTCCTAATTTTCTTTAATTTCGATCGATGTCTTAAAAGAGTCAAATTATACAATGTGCACAGCTTTTTAATCAAGATTTAGATAATCAGGCAATCCACTTTTTCCAATCAATTAAATAGTTTTTAGGATAATTTCCTTCAAATTTAAATCCAAAAGATTACAAAAAAAACAATGTTTTCAAGCTGTAGGTTGGCCACATTATGTTAATTGAAAAGTTTGTGAGCTAGAAAAAAACAGGTAAAAAGTTAAGAATGGTTTTGTAGGCATAAAATAAAAAAAGAAAACATTCGACAATTAGATTTGTAAATTGTAAAATATGATTATACCTTACCAGTGAATTTGGAGGAATATACTACCGTGTGTCAAATAAGAGAAATGAACTGATAAATAATATTCTAGTTGAATTACTTACTTTTTTTTGATTTTTTGCTTTTCTTAAAATAATTTATTCCTTTCTTAAAATGCATCTTGTCGTGAAACCAAAGAACAAATAAGACCACTGCGACGTTTTTTTATTGTTGACGTTCATAAACTTGATTATTTTTGAAATATAATCAAAATAACTGTAATTTATTTTCTTTATTTGTTGACCCCAAAGAGAAGCGAAAAATTAACTAAATCTTTTTTGAGAGTTAACCCATTAATTACGAAAAGTTTCTTCTTTTGGTGTTTAAAAACAATTGTCAAAAAAAGAAAAAAAAAAAAAAAATAGATTTCTCCGTAAAAACCACAAAATCTAAAACAATCAAATTGGCTTCAAAATATTAGATCTCAAACTTTTTTCTGATTTTTGAAAAATATAAGGATCCCAATTTTATTTTAACTTTCTCAAAAAAAATAACCATAACAAAACTATTCCAAGTATGAAAAAAAATAACCAATTTCTACAGCTCTAAAACAGAATTAAGACAAGAACGACGTTTTAATATTAATTAATTAAAAATTGAGATAATTTTTAAACCTTTGAAAGAAAGAAACGGGAAGGAAACTTTTTTTCAGTTGGTTTTTCAACAAATAGTATTTTTCTGTACAAAATTATTTTAACAAAATTTCTAAAATTTTATTCTATTTCTTTTTCACTTTTTGAGTGACTAATTTATCTAATTTGCAATTTCTAAATTACTTTTGGTTTTTTAACTTGAATATTGAGAGACGAAGAGGGGAACCTGAGACATATCTTTCTGGACGGATATTCAAAAAAACTTTCTGACTTGTTGATAATCGACAAATATCAAGATTTTTGATTAAAGTGTCAGATGAGTTGAGAAAGAATAAATTGAAAGATCTGGTCAACACATAATCATTTTCCCGTCTGATGGTACTTTTCCATTTTAAAACAGAGATTTGCCTAAAATTGACAAATACTATGAAGTAAAACTTGATAACAGGTAAATTACAGGATTTACTTTATAAAAATAAAAGAACAATTCTCAAACTTTGAGTTGGCAACCCCAAGACTGTTCAAAGCACATGATCCGATTTAAAAGATTGGAAATTTTAGAATTTTTGCAAAAAAAGTTCCAAATAGAAAATTCATGTAAATATAAGTAAATATAGAATCTTAAAATATTGGGCAATAAACTCTATGTGACGTTGACACAATTGTGGATTTCCAAATTTATATCAAAATTTCGGAGAAGTTTACTTATTTACCAAAATTATTTTGTAATTTTTTTTTTTTTTGATAAAATTGTTGATTTTTTCATTAATGGTGATACTTTCACAATACGCATCCAAAGGACAGGAAATGAACAAGATATTTTAAGTGACAACAAATATAATTTTAATAAACTATTGGGGATGTTTAGGTATTTTTGAATTTGAAAAAAAGTATTTTCAATTTTCTCTTGACATTTCTACTCCAAATCACTTCATTTCTTTTTTAAATACAATAAAATGATACTAAACACCCATTATATATTGTCAAGTTTCTTGTCCCTTGGATGCATATCCAAAAAGTATCATAGTTAATGAAAAAATCAACAATTTTATCAAAAAAAAAAAAAATCAAATTCATTTTGTAAAATGAAGAAAATTGATTTTATTTAAACTAACTGTTGAGAGAAAAATGTTGGACAGAGAAAAATGGTTGGACACTATTTTTAATTGGGAACATTAGTAAAATTGAAAATCAAATCCTATTGATAACTAGGTGACTTTTATATAAATCCAGGTTTAAATGTGTTACAAGTTCATTAATCTGTGATTTGTGTAGAATACTCAATTGTATGGTTGATAACCTAAAGTAGATCATGCTATTTTAACAAAAATCCAAGTTTTAGTTAAAATTACTATTAATTCGGAAAATGGTAATTTTTAAACTTGCTTTAGATTATAAGAGATAAGGTTTTGAAAAAGTAGAATTACATTAATGGTTATCCTAACAAGTAGATTATTGTTATTTTCTTTAGTTATTTCACAAACGATGGAAATTAAAAATCATTTTCAGTAATGTTCCCAATTAAAATTGCTGTCCAACTATTTTTCTGTGTCCAAAATTTTTCTCTCAACAGTAAAAAAAAAAAAGAAAAGAAGTTATTAAAAAATTTATCAAATTTAAACGAGTAGGTGATATTTTTCAGGAAACTGCGAGTTTTGCACTACTGTTAATTCAAATATTCATTTAAAATAATTTTTAAACAACAATAAGCAAAATTTTTCAAAGATCCAAGACCAAATTAGAAAATCATTAATATCTTGAATAATTATCAATGTAGAATTTCCATCTTCAGAATAGTCTTTCATTATTTGTGCCAATCAGAGGTATACATTTTTTTTTCGGAAAATTGTAAGAAAATTTGTGTTCTCTTCTATATTTCCATTTCGGTAAAAAAAAAAAAACAAACCTGATATTGGATAACCTTTTCAAAACAAATTATTCTTAAAGTCGACACCCTCAAAATTGTGAAGGTATTGATTGGCTTTTGATCAAATAGACATCTTTTTTTCTATAAAAATAGATTTCTTAAAATTTATATTAACTTTGATAAATAGAATTCTTCAAATTTTCGAAATTTTGCCAGGAACGAAAGGGGTGTCTTATTTCAAATTCTTAATTGATTTTTCTCTGAATTCATGGTTATAAAAATCTAAGATCTTTTCAAAATAATTTCAAAAAGCAAATTTAAGGAGATTTCCTAATTTGACTCGTCCTTACAATAATTTTTCTATTGAAGAAAAATAATTTTTAGTCTATTGTTTCAATAACAACTGTTAACTTTTCTGTTTGTGTTGTTAAGTGTTGGGTTGCTTTTGTAAATAACTCCTTTTTTTTTTTTTTTTGTAGTTTTGAAATTGTACTGTAGTCAAAATAACCCATGCAAAAAAATATAATGCGTGTTTCAAAATAAAAAGCGTGTTTTTTTGTTATAGAAGACCTATACATTAACCAATCAAAGAAACCAATAATAAACCCTAAAAAAATATGGTATTGGTTTCTTAAAGTTCTATTATTTAAAAAGAAATTCTAAAAATGAAGGATCAAATTGCAAAATTTATCTCCAAAAATAGAGGTAAATTTTTAAGATAATTTTAATAATAAAAAAAACAAACAATTTCAAAAAAATTGAGAATATTATGGAAAATTTTCAACTAATTGCATGAATAATTTAAATTTTACTTAAAATATCAAGGAGTTTACTTTCAAAATTGATTTGAACTTAGGTATACTATTTGATAGTAGATTGGATGTTGCCTTGATAGAAGAATAAAAAAAAGCACTGATAATATTTTGAAACATGGATTATTGTCGTTGTGCACGCTTTATTTTGATCACTGTATTTTGTTGTTTTTGCAAAATCCATTTCAGTAAAAATTTTAGATTCCAAATTAAACAATATTTACATGAAATCTTTTTATCAAATAATTTTTCAAAAAGTTTCCAATCCCATTGACCCAATTTATAGTACTAATTTCTCTTATTTGTTTTTTTTTTTCCCCAAAAGTAATGGAGTGATTATTTACACAAAGATACTATTAAACCTGATACACAACTTCCTTTCTCAACTTTAGTGAGATGAGTTATAATTCCTAAGAGAGTTCATTTTTCCCAATTAATTTTTCACAAAAAGATCTGATCCTTTTTTGTTGGGTTTTTGGAATCAATTTAGAAGAAGAAAAATTTGTAAAACGATTTTTTAATTAAAGAAATCCCACTTTTAGTAATTTCCGAGAATCTCTAAGAGAAAATAAATAATAGAAACTTTTAATCTTATTTTAAAAATCCAAGAAATATTATACTAAATATTGAATCCTTGAAGATCAGAAAAAAATTGATGATTTATTTAAGGTACAAATATTTATTATATTTCTTGAAATTTAAAAGATTCTGTAATTATTCCCTTTTTGAGATACAAAGGCTATAAACAAAGAATTGTTATTATTACAATCAGTTAGTTGGGAATATTTATTATTTTTTTAATATTAGAAATATATATTTGAATACGTTTGATTTTTTTAAAAATAATTAAAAAATTTGAGAAATAATTGTAAAGTCTATTTGATAAGTTTAATCTTTGTAACTATCAACCCACGGAAATTATTAAAGCGATTTTATCAATTATTATTTTTTACAAATAATCAAATTAAAAGCCTTTATTTAGGTTCAAAGTTTATAAATGTTTTTAGGTAGACCCAATGCCAACTTTTATACTCATAGAAGGGCTTTAAATTTTCTAGGTTTTGAATAACAATTTTAGTAGAATTTTCCCCTTATTAGTTTTTTTTTTTTTTTTTTTTCTCTATTTTTTTAGTTAAATAAAAAAAAAGAAAAAATTGATTCGAATTGTTCTTTTAAGAAATAAATAATATTTTTTAGAGTTAAAAATAATTATTGATTTTATGGATGAAATTAAGTAGATTTTTTATATAGGGTTATTTCAAAACTTGTTGGATTTAATTTTAAAAATTTATTTTTTATCCACTTTCTTTGTAGATAATAAGATTTCTTTCTTTCTTGAAAGATAATAATTTTTTTTGAAATCATTTCTGATATTAGTTTGAATTTTGAACTTTTCTTTAATATGAGAGAAAAATAGATCAAAATTTTAAAAACAATGAATTTTTTTTTGGGAAATAGTATTTAAACTTAGTTTGAGATTATAGTACTCTGATTTATACAACATTTTTTAATTTCAAGATTTAATAACTTTTTTCTGAATTTGATATTAAATCTACTTGAAGATTTTTTTTTCTGTTTACTGTACTTAAAGATCTAACTCATCCAAATACAAACAAACTATCCACCAAAATCTAAAACCGCAAAATCTTTCAGTTTGATAAAAAAAACAATAACAAATTACAGATGAAGGTTATCGGAAAATTAGTTTTGTAGTTATCAAAGGTGAAAAAATTATATTTTAATTTTGCAAGTTTTTTTTTAACAAGAAAAGAATAAACAATTTCACAACTATTTTATACTTTAACCAATACCCTTCAAACCATTTCTAATAATTAGTGAACCTTATTTATTTGTTTGGTTCTTTTTTTTTTATTTTATTTTGGGTGATATAAGTATCCTAAATCAAGATATATTTAGGAATAGAAAAAACAAGTTCATCAACAGAAATTTTTTACGAATAAAATTATACAAGGGTTATTATTAAACCATTTAAAATAAATTTTATTCCAAAAATTTGAATAATGCGAAAAAATTAGATCTCTCAAAATATCAATTTGCTTTAGTTTCAAAAAGAACTCTGTGGTTTTTATTCAATTAGAAAAAAAATAATTGGAAAACTTTTGAAAAAATTTTTTGTTTTTAGTTTGGAGAATGAAAAGTGCTATTGTCAAAACATGAATCTTTTTGATAAACAAACTCACTCCCTCTTGAAAAGTTTTCTATTCAATAATAATTAAAAAACTCATACACTATTTTAAAATTTTCAAATCAACACTAAAAATGACTTTTTGAAAAAAACACTTTAGGAAAAGTTTGAAAAAACAAATTATTTATGTCAACATGGGTTATCTAACAAACTGTACATTTCAATTTAACACCCTAGTTAATAAAGTAAAGCAAAGTGAATTTTATTTCCAAACTATTATATAAATACAAGTTAAAAACTTTGAGATCGATTTTATTTTTTCAATTTAAATTTCACAAATTAATAATTGTATGGTATAGGGAAAAAAGATTCAGGATAAAAAAATGATCAAATTAGCAAGTGTTTGATAAAACAAGAAATAATGTAGCCTTGAGGGATTTCACTTAACAATATATAATCATTTTGAAATATTCCACCATATTATTGTTGCGAATAATTAAATCAAAGACAAAACATACCAAGGATTATACATTTTAGGTTATGTCTCATCATCTAACAACCCATTAAAACCAAAGAGCAAGAAACTTTTTTGAAAAGAAATCTCAAAGTTTTTTTTTCTGTTTTCAATACCCATTACTCTTATTCGTAATCTAATCACTGCCACATTTATCCACTTTTGAGAGGAATACCAACTTTCGTTATCAAAAAAAGAGAAAAAGCAATTGTTTATTTATTATATTATTATATTATTATATTATTACAATTTCATTTAAATATTTAATTTTTTTTTGTTCTTTACTCCCCTTTTACATTATGGTAAAATGATTTTTTGTTAAATCAAATCTTTCTAATACAGTTAATATTTGAATGTGTAGTACATCTTTAAAAATGAATTCTTGATCTTTATAAAAATGTATATGTTGGATGCAATTCAAATTTTAATTTGTACAGTTGTGCCAAGGTTACAGTGAATTTTTTTCAAACTCAAAAATTGAGGTTGATATAGATTTCAAAATCTAAGAATAAGAAAGCTTATATTGAAAACATTTTTCCATTAATGAGTTGATATGAAAAATATTCTTATAATATGATTGAAAAATAAATTTATTTTTTAGAGGAAATTTTATGTAGTTTCTTAATGAATTTTCGATGTTTTGAGTCATCTTGAGTTCTGAAAATTTATTTTTTGAAAATCGTAAAAATTCTTGAATATTGGATCATTTAGGAATTTTTTTATTCAATATGAGCTTTATTATTCTCATATTGAACTTTTTAAAAATTTATATCAACATCAAATATTGATATCGATAAAATGCACGGTATCTTTGGATTGACTCAAAGAAAAGGATCTGAACATTATCAATGCTAAATTTTAAAAGAATTTGATGAATCTATGGTAATATCACTATACAAAATTAATTTTAGTTTTTCCCCTTTTAACATTATTCGGAAACATTAAGAAATCACTGATTATTTTTTATATTTTTTCTGTTTGATAATTTATTTTTATTAAAGACACTTTGATAATTTATATCAAATAATCATCAAAAATTGTAAAGTAAGAGATTTGGGTTTATCTTGGAGAAAGGGTGTAATAAATACAAATAATAAAGAAGATAATTGATCATCTTAGTTAACACATACTTCTTCTTTTTAATAATAATAAAGTGGATATTGTATTTTTTTTTCTTTTTGGAGACTTTCTTTGTGAGCAATAAATAAGTAAATAATATGTACAGAAAAGAGTCAAAAAATGGATCTTATTATAAAGGTCTAAATATTTTCCTTTTCAATATTATTATTTTTTTTTTTCTATATATTTTCAATAATTTTATTGAGGCTTTATTGGTATTAAAATATTTTTTATTTGTTTTATAAAAATTTTTCGAAACCAAATCACAAGATTTTCGTATAATTGTATATGTTAATTTGAAAAAATCTTAGAAGAGTATGTTAAATTGATATTAATTTGTAAGTATGTGTGATAAATTCATCAATAGACTAATAAATGAATAATTATTTACTTTTTTGATGGATTTCATATTCTAATATGAATACAATTTACTCAGTTGAAAACTATTTTTTTGATTTTAATTAAAAAAGTTTTCAAAATTTAAATAAAATAGAGTACTTTTATTTTTTATATTAATTTATATAGTTTAATATTATCAAAATTTTTTATCATTTTTTTTTAATTTGATATTTTATAAGTATTTCTTTGATTTTAGAAGTTGAAATAATTTCTTCTTCTTGGATATTTAACAAGGTATTTTTATCTAATTTAAAATTAAATCAGTTAGTTTCACTTTTCATGCACAAAATTTCAACAAATGTCAAGTCATAAAAAAATTCCTAACTGAAGTACAAAAGTTGTATTCTAGTCAAAATAATTTGTGTAAAAAATTTTAAAAATTTGTTCTGTAATTTGAGATATTTTTATACTTTAATTTTGGTTCCAATGATGTTCCTTTAAAGTGAAATTTGCTGTAATAAAATTATGAATAGATATATCTATATATATTTCGTTACAAATAGGTTTAATAAAGACAGAATAAGATATATATATATATATATACATTACTATTATATATAATAATTATACTAGAAGTTTATCCTGTTATTTTGATATTTTTATTGAAAAATTATGATTTTTTGAATTCAATTTTTAATTAATATATTAATTAAAAATATTTTTATTCCACTTATCTCTTTTTTATATTGAATTAATTTAATATTTAAAAAATTATTTGTTATATTAAAGCAAGTTATTCTTTTAAAACATAATTTCTTAACGTAATTTTATGTATAAAAAAATATCAAATTATAGAATAAATTTTAGAATGTTTGTTACACTATTTATTTTTATGATAACCCTAGTTATATCCATAGTTTGGGTTTTTTATGTCTTAAATTTGTTTCAGAGTTAGTGTCTTAATGGCAGAACTGGGTGTATTGAGTACTTACAAATCAATAAATAATCCATTTCCAAGAAAGTGGGCAAAATTATTTTAAAAAATATATGTTAAACCCAATCTTCAAAAAAACATTCAAACATTCAAAATCATTAACTATCAAATCCTGATTCTTGATAATAATTTAATTTTTTTCTTAGAATTATATTTGATAAAAAAATATTAAATTTAGTGATCTGGATTTTATATGATAAATTTTTAAGGGGTGAAAATTGGTTTTTATAATTTTCTTTTTGATTGAAAAAATAAATTTCATAACTTTTTTAATCTTAACAACTTTTTAAATAGAATTGAAAATATATAAAGGTATTGGATTGTTTATAAAATATTTTGCACTGTTTTCATATTCCCAGTTTTTTATTGAAATTGTTTATACATTGTTTTGTCCAAAAAAAATTACACTTTTTTTTCATTTTTTTGAAATATTTCAACAGAATATATTTTGAAATAAAAACCTTAAAGATTGGTTCAATCAGTATTGAAATTAAAGTCAATTTGATATTGTCAATTTCCGAATAACTCCACTAAAAAAGATCATATTTTATGAAATGAAAAAAAACAAAAAACTGCACTGCTTTATTGGATATAACTTATCGTTAATGATCTTTTCAAATTTTTTTTTACTATATATTTATTATCAGTAGAATTCAGATATTATTGTTTTTACAACTTAAGTTATTGTAATCATTGTGTAGATTTTTATTTCTTTGAATTTTTTAATTAATTTCTATAAAGATTGGAATCCACTCTGATTGTAACATAAGATGTTTGATATTTAGACGTAAGCTTTAACAACAATTTTTATTATTTCTTCATGAAATATTGATAATAATTGGTTCCTCTATCTTGTTGCTAATAGTTTTAAATATCCAAACTTTTAAAGAAATTTGTTAAAAAATAAAAAATCTCATCTTAAGGGTCTAGTCATTTATTGTAATTCACTCCATACTCAAGGGGTGGCCTGGGACCAAAGAGGGTATTGCAAAATAGTCCTTATTTTGGTTGACAAAATTCAAATAACAAAAAAAAAATTCATAGGATCTCTTTGTCAAAAAATTCAATAAAAAAAAATAAGTTTATAAGAGGGTTCTCAATTTCAAAAAATCAAAATTTGGAAAAAAATTCATCTTTTCTCATTTTCATGTTTCCAAATGGTTAAATTTCAATAATTTAGAACAAATTGCTTTATTGAATTTTCCCAATTAATATAATTCGGTTTAATCTGATTTGTGGTTATTTTGTAACCCTTAAATTTGAAAAAGTAAGGATTATATGATATTCTTTAGATAAAAATAACTTATTTGAGAATAGAAAAAAAAGAAAAAAAAAAATCACCGAGATCTCAAAAAGCACGAAAAGAGCGATACTTCAAAACTGACAAGTTGTTTTCAAAATAATAATTCACAACCATTCTAATTGGAAATTGAGTGTCGTTCTTTAGCAATTTTTTCAAAAAATCTCCTCATTTTTGATTATTGATTTTTGGAGATCAATTGCACATCATATGTTGGTTGTTTTTTGATGAGTGTTAGGTCCTCATAAAATTACTAAAAAGTTTTTTTCCATTTCTGAAAAAAAAATTTCAACGTAATGACTCGACCCTTAAAAGGCAATAATTTAGATATTAGGAAAATAATTTAGCTAAAAAAAAAAATAAAAAAAAAATTTGCTTTATTTTGAGCTTTTAGGACCCTTTAATTTGTATAGAAGTTAATACCTTGAATTTGATATTATACGGTTATCTAACTCGGAAAAAATCCACAATTAAAAGTTCTTCAAGGAAGCCTATTAATTTTTTTTATAATATAAAAAACTAAAAAGTCTTTCCCTATTTTTAAGTTTACTTCATTTTTTTTTAATTTCTAAATTATAATTAAGGCAGAAAAGTTTAATAGATGTTTTGAATACTTGAATTAAGCTAAAATCAACTTTGTTGTTATCTAAAAAAATTTATTAAAATCTAATTTTATCTGATTTATTAAATCCTTTAATATTGAGTCTTGTTATGTTTAAAGAAATTTAATTTGGATCACCAAAGAGTTATCTCTTTCCTTCTTGAAATATTTTATTTTTCTTTTATTTTGATTTTCCAGAAATTTATATTATTTTTAATTTTCTTTTGATAAATATATAAGTTTTTGAAGGAGTATTTAATATTTGATAATATTCAAATAAATCCTTAATTATTATATTTTGACCTATAGATCAATATCTTTTACAAGAATTCTTTTATTCAAAAAAATAGTTTTTAAAGTCAAGATATTATTTTTAATTTACAATAATTTATTATTAGAATAATTTTTATTTCTTTTAATGTTATTCATCTTTTTTTTCATGAAATCTGGAAATTGTTGAGTACGATGAAAAAAAAGAAATTTAAAAATTGCCTAGTTTTGTTCAATATTTAAAATAAATTTTCGATACAAATAAATGTTTTTTTTTTCAAATCTTCGAAATCCTAAAATTTCCAATATTTAGGTTTTCCTTTTTTGGACATTCTTTTCAATCTTTTTTATTTGCAAAGGTATTGTATTTCAAATCCTAGATAATGTGTCATCTGAAGAGTTCTTAATACCATGAAAAATAATTTTTCTTCATCTTCTTTTTTGATCTCCAACAAACAAAAAAAAATAAATGTTAAAAAAGTTTACCAGCACAAGTCACAAAATATTATTTTCCACAAATGTTTTTAAAAATCTTTTTTGCTTTCACTTTGGAAAACAAATCTTTACCGTTTGATCGGTTGATAGTTAATACAATTTTCTTACTTCGTCTGTTATTTCTTTGATTATCCATCCTTCCTTCTTTTTTCGAAAAAAATTTTTTTCTCATTTCGAACTCAACACAACCAATTGGTAATTCTATTTTTGTTCTCAAAATCAAAAAGGAATGTAAAAAAACAAATTTTAACACTTCATATTGGAACTTTTAAAAACCTGATCAAACAATATAAGTTTTTAAAAATAAATTATTCTTCTCTCTAAGTAATTTATTCAAGTTCTTGAAAAAAAAGAAACAATTCTAAATCCCCTCACAAAAATTAAAATGCTTTCGAAACTATTCTGGTGTAAATAAAAAATTTTACCATTTTTTATAAATTTATCTCTTCCTTTGTAAAATATTAAAATGGAAAATATTCCTATTTTTGATTGCCAAATCGAAAAGATCCTTCGTTATGAGCTTTTGACTGTGAACGAAGTTGAACTTTTATGTGAAAAGGCACAAGAGTTATTTATAAAAGAACCAAATGTTGTTTGTGTACATGCGCCTGTTACTGTCTGTGGTGACACTCATGGACAATTTCCAGATTTGGTGGAAGTTTTTAAAATAGCTGGTATGTGTCCGAATATTAATATACTTTTGCTAGGTAAGATTGAACTTGTTTTTTTTTTTTTTTAAATTTTTTTTGTTGATTCTTTACCAAATTAAAGTATTCGATTTTTTGATCATTGTGAAACAAGTTTCTTTGAAAATGAAAATCTTCAAATAAAGATCTTTTCAAATAAACCCAATTAGTTTTATTTTGATCAAAATTCATTCTGATCTTTTTTTATACTATCCATTGAAAAATTACATAAAAAAAAATTCCATAGGGGATTATGTTGACCGAGGATTTTATAGTGTAGAAAATGTTTCATGTTTAATTGCCTTAAAAGGTATGATCCTTTTTCTTTTTTCTTTATTTCTTCTCTCCCAACCATTTTTAACTCACTATTTTGCGTCTCTCATAATTAACTTTTAAATGAAAAAATAGTTCGTTTTCCTGACCGCGTTACGCTATTAAGAGGGTTTGTTCAACTTATTCCTGCAATTTAAAAAATTTTTCATTTACAAATCCTTCAGTCTGAATAAGGATCACTTATTCCAAACAACTTTTTCTCTTCATTTTTTTTTTTAAATATTTTTTCTCCATGTCTTTTATTTTATTTTCCAAAACCGCCTTCTTGTTTTAAAAATTAAATTAAATCCCACTAGAAATCATGAGTCAAAACAAATAACACAAGTTTATGGGTTTTATGATGAGTGTCTTCGAAAATATGGAGATACAAAAGTATGGAATTTATTTACAAAACTGTTTGATAATTTGCCCATCGGCGCATTGATCGAAAATGAAATTTTGTGTTTACATGGAGGACTTTCACCCACAATAAACAGAATAACAGAAATTGAGTCGCTAAATAGATTTGAGGTGTGTCAATTGTTATAAGTTTTTTTTTTATTCAATCTAGAAACTATTTTCATCACTTCTTAATTGTGGAACTTTTTGGGTTATCCGAAATTAAAAAAAAAAAAACCATAAAAAATGGATACTTTAATAAATAGGAAATTCCAAGTGATGGCCCGCTCTGTGATTTGATGTGGAGTGATCCTGATGAAAAAGATGGATGGGGAATGTCTCCTCGAGGTATAATTTCATTATTCAATCTTTAAAGGCCTTTTATTAAATTTATCTTTCTCTTTTATTTTTTTTTTTCTTGCTGGTGTTTGGGAAATAAATGGGAAAAAATGTTCGTTTTGTCTTCCTTTTCTTTTTTTGACTTGCAAATAGAGTTTTCAACGAAACAGATTGTAATTTGTGATCTCTATTTCTTTGTATGGCCCTTTTATTTGCTTAAAATTGGTAGACAATTGGGGTGAAACCAAGAAACCTAAATCAAAGTCAATATTTAATTGAAAAAAAAAGGATAATTGTCTGAAATTTGATCCCATTTATATTTTCAAATAACAGCAAAATTAAAATTATTACCTTGATGATTAAAATATTATATTAGGTGCTGGGCATATATTTGGAAAGGATATAACAGCAAAATTTAATCGAAAAAATCAGATCTCATTAATTGCACGAGCACATCAATTAATTATGGAGTAATTCTTCTTTTCTGACTTTAATTTATTTTTATTCTTTTTTTCCCAAGACTCTTGAAGGACTGGAATTGAATTTAAAAATCTATAATACTTTTTTTATTTTATTTTATTGTAATTTAAGGGAGGAGTTTAGAATTTTCTTATTTGCCGTTCGGTTTTTTTTTAATTTAAGAAATAAACCAAAAATTTTGTTAAATTTTTGTTTTATTTCTTAAAGTAAAAAAAACCTAGGCATTTCACGTTAGGTTTTCCAGAATTTAAAAGAATTGAATTAAATCTAAGATTTTTCTCCATTCTTTTGAATTCTGGGAAACCTCGGAACTCTACGGGACTTCACCGAATTCCTAAACTTGAATTTAGAAATTTTTTAAAAGATTTCCATATAGTTTTATAATCTACTAGAGCGAATAAAGATATGGAACCTTGTTTATTAATGAAATTAAAAATATTATTATTCTTTAAAATAATTGAAAAATTATTTTTTTTTAATTCAGAAATCCAGATTTTATAATTATTTTCATAGGCTGGGTATTTCTATAAAAAATGAACAAAATTTTCAATGATATCTAAATTTATATTTATTTTACACAATAGACAAAAATATATAATACTGATAAATTCAAAACAAGTTGTTAATAATAATTTATAACATTATCCAAGAATTTGGAATGAATCCAAATATTGATAAAACTTTAAAATCAAATCAATTATCGGAAATTAAGTATTTCGGAAATTGGCTTGAAAAACAGAAACATTTACAAAAAAACTTTAAAAAAGTCAAAGACAATTTTAAAAAAATCAAAATGATTTTTTACCAACAACAATTATCTAATAAAGTAAAATAACAAATGTTTAAATCGATATGCTTTAGCTAACTATTTAATAGCCTAGTAATATTTAATCTATCCCCCCAAAAAAAAGATTTCAACACAATAAATGTTTGGATAAATAATAAAGTCACGAAACTTTTAAAAATTAATCAACATTTAACAGCAAATAATTTATACAACAGAAGCAAAAATAGACCAAGTAAGAATTTCTAATATATAAAGGAAGGTATAAACTCAAAACAAAATTAGAAATTCTTGGTTTTGAAAACATAACAAAAAATATAAAATTTTCAAAAAAAGATGATGAAAATATTAATTGAAAAATAGAAAAATAAAAATTACTAAATGCAAATCTTAATCATGTTAGAGAAAGTTCAATATAAATAGTTCTGGGTGGAAAAGACAAGAATATTTAAAAATTATTAGTTATAATAGCAATATAAACAAACAGTCATGTCTTCAAGTGATGTGGAGTACCTTAGAGTTCATGGCTTTATTTGAAGTTTTCTGTTTTATTTTTAGAATGCCTAGGTTTTTTTTGAGTTTTCTGTTTATTTGAAAAATCTATTGATTTTCCTGAGGTTTTCTTGAGGTTTACTATTTTATTTGTTAAGTGTTCTCGGTTTTTTCTTGAGGTTTTCTATTTTATTTGTGAAGTGTTCTAGGTTTTTTTGAGGTTATTTATTTTATTTAGAAAACCTCAAAAGATTTTCGTTAGGTTTTTTTTTACTTTAGAATTTAAACCGAAAAATTTATACAAATTTTCTGTTTATTTCAAAAAGTAAAAAAAACCTAGAACACTTCACAAATAAAAAAAACAGAAAAATCTGAAAAAGATGAAGAAAATCAATAGATTTTCCAAATAAATAGAAAAATCAGAAAAAACTAACAGCAGTTTTTTTTAATTTAAGAAATAAAAAGAAAATTTTCTAAATTTTCAGTTTATTTCTAAAATTAAAAAAATATAATGGAAAGTGCCTAGGTTTTCTTGAGGTTTTCTGTTTGTTTTGTAAAATCTATCGATTTTCGTTAGGTTTTTTTTACTTTTTGAAATAAACATAAAATTTATTAAAATTTTCTGTTTATTTCAAAAAATAAAAAAAACCTAGAACACTTCACAAAGAAACATAAAACTCAAGAAAAGCTAACAGCTGTAAGAGAAAATTAATTTCCTCACTTCAAAATAAAAAAAAATAATATAAATCAAAAACAATTGAAAATAATTTTAAGATCATTTTCAATTTTTGAGCTTCTATAACTTTCACTTTGTAAACAGTTCTTGGCAAAGTATATTTTGAAGAACAACTAATTTTGAAAAGTTTTATAATATTTAAATCAATCAAAAGCAACTTAAAGCCAATACAAAAAAATTTCCAAAAGGAAGTAAAAATTTACAAACATTTGTTTGCCTTTATCAGTATAAACTACCAATCGTTTTAAATAACTGGTCAACTTTATGATATATAAGCTCAAGAATTTACTAATATCCAAAAATTTAAAGGGAAACAATTTTAAAAATGTTTTTTTTTTTAGTTCTTCTTTTACTTACACTATCTATTCCAAGTAACCAATTATATTTTAGTTAATTCATTTTAATTTCTGAAATCCTTGTCTAGTATATATATATATATAAATATTTATCCCCCATATTTTTTTAATTAAGAATGTAAACTTTACAACTAAAACTTAATACAACAAAATTGAAGATCGTGTGAGAATTTTTCCCAACGGAGATATTAGAATCAAGCTAGATTATTCTAAAATTAAAGTTTGCTGTAATTGAGGGTAAGTGATATTCGTGCTCTGGAAAAAAAATCTATTATAAATATTATTGAACAATAAATTATTTGATTTTTTGACAAATGATCTCAATGACAATTGTCATTTTTTTTTTTTTTTTTATTTGAATTCGAAGAGAAGTGTTTCATCAAAATTACCTTCAGTGTGCAGTTAGGTTTTTTTTAATTTGAGAAATAAAACGAAAATTATATAAATTTTCCCTTTATTTTTCAAAGTAAAAAAAATCTAGGCACTCTAGGGCACTCTACGGCACTTTAGCTCAGTTGTTTTTTAATTTCTTAAATTAAAAAAAACCTAGGTACTCTACGGCACTCTAAGGCACTTTCGAAAACCATATATTTATTTAGAGTTTTTTATCCCATTTAAAATCTAGATAAGATTATAGCTCCTCTTATAAATTTTCTTTAAAAAATGAAAAGAAAAAAATTTTATTTCTAAACAAAGACAAAAAAAAGCGAAAGAAAAGTAAGAAATATAATAAAGAGTCTGCTTTATTGGTAAAGGCTAAGTACTCAAGAGCTCTTAATCTGTTAAAGACAGAGTTTTGAAGTGATTAAATTTGTGACTCCTAATTCAAAGAGTAGTCAAAAGAAACTTTTAATTACAGTCATTAGAAGTATTTTAAACTCAATTTAGTTTTCTGAAATGAAAGAGAGTAAAAAACTAAAAAAAAATAATAAAACTTTCATTAAAAATTTTTTTATATACAAAATGTTGAATGGGTTGGTGGATGTTTCCTTTTATGTCGATTTTTTGGATAACAACCATAATTTGTTTTAATAAAGAGATCTAAATATTTGAATAACTATAGATCAAACGAAATAGGTTACTTTATTAGGTTTTAATTAAGAACTTTATAGATAATTGAATCTATAAAGTGCCTGGTTTTTAAGAATAATCATTGGGTTATCAAAAATTTTCTTTAGAGCTGCTTTTGCTTTACTTTTTTTTAAATTTTTTTTTTTTATTTTTTTTATTTGAAAATTTCACCAAATCTTGTTTTCGCAAAATCCCAGTACAAGGTAATGAATTGAAAGCAAAAATACAGTCTAATTAACGATTTAACAGATTGTACGGAAATTTCGATTCGGTTTACTATGGTTCGGTTTCAAATTACATCAGTTTTGTTCAGTTCTCTTCGGTTGTATAAATCCAGTTCAATTCGTTGAAAGCCCAAGTCCCAGTATAAAAGAAAAAAAATAACAACATTTTTTTGTCATTTTTTTTTAAATTAACTTATTTGGAATATCCTCAAGTAATATTTTTGAATCAAGTATTTGGCTAGGTTTGAATTGTAATCATTTTTACATTTCAGACAACCTTTTGTTCATGGGGTTTTTGAAAAAGGATAATGAAAAAAAATGACAAAAAAATTGACCATATTTTGCTTTTATACGGCGACTAGCACTTTAAGATCCGATCAGGTTCAAGTTTATTTAGTATAAGATCTAATCAGGAACAAGTCCTTCAATTTTTGTAATTTTTTTTCTGACTTTTACCCTCCTCAAACACCTAAAAAAACAAAAAGTGGAGAAATTCAAACAACTTAAGAAGGGAAATTTGTAAAAAGTACAAAGTAGAAAAAAATAAAAGTAAAAATTATTTCGAATATGTTTTTGTTTTGATCACAAACAATAAAAAATTAAAGTATTGTTTATGTTTTAGATCCAAAACAATTTTTTTGAACAAAATATACTTCATTTTGCTAATAACCCCAAAACAAAGATGTATCATTCACTTTTTTTTTTTTGAAAATCAGCTAATAAAAGATTTAATAAAAAATAAAAAAAAAATAATATTCTACTGATTAGAGTTAGATACTCAGAATGGAAATAACTAAACAAACTATAAATTTCAAAAAAATAAAACTAAAAATTTTTATGTACATACCAAGGGAGATCTTATGTTTAATTTCTCTATTTCTTTAGGAAATTTTAATTGTTGTCAATAAGATTTTTTACTTGTAAATGTATGAATTTTAAAGGAAATTACAAAGCCTCACTTTTCTGTATATTAATATGAAGTTTCAAACATTTTTTATTTTTCAAATTGAATTTTTACACAAAAAGATAAAAAAAAAAAAAATTTAACAAAATGAGAAAAAATGATTCAGATCTAAAGAATTGAAAAAGTTTTTTGAGAGGAATATTGGATCAAACTAATTGAATGTGTTCTATTTCTTCAATTAAGCTAGGAAATTTTTGAAGGAAAAAGAGTTTGGACAAAAAAGAAACCACATAAATCACAGAAACAAGACAATTGAAAATATGAAAATTGATAGAGAATTTTTTTTGATATGCATGTATAAAAAGTGATGTCTTAATATTTGGAGTTTTTTTGCTAAATTTGTCATTTTTACAAAAACTATAAAACTTTTCCTATACACCTGGGCGTGTGGGATTTCTTGCCATCAAATATGGGATTTCCAATAGCAAAAAAAAAAACAATACTTTGATCGAATAAAAATATTTGGGGTTGTTTTTGTTTTTTAATTTCTGAAAATTATTTTGGATTTTTGAATTTCTGTTTCTTTCCCAAACATTTTTATTCTATTATTAAATGAAATTTTTTGCTATTAGAAACCCCAAATTTGTTAAAAAGAAACCTACCCCGTTGGAGCACATATGAAAAGTTTTATAGTCTTTAAAAAAAATGACAAATTTAGCTAAACAATTTCAAATATTAAGACATCACTTTTTGTGCGTGTGTAATATCACAATTATTTAAACCATAAAATTCAAGTACATCCCCTTGCTACTAAAGTATATATAAAGTGGTACTCTAAATGTAAGGTGGTCTGAGAAAATTTCAAAACAATTCACTCCTCAAGATAAAAATTTTTTTGAAGAAAAAATCTAAACAATTAAATTATTTTTTTAATTATATTAATTTATTTTTAATATTTATTATTTTAATCAATTATAGTGGATATAATTTAACTCATAATGAAAGTCTTGTAACTTTATTCACGGCACCCAATTATTGTATGAGAAGTGGAAATAAAGGGGCACTAATGCAGGTAGATGATAAATTAAACCATACATTTATACAATTTGAGATGAGCAAAGAAAACAATAATAAAATTGTTTATGATCGACCCCCAGATTTTCTATTTTAATTATTCCTATCATTTTTTATTTTATTTCCGATTATCAATTATTATTATTTTTGTATATATATATATATATCTATTTAATATTTCAAATTTTCCTTTTTTTTTTTTTTTTATCAATTCTATTCAGATAGACACCATCAAAAAATTGTAATTTAGAGTTAACATTTTTAATAAATTGAAAATTCTTCAAATAAAAAAAATTTATTATCTTTTCACTGGATTTATTGATTCAGTAATCGGTGTTTTTTTTTAGATCAAAAAAAATTCAAAAAAAATAATAAATTTCATAATTTTTTTCTTTTCTTTTTTTTTTTTTAAAGATATAATTTTTTAGTTTCAAAAGGTATACATTTTTATTTTAATTAGTAATAAAAAAAATTCACATATAGAAGTATCAAAATTAATTTGTTGGAAAAGTTATGACAAACCAAAGATTTTCCCCACTTTCTTTTAACCGTTATTACATTTGTCTCTAGGATTTTTATTTTTTGATTCACTAATTAATTGTGAATAAAATCGCAAAAATGTTTGTAAAAAAATTTATAAGATACTGCTTTAAAAAGAATTTTAAAAAGAGTAATGTGATCAAGAAATTTAATTGGATAAAATTTCAAATCAATTATTTTTTATGAATTTTTAGTTACCAAACATTCTTGTTTTGTAAAAGGCTATATGAATTTAATATTTCAAAACATATGATATTTATTCATTCAATCACCAATAAATATATATTTTCTAAACATTTAAATTAAAGGAAAAAAGTAATAACCCATTAAACACCAGGCGTGTAAAATTAAAACTTTTCAATTAAATTTTTTACTTTTTTTTATTTGTAATTTTTTTTTACAGCTTTCATTTCTATTTAATCTTTTTTTTTGTCTATGATTAAGCATAAAAAATGGGTACTTATATGTGAAAAGTTATATTATGAGTTATGATCTTAACTACATTATAAACGGTATAAAAAGCTCTGAATAAATTTAGTATTTAAAGGAAATATGAAGTATTTTTGTTGAATCATCACCCCCCTACTAAAAAAAAGTTTCATTATTTTTTTATTATGGTTTATATATATATATATAAGGTATTTCCAAAAAAGTGGGACATTTTTTTTAACATTTTATAAAAAATCATCGTTGCTAGTGAAAGTATTCATTAATTGACAAAACCAAATTAAGTTTAATACTAATATCGATTGAATCAAATGACCAAGGTATTTATTTCAAGATATGTTGGTGTAAATATTTCAAAATAATGAAGAAAAAAAATAACACTTTTTTAGGGAAAACAATGTAATACCAATTTCAATAAAAAAACTGGAAATATGGAAAGGCTAAAAATGATTTTTTAAACAATCAAATACAATTATATTTTTTCAATTCTATTTGAAAATTTGTTGAGATTAAAAAAGTTATGAAAACGGTTTTTTCGATCAAAAAAAATATAATAAACACTAATTTTAATACTGAAAAATATCAGATAAAATCAAGATCAGAAAATTTAATATATTTTATATATGTAATACAATAATAAGAAACAAATTGAATTATTATAAAGAATCGATAAATGGTAGTTAATGATTTTGAATGTTTAAATACTTTTTTGAAGATTGGATTTAAAAGATATATTTTAGAATAAATTTGCCACACTTTATTGGAAATAGCTTATATATATATATATATATATATATATATATATATATAAACATAATACTTTTTAATTATTAAATGTTTTTTATTTCATAGATAATAATATACAAATCGTTATCTTGAAATCTTTTTATGACTACTCAAATTTGAAATTTTATTTCAAAGAAAATTCTCTATAAAGGTGCGCTGGTAGATTAATATTTTTTTTTTAAATTAGGTATTTCCTAAAAATTTGTTTATTTTTTTATATTTCAAATAATAACCTCTTTGTAAACATAACTATTTACATAATTTGGTAATAAAAAAATTAACTGGGGATTTATCATTAATTGATTCAGTACCTATTGTTTTATATCAAAAGGAGTTGTTCAAAATAATAGTAAAAAATAGAACAACAATTATTACCCAACTATAAATAAAATTAATTGAATATGCTGTAATTGAGATTCTATTCCAATATCAAATTGAATAAATATCCTGTTGAAATGGTTGTTAGTAATTTCAATTCTAAAAGAAGTAAAACTAAAAAAGAAGTTTAAAAGATTTTAATAATTCCTTTATAAGGTTTATTAGCATTTTTGTGATTAATCTAAAAGTACAAATAGCTCATGAGTTAAAATTCATGGGCATCACCACGTTTTAAATTTGTAGTTGTTTAATGGGAACTTTTGAAATTATCTTCTTTTTTTGACAAGAAAATCATTCTTATTTTTCTTTTTTTTTTCTCTTATTTCTTAATAAGTTTTGTATCTCAACTTGTTTTCTGAATTTAACTTTAAAAAAATAAAGATTAATATTTGATCTATATCCGAGAATATTGTGATGATCATTCGTTTCAAATTTAAATGAGACTGAATTTAAAGATTTTTTAACAATTTGGGTACTTGTAAGTCTAATTCTAAAATATGTCTTAACTCTTTCTGGAAATATAATATGGTACCAAATTACATTCAACTACTCCACTAAAAAAAAAATAAAAAAAATAAAATAAAATTAAATAAAAAGAGTGATATTATAAAATTGAAAGTCTTTAAGGACTTTTTAATACAACTTTTGAGTATACAATATAATATTATAAATAAGTCACCAAATAATCAAAATTAGGAACAACAAAAAAAGCCAATAACATATAAAAAATTGGTTGACATTAAATGATAAAATCTTTTTTTTTTCAACTCAAAAAATGATCTAGAAATATAAATTATATTTAAAATTATTTTAATAAATCATTTTTTTGTACTAATTAGTTTATTAAAGTGTTATTTAAAAATGTACAGACTCTAATAACTCTTATTTTTTTTTTCAGAAAACAATAGAAAACTTTTTTTTTTGTAAAAATTCAATTAATCCAGATAAACAAAATATTAATCAACTTTTTGAAATTAATTATCATTTTTAAAAATAGTTAATTTTCCCAATGAATTTTTCAGTAAAATACCTTGATTCTTGTTGTTTGAATTTCTGAAAAAAAAATTTTATAACATTTATTTTTTTGAAGAAATCTCACTTTTACTAATTACTGAAAATTTGCATGAAAAAAAAAATTAAAATTTAATTTTATTTGTAAAAACACAAGAAAAATAAATCAAATAATTAATCCTTGGAGATTAAAAAAAAAAAAAAAATGATCATTTATTTTATCTCCAAGGATTGATTAAGTAAGTCACAATTCAAAAGAGTGAGATATTTTTTTCCAATTATTCTGAGTATAAACAATGAACTTTTTTTATAAAATCAGTTATTTGATAATATTTATATTTTTGATTTTTTTCATTATTAAACGAAAATACTTTGATTTGTTTAGGAATTTTATTAAAAAACTGAGAAATAATACTTTATTCTTATTGTTCTTTAAATTTCCCCATTATTCTCAATTTACTGAAATCTTAATAATTGTGTCTACAAGTATTGTTTTTAAATAATCAAATTGTTAAAATTTTTATTATGTTTAAAGTTGATTTTTCCAGGTTTTAATAAAATATTTTGAGAAAAGTTTTCGATTTAATTATTTGTTTTTTTTTTCTCGGATTTTTTTATTCAATAAAAAAAAATGATTCAAACTGTTTTTTAATAATGAAATCTATATTTTTACAAAGTTTAAAATAATTATTGTACTTTTTTTTTGTAATTAAACATTTTTAAAAGATACAACAATTACAAAACAACATCTTTGTATTATTAAAGCATATTTTTGTACAATTTCTTCACAACAAATAATTATATTTCGTTTTCCTTCTGACAGAAAGAATTTAATATTTTAAAATAATTTGGAAATAAGTTGAATTTCGATTTTTTCAAAACTGTGAAAAATGAATCAGACTTTTAAAAAAAATAATTCATTTCTGAAAATTACCTAAAATAATTTTGAATTTATGGTAATCAGATTTTTCCTTTTTTTAAAAAATTCCAAATGGACTATAATTATAATTAAATTTGTTATTACGTTCAGCGTACTTGTTAGAGTACCCACTTATAAATAAAATAAGACACAATTAATTATTTTTTTAAGACAAATTTGTATATAATTTTTTTTTTAGATTAGTATTTGAGTAGTTAACAAAAAGATGTGAACATTTAATGTCAATGAATTTTTTTGTGTCTTATTGGTTTTTTTTTTGCGCATTCTTTTAGTTATTTTGTACCTTATATATTCTTGTATATTGTACACTATATACGCCACTTCTAATCATTTTCATTAAGTATATAAATAATAAATGGAAAAAATTTTCCCTTTTTTTTTTTATTTGCATTTTCCTATACTCTTCCAAATAGAGTTTGTTTCAAAACTTTATTTCATCTTTGATAAAAAAAATTTAATAAATTATGTAAACATGCAATTTTATTTCGATAAATTCGCTTAAAATAATTTGTCTTCCTTATTAGAATTGGGGGCTTTGATGATTTATTTTAATTTCTTAAGGAAGTAAGTACATTTTACCATTTCGAAAATTTTTAATTGTGTTAACATTACTGAAAAAATATTTTTTGAGTGCCACCAGATATTGAAACTTTGAAACCAAAACACCATACGCTAGTCTATTCGTGAATGGAATCAAAGTAATTCAGAGTTGAATCTTAATTTTTTCAATTTTTTGAACATTTTTTTTGATTCCATTTTTTGTTTTATTAAATAAAGTTTTGGATCTAGAAATGTGTTTATACCAATGATTGAAATTAACCAAAAAGTAAACCAACAAAATATACCCGAAAGGGTGTGCATTTGAAACAATTATTTTCTTTTAGAAGACCAAACACGAAAGATCACCATTCCAAATAAATTTGTTGAAATCAAGAATGAAAAAAAAAAAAATCGATTAAAGCCTATTTTTGAAGATTGGTTTTTTCTTTATCTTCTTACTATTTGTTGCAAAATAAATGCAACATAATTTTCATTCTGCTTTCCAAAAGAGATTTTTGTTAATCTTCTATAACATTTCAAATTGGTAATACTTTAAACGAGACTAAATTATTAATCTCCCTTTTAAAATTGGGAACTTTGATGTTTTTTTTTTTAATTCTTTTGTATATGTGATTTTTTGGAAAGCTGAATGAAAATTTTAATCTTTTTATTTTGCAATTAACAGTACTTTGCTTGAATACAAACTATTTTAAACCTTGAATTTCTCACCCCATTACTATTTATTATTATTTTAAAAAACCTTTTGTGACAAATTTGCTTTCAAAATTCAATTTGAAATTATTTTTCTCAAACAAAGCCAAAACGAGAAATACTATTTCAAAAATTAAAATAAAGGAGTTGAATTCTTGGAATCAAAAAACAGTTACAAAAGATTCAAATCAAAATAATTCAGAAATTCAATAACAAATTTCAATCAGATTCAGAATTTTTTTGAGTTCTCATTTAAATGGAAAATAAATAATTTTAAATTCAAACGAATTTGTCCAATAAACCCTCATTCTCACGAAGAATTAAAAAAAAATCTCTGATTTTCTGAACCCAAACCGAATTAGATTACATAAATGAAAATAGGATTTTTAAATTCATTTTGGAAATTCTTTCAAAATAAACAGAATTTGTTTATCAAAAATTTTCCAATTAAAATTTTTTCATAAAGAATTAAAAATAAAACCAAATAAAGAATAAGTAATTGTGTAAAATTTTATAGATAAGATCAAGTAATAAATGATTTTTATTTATTTTTTTTTGATCACTTTTTTCATTTTTTTGATTTGCGTTTTTTTGTTGGTATGAAAATATCTATTACTAGAATATATTCCACTCTAGTATTTATGAAAATATCAATGTAATTGGCAAAAGAAATGATTTGAATAATTCAGTTTTACATAAATGGTGGCACTCAAAAAATGAAAAATGTACTTACCCCCTTAAGATGTGATTTTGCTGGAAAGCTGACTGAAAATTTTGATCTTTTTATGTTGAAATTAATAGTAGATAGAAATTTATGTTTTTTTGATTTATTTGCTTGTTTGGTTAGAGGCTATTTGAGGTAATTGTAAATTTAGAATCCTATATAAAAGTCTGATTGTAGAATTGGAAAACAATAACTAATCAAATGAAATTATAAGACATTTAAATTTCAAGTTTCAGACAATGAATTTTTTTACAGTTACTACCTCATTAGTTAATGCGAATTCGTGAACACAGAATTCATTTTCAATCAATGAATTTGACTGATTTTGGATTGATTATATTCGTTAAGGAATAAAAAAAAAAAAAAAAACTATAACAAAGATCAGTTCAAATTTCAACTTCTACTCTCAAGTTGCCACAGCTGTAATTCTAAAAAACGAAAAAGTCTTGTGTTTTTAAAAAAAAACATTGGTGAGTCTAATTATATTTTCATTTTTTCTTTTTGGTTTGCTTTTTCAATTTTTCCTTGAAACTCCACTAAACGATCTTTTTTTGAATAAGAAAAAAAAAAAAAAAAAACCGATAAAAACCCTTTTTGATAAACCAATGGCATCAACAGCATTGAAAGATCTTCGTATTTATGTTGAGGTATTTACGAGTGATGGGACAATAAATTCTTCAAGGATTTTTAAAGAAAAACTCAGTTCCATGGGTGCGACTATTGCAAAATCGTTTTCAAAATCTGTAAATATCATTGTATTTAAAGACGGTTATATGTCAACATTCAACAAGGCAAAAAATCAAAAAATACCATTAGTTTCCCCGATTTGGGTTCACAAGTGTGAAAAGAAAAACGGGCTGGTTGATCCTTTGAAGTACCCTGCTTCAGACATCAATGAAATTCTGCTTTCCCCCAGAACCCCGATCGACAAACTGATCGGCACAAAAGCAAAGTCTCGAAGAAGAAGGACGCTTAACCCCCTGAGCACCCCTTTATGGAATGAATTCGAGAAAAGAATTGAGAAAAGTTCGAAGGAAAATTCCAATAACAATCACGAATCATCCACAACAAAAAAAAAGAAATTTCGAAAGAAAAAAATGAGTAAAAGTGTCTCAAAATTTTCAAAAAGCGAAAGAAAAAAACTCGAGCAACAATTTAAAAAAGATATGTATTTAAGCGAAAAAAAGGGCACTCCAATAAACCCAAAATTTGAAGTGGACTATCTGAATATATCGATTAAAAGAAACATCCAAAGAAATCTCATTGACGAACTTAATATGGAGGACGACCATGAAAAGAAAAAAGAAAAGCGATTAGAAATTAGCAAAAAACAATTAAGAGCAAAGAAAAAAGACAAAACGATCTCAAAAAAGAGTTTTAAAATTGGAAAACCAGAAAACAGAAAACGAAAAATGAAAATGGTAACGAAAAGGAAAAGGAAAAGAAAAGGAATCGAAAAAAAGAAAGTGAAAAAAGGTGATCTTTCCAAAGAAAAAAGTAAAAAAAAAACACAAATTGATGAAGTCATCAAAAGAAAAGGTTCTGGTGGTTCTGGTGGCTCTGAAGTTCAAGAAAAAAAGAAACACAAGAACAAAACCTCTTTTGAGAAAAAGAGAAAAAGATTCAATAATCAAAAAAAAAATATACAAACATTGAACCAAACAAAAAAATCTCAAAAATGTTTCAACAACCAGCCAAATTATAGCAATAATGAAATTAATAAAAATCCAGAAATAAAGAAATGTCATCAGAAAAAATCGGTATCAAAAGACATAAGAACCAAAGAATTGAATCAAGAAACCGTAAAATTAAAGCCCAAAACTACAATTGAAAACACCCAGCCAACAATAAAGCCAAAACTCAAGATAAATGATAACGTCTTGAGTAACCTCACACCGAAAAAAAATGTCAGTTTCCAATTAGATATCGAAGGGTTAAGAAAAAGTGTAAAAAAGAGTCAAACAAAAAGAAGAAGAATACGGAAAAAAAGAATTCTGAAAAAAAAAATAAAATTTTAATTTTATTTTGTTTATTTTTTTAATTTGAAAAACTTTTTCAAAATAAAATTTTGATTTATTTTTTTTATTTTATTTTTTCTGACAAATTCATGAATATGGTTTGAACTTTTCGTTTGTGATTTTTCATTTTTAATGTTAAATCTCTGATACAATTAAAACATTTTCAATTGTTTTTCTAGATTTCAAAATCGATCCAAAACTTATTGGTTCTATTTTTTTACTATTGTTGTTTGATTTATCATATTAAAAATTACTCATTTACTTATCTGTTAGATACATCAATTTTTAAAATAAATCCACTTTCAAAAAAGAATAGATCAATTTAGTTTCTAATTTAAACACAATGTTGAGAGTAAAAGGAGAAAATGAAGAAAAATATATGATTTTTTTCTTGTTTTTTTATACATTTTTTTTCTAATTTGTTGATTATGTATATATAAACTCTTTTTCAAATAAAAGGGCACAAAAAATTTCAATAATTATTTTTTTTTTTTATTGAAGAAGTGTAAATTACACTCTAGTTGCCTTTAAACTTCAATTCCCTTTCAGAAATTTAATCATAAAATCAGAGATTTCACAATTATTAATCAATTACAATATTTTCAAACTGTCTTGATTAAAATTAATTGATTTAGATTTATTTTTTTTAATTTGTTATGAAATATTAATCTACCTTTTTCATAGGAAGTACAGACCCATAAAAAATGATCAATATTTTCTATAATTACCTTTTTTTTCGTATTTTAAGCATAAAGGACAAAATTTATTTGAATTTTTATTGATTACATAGTTATATCGATTTAAGCAGTTGATAAGTGGTCTGAATTTTAGAATTGTTGTAATTGAAGGATAACTTAAATATTTTTGAGTTTTAAATAAATAATTTTCATTTTTAATTATTGTAAAATAATTCTGTGGAGTGCCGTCAAGTGCCGTAGAGTGCAGTCAAGTGTCTAGGTTTTCCAGAATTCAAAATAATTGAGTAAAATCTTTGATTTATATCACCTCTTTTAAATTCTGAAAAACCTAACTGCTAGTTTTTTTAATTTAAGAAATTAAAAGAAAATTTCTTAAATTTTCTTTTTATTTCACAGAAAACTCAAAAAAAAGATAATGGCAGTTTTCCAAAATTAGAAAGAATTTAGTAAAAACAAGGATTTTATTCAATTCTTTCAAATCCTGGAAAACCTAACGACAACGGATAGTTTCTATATGGTCATGAAAATGATAATTTTATTTTTATACATATTTTAATTATTTTTCTTCTTCTCTTTTTTTATTTGATAAATTTTCTTTCATTACTCCTTTCTCTAAATAAATCGATAAATAAATACCCAAATATCTGTTTTTTTTAAAAATCTTTTAAGCTAACTGTTTTACCTTTATTAGGTTTTAATCCAAATTGAATAATACTTTTTTATATTGAATTTAATTTTTGATTTACTTGGATTTTATTTCCTTTTATAATTAAAATTAAATATTCTGAAAACCTTTTAACAATGATTTGTTATTTGTATAAATTTAAATAAAAGAAAATGTGAAATTAGAGCAAATAAAATAGGAGATAATGTGTTACCTTCGAATGCAACAAGTCCTTCCCCTTGATAATACTTTAATAAAAAATTTTGGATAATTTTATTGAAATAAATTTTTTTATTTTTTTTTCTTATTATTTTATAATTGATTTATTCAAAAACATTTTGCTATATCAATCATTCATATATATATATATATATATATATTTAATTTTTATTTATATTATTTGATTTTACCGTATTGTAAGTATTTAAAAAATTTAAGATTGCAATTTGAGTATCATATTTTTTTCGAAACCCAAATTGTTATTTGTGAATAAATTCCGAACAAGATTCAATTAGTTTATTTAACAAAATTCACTTTTTTAAAGAATCAGTCAATATATGATCGTTTAGAAACAAGAAAAATAATAAATTTCGCATTAGAGTTGAGGTTCATCAAAATAATACACACTGTTCATAATTTTCAAAAAAAAAAAAAAGTTAAAACAATTTTTGGGTTACCTTTAATTGGAATGGACATCTCAAGTAAAATTTCTCAATTTCTTTTTAAAAATTTATAAATTGTTGTCAATAAGATTTTTTAATATTAAATGTATGAATTTTTAAAGGAATCACAAAACCTCAATTTTATTAATGTTAATTTAACGTTTCAAAGGATTATTTTTCTCAGAAATTAACTTTTTTTAAAAAAAAAAAAAAAAATCAAAAAAAAATTAAAAAACTAAAAAAAATTACAAAATGAGAAATCATGTTTTTGATCTAAAAATTAAAATTTTTTCTTGAGAAGAATAATGAATTAAACTCATAAAATATATGTTTTATTTCTTCAATAAAAATGGGCCCCTTTTACTGAATAGGAGTTTAGTTCTTTTCAAAAACAAAAAAAAAATTAAGGATAAAAATTTAAATTATTACTGAAATTGGAGAATTATTTTTGTCTATTTAGTATAACCTTAAATTAAACATTAAAAAAGAAATAGTAATTATTAATTGTAGTAATGGTTTATTGTTCTCATATTTTCTCCATAGCAATTGAAGTAAGTTTCTTAATTTCTTTTTCCTTTTTTTCTTTATCTGTCAAATACCCATATATAAAAGAGCCAAATATGGTTAGGAAATTACCAAATAAATTCAATCGTGTGAATTTACTCGACCAAAGTATAGCAGCAAGCAGAGTTTGTATTGCACCTTTAAAACTTCCAACAACCATATGTGTCAAAGGTGAAACATTTTTTATTTGCAATACCATTGCAAAGCTCATCAAAAAGGACAAAGAAATTGAAAATAATAATTTGCCTCCAAATTTATAACTTAAAAACAATTCAAGTTTTTCTGGTTTTAAGTCGCCTGTCAATAAGAGAAAGGGGAGTAAGATTATTAAAGAAACAGAATTATTATATATCATAAGTTCTCCTTTTGTGAATGATGGTACTTTCTGATCACTTTTGTTTAGCTTAAGTTTTATGGTTATAGGGTATATCGCAGAAAAAATCGAAGCAAGTATCCCAAAGATCAACCCTTCCCATGTAAAATCTATTTCACCTACATTACCAATAATGAACCCAAGAGTAACAACAGCACAAGCACCTAAAACATTATTTGATGGCATCTTATGATATATTTTATATGAAAAAAGTACAGTAAATAATATATGAAGTGACCTAGCTATCTTTGAATTGAGATTAAAGAATAATATAACAAATCATAAAACATATTTTTATTAATTTGAAATTTATATCAAAAAGTAAAAAAATATAAAAAATAAATTGTAAAATAAAATCAATTTTATAAAGTAATTTAACATTTAACAACTCAAACAAATGGATGTAAAGAACTGTTTATTTTTTTTAATTATCATATCTAATAAATGATTTTTTGAAGGGAATTTCTTAATGAGCATATAAAAGAAAAAAATAATATTATGATCTTTCATTTTTTTTTAGGTTTGGGTTAGGCTTCAAAAAATTAGTCGAATTTTTGTATTCTATCGATTTATAGTTCAAGTTATACTGAAGTATAATAATAGATGAAGTTCATCTTTATTTATGTTAAAAGAGAAATTCAACCAAAAAAAAAAAAAAAAAATAGAAATAAATTTTTTTTAGTGGAAAAGTAGTTTAGAATCAACCCATTTTCAGTCAAAGGTGCCCATTTTTATTGGAGAAAAAGAAGTATTATATACCTTTCAGCCAGTATTCTTCTCAAAATAAAATTTAAATATAATGATCTTATTATTTTTCCTAATTGGATCGAATTGGTGGGCTTTTTATTTTTGAATTAACTATTTTCTTTTTCTTCTTTTTTTTTTTTTTTTATCAAAAATTAAATATAAAAAAAAATTTTTTAAAACTACAAATTAACTTTTTTATAATACAAACTTTGTAGTTTCTTATAAAATCCAGACATTTACAATTAAAATAAAATCTTTTTATCTACAATTTTGATTTTATCAAGAAATTGAAAAATGTTGGATGAAGTGTTACAATGAAAGGATGCCCAAAATATTTTTCATATTATAATGATATTTTCAAAATTTATCTTTTGTTTATATATTTCTTTTATATATCTGGACTTTATTCTGAATTTTATTATTTCTCTTGTTTCTAAACCATCTTATATTGGCCGATTCTTAAAAAAAGTCGAAATTTTCATTTTTGCTAGGTTACTTTTGAGTGAAATGGAATTTATCATTAGTTGATTTTTTTCACAGCGAGTACCACTTTTTAGACACAAATTTTCAACAAAAATTAATACACAAAGAAAATTCCAAATTTTACACACAAAAAAAAATTTCAAAATAAGACATAAAATTCAAATTCTAGTAATTTAATTTGTAAAAAAAAATTTCATAAAATGTGCTTTAATTTGAGTTTTTTACGTGCCTAAAATTTAGTTAATGGTTTGTGTCTATAAACTATAACTGGCTCTAAAACTTATTTAAAATAGTTATTGACTGATAATTTGGGAACTAATTACCATTTTTGTATTTTATTTAAAATTAAAGAAAAAGATAAACAAAAGAGAAACTGTAAAAATGAAAAATAATTCCAGTTTAAGGAAAAATATAATAAATTAATTTGTTAAAAAGTTGGAAATAGGAAAAGTGATTATAGACTCAAATGTTGATACACTGGCCCCAAATATCAAAGAAAAAACCTAAAAAATAAAAAAAGTATTCAATATACTTTAAGTATTATTTCAATAATTAAATTGATTTCATTAAAAATAAAGAAAGATATATATTTTTTCTTCTTTAAAGTTTGTATTTAAAGTAGTTATGATTTGGTAAATAGATTATTGACAAATATATAATTTTGCTTATTAAACAACAAAAAAATTGATTTTTCTTTGTTTAATGAAAAATTATTTCAACCCAACTTATTTAAAATTTCAAAATGTGGAAATGCGATCAATCTCATTTTCATTTAAAAAAAATCAAGAAAAATATAGATAAATAACTCTACAATAATAAGTATTATGAACTATTTGAAATTTTCATTTTTTGACAATATTTTTATATCCAATAACTGTTTTCAACAATTAAAGGGATTAAAGATAAATATAAAATACCATTGAAAGAATATCCAGATAATTGTTTTTGTAATAAGGATGTGCCCATCGACTTATATTTCATTATAATATTAAATTTAAAAACATTACAATTTCTCCTGAAAAATTAATTTAATTATTATTTTTTTTGAAACCTAAACTAAAAAAATGATTATAAATAAACTTTTTTCTATAAATTATTTATATTAGTTATTTCAAGAAAAAAAGATCTTTATTTAATAATAATCTACTGATAATGAGTATTATTGTATTTTTCTCTTTTTTTTTTTTTTTTTTTTTTTTTGAGAAATAAATAGCTCAGTTTTTGGAAATGGTCTCTCTTAATATTTTAAACAGAAGATGTAGGGGATTAGAAGAAATGTAAATTTTCTCGAGATCCCTAATTAACCAGTAAAGTTTTTCTTCAAAAAAATAAATTTTAAAATTTTTTTATTATTAATGGGATAGTGTTAGCTATTTTGAGAGTTTAAAAGGAATGAAGAAAATAACTTTTTAAAAAGGTTGAAATTTAGAAACAATTACTTTTTGAGTTGAAAATCTCTTATTTTAAAACAGTTTTAAATAATACAAAAAATTGTCTAACTTTCAAGATCTAAAAAGAATGAAAAACTATAAAAAAGAATTTTTTCTATTTTTATTTTTCAAATTTTTCCAGAAGATCCACACAATTTCAACAAATAATAACTCACCCAAATTTGATTCATTGTTTCGACAACAAACAAAATATTTTTCTTTCTTTACGATATAAATATCAACCTCTCAAAAAAAATATATTGCTTATTTTCTCAACTTCATACTAATAACGACATCATAAAACCTTTGAGTGTATTCTAAAAAAATTTGATTTGAGTAAAAAAAAATATAAAAATTGTTTTTGAATAATTTGAATTATTTTAATTTTATTTAGATCAAAATAAAGGAGTTTGATAAATAAATAAAATTAATAAAAAAAAAAAAAATTTAACCAAGCTTGAATTCTTGTTTTAGATTTGTTTCATAACAAACGTGGTAAAATAAATTTCAATGAATTTGAGATCAATTTTGTATTTGGAAATAGTATAAATATATTAATGGTATTAGAATTATAACATAACCAGATGTTATTAAAAAAATTAATTATAGGTATACTTAAAATAACAATAACAAAAAAAATTAATACAGTCATTTGAATAAAGTTTTATTGGGACAACTGAAAAAAGTAAGTTATTCAATTTGAATAACACTCTTAAAAATTATATCACCCTACTTTCTGAAAATGGATCTTTATCTAAACTTGAAAAGTGGTATTGAATTCTAAATAAGGGTGTAGGGTATGATAAAATAGAACTAATAGCTAAAGGTTGCTTACAAAATCAGTGATATGTATGTTGAAAAATTTTCAAGAGATTAAAAAAGTAGGTATGAGGAGTTCAGTAAACAGTGAATTATTAAGAAAAAGATCAAGCAAAATAATTGAATAGTATTATTTACCATAAAAAAGGATGCTCGAACATGTTGCAAACAATAATTTCCATTAATGATCATTGAAATAAAAACAAATGTGACAGGTAGGATTTGTTTAACTCTATTGATTTTAAATTCATATGGTGGCATTTCAAAAGGTGTTTGGTATCTTTTATTGATTTCTCCGATGAACACACAAATCAATAATGTTCCAAAAATTTGGATCCACGTCATTAAAAAAGGACTCGGTTTTTCTTCAGAATTAGAGAGAAGAAATTTATTCATAAAGACCATAGAAATTGAAATTGTGCAATAGAAGGAAATACAGAAAGTAATTTTTATATAATGGTACCCTTTTTTTTCTTTAATATTCATAATCTCTTTAGAATATATTAAAAGTTGATAAAAATAATGATATTTGAAAATTTGGAAAATTCTTCTTTTTAAAGAATAAAGAAATACTATTACCCCCTTTTTGTAACCCCATTCATTCTTAGATAGATTATTTAAATCAATAAAAATTAAAAGGTTTGGTAAAATAATCGAATAACATCACTATTCAAATAATTATGTTTAAAAAATATCTCGTTGTTGGTTTCATCAATAATAATTACTTTGGTTTATTTCGAAGATCCAAAGACAATAAATGGGTTAATTTAATCAGAAGTACTCATCTCAATTATAATTTTACAATTGTCATTTATTTATTTAATTAAATTACCAAACTGTCAGATAAGATAATGTAAAGAACTCTAACCTAGATCAAAACTTTAACCAGATTTTTTTTTTTAGAATAAGGTATTTGAAGATAGTAAAATAGTGAACATACTTGACTAAGATTTAAACCAACTTTTTGGTTTGATCTTGGTTAGTGTCAATATAACAAAAATATTACTATTTTGAAAAAAAAAAAAAATGAAACACTATTTATAATCTGAAAAACTAAACCCTATCTAAAAAGACAGATCAATAAAGAAAAGAAAAAATAAATGATGAAAGACAAAATGAAGTTGACAAAACACAATAACAACAGTTTTTCAATAATATTTATTCAGTATGGGTCTTTATTTGATTGATATATTCGGAAAAATTTGTTGGAAAAATTACTTATTTTTGAGATCTCTAAAATCACTTTTTGGATTTTGATAAACATTGGAGATTTAAAATGGGTTTTGAGGTTTACTGTTAATAAAACAACGAATTAATCGGTTGTGTTAATTTTTTTCTTCTTTGTATTGATTTTACTTTTTTTATCAAGTTTCCCAATTAAAAAATAAATTGTTCTCTTATGAATGTTTTACTGTTTTTTCAAAATGTTTTCTATTTTTTTATAAATAAAAACAAAGAACTTTTTCAACTTTTTTTTATTAAAAAAAGATTTTTTAAGAATCTAGTCACTTTATGTGACACTTCTCCTCATTTTAGTAATGTTTGCCACAATGAGTGACTTTCAACTTAAAAATGTAGATTGCAGAATGAAACATTCATTGGTTGTAAAATTCAAATATGAAAAAAATATTTTCAAAGGATCACTTATGAATAAAATCAAAATACCAAATTCATATTTAGTTTCAAAAAATTTGAATTTAAATATATATATATATATATATATATATATATATTCAAGGAACCTCACTTATAAAAATTCAAATAAATGGCTTTATTTATGTTAATTCAAAAAAAATATACTAATAATAATTCTTTATTGGGTGATATTAAAAATATCACCTATCAAGAATTATGATTTGCTTATTTTATAGAAATTAAAAAAATTTAAAGAGTTAGTATTTGAAATAGGCTAAATAATACTCATAATTAAAATAAAATTAAAAAAAAAAACAAAAAACAAGAAATATATTTACAATACTTTTTTTATGATAAAATAAATAAAAATAAAACATGTAAAAAATTCTACTAATTGTTTTTAATAATTTTGAAAATTTATCAAATATAACAAGTGATGTAGATCTGAAAAATATAGCATCATTTTTTATATTTTTTCTAATATTTTTTCTTGAGAAAAATAACACTAATACAGAATTTCCAAAAATCAACTTTAAAGTCTCAAACTCAAACAAATTGATCAATTTGATCTAAAAATTTTCAACTCGATTTTTTTTTAAAATTATTATTTATTAAAACCTTTCAAATTGGATGAGTTCAATGATTAAAAGACTCTTTTAAATTTCACTTTTTTGAAAATTAGTATAAGCCATTATAGATGATTTACATAAAATTTACTAATTTGGTTTATCTATATAACTCTTCTAATTTTAATAATTATAAACTCTTTCTTCAGCCTAAAAAGTTATTTTGAATAACAAAGAACAAAAATTCACAATTTTAAAATATCTACAATTGAGAAAATCAGCAAGCTATAAGAAGTTGATCTAATATATAAGGCAATTAATTTATCATTTGTAAGATATGTTATTTTTTGTCATTTTTTTTAGCATAAACGGGAAAAAAAATCATAATTTTCTCAAATTTGTTGCAAAATGTAAATTAATAACTAAAAAATTCAATTTTTTTTAAAAATTAAATAATTAACCAATAGATTCTTTTGATAAATTATTCCTGAAATCTTGGAAATATATTGATATTACATTTAAATGTGTTAAAAGAATACAAAACTAATCAGTCTTTGAGTTTTTATTTTGATGATTATTGGGCAAATTTTTGAAATTGAAAAATCTTAATAAAAATAGTTTCTTATGAAGTATTAAATATGAATTATTAAACATCGGAAATACTATTATTTTTGTTTCAATTTTTCGATTTGGAAAAAAAAAAAATAAAAAATTTTATTAAAATGAAACTTTTTTAATAGTGATCATTAGTAAAAAATGTAATAATTTATTGTGCACAATATTTTGAATATATTTTTTCGAATTCATGTGAACTATACTGCACTAATATCATTTACACCCAATTACAACATACTTGATTTATAGGTGTCTCTATGTAGATGCCATTCCCTTAAGTAGCGAAATAAAAAATTAGGAAAGTAATCTTTGTAAAATTATTATAAACTCTTTTTCAGAAAAAGGAGACCAGTTTTATTGAAGAAAAAGAGCATATTCTATAAGTCTAATTCATTATTCTTCTCAAACTAAAATTTCAATTTTTAGATCAGAATCATTTTTTCTAATTTTATAATATTTTTTTTTTTTTGTTTTTTGCTTTTTGATACAAATTTTTTTTTTCCTTTTTTTCTTTTTTATTTTTGAAAAATTAAATTTGAAAAAAAAAAATGTTTGAAACTCCCAATTAACATAAAGAAAAGTGAGGCTTTGTATTTTCTTTTAAAATTCATCCATTTACAAATAAAAAATCTTATTGTCAACAATTTTAATTTCCTAAAGAAATTGAGAATTTTACACAGACATTCAAATGAAAGTCTAAAAAAAATTTTTTTAACATTTTTTTTTTTTTTGAAATTTATCGTATGTTCAGGCTTTTCTTTTGTGATTATCAGCTCTAATACGCAGTTTAATATTTCTCGCATTTCTATACTATCAAAATTTGGTTTATTCTTAAAAATAAACTGAATTTTTCATTTTTGGATGAGTACTATGAGTGAAATGGAGTTTAATTATCTTTTGAAAACTTTTCGACCACTAAATCATGTGTAAAAATCTTTGAATTTTTTTTTAATAAGAATTTTGAAAAAGTTTTCAAAAATTAGATGTTTCTCATAACGATGTATTCTGAAAATATAATTATATTTCTCAACAAATCAAAATTTAAAACTTTATTTATCAAAATAGTAATGATTTATGTTAATAAATAAACACATTCGAGGGTTATTGTCCTGAGAAAAAAATAATTATTTCAATGTTCTAAACAATCTACGTTACTCTTTTCATTTTTAATAGGTTAATTACATATATTTTAACAATTTTATGTGATCACCTCATGTGTTTATTTTTTCAAAAAAATTACTTTATCATAAAATTTTGAAATTTCCAAAAAAATTTCTGATTTAAAAAGAAAAAATATTGATATTAATTTCTATTTATTATTTTCAATTATTCCCTTCTAAAAATAAATAAATAAATAAAAGTTAGTCTATGCTGGATATTTAATATAATTCAATTAAAGATAAGATTAAATTAAAAATTATGATTTCAATTTAGTTAAAAAAATAACATTTTCAAATGAACAGTTAAATATAACTATAAAGCATTTCAATCATAATAAGATAACATCTTTTTCTTGAATAATATTTAAGTTTTATATTTAAAAATAATATTTTGTAATTCCTTTATAAGAATTTTAATTTTAATAATTTCTTCTTCTTTTTTTCAATGTGTTACTTTCTCCAGATTTTAAAGCTACTTGATAATGGCGGGAAGTTTTCATTTTTGAAATTTCTCTAATAAACATGGTGGCATATTGAGAAGATTTTAAAGAGAATTCTAACTGTAAAGCTAAAAGTTGCTTGGGTTCATTTTCATTTTCATTTTCATTTTCATTTTCTTTTTCTTTTCCTTTTTCTTTTTCGATTTCTATATCCTTCTTCGTTTCCTTCTCCTTTTCTGTATCTTTTTCTTTTTCTTTTTCTTGTTCCTTCTCTTGTTTATTCTTTTCCTCCTCTTTCTCATTTTCCTGTTCTTTCCCCTTCTCTTGTTCCTTCTCTTGTTCCTTCTGTTTCTCATTTTCTTCTTTATTTGAACGTTTTCGTTCTAAAATTTGCCAATCAGTTTCAATCAATGAAATCGTTGAATCTGTATAATTTGTAAAGGAAAATTTAATTTCTCCTGGGATGGCAATAATCGAACGGAAATCCCCAGAACAAATAAACACCTTTTGAAGCGAATTAAAAGAATCAAAATTAATGGAATCCTTTTTCAATAGATCAACAAACATTTCACCGAATTGATTTTTTGGCAAGACCAAGTCCTTTTTGGGTCCAGGTAGTGGCAAATAGACATCCTTTAAGGAATATTTATTTGAAATGATTTCCTTTTCAGTAATAACTTGATATTTACCATCGACTTTGATTACGTCGCCCTCGATTATTTGGTGAGAATGCTTAATCCTTGCAGATGTAACAGTGTTCCAGATGTAGGACTGGTAGCTATGAAGATAGAGTGCCTTAAGATACTTTGGAATTGCCATGATTGCGCCTTTCCAATCACCATTATCCCTATTTAGGCTTCGGCAAATATTCTTTTCGACATTCATGTTTCGATCTAGCATCCTTTCACATTGCCGATAGTTGTTTTCATTCAGGAAGATATTTTTGGCCTTTTGCACACGGAATTTTTCGCTTCCACGTGGCGACATTATAAGTTTGACTGCCTTTTCCCAGTCCTTTTGGATGATGGCAAGGCCAATTTTGTGAGTCGGGGCATTCACATTTTCACCAAAGCGCTGCATCCCAAAGTAATTAATAAACCCATATTTTGAGCAGTGCGCGATCGACTCTTCAATTTTTTGCTTGTCTCCTTGTACGTTTCTTAAAATGACTTTAAAATGATTGCCCTGTAAGGAGCCCAAGGAAAGTGGGGTGTTGACGTATTTACAGTTACCGACTTTAAAGCCTCTCAGTCTTCTGTTTAAATCTAATAGCCTTTGGCCGTCCAATTTTTGATAGCTACAGAGCTGTGTTGTGATTCCTCTTTTGTCTTTTAACCCTGCGATTTTGAAATACTTTTCATTTAATCTCAGGAACCTTGCAAGGAGCCCAAAGATCTCATTAGAGGTTTTGTTTTCTTTATAAAGCACAAACTGCAAATGCTTGGGGCGGTTCTTTGGCCAACGCGTGTTATTATTGTTCCCTCTTCTTCTTTCAAAGGTTGAGCGAGAGCTTTCCTTGGTCAAGTCAGCAATCACATTTTGGCTAGTCCCCGTGTGTGTCGTAAGATTGGGGTACGCTTGTTTAATGGACTTGTGGACTGTTGTTCGAACTTCCTTTTCTTTAGTTGTTGGAAATTCAAAGGTAGGGTTACCCAAGTCATTCTTGGTAACCCACTCAATAAAATTTTGAACAATCTTCTCATCGAAGATTTTTGTTAAAATTTGTTGTGTTTTTTTTGTTGGGCTCTCTTCTTCTTCTTCTTCTTCTATCTCTTTTTTCTCTTCCTTTTCCTCTTCTTCCTCATTGCCGTTTTCTGTTTCAATTGTTGTAAGGTTATCAAGTTTTACAATTTCATTATTTGGATCAATTTCATGCACGTTAAAATCTGAATACCTATGCTTCAGTATACCAGTAAATTTTAATTCACGATCACTCAAATATTCTGTAATGCCAACTATCTCTTCGGTTAATCCAATTTTTGGTTTTTCTTGGACTTTGTCCATTGAACGTTTCATTGTAGTATTCGGTTATTTATTTAAATAGAGAAAACAATAAATAAAAAAAATGTTTTACTATTTTTTTTATTTTTTATTCCAAAGTTAACAATACCAAAATACGTCATTTGGTTAATTTTGAAAAATAAGATTTGGGTGTTGTGTTTGTGGTTTTTTGAAAAGGAATAAAGTCTGAGTTACTTAAACGATTAAACTAAATATCATTTGATAAAAAAAGTTCCTAAACCAACACTTTCACGTATTTTTTTGAACAAAGATAACACTTAACCAATCAAAGTTGTTTGTTATTTAAAAGACGATTGATAAAATTACAGTCTATTCGAAAACAACTTTACGATTATTTTTGGAAAAGTTGAATTTTAAGGGATGAGTGTCTAGCGAGGATAAGTTGAAAAAAAAAATGTGTTGTTATTGTGTTTAAATCACATTAGTGAGCCATGGCTTCAAATGTCTCTAAAAAATTGATTAGTAAAGTAGGTATTATTTGTTGATCCCATCAATAAAAAATGATTTTTGTCTTTGTAAAAAAAACCCAACAATTTCAGAAAAAAATAGAGATTTTGAGACAAATTTAAAGGTTGAATTATGAATGCCCAGACTTCAAAGTTGCAAAATATCTTTCTTAAATACGTCTGGAAATGTAGTTTCGTTTCTAAAAATTTGATTTTTTCAAAAAACATAAAACCAACATAGAACAAAAGTTGAACAAGGAAAAAATATTCAACACTTTTTTTAATTAGTTACCTTTAATATAACCTGAACACAAAAAAATAAGATCTATTAAAAACACAAAAAATAAACGATTAAAGACAAAATAAAAGATATAACACAATAACAGTTTTTTGAATCATATTTTTTGGTTATTTTTTTCTTTGATTGATCTAAACTTTGTTACGTCCAAAGTTGCCAGCTTTTTTTTTGAATATCAATTATTTTTTAAAATCAACATTTAAAGAACAAATCAGAAATATCTAGTAATAATAAATATCAAAGAATTGTTGATATACATTTGGAATACTACAAATCAATTATTTAGTTTTTCTTAAAAATTGAAAAACCAAATTCTTATATTTTAGTAATCATTGAGAAAATCAATAATGTTCATTTTGATTTTTAATTGTAAACTAAAATTCAAAATTTTCCACACCGCTAAAACGTTCCAAAAGAATCACAATAATACAATTTCATTGAAATTGGAGATATTTTTGATTTTTGTAAAATATGAAAATCATTTTTTCATCTTTTAGTTTTTGTTTTCATTTCATTGTTCTGATTACGTAATTTGTTTCGTTGGATCAAAATTTTTTTTAACAACCATTGATATTAGGTTAAAGTTGAGTTGTTCCAAATAGAAGAACTCAAATAAAATTAGTTGGTAGTATCTAACCATTTGATCGATCAATATTCCTAATAGAATTTCAACAAATTTACTAATGTATTTTTTTGTTTTGCTCTCTCCAAAATTTTTAACACACCCTCGATTTATTTATATTGATAATTATTTATTTTTGGTTTTGTGAGTATTGTAATTTATAAAAAAGTGTTAACATTTCAATTAGTGAATGGTTCTAATTTGGTAAATCTTCTGGAATTGATTAAATAAGTGTTTTTTTTCACAAATCGAATTTTAGTGTGTTAAAAATTTTGAATTGGGGTTTAGATCAAATACCATTTGTATATAAATCAATATAATTTCTCTACAATAATTTTCACTGTTTAAGTGACAATAGAATGAAATTTATTTACCAAATACTTTAGATCTGTTTTGAAAAGAAATTCCAACCAAATAAAAAACAAAAAAAAATAATACAAAATGCATCTTCTCAATCACCTTAATGATCGGATATTCTCTGCTTGAATAACGATTATAATAATTTAACAGAAAATTTCTAGTATTCTAATAAAAGTTTTAAAGTTGACATTTAAGGCATCTACGCAAGGATAAAATCTAAAAAGTGGGAACCAAAAAATTTTCATTTTTTAAGAGAAATTCTTTATCCAATTCTATTTTTGAATTTTGTCCAAATGTTTTTTTTTTGATTAAAACTCATAATTATTTTTCAATTCTAAGTTAAATAATAATTTTATGGGAGAATGTATTCATATTTGAAAAGTACCCTCTTCTTGTTAAAATAATTATTATATTTTAAGTTGTTATTTTGATTTTTATTAGTAAACAAAAAAAGAAACAGTAAAAATGAATTCTCGTTTCTAATACATTCGAATTTTAGAAAACTTTCTTTATTTTTATTTAAACGAAGTAAAATATATATTTAAAATCTTAGTTATAATCGGGAAAGTGTAGGTATATACTTTAGAGCATCATAAATTTTCTTGGGGGGGTTTTCTGTTCAGTTTTGAAAATATGTTGATTTTCTGAAAAACAGAGAATAAGTGAAAGCCTAACTAGGAATTCAAAATAATCGATTTCAACAAAGGATTTGATCTATTCTTTTAAATAAAATCAATCAAAATAAAAAATAAAAATAAAAATAAAAATAAAAATAAAAAAAATGCTATGTAATTTATGAAACCCTACAGCACTCACGAAAACACATCACCCTCTATGAAAAAAATAACAACCCTTTATGTGGAAAATTCGTGTTTACATACATATTTTAACAAAAACTAACTATTTATTTTTTCATTGCTTTTTTTGTATTTTTAGCAGAAATAATTTTTTTTAATTTTTCAATAATTTCTAATTTTGAATTTCTTGAAAACCCTGTCAAACCTAAAAACTTTTTAATTTCTGACAACGATTCGTTGCCGTTAGCGAGAAGCTGATAATTAGTTAAAAATTGCTCTTTTTTAACGGAAATAACCTTTAATAAGAATTCAATTGCTTTAAATTTTTTATTGGTTAAATTTCGATAGGGCTTTGGAACTTGTAGCCTTTCATTTGATTTGGTTTTATACAAGGTAGGTATTGAAATTAAAACATCCTTTATGACTTCAACATCCATTAATAATTGATTCGCACCATTGCCATGTATTTTTTTACATTGGTATATTTGGTTGTGCAATTCTTTAAAAAAGGAATGCAAAAAGCAATTCAATAATAACTTCCAATATGGTAAGGAAATGTAATGAGAAATTTCCAAAAAATTATGATTAAGAATCTTTTGGATCTGAAAAACAAATTTGGATTGGTCGCCAACTTTTTTAATTGCTGACCACTGTGTTTTTGAAATCGATTTGATATAAGGACTGAGATGTCTTAACAGTGAGCCAATAATTGTGTTTATGGACTGATTAATCGTGTCAGAAAAGGCCTGAATGGCTTCATCAATATCAATTTGCTTTTGGTATTTCTCATCAATTGTTTTTTTCACCGAGTGCTCCAATTGCTGTGATGAATTACTGCATTGCTCCGAGGTATTTATTATTAGTACACATTGGACATATTCTTCTTTTGTAAAAAAGATTTTTTTTTTTTTTTCTTCCTGTAAAGATCGTAACGTAAAAGAAATCTTTTTGCTAATTTCGGGTAATTGTGGCAAGTTTTCAAATAAAAATTGTGAATAATTTCCCAATAGGTTTGAATATTCTAAAAACAGGTGGTAGAGTGATATTGATTTTGTAAAGTTTATTGTTTTGGCAAAGCTTCTTTTGATAATTAAAAATAATTCGGAATAACTATTCAAATATTTGACACTTGAATTTTTATTTATTACAAAGGATTCCTCTTCGCAGATGTGCTGATAGGCGCTATATAACCTTTTACTTTCCCTTTTCACATATATTTTTAAATATGGTTCAAAAACACTAGTAATTATACCATCCCATTTTGGATATACAATTTCATATTTGGGTATTTCTAAATAGGTATATTTTTTTATATTTGTCTGGTTCGTAGTTTTTGAATTCGTAAATTCAATTTTTTTATTCATTTTTTGTTCCCTATTTTCCCTTTCTCTTTTACTTTGCAGATATTTTTGTTTAATTTCAAATGCTGCCGTTGAGAGATTTTCATTGGTTTTTAATTTCTTTCTATCAATTTGAAGAAGTAAATCTTTTTTATTCAATACTTCATTTTTATTGAAAGTATTGTTTTCACCCTCCTTCCCCTTCCGCTTCCCCTTCACCCTTTCCTTTTTCTTTTCGTTGTTATTATTTTCATCATAAAATAAATTTGTCAAAAAATTTTCTAAATTTTTAAAAATTCCTAGCGAAGAAATAATAATTTTGGAATCTAATTCGGAATTTTTGATTTTTAAAATATAATCTAAATGATTCCTTGTAATTTTACAAAATTCTTCAGATAATTTCATTGGTATCATCCAATGGTCTGGGAACGCTAAAGAGAATTTTGAACGGTAACTCATTAATTGCTTTTTCAACCAATTAGATCTTTTTTCTAAATTTTGAAAATAAGTTTGAGAATTATTCTTTTTTGGATTGAAATTATTTATATATTTTGATAGCCTTAAATCACAAAACCACTTAACCAATTCATTGTGAGTCTGTTCTCCAAAGGCATCAACATTGAAACAACATTGCCTTAACGTGACAAAGTCTCTTTTTGTTGTTTCGGATCCAAATAATTTTGTATTAAATTCTTGGTATATTTGTGAAATCCATTGCTCAGAGAGTTCGTTATATCTATTTAATAAATTTTTAATCAATTTTTCATCTTCATCTTCTTTGAATTTGGGTAGAATTTTTACCAATTTCAATATTGTTTGGGTTGCCTTTCGAAATGATTTTTTAGTTATTATTAATTTAAAATTAGTTAATAAGGTCACTATAATTATTTATATTAATAATATTACCCATAATAATAATAAAAAAAAAAAAAAAAAAAGGTGGTTAGGTTATTATTATAAAAATAATAAAAAGATCAGTAAAAATAAACTAAAATTCAAAATTTTCCACACAGCTAAAATGACCAAAAGAATCACAATAATATAATTTCATTGAAATTGGAGATATTTTTGATTTTTGTAAAATATGAAAATCATTTTTTCATCTTTTAGTTTTTGTTCTCATTTCATTGTTTGAATTACGTAATTTGTTTTGTTGGATCAAAATTTTTTTGAACAACCATTGATATTAGGTTAAAGTTGAGTTGTTCCAAATAGAAGAACTCAAATAAAATTAGTTGGTAGTATCTAACCATTTGATCGATCAATATTCCTAATAGAATTTCAACAAATTTACTAATGTATTTTTTTGTTTTGCTCTCTCCAAAATTTTTAACACACCCATGATTTATTAGTATTGATAATTATTTATTTTTTGTTTTGTGAGTATTGTAATTTATAAACAAGTGTTAACATTTCAATTAGTGAATGGTTCTAATTTGGTAAATCTTCTTGAATTGATTAAATAAGTTTAATTTTTTTTTCACTAATCGAATTTTGGTGTGTTAAAAATTTTGAATTGGGGTTTACATTAAAAACTATTGTAATTTTATATTTAACGTTTCTTTTTGAAAGATTGAGCAAATTAGCCAAAAAGAATTTGTGAAATTAATCTTCTCATTATTGTTTTTTGATTTTCTTATTGATTTGAAAGTAAAATTTAACACGAGAAACAATTATTGAAAATTATCAACTTTAAATAACATTTGTGAGGAAGGTGCCTTCCAAATGAATTCTTAATACACATTACAAAGGCTAACTTTAATCCCATTTTGGTTAAAGTGTTTACGATCTTTTATCCATTAATTCAAAAAATATTTTTTTAGGAAAATGGAGTTTTTTTAAGTTTTTTTTATTTGTTCTTTTGTAAACACACACTCACTACAAATATGTAATAAAAGAGTAGTAATTGATTTATGGGAAAATTATTGAATTTTACTGGCCCTTTAGCACCAAAACACGAATAACTGACCTAAATAAAAAAAGTAATTGAAGAAATATCTTCTTAGGTATATTTCTAAGAGCTAGGTTGGTGAGGTTTTAGAGTATAACAATTCAGAAAATCGGAAAAAATACATCTATTTTTTCGTGAAAAATAATTTATTTGAATCTTTGGATCGTAAACACTTTAACCAAAATGGAATGGAATGGTGGTATGTGGGATGTATAATAAGAATTAATTTAGAACTTCCGTACTTGTATCAGTTTTTTTGTTTTTCCCTTTTTGTGCTTTCAAAAAGTTTCAAGTAAATTCAAAACTTTTATCTTTTGTTAATAATTATTGTTTAGACACCATTTTTTTGGGCTGATAAAAGTTTGTATAAAGTCTTTGAAATTTGAAAAATGTTGAAATAATATCAGATACCGAAATCTTGCAGACTGTAAGTCTGAAAGTTCCAAAAAGTCTTGAAATTATTTATATGGATTGTGCTATTCTTGCCGTGGTATAAAAGTGAAGATTCTTGTAATCTTCTTTAATTCAATCTTTTGACACAAAAGCCCATTATAGTGAAAATAAGAATGTAAAGAAAAAAGATCAATTTAGATCAACCAATTAGAAGACAATAAAGAGAAGTAGTTGCATTTACAAACACCTTCGGTTCTTGTCTTGTTCATTTTATTCTTTGCAAATTTAAATTATTTTCTTTGTTACAACATTTTGATCGATCATTAAGCTTTACATTTTTGATTGCTTTTAAAAATTGAAATTACCATAATTAATCAAATAAATCAATAAATATCTCAAGTATTAACTAAAAAATAAATATTTGAATAAAAAAATTTGATTGTCGTTCTTTTTCTTTGCAAGGACTTTTGTTTGTTATTTTTTATTTTTTTTTTTCTTTTCTTTGTGAACAAAAAAATATAAAAAGAAGCAATTACTTACTAAAAAATTTAAGATCTTCTAATAAATCAATTGACACGTTTAAGTTTTTTTTACCAGTTTCCAATTCAGATAATGTTTCACAAACTTTATTCAAGTTAATTTCGGATTTTGTTACTTTTTCGTTAAAGTCATTTATTTTGAGAAACAGATCTTGCATGATCGTTTGTGCTTCTTCAATATTTTGTGTTGCGGTGTAGTTTTCATTTTTCCAGACACTATTTGAAATCTCACCACTTAAACTTTGAACTTTGAGTTGTAATTCTTTTGAAACCTCTTCGATTCCATTTAAGCTCTCTTCATTTGGGAATTTTGAATTGATAAAAGAGATTGGGTTGGAATATTCCGCAAAAACATCTTTTTCTTCTTTTGAGTCTAATAAAAAACTTTCAAAAGAAGAGTCAAGGTTTAATGACAATAGTTCAGAAGATAAAGGATCTAAAAAATTAGACATTTTTTGTTTGTCAAAAAAAAAATATGAAAAAAAATGATTTAATTTACCTTTCTTCAAGAAAAAAATAGCACAAAATTGAAGTAACTTTTTTTTACTTGACAACACTTTTGTTTTTTTGAAATTGTTCCAAATTTTGAAAGGAATTATATGATCACTATTCAATATCTTTCAATTTAAAAGTTTTTACAAATTAACTTTTAAAAAACAGCCCATTTAAACAACTTTTCACTTTTTAGTTTTCATAAAAAGAGTTTCAGGTGTTTTGAAAGCAAACCAAGATTTTTCTTTTTGATAACTTTCAAAAATTTCAAAATATAATCTTTGGTAAAGAATTATTTTTTACTATTTTTTTGGGTTCTGAAAATTTTGTTTAGAGTCTTTGAAATTTGAAAAAATATGAAAGAATATCAGATACCGAAATCTTGCAGACTGTAAGTCTGAAAGTTCCAAAAAGTCTTGAAAGTTTTTTTTATGGATTGGGCTATTCTAGTCGTTTTTTTGTGAAAGATATATTTAATTAAGTTGGGAAGGAAATTTTACCAATTTTGAGTGTCATTGTTAATGTCTAACTGACTTTCTCAAATCATTTCGTTTACCAAATGTATTGATATTTTAATAAACATGAGAGTGGAATATATCCTAGTATAATATATTTTCAAAACCCAACTAAAAAATGAAAATCAAAAAAATCAAAAAATTGATCATCAAAAAATAAATTAACAATAATTTATTTCAAGCTCTTATCTGTAAAATTTGATACAATTACTTCTTCTTTACTTTGGGTATATTCTTAATTATTCAAGAGATACTTTTGTTTGGAAAAATTTTTCCAAGCAAATTAACATCTAGTAATAAAGTATTTCCAAACCAAATTTAAAAAACCTGATTTTTATTTAATTTATCTAATTCTTGATTGAGTTCAGAAAATGGGATACTTATTAACTTTCTCTTCAGACTTAAAGATCTATTGGATTTAAAAGTTTGATTTTAAAAATTATTTATTTTCGCTTAAATTGAATATCCAAAATAATTCAAAATTTTGATTAAAGTTTTCTCTATTTTTTCTTTGATTTTGGGTTAAATCTTTTGTAACTGTTTTTTTGATTTTATAAGAAATCAACTCCTTTATTTTAATTTTTGAAGCAGTATTTTTTATTTTGGTAAGGTTTGATAGAAATATTTGAAAAAAGAATTTTGAAAACAAATTTGTAAAAAAAATCATTTGTAAAATAATAATAAATAGTAAAGGGGTGAGAAATTCAAGGTAATAACTTATTTGGATTCTTCCTAATTAAGAAGATTAAAGAAAAAAAATTTCAAAAAATTGGCTATGATTGAATTTTTTTTTTTTTTGATTTCTTGATATCAACAAGTTTATTTGGAAAGGTGATCTTTTTCATTTAGCATCATAAAAGAAAATAATTTTTTAAAAATACACACCTCCTTATTCCTATTTATTTATTATTTATTCTAATATTAATTTCAAAACATTCCCATAGTCACAAATTTCTCTATTTTAACAGAATTTAATAAATGAAACAATTTAATCAAAAAAAAAAAAATGTTCAAAAAAAAGAAAAATTAAAGATTCAACCCTGGCTTACTTTGCACTCACTTTCTTTTCACAAATAGAGTGGTGAGTGAGATTTGGGTATTAAAAGTTTCTATATCTGATGAAACTCAAAAAATATTTTTTTTTTATAATTAAGGCTGTTATAATTAAAATTTTTCAAAATGGTAAAATGTGCTTACTGGCTTAATGGATTCCAAAAAAAATATAAATTAAAAATAAACTCCACTTCAAAATTTTTAACACAACAAAACTCAAAAATTGAAAAAAAAAATCTAATTTAGTCATTTCAGAAAGAAATGCCAAATTAGAAAAATTCACTAATTAAAATTTTAACAATTATTTATAAATAACAATTCTCACAAAACAAAAAAAAAATAATTATCAATACAAATAAATAATCAAGTGTGTGTTAAAAATTTTGGAGATGGACAAAACAAAAAAATTCATTCTAATTTGTAAAAATTCTATTAATATTATTGATTGACCAAATACCTCGAGATCAATAACTATTTTTATTTGAGTTCTTCTATTTGAAACAACTCAACTTTAATCTTATATCAATCTTTGAAAAAAAAATTGATCAAAGGAAAAAAGTTTATTTAATTCAAAAAATAAAATGAAAACAAAAAAGAAAAAATGAAAAAAATAATTTTCATATATTTCAATAATCCAAAATTATTTTCAATTTGAATGAAATTATATTTTAGTATATGTTTGAACTGTTTTAATTGTATTAAAAGTTTGAATTTTAGTTTATATTAATTCTGAATGAAAATACTATGATTTTAGCCCAATTGAAAATAAAAAATTTACCAAATATCTTATTTTTTATTTTATTTTATTTTGGAGGGAGGAAATTAATTTTCTCTTACAGTCATTAGGTTTTTTGAAATTTAGAAATGAAAAGAAAATTTCTTAACTTTTCGTTTCGTTTTTAAAATCAAAAAAAAACCTAGGCTAGCTTTTCCAGAATTCAAAGGAATTGAGTTAAATCAAATATTTTACTCTATTCTATTGAATTCTGGTGCTCTAAGGTACTTGAATACACATACTGACATTCTCAGGCACTTCCCTAAATTCTAAATTTTTGTTTAGAAACTTAAATTAAGTGTAATAAGTTTTTTTACCATTGCATAAAAAAAAACTAAATAATGAGTTTTTATTTTGAATAATATCCTTAATATTATTCTGTTTTTTTTTTTTTTTTGTTAATTTGGATTAAATCTTTAATCTAATTTATTCAATTTTCTTTATAGAATGAATAGCCCTATAAAAAATTATTTATATCTCTAATAATTTCTAATTTGAAATATTTTTTAGATAAATTGCAACATTATTTATTATCTGTTTTATTCTTATCATAAATATAAGAATATCTATCCAGATAATTTGTGGAATTTCTTAGTTTAAATTCTGGAAAACCTAGGCGCTTAACAAATAAAATAGATAACATCTATAAAACCTAGGCAATGATGGTACTCTACACACTCTACGACACTTGAAGACATGGGTGTATCTTGATATTTCTATTAGACCTAATAATTTTTAAATATTCTTGAACTTTCCCTCCATAACTATTTATTATTAGGTTTTCTCTAAATTGATTAAGATTTGCATTTAGTAATTTTTAATTTTCTACTTTTCAATTAATATTTTTGTTATCTTGGTTAAAATTTGATATTTTTTGATAGGTATTCAAAATTCAGAATTTCTAATTTTTTTTTGAGTTTAAATCTTCTTTTATAAATTAAAATTCTGACTTAGTCTATTTTTGCTTCGATTTTATAAATTATTCAAGAGGTGTGGATTAATTTTTCAAATTTCATGACTTTTTTATTTATCCAAACATTTATCAAGTTGAAATATTTTTTGGATTAAATTGAAAATAACTGTCACAAAATAGTTGATTAATACATATCGATTTAAACATTTGTAATTTTACTACATTGGCTATTTTTTTTTAGTAAAAAATCATTTTGATTTTTTTAAAATTGGCTTTTACTTTTTTAAAGTTTTTTTGAAAATGTTTTTCTTTTCCAAGCCAAATGCTAAATATTTCATTTTGTTTAATTGAACTGATTTACAGTTTTATCAATATTTGGGCTCATTCCAAATATCAAATATTGTATTTCAATTCAGAATTTATTTAATTATTGGGCGATTAACCATAATAAGAAAAATATTGAATATATCAAAAAAAGATCAATTATATGTTTTCGTAGATAATTTTTAATTTGGTCATGTAAATGATATATTATTTTTTTACTTTTATATTTTAATTATTTTTCTTCTTCTCTTTTTTATTTAGTAAAAATTCTTTGATTACTCCTTTCTCACAATAATTAAATAAATCAATCAATTATATTTTTTCATACAAAGGAAAAAGTTGGGGTGGGAGATAAAGTTTGAAATTTAATTAGCAATAAAACTGAAAATTATTTCTTTTTTTACAAACAATTTCCTGTTTACTATTTTTAATTTTATTTTTGCTAAAATTGTGAGAAATTCTGGTTTATTAGACTATAAAAAATAGCCACGATATTATAAATAGAAAAAATATTTTTCGATCTCAGTTCAAAATGTATCTTTCCCAATTTGCCTTCTGAATTTTAGTTTTTGTGCTCTGGTATTCTTTTTATTTTATAGAATGTAACACATTAGCCATAAAGTTCCATTCATAAAAAGATGAAATTAAATTGTTATCGAAAAATAGGAAAAGATAAATATAATTGTTTATTATTTTTGTTAATTATTGGTGCTTAAACTTCAAAGAAGGGAAAGGGTTAAAGTTAAAAATGGGGAAAAGAAAGGAAAGCACCAATAAAAAGAATATTAATAAATGTATAATGGTTGGCAAACCAATTTCATTCGAATATTTTCTTTCTTTACTTTTACTTTTATTTATGTTCTCAATTATTAATTTTAAGTTTTTAATTTTTAAACATTTTTTTGTTGATTATTTGTTAAAATTAATCAACAAATCATAAAATAATTGATTTGTAAAAATAGTTTCATGGAATAATTAAGGGTTAATTAAATGCATGGACTAATGGTTTGTTTGTTGGGTGTTGTGTGTAGAAAAGAATGAAGTGGATGAATGAGATCACTAATTTTTTTTAATGCGTATTGCTCTTGGGAGAGCGACTCTTTTTGTTTTTTGGATTGGTTGATGGTTTTCAATTTGATTGAGTTTGATTTTTAATTCCCTATTTTTACTTAATAAAACAGAATATTGCTCTCTGTAATTGTTTATTTCTTCTTCTTTATCTTCCAGTATTGCGATTTTTTCTTCAAATTCGTGTTCTTTGCACACAAACATGATTTGGGAAATTTCGTTGTCAAACAATTCTCGTTTATTTATTTTCTCCAAATGATAGTCTGTAAGTTTTTTGTTGTAGTTTTTTAATTTCTCAAATTGTTGGTTTAATTCATTCATTTCGGATTCTGTATGTTCCATTGCTTCACGGGCATTTTCCAATTCGTTTTGAACATTTTCAACAGCTAACCCGAAGATCTCTTCTTTTTGCTCTTGTGTTAATTCATTGATCGAGCAGTCAGATAAATAATTATTAACCTGTGTTAGTTCTTCGATTTCTTTTGTTTTATAATCGATCTCGTCTTCTAAATCCAATAAGTGCTGTGAAATTTGTTTTAATTCCTCATCTTTGTCTCTTTCAAGCTGTTCCTGTAGTTGTGTTTTTAACTTTTCGTTTTCAACTTCGGTCTGTTCAAGTGCTAATGTAAGCCCTTGGTGGCTTTTTTTGATCGTGTGTATTTCATTTTCTAGCTTTTGGCAACCTTCCTCCAATTTTTGAATTTCAATCTGCTGAGATCTTTCACTTTCGTTCTTTTGTTCAACGATCCTTTCTTTTTTATTTATTTTTTTTTTGCAGTTGACAAGACACTGTTCAAGCAACTCGTTCCTTTGAACCAGCTTGGATCCAAATTGCTTAAAATTTTGATTTTTTTCTTGATTTTTCAAATATTCTTTTTTGAGTTCTGAATGTTGTTTTTCCAACTCTTGGAAATGTTTGATCGTCTTTTCAAGAATTTTCATCGATAATTTAAAATCACCATTGATCGTTCCTTGGAATTCATCATTAAAGAGATTTCGGTATAAGAGATTCGTTTCGTATGTTTGAAATGTGTTTATTAATTCATTATTTGTTTTTGTAAAATTAAAACTTTTAACGGTTAGTTGACTGGAATTTTCTAACATATTTTTAAAAAAAGAGAATTGTCAAAAAACAAGAAATCAGAAAAAATGAATGATTAAAAAGACTTTTTAAAAGTGTCACAATGTTATGTGTATGTTTTCAAAATTAACATGAAAATAGAATATTTATTAAATTCCTTTAAAAATAATAATGTGTATTTGTTTGAAGTTCTTTTTTATATTATTTTTGAATTTGAAATCATTTTATTTTGATATCAAAAGTAATTTTATACTTGTTTACAGTAAAAAATATCTCTTCTAATATCAATTTTTAATTTTCTTAATCAAGAAATGGGAATTTTATTAGTGTGTATTGTTGTAAAAATAATACTTATATGTGTAGAGTAGTGAAAAAAATACCGGACATGAAAAAAATCCCGGACAAGATTTTTAATTGTGAATATTAGTAAAATTATTGTGTAATTTCATTTATTTACAATCAAATTCCTTTTTTTAAGAATCGAACTTATTCAATTATAACTCCCCCACTTATTAGAATGATGATTGATGAAATCACACTTGTTCAAAACACCATTCAATCAATCAAAAAACAAGAAGAAAAATTATCATTTTCCAAACTCTAGTAAACCTCAATAAAACTGGATTATTTTTCAAAAAAAGTTGATCAACATATGGCTATCAAGCAATTACTCGAGTATTCTAGAGACACCTTACTTTGATGGACTTTAGGTAGGTTTATTACTAATCTCATAAAAAAATTGGTTATTTATAATAAGGATTTCATTGAAATTAGACAAAAATTTTATTAATATTCACAATTAAAAATCTTGTCCGGGATTTTTTTCATGTCCGGTATTTTTTTCCCTACTATAATCCGTGTTCCAAAACTAAACCCCTTGATTCATTTATTGAAAAGATCTGTACAACAAGGAATCAAAGAAACCAACAAGAAACAATAAGTAAATATGATACTGATTTCTTAAAGTGCTATTATTAAAATGGGAAAAGAAAAAATAAATGGATTAGATTGGATAATTTTATCTAAAAAAAAAATCGAGTAAATTTTCAGAAAAATTTTAATAATCAAAACAAAACAAAAAATTTTCAAACAAAATTGTAACTTTAAGAAAAATTTTGAACAAATTACATTCCAAATTTTTAATTTTACTGAAAACGGGTCAAGGATTTTACCTTCAAAATTGATTTGAACTTAAGTTTTCCAAATTAGAATTTTAATTGGTAAAAACAGAATAAAAAGCCTGATTTATCTATGTAAAACATGGATGATATACTTTGTTATTGTTTTTTCAAAGAAATTTGATCTACTTAAGATATCAAACAACTACTTGAGTATTCTATAGACCCCCCACTTTAAAGGACTTTAGATAGGTTTATTACTGGTTTCATAAAAAATTTGGTTATTTAAAAAAAGGATTTTATTGAAAATAAAAGAAATTACACAATAATTTTCCTAAACATTCACAGTTAAAAATCTTGTAAGGTATTTTTTCAAACCTGGTATTTTTTCTCTAATGTATTTCTCAAAACTAACATATTATTATTTTTTTCTTTTTCAGTGTTTTATTTTTTCTGAAATTTTAATTGTAAATTATTGATAAAAAAAAAAGATTTTCTTTTATTTCCAATTTTTTCAAAAAGTTTAAAACTTAAGACTGTATATTCTAAATGAATTTTGAATATACCCGAATGTTTAATATCCTTTTATATTGGTTTAAGTTCTAACCATCCCGTATTAAATATTAAAATAATTAATTTTATGAAAAATCTTATAATTTATTAAAGTTTTTCATTTTTTTTATTCTTGAAAATATTAATTACTAATACAGTAGCGATCTATTTACTCTTAAATACAAACTTTTTTTTGTGAAATTTTAAGTAAATAATTTTCGATAACAATAAATGAGGAAAGTATCGAAACTCTGAAAAGTTTAAGATAGTACTTGGGGTTATGGTGAAAATATTTTTTGAATTCATTGTATTATTCAGTAAAGTTTGAAAATTTTCTGATCTTCTTATTTCCAATTCTAACAAAGTAAAATAAGAAGTATTTTACTAAGCAAATCGTTTTTAAATATGATATTTAAAGTTATTTTACAAGAGTTTAAAACAGATTTTTTTGTAAAGTTGTCTAATTTATAATAGTGAGATTAGCAAGTGTCTCAATTTAACACTAATTGAAACCATATGTTTTTTTCCAACGAACCAAAATACTTGTTATAAAAAACGAAAAAATAAATGGTTGATAATTTGATGTAAGTTTGGAAAAGGAATAAATTTCGTTTCTTTATACAAAACAATGTCAATATACAAACATTGTTTTGTTCTTATTTCAAAAAAAAAAAGAATATCTTTTTTTAAAAAAAAAATTATTTGGTTACTTTTTTTCTTCAAAAAAAGGAGAGAAGAGACCATTAATATGAAGATTACAAAAAGAGAAAAAAAATAATTATAATGTTAGAAAAAAAAAATTAAAAACAATTTTTTTTTAATAGGTTAGGTTAAGAAATTTTAGAGGAATGTTCAAAATTGTTCATTATTGAGAACACAAGGAGCATGAAGGTTTTTAACTTTGATCATTTTCCAGAATTAGCTGACGAAGGCTGAAATAAAAGTTGGGATAGAGATATCATTGAAAGGATGAATGATCTAGTTTCTCTCTGTAAAATTTAAACTACGTTTTGTATACAATTATGAAAATGTAAAATTTAACTTCAATGTTTTCTTTAACTCCATTGAGACAAAATGATCCTTTTAAAAATAAGTTATTTCAAAGTATTATTAAAAAACAACAAATTAGTTGTTTTAGTCTATTTATTTGTTTTTTTTTTTTGTTTCAGCAAGTTATATCATAAGTTCCAAAAGTAAATAGCATCTCATATTGTTTCATTTGTTCAATATCACCTTTGATAATTCTTCTTTAGGATCCCCTTCCAGACTCAAAATATTATATTGTTCTAGAGCTAAGATGCGATTAATCGTCGTTCATTGAACTCCTTGATATCATCTTATATCACTTCGAATAATATCATTTTTTCCAATTCTTAAATGTCAAACTCAGAGTAGAACAATGAGATTGTTTCCAAACCAAAACAATAAACACAGGAATATAATTAAGGGTCGAGTCATTAAGGCGAAAAATAATTTTTTGATATGGAAAAAAATCATTTTGTAATTTTTATTAGGTCTAATAACAATCAAAAACTTAAAAACATGTTCAGCGTGACTCGATCTCCAAAAATCAACAATCACAAAATAGGACATTTTTAGAAAAAATGAACCAAAGACTAGCACTCAATTTCCAATTAAAATGGTTCGAATATAATTTTGAAAACAACTCTATTAATTATGAAATGTTGTTCTTTGGGTTTTTTTGAGATCATGGAGATTTTTTTTTCATTTTTTTTTATTCTCAAATGGATTATTTTTTATCTCAAGAATGTTATAAAATCCTTTCTTTGTCAAATATAGAGGGTCACAGTCTAACTAAAAATTTGATTAAATTGAATTAAATTGATTGTGAAACTGGAAAAAACAATTTGTTTAAAATTGAAAAAATTTAGCCATTTGTTTAATTTCAAAAAAGAAGCAAGGAATTTTTTTTTTCTAATTTGATTTTTGAAAATTGAAATTTCTTTTCAACTTTTTTTGGAATTAGAATTTTTTGTCAAAGAGGATTTTAATTTTATTTTTTATTTGATTTTTGTCAATTAAAAGAAGGGCAATTTCATAACTGCCTTTTTTGGTTTCAAGTTACTCCTTGAGTATGGAGCAAATCAATTATAAATATCTAGTGCCTTAAGAAGATATTTATCCAATTATTTAACATCAAGTCAGTTAATAATACCAAAATCCAAATAAACTAATAGCATTGAATATTGTCTCCACAAATCAATACCACTCTTAATTAATTTGAGAATAGTGGGGTATTTCAATTTAATATAAAAAACTCCAAAACAACATACTTTTTTTATGAAAAATTAAAGCTTTTAAACTTTGATAAGGAGAAGCTTTCACATAACCTATAAAAACATTAAATATGCCATGAACCCTCAGAATACATTTAGAATACCTCCCCACCTTAAAGGAACGATTATACTTTTTCCTTAATACTCACATGTTCCTATTTAAATATTTTATATGATGTTTCTAATGACTCAATACCTTTAGACAGAAAGTTTTTTTTCATAGATCTTTTTTCGAAAAATTAACCTTTTTGATAAGAATGTTGTATATTCCTTTATTCTCTCCAAATATTTTTAAAATATCTTGAACAATTGTATTCCACCGTTCTTGGTTCACTTGATATATTGGTCAAATTCTATTAAAATACTTTTTCATTTTTAGGTTTTTAATTTTATTTCTTAAAAACAATTTTTTCAATTAATCTTTTTTCATCATGTTTGAAGAAAACTTTTATGAACAAATTTATTGCAAATCAATCAAAAACGAAAGTTCAAACATTTTAAAAATTGCACAACTGACCCCTTTAGTTACTGATCTTAATCTCGAAACAATTAATGTACCTATTGAACAGAATTCTTTGACCTTTTCTCTTTTGTGTCCTTGGCAGAAACAGGAAAAAAAAGACAAAAAGCACAAACACAAAGAGACCAAAACAAGAAAAAAAAAAAAAAAAAAGGTAACAAAAAAAACCAACCAAAACAATAAAGTGATTCCAAAAAAAAAAAAAAAAGAAAAGAAAGAAAAAACCGATGACCAAAAACTAACCAAACCAAATGCACAAACAAACAGAATACCAAAGCCAAACAAAAACAATTCTCTCTCAAAAAAACGAAATGATGCTTTAAAGGTTTCAAAAAAGTCTTTGCGGGTGTCTCGGGAACAAAAATATGATCCAAGAATGTCTTTTGATTTGAAGCAATATTTAAGAGTAGGATCAAGGCAAATGGAATTGATTGGGATGGAGAGTTTTCGAGAATTTCGAGAGAGTCTTTCTCAAAACTTCGAAGAAGTCGTAGAAGCGTTGCCATTAAAAAAATCGAAATCGGAGGAAAATTTAGACCTACAGGAAAATAAATATAACAACACCCAAAAAAAAGGAGAAATGGAAAAAGGGAAAAACAAAGATCAAGAAAAGGAGAAGGAAAAGGAAAAGGAAAAGGAAAAAGAGAAAGAGAAAGAAAATGGAAAGGAAATTCAAAATTTGGATGAGCAATTAGACAAATTACAATCGATAATTTCAACCAAAAAAAAAACAGATCAAATCAAGAGGCCAGTTTTGAATTCGTACCAATCCTCACCATCGATGCTCAACAAAAAAGCAAAGCAAAGAACGAAAAGGCTATATGGGAATCTGTCGTCAAATAAAAGTGCAATTAAATCGAGGATTATAGCAAGCACACCGAACAAGGCAGCAAGCAATAGTGGAAATGGAAGAGCAAATAGCCGACAGGGACTGAAAAAGCAAAAAAAGGCAGGCAAGAGGCCTGTAACAAATCTGAATCAGCAAAGGAACTTTACAGTGGATCCATACCAACTCGAGGGCTATGCAAAGCAATTTTTTTCGGAAAAGCCGAAAAAGGGCATTTTAAGGAAAAAAACCATTTCTGTGAAGTCACAGTTATCGTATTCCACAAGCGAACTGCAAACCTCTGTCTTGAGGCTGCCCAAAATTGAAGACATTCGAATTGCTATTGAACTATTTAAGTATTTGTTGTTTTTTATGGGCGAGGAGAAATGGATCAAAAAATTCAAAAAAATGAACCCAAAAAAACTTTTCCAGCAGAACGATGCAATCGTCAAAATCATCCAGGCGGGAATCACAAACAAGAATTTACGGGACGAGATCTATGTACAAATCTGCAAGCAAACGACAAGTAATCCAAATTTCAATTCGAACCTCAGGGCGTGGGGCGCGTTGTGCCTCGTTACGGAAAGCTTCCCGCCATCGATCGACCTGAGTATTTATTTGGATCAAATGTTTGGGCACTATATTGTAAATGGCGATCACCATTTACAAAAGTTTGCGAGGTACGCCCAAATTAAGCTGCGCGCGATCTCGGCAAAAAAGTCTGGCTTTGTCATGCCATCAGACGAAAAAATTAGACGCATCTTTGCGGTCCCGTTTGACCCCATCGTGTTTAATGTGACCTTAAATGATTGTATGGAAGCACAGAAGAAATTCTATCCAAACGATATTATTCCCCATATTATGATTTTCTTAATTAACAAAATTAAGCAAACAAATGGCTTGGAAAAGGAGGGCATTTTTAGAATACCGGGCAATGCAAAGAAAATACTCGAATTGCGAGATATGATCGACCGTGGGGTTTATGATCAGAATATTGATGAGCAAGATGCATACAGCCCTTTTGTTTTTGCCTCCACATTGAAATTATGGTTGAGAGAACTATTTGAACCGATCATTCCTTTTCAATTTATTGGATCCATCTTAAATATCAAGGTAAAAGAAAATTCAAACGAAAGCAACAACAACGATGAAAACAACAACAGCAACAACAACAACAACAACAACAATAATAATAATAATAAAAAGAATACCAATAATAATAATGACGACGACGACGATGATGATGATTATGGCGATGATGACGATGATAAAATTGACACCAAAAATGATTTTAATCAAATTCTAAAAATTGTGAATAAATTGCCTCAATTAAATAAATATTGCTTATCTTATTTAATAGATTTTTTCCAATTAATGTTAAATCCAGAAATTGTTGAAAAAACAAAAATGGACATTCAAAATTTAGTTTTAATGTTCGCACCCAATTTGATTCGCAATCAACCTACAGTAGACATGGTCTTTTTAGTAAAATTAACGAAAAAGCGAAATTATTTTTTAACAGAATTAATAAAAAATTGGCATTTGAAAGAATTAAAAAAAGACATTCTAAATTCAATTAATCTTAAAAATTAAATTTTATTCCTCATTCTATATATAATACTCGAATAAAACTATATTTTAAAACTATTAAACCATTTTCTTTTTTTTTTTTTTTTTTTTTTTTTTTTTTTTTTTTGAAGAAATAATCATTATTTTTTTTTTAAAAGTTTTAAATAAAAAAGTCAAGAAAAAAACTTCAATGTATATAAAATTAATAAAGAAACAACATCCACTTTTCAAATTCTAAACTATTTTTTTTTAAAAAATATTTTAGTTTTAAAATTTTAATTTTATGTTATTTGTTATTTGGGTTTGTTATAATTCATTTCTTATAGAAATTTGAAAAAATGATTTACTTAACTTGGGGTACATTATCAGTTGATATTAATTTTTTCTTGATATGAAGCAGAAGAACCAATGATTATATAGAGATAACAACCATCTTTTAATGGAAACAGAACTAACGTTATAAACCATGTCACAGTCAAAATGGCCCAGTTTTACCGAGTAAATTTCATGTATAAAAATTGGTTGAATGAATATTTGTAGAAAACAATTTTTTTTGAAATTTAGCTTCATTTAATTTGCAAAAAATTCAAATTACAAAAAAAAAAAAATAATTTCAATGATTCTAAACTATTTTTCCGCCAAAAGTGTCAATGAGTAATGAGTAAATTACAAGTTTTTAAAGGATTTGATTTGATATTTGAAGAAATAAAAATATTTATAAATTGAAATCATTTTTCCTCATTTTTCACATTTTTTCACTTTTTTTAAATATAATTCATTATAATTTTTTATTTTATTAAAGATCTCTAGCCACTTGGTAAAAAATGTTATTCTAATGTTATTGAAATATGTGAAAATGACTGCAGAAAAATTATATTGTTTTCTATTGGTATTTTCTTTGGATCTTCAATAGAAGATCAAAATAAATCTATTGTTTTTTTCTCATTTTTTATCAAAGAATTTTGGTTTTTCAATTATTTTTAGAAATTCTTATAATTGGGCAATTTTTACTTATCATATATATCAATTATTCTTCGAAGTGTATTATTCTACTTATTTCTTATATACTATTTACAGGCCAATTATATGAATATACTTGATTTCTGAAAAAAATAGTCAGAATCTTTCTAAAAAAAAGTTTATGGGTTATTAAGAGGATTAAAATTATTCTTTAATAAACTCAGAACTGTAATAACTATCATAACTTTAAAAATAATAAATAAACATTATTGTGAGAAAAAATTATATATTTTAATTACCAATTTAAGAAAGAAAGAAAAAGTAGTAACAAAAGTTCTCTATTAAAACCAAAATTACATCATCATTTAAAAAACAAGAAAAAAATAAAAAAAATAAAAATATTAGATACTATATTCGCAAAAATCTTAATAAATAGAAAAAATATTTCTCATTTTTTCATTTTAGTTTCTTAATAATTATATTTTATAAATACTTTTTATCAAATGGATTTTTTTTTTCAATAATTATAAATCATATTTATTAAGTTACGCAATTGGTAATAATTATTTTTTTTTATATGATAGAAACTTTGTTTTCCAAGAGATTTAATCTCGACAGAATTTCACAGAGTATCAAACAATGATAAATACACCTTATTGTGTAAAATAAGTTTTCTATCCTTACTATATTTCCCTCTTTTTTATTCAAATTAAACTTGTAATGTTTTCTCCAAAAAATGGTGATTTTTTAAATTCATTTTTTACTTAGAAATCTTTTTTTGATGAATATATTTTTAAATTTATCCCATAAATAATGATTTAATCAATATTAAAATTCTCATAATTTAATTATATTATTTTACATCGAGAACAACTCAAAAAAGAATTTTATTTAAAAGGTAGAAAAAAAATTACAATTTTTTTTTGGAAAAATCTTCAATATTTTTAAAAAAATTGAAAAACCAAAATTCAAAATAAAAAAGTGAGTAAAATAAAAATGTTCATTATTATATTCAATTGAAGATCAAAGGTAAAATAATCAGAAATCAATATAAATTTTTTAAAATCATTTTCATACCTTTCAATAATATACAATGAACGTAATTTAACCAAGCTATTCAAAAACTGGAATAAAAAAAAAAAACAAATGGTTGGTTCTCAAAATGAAAAATAGAAAATAGAAAAAATGTAAAAATGAAAAAAGGTTTTCGATTTTAAAATTTTCAAAAGATTTTTTTCTTCTTTTATCCACTCAACCCTTTGAATACATATATAATTCACTGGTTAAAACTGGTTTCTTTGACTTTAAAATAATTTATTCAATCTTGAAGAAAATCTTTAAAATAGAGGGTTTCTGTGTTGTTTTTTGTTTGAAAAAATAACTTTTAAATTGAAGGATTTTTTTTTTGTAATTTTTTTTTTAAAATAATAAATAATATATAAATACTTAAATTTGGTATTATTGTTTTTTTATAATATCTATTAGATCTTAGATTCTATGGAGTAATTTTTATTTTGATTCTTCCTATATATTGCTATATTCTCAAAAACTTGAATATCCGATATAAAATTAATAAAAATGCATGGGATATGTTGAAGTTTTATATTTAGTAGTTTGTAAACTATTTTTTTACCATTTGGTAATTTTTTTTAAACTATTATTCAATATCATTACTATATTTTTTTGACTCGAATTTTTGGTTTATAAAATACTTTTTTTAGTGTGTTAAAATTAAATACAATATGGATCTAATACGAATCTATCAAATATTCCCGAAAATAAGCGAAAATCGAAAATACTCAAAAAATTTTTAATCCCGAAAAAACACTTTTTGTACAACTTCTATGAAACACTGGTGCCAATATACTCAGTATAAAGATAAATTTGGTTTTTATTTTAGAAGGGTTTTTTTTTTCTGATAATATCAAAATTCAAAAAAATTAAATTTTAGGGAATGGTATTCAACCCATTTTACGTGAAAGGAATAAGTATCCTGTATTATTGTAACATTTCTGATCATTTCTAAATGGTATTAACTAAATTAAAGAAAATGTAGTTGAATTGAAAATTTCTAATTGTTTATCATTACCAATAATTTTGTAATATTAAATACAATCCAAAAATAACTGAGTATTATCTAAGTGTATAACACATACCCATATCCTACGCAAGGTGACGCAAGCCAAACTTTATTTAACGTCCCATTACATAAAGGGAACTGGTTTAACCAAAAGGTACAAATACACACATACCTAATACATTCACAGCCCTTACCAATACCCTGGAATACATATACACTTATCCTAATAAGTACCAACAATTACACAAATATACTCAAAAGGTACCAAAACCTCTTAGAGTAGTTTAAAGTAGAAAATTCAAAAAAAAATATTTTGTCTAAAAGTTAAATTATTAGTTTTCCTTTAAACTGAGTATATTGGCACTAGGGATTCTTAGAAGTTGTCCATAACGTATTTTTAAGGGATTAGCCTCAACATAGAATAGTCTATAATAAAACTTTGTTATAATTGGGAGTAAATGGTATTAGTCTTGAATAGCTCAAATGGTTTGAATTATTCTATTAGTTAATATTATTGTAAAATAAATTATTATATTTATTACTATTGATCACTATGAAAAAATTTCATTTTTGAAAAATTTTTTTTTAATTCCTTTTCCAAATCTAAAAATAAAAACCCAAAATAGTATTCTGGTATTGGGTAATTCACATTTAAAACTTTCTATAGTAACTTATATTTTAATCTTTCTATTTCAAAGATTAACTTAATAAACATTAACAAAAAAGCCGAAAAAATGATTATTTTTGTTTCTTTTTTATAAATCTAATTGAGTTATCAATATATAGACATGATTTAACTAAAAAAATTGTCAAAACAAATTCTTTGGTTAATTTTTTTATTTTAAAAAAAAAACAAATTTTTTAGAAACTAATCTATATTTCACCATAAATTTAAGAAAGATATTTTGTGACTTTGTAGTCTGAATATTGATAATTCAACCTTTAAATTTGTCTTGAAATTCAGATTTTATTTTAAAATTCGTGGGTTTTTTACTAATAGATAGATCATTTTTAATTGATAAGTATCAACAAATACTACTACTTGACCAATCGAATTTTTAGGGACATTTGAATATGAATGACTCATGATAATTGATTGACACCCAATTGTAAGTAGTTTAATCTTAGATTTCTCATAAGTGGACATTAATTCCTGAAAACCAGAAATAAAAAATTAAGTAGTACTTTTCCAGTTATTTCAATAAGTATCAAGAAATAATAAATGAATTTATTGATTTACTTCTGGAAAAAGAATTCTGAAAACAACAATCAATGGGGAAAACATTATCAAACCAAGTTAAATATGAAACGAATGGAAAAATTTATAATTTGAATTTTTTTTTTACGTATTTTTGTAGTCCTATTTTAGAAAAAAACCAGGTTCAAAAATTAAATTGGTTATCAAAAATTAAAATAGAACTCAAAAAAACAAATAAAACCTTATTTTAAGCATTTTAAATCATTTAAAATGTGATTTAAATTTTTAACATTGTAAAAGTAATTATTAAGGATTTTTTGTTTCTAATTATTTTTTACATTCAATTGAAATAATTTAAGATTTTTACAAAAGGTACTAATCCTTTTTGAGGAATTTCAGTTTCATTAGTCTTTAATGATCAGCAAATTACGATTTAAAAATTAATTGGAAAATTTTCCTTTTCAATATTATTTTACAATTAACCTTACTTTGACATTTTTTTCATGAATTGGGACTTAAGAGATAAAATATTTACTAGTAATTGTATCACAAAAATCTTTAGGCTTTTTTTTTTTTTTACTAATGAATGGGAAATATCAATCAAATAATTTATTCTCAAAGTGCTTTTTTGGGAAGAAAATAAAGAATAACTTTTAAAGCGCAAATTGTGAATTAGCCTTGAGTTAGAGAATCTATTGATTTATTTTTTGACAAATTATTTACTTTGGAGTATCTTCTGAAAATTCTTTCAAGCCCAATTAATAGTTTTTAAATGTTCAAAGGTTTGTAAAGAATATTTTTGAGTTTCCCAAGAAAAAATAGCAAAATTTCAAAAAGACGATTTTTTGTTTATAAAAATTTTGGAATGTGCTTGTCCTAATTCTGTGCTGTTCGCTTTGTTTATTGAAAGAATAAACTACAAAAAAAAAGGAAATTCAAAAAGGAAAAAAACTATTATATGAACAAATTAAAATTGAATAATTGTAGCTTTTGAGAGAGTCATATAAAAATGATTAATTCTAACTTTTTTCTTCTTTTCCTAAAAGTATATACTCTCCAAAAAAATGATTCTTGAGGAAAAATATTAGTCTGGTATTATATGAAAAATGTATTGAGGTAAATCCTTTGTAAAATAATTTATCCGAAAGAATTGACGATAATTTTAATTTTATTTTTTTGAGGAATTAAGAAAATTTGATTAAAACTTCAATAATATAAATGAACAGCGAATTTCTGAAGCTTTTCATCAGAATTTTTTAATGAACGAATTGAAAAAAAAAAAAATTTACAATTTCAACCAAAAAGTGAACAAACTAACCTCCTTCCACACCAAGCCAAGTAATTTTGATTCTTGTCAGTTTTGATCAGGATCAAGTGAAGAAACAAAGAAAAATCAAAATAAAACAACATAAATTTTCACTTTTCTATTTTACACTTTTATGATGTACCAAAAAAAAACCACAAAACCTAAACGAAAGGGTAATAGGGCAAACAAGTTAACTTACGAACCTAGTAAAGAAGAGAAGAGTGATTACAATTCATGCACTAAGAAGCAAAAGGAAGATCTCAAACTATTAGAAAAAACCAAATTGAATAAGGAACGATTCAAGATTCTTCAGAAAAGTCTTCCCGAACTGTTTGTGTGTAACGAGAAGTTTATTATTCTTGACAAAAGGCTTGTAAATATCTATTGTTATTCTGTTGGAATTGGCAGATCCAATGTGCGTCGAACCATCACAAATTTTTATCCTTTATATGGCAATGTCACACCATATAATCACAAAGGCTTCATTTTTCTCAAAAATGGAACCACATTGGATGAAATCGACAATTACGAAGAGCTTAAGGAATTCAAGGACGGAATTAAAAAAAAATTATTGTTTTCAAGAAAAAGAAAAAGAACCACAAAACCCAAAAAAAAAAAAACAACAAAAAAAGCAAATCAAAGACTTAAATCAAAGCTTAACAACAAAAATAAAACAAATAGCACCCAAGGAACTTTTCTGTTAGAAGAAAAGGAGGCAATGTTCAAAAAAAGAAGATTTAATACAAGAATAATTGCAACCACAAAAAAGGGAAAAAAAAGATTCAATATCAGAATTGGGGTTAATAGAAATACAAATACAATTCCAAAATTAAACTCAAAAATAAATCCAAAAACGGAAACAAAACAAGTGAACAATGGAACTATGAAACCAGATACTGAAGTAGAACAACTCGCATATTTATATCAAGAAGAACAATTTATTGAAAAAAAAGACAATTCTCTTCAAGTCTCAAAAAACTATTTCTTGTTTGATGAAGAAGAGATTAATTTTTCTCAGTCTGACAGCGAATTGTCAACAAGCGATTATGAAGAAACAGACTATTCCGATCATCAAATTGAAACAAATGTGTTCTTTCCAAAACATGAAAGTGTTTTCAAATTTGATCTACCAGATCTAAATTTGGGTTTTAATTTAACAAATGAAATCAACCCCAAGGAGTTTATCAAATTAGGTACTTTCAATATCGACCACATCAATACAAATGAACCAAACTTTCTATACGAAGATTGTGATGACAACTTTGAGCAAGGGATGGTTGTAAATCATACTTTTCATCAAGATCAAAAACTTTTTGACAGAAATATCAATTTATAAATTGTTTGATTCCTTTTTTTCAAAATACAACTTAAAGAAGTAATTTGATAAATTGAATTTCTTACAATATGTTTCTTATAGAATGTAAAATCTACTATTTCAACCATAATCAAATTTGGAAAAGGTTAGCAATCCTAAAAGTTGTTTCAATTTGCCCAAATGCAAATAATCCTCTTATTTTTTATTATTTTTTTTTAATTTTGTTTTTGTAAATAAAGGTCAAGTATAATCGTTTTTTTTTTTATTTTTTTTAAAAATAATTTTGATATTTGCAAATAAGGTCACTTTAGAGTTTTTCATTGATTTTGAATAATAACAAATTAATTTTAAAACAATTTTACAAAATTAAGTTATAATTATTTAATTAATTGTTCTTCAAACGGGTTAAAAGTCATAAACAATCAATATGATAAACACATTGAAAAGTTTTATAAATCACTTTTTTAATATAATTATACCAAAAAAACCAATTATTTTTCGAAAATTCAAAAGATCAATAAATTTTTTTGTTTCTTCATAAAGTTTTAAAAGTTCCCGTTCTTTCTAATAAATTTTGTTTTAGTCAAAGGGGACAAATTATTTTTTTCAGACATCTTTTATTTTTTATAATTGACCCTTTAAAAAACAAATGAGAATTAAGAGTAATAATTAATTTCAAAGGATAATTGATACAGTCAATTCCACTTTTAAGGTACAAACTTTCAACGAAATTTAAGGCACAATAAAAATCTCAAATTAAAGCACAAAATTCAATTTCTAGTAAAAATAAATTGTAAAAAAAAAATTCCAAATTTTGTGCCTTAATTTGAGATTTTTTTGTGCCTTAAATTTCGTTGAAAGTTTGTGCTTTAAAAGTGAAACTGGCTGTATCAGTCTGAAATGAATCTGAAAAAATCAACATATTTTCTTAAAAATTGAAAAACTGTAATTTTTTTGACTCAATATTGAACAAAATAATAATATTTATTTTGATCTTCAATTGAAGCTCAAAGGTAATCCAAATAAAAAGCAAGATAATTACCTCACAGCCATTTTTACTCTTTCAATAACATTAAAATACCCTGTTTTTATCAAGTAACTTTCGATCTTACAATAAAAAAAAAATTATATATGAATTACATTATCAAAAATAAATTGAAACAAAATCAAGAAACAATGTGTAAATATGATTTCAATTGTGAAATTTCCAAAATAAAAATTTTTTTCTAATACCAATGTAAACCCTTAAGGCATATGTTCAATTTACACTTCAAAAACTGTACCAATTTGGCTTGAAAATGGTTTTTATGAAATAGTTTTTTTATTTTTGGAGAAAATTCGAAAAGACTTTTAATTTTATTCTTAATAAAGTAATAAAAAAAATCTGGGAATTAATATAATCCTGAGCAAGATTGTTAATTGTTAATTACGAGTATTAGGAAAATTGCTATGTAATTTCTTTTATTTAAAATCAAATCCCTTTTTGAAGAATCAGACCTTTTAAAATTATAGCTCAACTCACTTATTAGAATACAGATTAATCAAATCACACTTGTTCAAAAAACCATTAAAACAAATCAAAAAACAAGAATAAAAAATATCATTTTCCAAACTCATAGTATAACTCTATAAAACCCGATTTTTTTAACAAAAAAAGTAGATCTACCAGTGGCTATCAAATAATTGCATGATTATTCTATAGACACCCCACTTTCATTAACTTTACGTAGATTTTAAATAAGATTCATAAAAAAATTGGATATTTATAAAAAGGATTTGATTGAAAATAAAAGAAATTACATAGCAATTTTCCTAATACTTGTAATTAACAATTAAAAATCTTGTAAGGGATTGTTTTTATTTCCAGTTTTTATTCCCTACTATGTCCTATTTTTTTTTTGAAATTCAAAAAAATAAAATTATTTTTTTATCTTATTTTTTTTTTGAAGAATGTAAAAAATAAAAAATTTAAATTACAGTATTTTAAAAAAGGATTCACTTGTTTTTTTTCGATTTCAAATTCTCATTTTTATCACATTTTTTATTTTAATTAAAGTGAAAACAGTTTTTTTAATAGTCCTTTTCTTTTCACTGTAACTTGGAAATCAAATTTAAAGGTAAAAAAATGACTTTTTAATAAAAAGGGAACTTGAATAAAGTATTATTTTTTCACTTGTTTAAAATTGAAAACTTCAAAAAAGTTTGGTAAAACATCACTTTGTTAAATGATTTTAAACTATTTTTTAACAAGTTGTCATTATTTATAAACTTTTGGTTTTGAAAATTTATAAAAAAAGTTAAAGTTAATTATTTTCTCGTGATTAAATACAAAAAATATAGATAAATTGGCTATTTACTAGAACTTATAAGATATATTTGATTATTACTTATTGGAAATGAGATACATATAAAGTAAATTATATTAGAATTGAGCAAAGAGTTGAAAATATTGTAATAATGGTAATAATTAATACAAGGGCTTATTCTTTTAATTTAGAAGCAAAAATTCACCTTAATATATATTCTTGATTTTATCTTAGAAGAACCAAAAAAAAAAATTGATATTTTATTCAATTGAAATCAGATGATATTGGGTATTTTGAAGAATTAAGTTTGATATTATCCTTGCACATTAATAAAATGATAATTTTGAGTTTTGGAGTACATCCAAAATAATATTTTTTTTTTCCAGTTAAAGGGGCCCAGCTGTGGCGAGTGAATTAAATTTGTCTAAAAGGGTTTGAATTGATATTTTAAGTAATAATATATTTTGGAGATTTCAATATTGAAATCATTTATACACATTTTGTCAGATTTTTCGTTTTTTCTCTTTTCTTTATTTGATATCTAATTGATTATATGTGTTTTATTATTGAAAGTCCAATAAGAATATGTATAAACTTGTTATGATAATGTTATTGGAAATATGAAAATGATTGTAGAGAAATATAATTGATTTCTTTTAGAATTTTATTTTATCTTTAATAGGAGATCAAAATATATAATGTTGTTTTTTTTTCTCATTTACAGAGTTCACAGGTTGATTCTTTTTCTAAAAAAATTGCCTAAAATAATTCTTTTTTTTGATTCCAATGATAATTATCAAATCATTTCTTGTTTAAAATAGTTTTTACAGGGAATCACATCATTCTCAAAATTTATTAATAAATTAATTATTTTTATTTATTTATTTTCAAAAGGGATTTTATATTTCTCAAAAAAATAAATATTTAAGGTTTTTCTTCTTGTAATTTTATTTTTCATCGTCTTTTCATCAATACTGAAGTTTTTAAGTTTATTATCGATAAGAAAATTATTTTTCTTTGAAATGGAATCAAAAGAATTTTGTTTTTAATAGAATTTTTGTAACAAATAAAAATTCCTTTTTTGATTCCATGGAATCATAATAAAATAATAATCAATGTTGTTGAAAAATTACACTTCAAATGGACGTTAACAAGTGGAAAATGGTTGATAAAAATTGCTTCCATTGGAATTATTTTAATATTATGATTCCAAATTTTAAAATTTTATGATTCAAAAAATTCCAAAAATGGAATCATTTTGAGAACTCTGTTTATAGATTTTTTTGTTGGGTGGGTCTTACTTTCTGTAACTATTATGAAAAAAACACAAAAATTTTATTGATTAATTTAACTTGGTTATTAGAGGTACTATATAATTCTGAAAAAAAAAAATTTTTTTTTATTAGAATATATATAACAAAGAACTGGAGTAAATAAAAGTTTCAGTTTAAGATATATATATATATATATAAGTGTTCAGATTCATAAATTGGTAATTTAAAATTAAGATTGATATTACAATCTTTTGGATGGGTTATTTTTATTTTTATTATCAAAATTGGTTCATCAAAATATTTTAAAAAATAAAAAAAAAAATTGATACACTTTTTTCGGAGAAAACAATTCACAGTCAAATTTCCACCAAAAAGGGGAATTATATAAAATAATAAAGTATTTTTTAAAATAATAAAATTCGGGTATTAACTTTTTACATTTATTTTAAAATTCATCAAAAAGAAATAACTTTTCAGTTTTTATATGATTAAAAAGAATAATTAAGGTGATTTTCATAACGAAAAATGACATTTAAAACCAAGATCAGAAATTTTGATCCTTATAATCAATTCATGTCTTACAGCCAAATTAAATTGCTTTATAAGTACGAATCAATTTCTGTGAAATAAAAATATTATGTATTTTAATAATAATATATAATTTTAATTGAAATATAGATTTATATATATATATAATAAATTTGCCATGTTTCTTCAATTCTAATTGATATGAATTCTTAAAAAGTATTATTATTTGAAAAAAAGGGTATAGTAATGCTGTGATCAAATATTAGAGCTTTAATAAGGGAATTCATCCTTTTTGGAAAAGTTAGTACTATTTTTTTTTATGAGATTGTAAGAATCAAAACTTCTTTAAAAGTTTTCTATTTAAATAAAGTGTGAACCTTTTTTTTCAAAGGGTGCTTTCCTTCTCGCCAATACCAACCTCCACATCCAAAGGTCGATTCCTCACTTTTTTTATTCCTTAATTTTTTTTAAAAAAGTTTACCATTAGCAAATCCTTTTCAAATAATCAAAAAAATTTCATTTTTTGGAACTCATAAAATATTGAATAATTATGGAAAAATTTTTTAAAAACCTCTCAAAAATACTCAAAAACACTAAAAATTCTGAAATTTGAAACAAAATCAAAAAAGTTTGAAATCTTTTTGAGTTAAAGTCATTAGAAGAAAGGTACATTAAAAAGGTCTCCATTAGAACACCAACATAGATTAACAAAATTCAAAAGACATATTTTAGGGTATAAAAATCCAACCCTTATTGTAGGAGTTTTTTAAATCGAGTATATCAATCAAGAACAGCATTCAAAATTTGATACAAAAAAATAAAGATTTTTTTTTTTCAGAATTTTTTCCTTTTGTGGTTTTTCAAGTTAAAAATCTAAAGTAGAGTTTGAAAATTGCCCTGAATATTCCTGTTGTCAATCACTTAAAAAAAAAATATTTCTTCACAAAATTTCACCCAAAAGTACATCGATGAGATCACTTCTTCAGAACTTTTGATCAAATGGTTCTCTCGAAAAAACCACTTTCTCGATAAAAAAGATTAAAAGGATAGATCGTGTCGGAAATACTGTTTAACTTTTGAAATTCATTTCCACAACTTGTGTATTATTTAAATGGCCGTTTCTCATGGGTTGAACAAAGAAATTCAATTTATAAAAAACAATTATTTTTTCCTATTTATTTTTTACAGAATTATTTCTGAGAATTCTTTTTAATAATTTCCGAAAGTGTTTCTTTTTCCAGGTGAAATCCAAACTACTCAAGAGTCCAAAAAGAAGAGATCTGTCCAAATGAATATTGACCGTCTTCTAGTAAATTTCAAATCGAAGGATTCTTCTGTAATAAGCGAATCTTTGATCAGTTTGGCGTCAACATTATTGATAGTCGATGAAACCTATTTGGATGAAAAGTTATTAACAACGCTAAGCGGGTCAATTTGTAGACTACTAAGCCGCTCGCCTAATATCTTGATCCAACAGTATTGCTATCGGTGTTTGATTAATATTATCGAAAGGTTTCCTGAAATCTCTGATTATGTCGCAGAAATCTCGTTACCTTATCTAATACCAAACTTGATTCAAATAACCTATATTGAGATTGCTCAAGAAGCTGCCATTTTAATTGAAAAGCTTACACACGAAAGCGCCAATTTAGTGCTAACTTCTGGTGGGGTCAACGCAAGCTTGTCTTTTCTTGATTTTTTTGATATCACAACACAAAGAAAATTAAGCTTGGGGGTAAAATTCATGACTAAGAAACTTTCAAAGGGCACCGAAGAGCATATTGAAAACTCAATACCACTGATTACAAAAATACTGAATACCAATAATGATGAAAAAGGTTTGATCGATTATTTTATCTTTTGTTGAATTTTTTTTTTTTATTTTTTTTTTATTTTTTTTTATTTTGTTTGTTTTTCATGCCAGATCTTTTTTTTCATTTTTCTTCTGGGTTTTGGTTCCCTGTAGTGTTGGTACTTTAACTTTTTTTAAATCAAGATCAAAATTCCAAACAATGTTATTCCAATTTTTTTTTACACACAAAATTTTCTTTATGAAATCCCCAACTTGGGTTTCGTCAATCAAAAAGACTACTTTTCATTACAAAAATTTTCACAAACATTATTTTAATTGGTGATCAATTGTTTTTTGTTCTAAATTTTTTTCTCTTTTTTTCGACCTATGTTTTTTCTGTGAGTCATTTTTAAAAAATTTGTGACACAAAGTTTTCAAAACAAGAACTAAATCAAGTAAACTAAAATTCAAGTTACCTATTTTCGAGCTTAATAAAAACTTTTTTCAAAATACCTTATCTTTATTCAATTCAGAAATATTCTACATTCTTTCTAGAAAAAAATAAACAATGTTGTTTTACTTTTAAACTCGAAGACTATCAAAATTTTTGATTGAACTCTCCATGGGATGAATCACTTGAGTCTTTTTTTTTAGATTAATTACACAATTAAAAGATCTTGGAAATATCAAAAACAAATCTGCTATTTTGTCTAAAGATCATCTTTGTTCGATTATTTGATAATAAAGACCTTAAGCTTTTTGTTCCAAAAATGATAAAGATCAAAAAACAGTTGTGATTGGTCAAAATTTAATTCTTACAAAAGAATCTTTTTTTACATTTTTGTGTTAATCATCAAAATTTTTGAAATAAGTAATAAAGGAAAACACCTGTTCTTCTTTTTTAGTTGTGTTGGTTGTTGTTGAGTTGTGTTTTTTTTTTTGATTGTTATTTAAAGAATCCCTAATTTACAAAAGAAAATAACTTTTAATATTTAACCATTGATAACAAAAGACCAAATTAATTCAAAGCTGGCTAGATTTAGATTTGTGTGTACTTATTCTTAAATAACCATGTTGATTTTGTAAAACTCGTGTTTAAGTGTCTATTCCTTAAGGTAATTAAAAATAATGTTCTGAAAAGGAAAAAAAAAATTTTGGAATTTTTATGATACCTAATACCAATAAAAAACCAATCAAAACATGTGATTTATGGTAGATTTCTAAAATTCAATCCTGAAAAACTAGGAAATTTTTAGAAAAAAGCGCCAAAGAGCTACACTTAATTCCCAATTTAAATGCTTGTGAATTACACTTATGAATAAAACTCTGGCCAGTTTTGAACTTTCTCTATTGATTTCTATTGAAATCTGGAAGATTTTTTCTTTTATTTTTTTTTATAATGAGTAAAAAATAAGTTATTTTGGTCAAAATAATGTTACAAAATCCTTACTTTGTCAAAAGATAGATGGTTATAAAACAACCATAAATTTAAATAAATCGAATTACATTGATTTTGAACAAAAAGAAAACAATTTGTTTAAAATTTAAGAAATTTAACCCTTTGGAAATATAAAAAAAGAAAAAAGTAGATTTTTTTTTTTAAAAATTGAATTTATGAAATTGAGAATGCCTTTTAAACTTTTTTTTTACGTGGATTTTTTGTAATTGAGATTTCTTTTTAAATTTTTATGTTAATTGCTGTTTTCTGTTATTTGAGATCCTTTAATTTTTTTTTTTTTTTGAGATGAATTAGTTGTTTTTAATGGGATTCCTTTTCTTTTTTTTTTTTTAAATTTTTTGTTTTGAATAACCCTAGAATTCCTTTTTTCAAAATTTTAATTTTTGTAATGAGGATCTTGAATTTTTTTTTTTTGTTATTTGAATTTTTTTTTTTGATATTTAAATTATTTCAACCAAAAGAAATTCAATTCACAATAACCTTTTTTAAGTTGAAAGCCACCCCTCGGGTATAGAGCAAATTCATGGTAAGTGAAAAGATCCTTAAAATGAAAATGTTTTTTTTTTTATATAAACTATTTTTCATAAATTTTGACTCGCTTTAAAATGTTAATGGGAGTTATTTTGAGGGTTTATTCCAGTATTCTTTACAAAAAATATTTTCAAATTTTTGGATCAGTATCATTTTTTCTAATTTTGCAAATTTTAGTTTTGCTTTTTCAAAATTTTCTTTTTCTTTTGTTTTTCTTTTTCTTGAGATTTCTTTTTCTTTTTTTTTTTTTTTTTTTTTTTTTTTTTTTTTTTTTAAAAAGATCGTGTGGAAAAAAAAAGAGATCTTCGAAAATACAAATAATCACTAAGAAAATTTCGACTATGTAATGTCTTTGAAAATGGATTTAATTATAAAAAATCTTTTTGTTCAACTTTTTTTCAGTGAAACTTCAGTAATAAAAAATCCGTAATGCTCATTTCAAAAATTGTGACTTTTTTTTAGTTTTTGGTTTTATTTTTATTAATTTTTAATATATCAGGCTTTTATAGATTTAGAATGACTTAAAAGTGAATTACAAATCATATTTAGTTATTAGTTGTTCTTGAATACTAAAGGATATTTTTTTTTTTTTCAATTTATTATTTCAGGTGAGTCACAATTTTTGAAAAAGAGTTTATATTGAAGGATAATGACTTAAAAGATCAAGGAAACCTACAATAAACAGAAATTAAATATGAAATTGGGTTCTTAAAGTTCTACTATTAAAAAAAAAATTCTCAAAATAAATGGATCAAATGTGAAAATTTTTCTTAAAAATATTCAATATTTGTAGTCAATTTTTTCTCTAGATTTCATCAAAAAATCGAATAAAAATTGAAAAAATTAAGCAAAATTTTCAACAAATTTTAGACATAATTTAATATTTTTTGAAAAAATCAACGAATTTATCTTCAAAATTGATTTGAACTTGGGTATACTATTGAGTAGAGTGGTTTAGTTATTGTATTTGAAGAAACAAAAGAAAACAAATACACAGACTGTATTTAAAAAAAAAAAAGATTTTATACTCTGAACACTAGTATTTTATGGCTACTGTAATTCATTTATTAAGGTTCTGGAATGAAAATGAAATGTTAATTTCAAAGTTGAATAAAGATATTTCCTATTTTGATATTAGCTTTGTTTAAGCGATATGTTCTCTTTGGAAAATTAAATAATTCTTCTCAATCTTTAAGAAAACTTTCAAAAAATGATTATTTATATCAGAATTTATTTTATGAAAATTAATTGATTACAAAATATAAGCCGTTTTATCTATATTTTTGTATTTTTATATCACCCAAAGTCCATCACCACTGAAAAAAAAGTAAATCAATTCTTTCCAAAGTTACTTCAATAAAGTTGAAAGGTGGTAATTACTGGGAGAGGAGAAAAAAAATTCATTACAAGAGAGGATTAAAAATAGTTTAAAACCTGCTATATTTATAATACTTGATCCAAAAATTTTATTTTTTGAACCAAGTCCCAATCTCAAAGAATTTGTCCTTTCAAATTAATTTTTAATTGATCCCAATAATTTCAAAAAACAAAAAATAAATAAATAAAAAAATGATAAATAATTCTTTATTTCTTCTAACTTTATCACCATAAGATGTCAACACTTTCTATTATAACCTTTTAAATTAAACAAAACACTTTTGAAAATATAATAATTCCAGTGAATACATTTTCTACCTAATCTTTTAAAAAACAATATTTATTCTAAAAATTATCAGATATAAAATATTAAATGATATTTTAAAAAAAAAATCTGAAAAATAATTTCATTTCCATTAGAATAAATCTTTTAATTATATATATATTTACTTCTTTTGAAAATCACATTTCAAGATTTTGGATTATTTTTAATTTGAATAATTCTTTTTTTTTTTGAATTTTTTTGGTCAACGCTGAAATTAATCTTTTCATTTTTAATCTAATTTATATTTTTATTTTTTCAAATAATAGTTTTAGAAAATATTTGTTATTCTCTTGATAACATTTGTAGATATTTCATCAAAATCAAAAGAACAAAATCTATTATTTCCCATTCAATTTTCAAAAATTTATTAAAGATAATTTCAGAAAAATCTTTGATAATAAATTCTTATACACTCATTACAATAATACATTTTTTTATTAAATTGTGCCGAAATAACCATGCACCTAGGATAATTTTATTGCATATTGGGGTTATTGAAATTATATTTTATTATTTAAATGGGAATCTAAAAGATAATGATGAAAATGAAAGTGTTGATGATTATTTACTTAAAAAAGAAACCCATACTGATAATCAAAATAAAAGAACCATTGAAACAAAAGAAAAGGGAAACAGCCAAAAGAAAAGACAAGAAAAAGCGGTCAAGATAAGAACGGAAATGGTAGGGAAGAGAGATAACAAGGACGAAAAAATGATCAAAGAGAAAGAAAAAAATAATAAAAGTATAAACGAAAAAGAAAGTATGAACAAGAAAGAAAATATAATCAAAAAAGAAAATATCCAAGACAATAAAAAAAAGGAAATACCTTTGAATAAAAAAGAGAAAGAGAAAATCGAAAATATCAATAAACATAAAAAAGAGAAAGCTCAAAATAATGAAAATATCAAAGAAAGTAAAAGCAGTGGAACAACCGTTAATAAGAAAGACAAAGAGAAAAATAAAATCAATTTAACAGAAAATGATTTTTCTAATATGAAATATAATTTTTTTCAAATTGAAAGTACCGAGCTATCTTCAATTTTTAAATTTCTAAATTATTTATTACCTGATTTACCAGATGAACAATTTCCAAATGAAATCCAATCGAAAATATTTAAGAAACAGTTTGAAAATGAAGGAAAAAAAGTAAAAAAAAAATTTAAATCAAAAATCAATTTTGCAAACAAATTCCGTAATTCTTTTAAATCAAAAGTATCAAAAGAAAAACAAAATGTAAAAATTCAAAAAGATGAATATTTAAAATTGTGGGAAAATAATGATCAATATTTTTTTATAGAAATTATTTCAAAGCTTTTCTCAATATTAATTCATATTTCAATAGAATCATTGAATTATGATTTGAAATTAAATTGTTTGTCAATTATTTTCACAGTTCTTTATTATTCGAAAGTGGAGGTACTCAAAAAATATTTACAAAAAGAAGAAATAGTTACCTTAATTACGAATTTATGTGACATTAGTGAGCATGATTTTATTTTGTTTGGAATTGGTATAAAAATGGGATCTCTTTTAATTGAAAAATTGCCTCAACTATTTATTTTGAAATTTATTCGGGAAGGTGTTGTCAAGGAAATAAGGAAGATCAGAAAATTATTTACACTCAAAAATAAATCTAAACCAAGATCAAATAGTTATGAAAAAAAAAATACTCATTTAAGCAAAAACAACAAATCTTTTAACAAAAATAAAGAAAAGGAAAAGGAAAGGGGAAAGGGTAAGAAAAGAGAAAAGCAACAGGAAAAGGAAAAGGAAAAGGAAAAAGAAAAAAGTAAAAATAAGATCAAATCAAACCCAAAAAATAAAGTTATAAAAAAAAAAAAAAATGATAATGATAAACAAAGCAAAAGTACCAAAAATACAAAGCAAAATGACAAGCAAATAAAAAAGAATCAAAATCTAAAAAAAAATACAAAATATCATCAACGGATAAGAAAACATCAAAAAAATATAATTTTACAACAAAATGATGAAAAGAAAGAATTTGCAATAAAAATTGATCCGATAATTGCAAATAAGTGGATTCTTCAAATAACTTACAAATTTTTAAAAACGGTATTTTCTCATAATCAAATTGAAAAGGATTTAGAAAACCAATTTAAAAATTTAGAAAATTTGTGTAAAAAATTTGAAAAAATAGATGACGAAAAAGAAAAATTTAATATCTTATTAAAATTGTCACAATTTTTTAAAAATGAGTCCCAAGTTTCAACTTTAGAATTGAAAGAGTGCAATATAATTAAAATACTTATTAATTATTTAACCGATTACAATCTACGAGACGAAATGATTTTATCGAGATTAATAAATTTTATTAGAGCATTTTTCTTTAATAATACAAATACAAATACAAAAAATTATAATAACCAAATCCCAATTATTATTTTTATTAAAAAAGTACATAATTTATTTAACAAAATTGAAAAATTCCCAATATTATCTTCAAGGGTGCCAAATAAATTTTCATTTCTCAAGAAGGGCATTCCTGTCGAATTTATGATCGATCCAGATGAAAAAACGATGTATAACATTAAAGGCACCCAAATAATAATTGATTACCAAACCTCAATGGAATCGTTAGAACGTTTTCTTTGGTCAAAGGTGAAACATAAACAGGATAGAACCGTTCCTGGTAATCAGAATTTTTTATCAACAAATAAAAACTATAATTATGAAGAAGATGAAAGCTATGAACAAGTAAATGAGATATTAATTGAAGAAAGTGAGAATGAGATCGAAAACGAAAATGAAATGGAAATTGAAATCGAAAAAGAAAAAGAAAAACAAAAAGAAGATGAAAAAGAAAAAAAAAATATGGAAAAAAGTAATGAGATCAATAAAGAAAAAAAAGAAGAAGAAGAGAGAGTAGAGAGAAATCAAAACAAAATAGGGGAAGGGGAAGGAAAAGGAACGGAAAAGGAAAACGAAAACGAAAACGAAGAGGAAAAGGAAAAGGAAAAGGAAAGTGAAAGCATTGGAAAAAAGGATGAACAAAATGAAGGAAAAAACGAAAATTTAAAAAACAATCAAATCAAGAATAAGGATGAGAATGAGAAGGAAAACGAAAAGCCAAAAACCTTTTTTGACGAAATTATGGATATAATTCTTAACAAAAAAATTGAAGAAAAAAAACTCAACAAAAATAATATTACAAGCAAAGAAAAATTAGAAATAAAGAATCATTTAAAAAAAAAGGAAGTAATTAAAGTAATTAAACTAATGATACCAGATATTTCTGATCGTGAAATATCCCAAATGATTGAATTATTTAAAAAACAACAAAATATTAATTTCATAGGTGATAAGTCAGATGAAGAAAAACTATCGAAAGAAATAAAAAATTCTGAAAAAAAAAAAATCCAAAGAAAAAAAATTGATTTTCTTGCTAACCAATTAAAAAAAATTATACTAAATCAAAGAAGAAAAAAAAATGAAAAAAAGAACAATAATGAAAAGGAGAAGGAAAAGGAGAAGGAAAAGGAGAAGGAGAAGGAGAAGGAGAAGGAAAAGGGGAAGGAAAAGGGGAAGGGGAAGGGGAATGAAATGGAAAGGGAGAATGAGAATGAGAAGGAAAAGGAAAAGGAGAAGGAGAAGGAAAAGGAAAAGGAAAATGAGAATGAGAAGGAAAAGGAAAAGGGGAAGGGGAAGGGTGGAGAAAGGGAAGAAAAGGAAAACGAGAAAAACAATAATCAAAATAAAGTATTTTTGGTAAAATATGAAGAGTTGGAAAAAGCGATAAAAACAATGTTATTTGGGTTTGAAGTCTTCTCTGTATCACAATTAATTGATTTTTTAATTTGTGAAACAGATTTTAAATTAGAATCCCACCACAAAAAAAAAATTATAAAACGAGAGCCTAAATCAGAATTATCTAGATTTTTTGGATCCTCAATTAAACAATACAATTCAAAAAAAAAAAAAAGTTATTTTAGCAAATTTTCCAAATTTAAAAATAAAAATTTAAAAAACATTGAAAAGAAAATAATTAATTTAAAAACACCACATGGACTTTATCTCACATTAAATGGGAGGAAATTGTTTTATCAAAGTAATTGTTTTCAACAATTATTTAAGGCCTGGTATCAAACCAAAAAATTTGAATTAAATAATAATTTAAAATTTCCAAATAAGTTTGATAAAAAAAATGAATTTATAATCAAATATAGAAGAATCAACCTAAAAAACAAAAAGGAATTGTATTTAGAAAGCAAATATAATTATCCATATACATTTACAGAAATCCCCTACTTTAAAATGAAAAATTTGGATTTTAAAGATCAAAGAAACCAGATCGTTAAAATATTATTAAAAAAAAGAACAAATAATATAAATGGTTTAATCAAAACACAAAACAAAAGAAATAATGTAATAATTTTCAATATTTTTAATTTTTTATTAATAATTTTTACAATAATTAATAATTGGGAAATTTTGGTATCATTTTCAACCAGCCAATTTTATCATCAAAATAGCGTCAATGATGTTAATGTAAAAATTTTCAATAATGAAAATAAAACTGATGAAAATCAGGAAAAGAAAATTGGAACCAAAGAAAGGATAAAGTTGAACATGAAAAAAAAAAAATTAGATAACCAGAATGAGAATCAGAATGGAAATGGAAATGAGAATGAGAATGTGAATCAGAATGTTAACGAGAACGCGAATGATACAAATGATAATAAAAGAAAAAAAGGGGATAAAAATGATAATACAAATACAATCAGAAAAAAAAATGAAAATGAAAAAAAAGAGAAGGGAAAGGAGAAGGGGAAGGAGAAGGAGAAAGAGAAAGAGAAAGAGAAAAAGAAAGAGAAAAAGAAAGAGAAAGAGAAAGAGAAAGAGAAAGAGAATGATCAAAAATCGGATCAAAATCCAAATAATGAAAATAAGAAAAATAACCAGAATGGAGTTAATAAAAGTGATAATAAAAAGATCAATAAAAATAGCAGTGATGAGAACTTAAATGAAAGTGAGTTTCAACTTTTATCAAAATATCCTGAAATTTTAATCAAGCATTTGTTTTTAAACCGGTTGCAATATAAAATTATTCGTCAATTCGAAATATTGCCTAATGTAATTGTTGATATTATTCCAAAATGGATAATTGTTTTATTACTTTCAGATTTTTCCTTTTTAATCCCTTTTAAATTAAGAAAAGACTTTTTCGAGTATTCTTCTTTAGGGATGCTTAGATGTATTGAAAAATTAAAAAATACAAAAGAAAAGGCTTTAAAAAAAAATATCAAATTTAAAATTAAAAGAATTCCACGATTCAAAGTGAGAATTTCAAGAAAATCTATTTTAAAAAATGCATTAAAAGTGTTTTCATACCAACAAATTTTTGAGCAATCGATTTTTGAAGTAGAATATTTTAATGAAAAGGGTACAGGTTCTGGTCCAACACAAGAATTTTTTTATTTAGTAAGTCAAGAATTAAGAAATCCAGATTTAGCTCTTTGGTATGTACAGGATTATGAAAAGGAATCTAAAAAACAAAATGTATTTGAGGATGAAAATGAGAATCAGAATGAGAATGGGAATGGGAATGGGAATGGGAATGAGAACGAAAATATTCAACAAAAGAATAATGATGATAAAGCCAATAGTAATAAGAATAAAGGCGTTAATATCAAAAAAAAAATCTTATCACCAATCTTTGGATTGTTTCCACGGCCGATAAATATAAAAAAGGATAATTCAATCACTTTAGAATATTTTGAATTTTTGGGTTCTTTTATAGCGAGAGCAATAATGGATCAAAGAATTTGCGATCTGCCCTTTTCAGAATTATTTTTTAAATACGTCATTGGGAATAAGCCAGAATTTTCTGATTTAAAAATCATAAACCCTTCAATTGCTACCTTTTTGAATGAATTTATTCAAATCGTGAAAAGAAAGGAAAGAGGTGAAAAAAATATCTTATATAGGGGCGTAGAAATAAAAGATTTATATTTAAATTTTACTCTTCCTGGATTCCCAGAGATTGAATTAATTGAAAATGGGAAAAATAAAATTGTCAAATTGTATAATCTAAATAAATATATAAATTTAGTTGTCAATTATTATTTGAATATAGGTATAGCGAAGCAAATTAAACATTTTATTCATGGCTTCAATAAAATTTTCCAAATTGTAAACCTTCGAGTTTTTTCGTTCAAGGAATTTAATCAATTGATTAATGGGCAAACTGAAAAATGGAACCAAAAATTATTAAGTTCACAAATGCTATTTAAGCATGGCTATACCTACAAAAGTAGAACAGTTCTGAATTTGATTCAAGTGCTGTGTGAATTCACTGAAGAAGAGCAAAACTTATTCATTAGATTCGTCACAGGTAGTCCAAGGTTGCCCGTTGGCGGCATCAGTAATTTAAATCCCAAACTAACAATTGTAAAAAGTGTTCATTTGAGTACAATTCCAGATATGATTCTACCTACAGCGATGACCTGCCATCACTATTTCGTTTTGCCTGATTATTCTTCAAAGAAAATTTTAAAAGAAAGATTAAAAACCGCAATTATAAACCAGTCAATTGGTTTCTTTTTATCTTAAAAGATAATGAAATTGTATTTTTATTTTTATTTTAAATTTTATTTTTATTTCTGTTTTTATCCAGTTTTATTTCATGAAAAAATGGGAAGAATTTAAATAATATATATATACCTTTATATTGAATTGAATATAAATTTTTTTATTACTTTTTAATTTTTGCTATTTTTATTTATTTTTTGTTTTTATTAATTCGGTTTGAGATCCACTATTGTAAAATAACAACAACTACAAAAAAGTTCATCATGTCTATAAAAGTGGTTAAAATGGTTGGTTAACTTTATTTTTTTTTTTCTTATTTATTGTTTTTTGTAATTTTTCTTCCGTTTTGTAAGCTATTTCCAATAAAGTGTGGCAAATTTATTTTACAATATCCCTTTTAAACTCAATCTTCAAAAAAGTATTTAAATTTCAAAAATCATTAACTACCATTTATAGATTCTTGATAATAATTCAATTTGTTTCTTAGTATTGTATTACAAAAATAAAAGATATTAAATTTTCTGATCTCGGCTTTATCTGATATTTTTTAGGTGTAAAATTAGTGTTAATTATTTTTTTTTTGATTGAAAAAACCCTTTCCATAACTTGTTTAATCCCAACAAATTTTTCAAATAGAATTGATAACTCATAACTGCATTTTATTCTTTAAAAAAATATTTGTACCATTTCCATATTTCCAGTTTTTCTTTGAAATTGGTCGTACATTGTTTTCACCAAAAAAAGTGCTATTTTTTTTTTTTTTAATTTTTGAGAAATATTTCAAAGAACAAATTTTTAAATAAATACCTTAGCCATTTATTCAATTAATGTTAATATTAAACTTGATTTGGTAATGCCAATTAATGAATACTTTCACTAACAAAGATTATTTTTTATTAAATGTAAAAAAAAATGTCCCACTTTTTTGGAAATACCGTAATATTATTTTGTCGAAATTTTCAGAGATTAGATCCTATCACTTATACTCATAAAATTAAAGTATTTTGTTATTGTAAGGAAAAATATATTAGTGCTACATGGTTCAAATGCCTCTTACAACTTGATTAGTAAAATAGTATAATTGTTAATCTTGTTCAATTAAAAATTCTCCTTATATTCGTTAAATTTTTGGAATGAAAGAATAAAAACCTGCAGCTTGAGACAAATTTAAAAGTTTTATTCTTTCAATCTCTAGACTTCAAATGAGAAAAATATATTTTTTCAATTTGACTTGGGATCTAATTTCGGTGCCAAAAAAAATTTTTTTTTTAAAAAATAAAGAAGTAATAATTTTACAAGATTTTTTTAACATATAATTTCTCCAAATCATAATATATATTGAAGATACAAAAATTTACATTGAAATGAAAAAAAAATATTCAATATCCAGGTTTTCATTATAATTATTTAATCAATCTTAAAATTTAAAAATTGAAAAAAATCAATTGTCAATGTAATACTTCGATCCTGGTTAGTCTTTTTTTGTGAAATAAATGGTAGTTTTCTTTTTTCTAGAAGAACAGTACATTAAATAATCAAAAAAAAACCCAACCATATGAATTATTTGAATATAATATTGATATCTGAAACACTCTTTTTTTAAAAAAAAATATGATTTCTAAAATTGAATTATCTAATACTAAATTTTTTCTTAACAAATCTATCGAATTTTTTATACTAAAAAATATCACAAAAAAACAATAAAAAAAATAAAAATTAATAAACAATATTAAAAAAATAAGTAAAATTTTTATCAACTTCTATTCTGAATTTAAAATTTTTTTAAAATATAAATTAGTTTAGATGCAATGTTTATTTTGATATAGGTATATTATTGGATGTTGAATTAGGTGTCGAATTGTACTAATATAAAAAAACACAGATGATTTTTAACTTCAAAATTTGTTTTGTCATAGATTTACTATTGAATAATGAATTCTATGTTGTCTTGGAATAAAAAGAAAACAAAATCCAAAGATTTTGATTTGAAATTATGATATGTGCTCTGGATGGGTATTATTTATTTCATGCATTCGCATCCCGATATAATGATTTTAAAAAAAAAAGAAAAAAAAAGATTTTTTTTTTATTTTAGAAGAAGTGTAAATCACAATCTAGTTTCCCTTAGACTTCAATTCCCTTTCTGAAATTTAAGCATAAAATCATAGATTTCACGATTATTAATTAATGAAAATAGTATCAAACTGTCTTGATTTGAAATTAGTTCATTAAGATTTATTTTTTTTAATTTGTTATAAAATATTAATCCTTCTTTTTCTTAGGAATAGCAGACCCATAAAAAAATGATCAATATTTTCTATAATTTCCTTTTGTTCATATTTTAAACATAAAGGATAAAATTTATTTGAATTTTTAATTAATTACATAATAATATCTATTTAAGCAGTTATTAAACGATCTGAATTTTAGAATTGTTGAAATTGATGGATAACTTAAATATTTTTGAGTTTTAAATAAATAATTTTGATTTTTAATTATTGTAAAATAATTTTGAACGTTCCAACTTTAGGAATTCGGCAACTCATTGGATGTGTATTTATATATTTCATTTTTTAATTTTTTTAAATCTTTTGAATGCGAGTTGATTTTATTATTTATTTTTTGATTAAATTTTATTAGTTTTTCTAAATAAGGATTTATTATCTAGAAATAAGTTTTATATTGAAAATAAACAGGGTTTTCAATTCTAAGTAATTAGCAAAAAAATTTCTCAATCATATTAAATCAAGGTAAAAAATTTAATAAAGATTAATCCCTTAAACCCAAAACTCAACTTTTTTATATAATTTCCCTTCTAATATCTACTCTTTTTTCTCAAAAAGGGTCCAGTTTTATTGAAGAAATAAGAAACATTCTATGAGTTTAATTTATTATTCTTCTCAAACTAAAATTTCAATTTTAGATCAGAATCATTTTTTCTAATTGAATTTTTCTTTATTTTTATTTTTTTTTTAAAATTGAAAATTGAAAAAAAAAAGTTTGTAACTCCAAATTCAACATTACGAAAAGTTCTGCATTGTATGTTCTTTTAGTATTCATATATTTATAAGTTAAAAATATTATTTTTAACATATTTAATTTTGTAAAGAAACTGAAAATTTTGCACCAGACATTCAAATGAATCAATGAGAGGGAACTAAATAATTTTTTTTAAAAAATTTTTTTTTTTTTGAAATTATGGTTTTGTTCAGACTTTTCGTTGATGATTGTTGACTTTAATATGAAGTTTATTATTTCTTGTATTTCTAAATAATCGAAGTTTGGTTGATTCATAAAAATGAGGTGAATTTTTCATTTTTGGGCTGGTCCCCTTTGCGTGAAATTGGATTTATTAGTATTCGACTATCCAATTTGTGTTTGGGAAAAAAAATAAAAATCAAACATTTAAACCACTATGTAATTTAAACTAAGAACAATATCGATCAACTAAGAACCAAAATATCCTGGTCTAAATCGAGACGCAAAATAATCGTTTTTCATTCTTCAGGGATTACAAACATTAAAAAATATTTCTTTTTGGGGTTTTCAAAAATATGTTTGATTCGAAAAGAAATATAATACTTATACGAGAAAGAAACAAACATTTATCAAAATATCAAAATGAAAAAAAAAAGAAGAGTGGATCTTTACATTACAAAATGTTAATCAAAGTATCTATTTGCAGTTATTACTCTTCCAATTTTCATTAAAATTTGACCACACATCATTTTTGAAAAATATGTTATACTGATAAATTCAAACACTTGTGATAAACTTTTTATTCAATTTCCATTTATGAAAATCTATAAAGTCAATTTTTCAAACAGTTCTTTAGTAGGAATATTTGGAAGATCAACTAATTTTACAAAGTTACTTCAGATTTAACCAAATAAAATGAAATACTTTGAGCATAGGATTAAAAATTTCAGAAAATGGAAAGTGAAGAAAAAATTTTCGGACACATATTTGAATTTATCAGTATGAGTGGTTAGCAGACTAAAAAAATGAAACTTTTTTGTTAATTTGCAAGGTAATGCTTTCAAAAAGAAATTAAAGCTTTTTCAAAAGGTTTTTTGTTTTTTCAAAGTTTTTTTTTTAAAAAGTCAAAAGTAAAAAAAGCAAAAAAAAAAAAAAAAAAGTAAAAAGCCAAGAAAACAAAATAAAGGCATATTTCTTTCCTTCTATGAAATTTTTTTTTTTTTTTTATTGGTGTTTGTAGTGTAGGTGTGTTTGTGGTGTTTGATTCTAAAAAAAAGGTTGTTTTTGTTTTTTAGACATAAACCAACATATTTGTAAATGTGATCTTCTAAAGAGCAGACTTGTACAAAAGAATTAAATGATTATCGAAAAAGATTTGTTCCGTGTTCTTATTTATATCTTTGAAGGATACATCATTACTCTCACTTTTTTGCCCATAGCAATGGCAGGAAGATTTCTTTTAAATTTTGCACGAACAATACCTGAGTTACCATGTGGTGTGGTGATCTTTCCCCAAATGGTTCTTACGTTGGATCCGTTGTGATGACGAGATGCGTTGTAAACGAAGGCAACTTTCTTTCCAAGATACCATTCTGTTTCTTTTCTTGTTGTGACACCGACAATTTTGATTAAAGATGTTCCTGTCTTTTGAGTTGTCAATCCTCTTCGGTAGCCCATGAAAATTCCATCGACATGTAATCTTGGGGATTTGTTTTGTTTTTTGTTTTTTTTTTTGGTTTGTTTTTTTTTTGGTTTTACTTCTTTTTTTTGTTCTTGGGACATTTTATCGAAAGAAATCACAAAAAATTTAATAAAAAATTATTAAAAGAAAAATGAAAACTTTTAAAGATTCACTATCTTACTTAACAATTTGGTGTTAGGTGGAGTGGAAAGAATTCATTGTACCTTGAAGTATTTTTTTCTAATTCATGAAATTTGACTCTTTTTTTCATTTTGGTTTTGATTAAGGTTTACAATCCCTGAAATTTGAAAAAAGATTATCTTGAGTAGGGCGTAGTGGCTTGTTAATTTGGTTCTTATTTGATCGATCTTGTTCTTGATATGGGTTTTAATAGTGATTTAAAATGGCAATTTTTCGCTATTTATTTTTTTTTTCTGAAATCCAAATCGAAGAGTGGAAGACGAATATATTGGAAGGAAAGATATAAAAAATGATGTTTTTGTGTTTTTGATTGAAATTTTTAATAAGTTTTAGTGTTATTTGGAGCTTTTTGTAACAAAATTTTATTTGATCATTTATTTAATTGAAAAAAAAGTAAATGAAAAATTCAACCAATAACATACAAATCGCATTTTTTTATATCTTAAGTTCCAATCTATTAACCTTAATCTCTTTCAATTCGAGATTTCGGAAAAAAAAAAATAAATAAATTATCATAAATTGCCATTTTGAACCACTATTAAAACTTATATCAATAACAAGATCGATCAAATAAGAACCAAATTAACAAGCCGCTACGCCCTACTCAAGATAATCTTTTTTCAAATTTATAGGATTGTTAACATTAAACATTTATAATAGAACGTAATCATTTCTTTGAAAAAAAGAGTTTTGTTTGGAAATAATTCAAAAATTTGTTGACTTTTAAAAATAAAAAATTAGAAAAATGGATGAAAATTTTTAAAAAAATCATTATTTACCGAAAACAATTTATTACTTTTTTTTTCACTTATAAAGAATGTAAAAATCAAGAGTTAAATTGATTTTTCATTAAAACATAGGAATTGTTATATTTCGCTTTTTACCCAGTTTAATCAATTCCTTATGAAATTTTTATTAATTTATTCAACCAAAATGTTAAATTATTTTTAAGAATGTAATTTTTAATGCTAAATATCAAAAAAAAAAAAAAAAAAAACAACTAATAAACAATGTGAGTTTCAAATTCAATTGAAATTTTATAAAAAAGTGAAATTATTGGCATCTTTTATTACTATTATTCTTCTTGATCTGATTTTTAAGGTTAAAAAGAGGGGAGAGGTTGAGATGATAAACAATCTTTATATCCATCATTGAAAGTTAAAATTTTTGTAAAATATTTTTAATTTAAACAATATTTTGAAAAAAAAACGATTGAGCAAAGAAAATGATTAAATTTGTAGAAAATTAAAAATTTTAGAAATTATTTGTAGATTTGTATTTTCACTGGGATATTTTGGGTTTTAGTAAAGACCATAATAAAAATAAATTGCTATAACTTATTATTTTTGTATTAAGGTTCTAGTTATTTACTGTGAATTTGCTCCATACTCAAGGAGATATTGAAACTAAAAATGAGGTTGTGACATAAACATTCTTTTGATTTACAAAATTTAAATAACTAAATAAAAAAAATTCTATAATGTCTCTTTAAAAAAAATTCAACAAAAAAAAAAAATTGAGAACTGATTGACAAAAGAATCCAAATTAAAAAAAATCTAAGCAGTATTCTCAATTCCAAAAAATAACACATTAAAAAAAAATCTACTTGCTTCTATTTCGAAATTTCCAAAGGGTTAAATTTATTCAATTTATCACAAATCGTTTTTTGTAGTTAACAATCAATTTAATTTTATTTAATCTAATTTGTGGTTAGATTATAACTCTCTATATTTGAAAAAGTAAGGATATGGTAACATTCTTTCAAAAAAAATTACTCATTTTGAGAAATAGTAAAAAATGAAAAAAAAAAATCTTCTAGATTTCAAAAAGATCCTAGAGAGTAATACTTGAAAATCAACACAGGTGTTTTCAAAATGTATATTTTCTAAACTTTCAAATCGGAAATTGAGTGTCATTAGTATACATTTTTTCTAAATATCCTCTTTTTTGATTGTAGATTATTGGAGATCAATCTTACTTAACATATTGGTTAGTTTTTGATTGTTTAATACACCCATAAAAATTACATAAATTTTCGAACTAAATCAAAAAATTATTTTTAAGCATAATGGATTGACCCTTAGAAAATATAAAGAGCTTTTTGAATAAAATACAGTACCAAGACTTTTTACTATTTGTTACAAAATAAATGGAATAAAATTTTCATTCAGCTTGTAGAAAAAACAGATTGTAAAATATAAAAATTCATTTTTGTCATACTATAAATCAGTTTAAATTATTTATTTTCCTTTTAGAATAGATATCTTTATAGATATATTTTAATTCTTTGAATAGGATTCTATTTTTCAAGGTTGAATGATAATTTTGAGATTTTTATTTTTCAATTAACAGTAGTGAATAAAATAAGAAAAGACAAGGTATATAAAAATCAAAAAAAAGATGCAAAAATGCCCAATAACCCATAATATAAGATTGAGTCATCATAACACACAACCTGTTTTTAGTCCGACCCAAACAACTGTCTAAAATAAAATTATAAGCCTTAATTCAAGGTGGAACTTAAAAAAACTATTTATTTTGGCTTTTGAGATTAATTTTAGAGTTGTGTGTTAAAAAGTGTTTTGACTGTAAAAAAATTGATGACGAACAGTAGATCTTGAAAGTGATTTCAAAAACTTTTACTATTTGCCTTCAAGCTTCAAATACCTTCAAAATCAAATTTTATTAATTAAAATTTTCTCTCACAGCTAAATTAAATCCCTAGTATCATCAGTTTTCATTAATTTTGTGAATCTTGATGCCTTTTATTTAACTCCCATACACAAAATATGAGGAACTAGAATAACGATTTGATTTATAAATTGAAAAATAACCATAAGACTTTAAAAAATAAAATTTGGAGAACTGTTTTTTCCAAAACAGCATAAAATATGTTCTTTTGGTGGTTTTTAAAAAAAGGTAAACTAATTTTTCATACTTTTCAGTCTTTTGCTTGTAACATGTATTTAAAAGCATTCAACAATATACGATTGGTTGAAACCATTTTTATTCAAGAACAAAGGAAATTAACAAATTATTAAACAACAACACAAGAGGGGAATTTCATTTTTTATATCTTTTGTTGAAAAAAAAAAAAGACCAAGTCTAAATGAGTCAACAACAAACCAATACAAATGAAAATGAGAACAAAATTAAAACAAAAGAAGAAACAAACAAAACTGATAAACCAAACACAACCAACGAAAACAAAAAACAAACAAAAGAAGAAACAAATAATACTTATAAACCAAATACAGCCAACGACAACGAAAAACCTTTACAAGGCGAAAACCAAATAATAAACACAACAGAGAAAAAACTCCAAAAAGAAAAAAAAGAAGAAAAACAAAACCTTAAAGAATTCACGAAAAGACAAGAAAACGAAAAAGAAAAAGACAAAATAACAATAACAAAAAAAGAAACAACCAACACTGATAAGCAAAACAACCCTATAAAAGAATCTTTTTTTGATTTCAATTTCAATTCATCCTGGGTTGGTGATGTTACAGAAAAAATTAGTAGTGTCAGCGACAAGTATGGTGTCAGCGAAAAGTTTTCCAAATTGACAAATTCTGTGAAGGAAACCTTTTTTACCGATGAAGACGAGATCCTAAAAAAAAAAAGAAAATTACCAGCTTGGCAAGCATATGCGCTTGACAAAATCCACGAGGAGGAGTTGCAATTACAAATCAAATACCTCTCAAAAAAAACTTCAAATTTTACAAATCCACCAACAAAACAAAAAGAGTTTAACTTTAAACTGTCTGACTATGCAAATATGGCAAATGCTACAATAAAAGAAGACAAAAGGCTTTTAAAAATATATAAATATTTGGTCTTTGAAAAAAAACGGATCAAGCAAGAAGATTTTTGGAAGAATTATTTTTGGAGAATTGAAGTCATTGTTGAAAACACTTTGTTGATCCGAAAAAAAATGGAAAACAGCCAAGACGCCAACAAAATGAAAAAAGAAAATGAAATAAATGGCAAGGGCAATAAAAATCCACAAGACGAAAACAAAAATGAAACAAACAACACGAGCACCAATATTAATAAAACAATAGAAGATCTTCAAAATGAATTAAACCAGTTAGGAATTGATGTTGATAACAAGAAAGAGGAAAAATCAAAGACAGAGCAGAATTCTGGCATCAACGAGGACAATAAGCACAACGAGAATTGGAAATCTAATTTGCTAGATGAGCTCGATCTTGAGCAAGATTTGAAACAAAAGATCAGCAAGAAACAAGATAAACAAAAAATGATAGAGCCTATAGACGATAAATGGCTTGAAGATTTTAAAAAAGATTTAGAAGAACACTAAATTTTCGACTCAATGCGATTAGCTGGTTTAGATAATTATCTTTTTGTTAGATCCTTTTTCTAATACTTGTTCTAATTTTTTTTTTATTTATTTTTTGTTTTATGGATAGAAATGTTCACAAAGAATTTTGGTTCATTTGAAATAATTAAAATATGTGATTTTATGCTGTCAAATTAATTCCAGAAAAATTCGCTCTATTAAAATATAATAAAATAAAACCAAACAAAATAAATTCTGATGAAATAATATATAAACAAACATTTGAAGTTCAAAATTGTTCGATCACTTTTATTTTTAAAAAAGTTTCTGAGGAATAATTCATTAATTTTCATTCAATATTACAGCCTTTATAAAGCTAACGTGAATTTTGTCATAAATAGAAATTTTTTTTTTCAATCTTTGTAAAATACAAAAAAAATAATTCTTCTAGTAAGTACAATTATGGAATTTTATTGTTTGACAAAGGTGATTATAAAAAAATTTCTTATAAGATAACCTTTCAAAAAAAAACTTGTTATTTATGAAACAATTTCATTTTATGAAAAAAAAAATATTACAAAGATTCAAAAGAAGGAATTTAATAATTATTTGAAATAGTCTTACTTTTAATTTTTAAGGTGTTTCGAAATTGCAGATCCACAAACAATCTGAAAATTAATTTTTTAAAAAGTTGATTATTCTCAAGATTTGTTTTAAAAAATTCCAATTCTAATTTTTTCTCTATAGGAAATTTTCAGTTGATGATAAAATTTCAAGGTTTATAATAGGCTTTTGTATGTCGATAAAATCATATCATAGAAAGGAAAAAAGATATAGGAAAATTAATTTTCTGTATATCATAGACTTCATTGTAGGTTTTGAGGTACTGTAAATGTTGGATGTGCTATATTAATAGGTAGTAGTGAAAAAAATACATTAGATGAAAAAAATACCTGGCAAGATTTATTATTGTTAATATTAGGAAAACTATTGTGTAATTTCATTTATTTTCAATCAAATCCTTTTTTTAAATAACCAAATTTTTTATGAACTTGGTTATAAACCTACCTAAAGTTCTTTAAAGTCGGGTATCTATAGGATACCAAAGTGATATTTTGATCTCATTGGTAGATCAACTATTTTTTGAAAAATAATAGAGTTTTATATGGGGTTTGCTCGAGTTTGGAAAATTATTTTTTTATTCTTGTTTTTTGATTGATTGATGATGTTTTTTTTGAACAGGTGCAATTTAATTAACCATCATTCGAATAAGTGGGTGAGTTATAATTTTTAAAGTTTGATTCTTAAAAAAAAAAATGATTTTGATTTTAAATAAAATAAATTACACACAAATTTTACTAATATTATAAATGAAAAAAATCTTACCAGGAATTTTTTTATTTCCAGTATTTATGCATAGGTGTGTGATTATTGGATATCTAGTTCCTCACTCTTGGGGTGAAGGTATACAAATAATTAATTATAGATTGTGGATTGATTATTATTATTTTTATTAATATATTTATTATTTTTTTACCCCTCCACTAAATTTTAAGAATCATAACTTTTTATTTAATCAAAAAATGATAACATTATTTTTATTTTATAATATTTTGATTATTTTTCGGTTTTCAATTTTTGTTATTGTGGTAAATTTTGATATTTTTTGATAGAAATTTAGTTTTTTATAAAAAAATTAAAAATATTTTACAACAATATCAATTCCACAAAACATTATCGGGGGTGATTTTAATTTAAATGAGATACAAATTAAACAATTTTCACTTTATAATTTTAAAATAATTTCAAATAATAGACCAAGTCTGAATGAAAACAATTTAGATTATTTCATCACAAATAATAAAATTATAAAAAAAAATAAATCAATTTCTATTAAAAATACAATTAGTGACGATAAAGCAATAATAAATCAATTTAATATTAATAAAAAATGGGAAATAAAAAAAACATATTGTATAAAAGATGTATTTAATTTTGAAAAAAATTTCAATCTATTTTTTAAAAATAATAATTATAAAGTAACAGAATCTATCTTCAAAAAGTTTAAAAAACAATTTATAATGAAAGATCGAGTAGTTTTGAATATACCTAAAAATGAATTAAAATTATTTAGTTTGATTAACAGAGTTTATGATAATAAAGAGTTGATAAAAGAAATTAAAGATAGAAATAATAATAAGTATCGAAAACTAATTGATCAAATTAATATGGAATTCGAAAGTAATTATAATTTTTGGAAAAAAACTTAGCCGGGTAAGAGAATCTTCAAAAAAAATGATTTTAAATAATAATAATTTGGAAAAATCCTATTTTAATTACAGTCAGTTTCACTTTTAAGGCACAAACTTTCAAAGAAATTTAAGGCACAATAAAAATCTCAAATTAAGGCACAAAATTCAAATTCTAGTAAAAATAAATTGTAAAAAAAAAAAAATCCAAATTAATGTGCCTTAATTTGAGATTTTTTTGTGCCTTAAATTCCGTTGAAACTTTGTGCCTTAAAAGTGAAACTGACTGTATGTCAAATCAATAAGTAAAAAACCAAAAAAATATATAATACATTTTATAAAAAATTATAATTTAGATAAAGAAAATTTATTTGATTTAGAAATTAAAGAAATATTTTCAGTTGCCAAAATCGAAGAATTAATTAAATATCAGAAAAATAAATCAGTTCAAGATTTTGACAAAATTAAACATTATAAATCAAGTAAAAATCAAAGTAACGAATTTTATTTAAATTATGAAAATTTTCTAATTACAATTCAAAAAATATTTCTAACTTGGATACAAGATATTTCTCAAAAAAATATTAATTTTATCAAAAAAAGAAATATATTATTCATTCATAAATCAGGAGATGAGGGGGTCCCACTTAATTATAGACCCATTTCCATAAAAAAACACTCCCAAGATTTTTTCTTAAATTATTATATGCTGGGATACAAGATTATAGTGACTTAGTATCAAAAAAACAATTTGGATTTAAGAAAAAATTAGATACACAGATTGCTTTTTTGAATTTATTATATAAATATAAAAAAAACAAAGAAAAATGAAAATGTATATATAGTTACAATTGATATTCAAAAATTTTTTGACTCTATTCATCATTCATTGATTTATCACTCAATTAAAAAATTTATCAAAAATGAAAATTTAAAAATGTTTCTATTTGCTTATTACTCAAATAGAGGAATAGGTGTTTACCAAGGAGATCCATTATCTCCTCTATTATTTGGTTTTATTTCTCATTTTCTTTTAGAAAAAATCAATTCACTAGCAATACACGTACAGATGTTTGCTGATGATTTGATAGTAATAATGAAAGGATCAATGATTGAAATAAATTATCAATTACAAAAAATATATAAAATAATAAAAGATTTTGGAATGAATCAAAATGATGATAAAACAAAAAAAAACCTAATACCAAAAGAAATTTTATATCTTGGTATTTGGTTAGACAAAAAAACTCATCTAAAATTTAACTTTGAAAAGGTCAATAATAATTTTGAAAAAATCCTACATATTTTTAAAGAAAGGAATTTTTCTAATGGGTTAAAAATTCAATTCTTTAAAGCCGTTTTACATAGTCAACTATTATATGGGTTGGAGATATTTGACTTTACAGAATCCGATTTCAAAAAAATTGATATTTAGATTAATAAGAAAATCACAGAATCGCTTTTAATAAACCCACATTCCCCAAGACTTATCTATAAAACTGAAGCAAAAATTGATTTGGCAAGAATCAAAATTTACAAAACAAAATTAAAATTAATTTAAAAATTAAAAATTTTGGGATTTGATAAATTAATAAATCTTCTCCCCTTCAGAGAAAAAGAAACAGAAAACATTAATTGGAAAGCTCGAAATTTAAAAGAATTAGAATCTGAACTCGAAGTTTACAGAATTAATCAATTAAAAAATAGTACAAGTTGGAAAGTACAAAATTATTTGAAAATAATTTTGATACAGGGAAATATTAACAAACAATCGTGTCTAGGTTTTTTTAAATTTAAGAAATAAACCGAAAATTTATTAAAATTTTCTGTTTATTTCTTAAATTAAAAAAAACCTAACGACAAAAAATATTTAAAATGGAAGGGTTCAACTTCTATTCTAAAGTTAAGAAATTATACAAATTATCTTAATAGATATTCTTATTTTATGAACAAAAATAAATCACAATTTTGTCAATTGTGTAAAATAAATAAAGATTTGTATATCATTGAAGATTTGGATCATTTTCTCTGGAACTGTCCAGCCTATGAAAATAATCGGAAAATCTGGATTTCTGAATTAGAAAAAAATAATTTTTTACTTATTTTAAATAATAATAAAATTTATAATATTATTAATAAACAAGATTCAATATCTTTATTAGCTTTAGTAGATAATAAGACTATGTTTGAATCTATTATACGATTTCTAAATTCAGTTTAGGAATTCGGGCAAACAAGAGGAATTCTAAACTCCTCCCTTAAATTACAATAAAAAAAAAAATTGATATTTTTTTTTTAATTTTTACATATTTGAGTTGAGTTTCAATGATCACTACTCCTTTTTTCTTTTAAATATAAATATTATTACTTTTTATGTAAATTATTTTTTATTAAAGTTTGTAGTGGGGTCAAAATCAAAAATTATAGAGAATTGATAAAAAAATTTGTAATTATTTAAAAAAAAATACATGATTGGAAAAATAGTTGGAATATTTACTTAAAAAGGTGGTGTTATAACATCTGATGGTAAGAATACCTTTTTTTTTTCTATGTAAAAAATTCAATGAATGAATCGGAAATGAAAGCTTAGATGAATAATAAAAAAAAATTTTGGTATTATTATTAGGTTTAATAGATAAAAAATTGGGAAAAATTGTTAATTATAAATCATTTTTATAAATATATTAAATTTTATTATGATAACTTATTTTAATTTAAAGAAACTTGTTATAAATTATATACAAAAAATTCTGTGTTTTTTTGGGGTGGTGTATATTTATTTTTTATCCTATTTTATTCAAATTAAATCTGCAAAATATATTTTGCTTTTAATAAATATTTTGGAAAATTTGTCATTTTTTTTTATTATTATTTAAGAAGTGTAAATTACACTCTAATGTACTTTTAGTTAAAATTTCATCAAATCTGATTTAATTGTCAAATGATAAATTCCATGGTTGTTCAAGGATATATATACCCAATTTTTTTCTGTGAGTATAAAAGTACAAAAAAAAAATTATAAAGAAAAAAGGAAAAAAAGAAAAAGAAAACAAAAGAAATTTAAAAAGACTTTATGAGAAGAAATTGGTAAAAAATCAAAAAAAAAAAAAAAAAATTCTATCCACAAGTATACTCCCAAAATCACAGACTAGATACTATTGGTTTATTTCATTTAATTTGATAATCGATCATGAATATTCATTTTAGGATCGTTATTTAAGTTGTTTTAATTTCATTTTTTTTTTAATCTGATTTTGTTTTTTTTTTTTTTTTACTTTTTTGTTTTTATTTTCAAGTTACTCATACTTTCAGGTTCCAGTATCACAATATTAGTAAGATAAATTATAAATATTATTTCATTTATAATTCATCTCCCTAATATAAAGAATATTCAGCCAGGGGAAAAATGGAAAATATTCCAAAAAAGTTCATTTTACTTATTTTTGATCGAATAAGTAATAATATTATATTGCTAATCTACTCTATTAAATAAGATTCTATTTATATTTAAAACTAAAAAGAATTTTAAGTAATTTATTTTAATTAATAAAAATAATAATTGATTTAAAAATTACGATAAATACCTTTAGAATTTCAATTTTTTGAATAAATTAGATAAATAATAAACTAAAAAAAATTTCTTAAAGTTGATTTTTTTAGATTATATTTTTTTCTATTTTTTCATGGAGAAAACTTTCAATTCACTTTCGGGGATAAGTAATACTTATCGATTTTATTATTTTATTTTTTTTCGAAAGGTAATAATTCACTGATTTTGATAAATATTCAAATAAAACTTGATAAAACAACCCATTCGACTACTTTAGAGAAACGAATAAGCAGAATAAAAAGAATTCATTTTTAATAATTAAAATTACCAGAAAAAAAAATTGATCATTTCTTGTTTTGATTTTTGGATCAATTTAGAAAAAATAAGCATTTATAAAACTTATTGTTTGATAAAATCTTACTTTTAATAATTTTAGAGAGTCTGTAGTAAAAAATTGTCTTATCGATCTAATTTTATTTTAAAAAGATGTTGAAAATAGATTAAATATTGACTCATTGGACTTCTTTATTAATTAATTTTCAGATTTTATTCACAATAATTTTATAGATTTTTTGAAATTTAAATGATTGGGAAATTTTTTTTTCGAATATAATGAGTATCCAAAACGAATTGTTATTCTTAAAATCATTTTTTTGAATATTTACAATTACTTTTTTTATTATGATTATTAATTTGAATTGATTTTATTTGTTTGGAAATATTTGAAAATTGTGAAATAATTGAAAAGTTCTATTGATACATTTAATCCTGGGGTTATAAAAACTATGGAATAAAATTAATCTTGGGCTATTAACCATTGATTATAAACAATCAAATTAAAATATATTTCTTTCGATTCTAAGTTGAATTTTCCAGGTTTAAAAAAAGTAAATTGGAAGAATTTTTAATTTAATTATTTGTTTTTTTTTTAATCATATTTTTTTGTTCAAAATAAAGCGAAAAAATTGTATCTAACTCTTCTATGAATAAATAAATTACAGTCAGTTTCACTTTTAAGGCACAAACTTTCAACGAAATTTAAGGAACAAAAAAAATCACAAATTAAAGAACAAAATTCAAATTCTAGTAAAATAAATTGTAAAAAAAAAAATTCGAAATTTTGTGCCTTAATTTGAGATTTTTTGTGCCTTAAATTTCATTGAAAGTTTGTGCCTTAAAAGTGAAACTGACTGTAGATTTTTTACAAGATTAAAAAAATTAGTGTATTTTTTTTGAAACAAGTAGATGTTTATATACTGGGATATTTAAAACACAGTGGTTTTATTTTTAAACTGAATTTTATACACTTCCTTTGCAGACCATAAGATTTCTTTCTTCTTTCAACAAAAATATTTTATATTTAAATAATTTAGAAATTTACAGTGATCAAAATAAAGCGTGCACAACAACTATAATCCGTGTTTCAAAATATTCTCCGTGCTTTTTTTATTATTGTTCCAATACAACATCCAATCTACTAACAAATAGTATACTTAAGTTCAAATCAATTTTGAAAGTAAAGTTCTGGTTATTTTCAGTAAAATTTAAATTATTCATTCAAATAGTTGAAAATTTTCCATACTATTCTCAATTTTTTTTGAAAATTTTTGTTTGTTCGATATTAAAAATGTTAAGAAAAAATTAAACTCTATTTTTTGAGATAAATTTTGCAATTTGATCCTTCATTTTTAGAATTTATTTTCAAATAATAGAACTTTAAGAAACCAATACTATATTTTTTTAGGCTTTATTATCAGTTTCTTTGATTGGTTAATGTGTAGGTCTTCTATAACAAAAAAACACGCTTTTTATTTTGAAACACGCATTATATTTTTTTGCACGGGTTCTTTTGACTACAGTAGTTGTATTTAGAACTTTTCAGAAAATCAGAAAAATAGATCAAACTTTTTAAACAATAACTAACTTCGGAAAATCTAATTAAATTTAAGTTGTCAAATGTTTTAATTCAATTTTTACTTTTTTTTCAATCCCGAGATATGGTAAAATTTTTTTTAATTTTGATTATATTTACTTAAAGATTTTTTTTAGTTTGCTCGTCCCTTAAAACCATAATTGAAAAACAAACATAGAACCAAATTTCACACATATGAGATTTATCACTTGAAAAAGTTTATTGAATTTCAATATTGCTTATACAACAATATTTATTAAACAATTAATTGTTCAAAATTTCCAAGCAGCTTTCTTTACAGTTTTTCAAAGATCATTGCTAAAATTTAAACTCAAGATTAAATTAATCTACGGGTATCTGATTTTACCTTTTCTGAATTGTGTACTTTGTTTTTTCTTTTGAAATTGTTTTTGTACTTAATTTTCACAAACAGATAGGAAATGTTGTTCCTTGTATTTTGAAATTAACATGAAAAGCTAAATCATAATAAAACAACAAAAACAATGGATCTAACAAACAGTTAGTACCCAAAAAAAATACTTTATCAATTCACCTTCTTAAGAAATAATAATTACGTAATTTTTTTTGAAAAAGAAGAGATTCAAATAATTTTAATTATTTTTTTTACTTTTTGTTTTTCTTTCTTCACAAATCTTGATAAAACAAAAAAAAATAAACAAAATAGATGAGTCATTATAACTTTCGAAAGATCCGAGCTGTATTACCATCAAAACAGTTTGTTGATAATGTGCTAAACAAAACTCAGAGAAGAACGCCAACTGTGATCCGACCAGGATTTAAAATTATTCGTATTCGGGATTTTTATATTCGAAAAGTAAGGACCGTTCAGTCCATGATCCATGACAAGTTTGGACAAATCTTGGACGACTTTCCTGATTTGAATTCGATCCATCCCTTTTATTCTGATTTATTAAACATCCTCTATGATCGGGATCATTACAAAATTGCCTTGGGATCAATGTCCATTTCACGTAACATTGTTGACCATATTGCCAAGCATTACATTTCGCAAATTAAATATGGAGACTCTTTGTTTAGATGTAAAACCTTAAAAAGGGCTGCGTTGGGAAGGCTTTGTACTGTAATCAGGAAACAAAAGGATTCCTTGAGCTATTTGGAGCAAGTGCGCCAGCATCTTTCGAGATACCCGTCAATTGATCCCACAACGAGAACCTTGATCATTACTGGGTACCCCAATGTTGGTAAGTCAAGTTTTATGAACACCATCACAAGAGCAAATGTTGATGTGCAGCCTTACCCATTTACAACAAAGTCTTTGTTTGTTGGTCACTTTGATTATGATTTCCAAAGATGGCAATGCCTTGATACACCGGGTATCTTGGACCATCCATTAATTAAGCGTAATACAATTGAAATGCAAGCAATTACTGCATTGGCTTACATTAAGTCCACCATTTTATTTTTTATTGACATTTCCGAGACGTGTGGCTATTCCATTCACCAGCAGGTTACCTTATTCCGTTCCATTTCAAGGCTGTTTGTTGGCAAGCCAATTGTACTTGTCTTGTCAAAAATTGATCTTAGGAAGCCAAACGAACTCTCCCAGGAGGAACGAAAGATCATTGAGTGTGTTTGGGATAAGGAATTGCCAAAGGAAACCTTTTCCGACGAAGAAGAAGAAAATGAAAAGGAAAAAGAAAAAGAAGAATTAGATGAAGAAGACGAAGAAAAAGACTTGATAATTGGACAGGAAAATGACGAGTCTCTCGGTATGGCATTATTCAATCGAGAATTGGATTGGGACATTGATTGGGAATTAAAAGACGGATTTTTAATGGCCAGCGACGAAAGAGTAAAATTAGTAGCCATTAGCTCCAAAGGAGAAATGGGTATCGCCAAGGTTATTGAGCAATCCTGTGATTTATTGAAATCCGAAAGAGTAGAAAAGAAGGTAAGATCAAGTGAAATGGATAAAAATTTGAATAGATTGCACGTTGCAATTCCTGAAAAACGTGATGAATTTGAAAGACCACCAAATATCCCCAAAAGTATCCTGGAAATGAGAGAAAAGAAAAAACAGAAGGGATATGTGAAACCAAAAAAAACACTTTCAAGAGATCTTGAAAAGCAAAACGGAGGATATGGTAAATATGATATTGATCTTCGAAAGGAATGGATCTTAGAAAATGAAGAATGGAAGGACGATATCATTCCAGAAATTTGGGAAGGCAAGAATATTGCTGATTTTATCGACCCAGAGATCGAAAGGAAATTAGATGAATTGGAAAAGGAAGAAGAAGAAATAATTAGAAAAATGGAGGAAGCAGATTCACAAGAAATGGAAGTGAATGATTTGAATCAAACACAGGAAAAAATGTTAGACAAAATTCGAGAGAAAAAAATGCTTAAAATTTTGAAAAAGAATAGAGAAAAAACAAGGGGCAGAAAATCGATACCTACAAATAAAAATACTAAAAAAAGTATTTCCTCCTTAAAAGAGCATTTAAAAGATATGGGTCTTCCAGATCTTCCTTTGAAGCAAGCTAAAAAAAAGCATCTCAAAACAAAAAGAGGCAGAGAAAAACTAAGAAAGGGAATGATGAAAGAATTACAGGACACCCAAAAGGAAGTGCAGATCGGCCAAGGTGTCGTCTTAAATAAAGATCGATCCAGAGTTCGATCCAGAAGTGTTGACCCTCGCTATAAGGGTTTCAAAGATGAAACTCAACTCAAATTGGCTAGAAAAATTGCTGTTAAGCAATTTGAAAAAAAGAAAAACAGATATATGCCAAAGGGTGAAGGCGACAGATCTATCGTTACTTATAGACCAAAACATCTCTTTTCTGGAAAAAGAGGAATTGGTTCTGCAGATTGGAGATAATTGTTTTTATTATTAATATTATTATTTTTTTTACTTTTTTTCGTCTTGTTTTTTAAATAAATTAATAATTTAGAAAAAAATTCGAATAATTCCAATTTATTTTTTAAATGATAGCTTTTTAATTATGATTAATGTTTTTCGTTTTCATTTTATTTTTTAAGAAGGTAGTTACATTTCAACAATTTAAAGTGCCACGGTTTATAACGAAACCGAATTATTAAAATCATTTCTTTCACCAAATAAATTAACCTTTGTATAAATAGGAGAGTAGAATATATTCTAAACCATTTTTCAGAAATTTTGACTCACTTTATAATACTAATGGGGGTTATTTTGAGTGTTTATTCCATTATTCTTATCAAAAAAATATTTTCAAATTTTGGGATCAGAATCATTTTTTCTAATTTTGCAAATTTTAGTTTCTTTTTCTTTTTCTTTTCAAATTTTAGTTTTGCTTTTTCAAATTTTTGTTTTTTTTTTTTTTTTTTTTTTTTCCATTTCTTTTTTTTTTTTTTTTTTGATACTTTTTTTTTTGCACAAGATCATTTGGATCTGAAAAAAAAAAAAAAGATCTTTGAAAAGACAAATAATCACTACGAAAATTGAGACCATGTAATGTATTTTGAAATGAATTTGATTATTAGTTAAAAAGCTTGTTGTTAAATTTTTTTTAATGAAGCTTCAGTAATAAAAAATCTGTAAAAAGCTCATTTAAAAAATTGTGACTCGCTTTTTTTTAGTTTTTGGTTTTATTTTTGTTTTAATTTTAAAAATATCAAGGTTGTTATATATTTAGAATGACTTAAAAGTGAATTACAAATCATATTTATTATTTGTTGTTATTGAATATTAAAGGGTATATATATTTTTTCGATTTATTATTTCAGGTGAGTCACAATTTTTGAAATAGAGTTTATTGTGAATTTTTTTGGCGAGTTCTACGAAGTCTCTTTTTAAATTATCCTTATTAAAATACTAAACTCAATTCCAAAAATTTCAACAAACTCAAAATCAAAATAGACAAATAAGGCTCTCTTTTTATTAAATTTGGTATATTTATTTTATTGTTAAGGCCTAAATTTTGGAAAAATATAGTTTGGTAAGGAAAAAACTGATGTGAATAAACGAGTCTTCAAACACAAAGTGGGTATAAAATTGATAAAACCATTCAAAGTATTTTAAACTTATTTTTTGTTTTCTGAAAAAATCATAAGGAGACTATAAAAAGATAAATTTGAATATAAAAACAAAGAAAAGAAGTAGATAAACATAAATAAAAGGAAAAAACTTAAATATATAAAATCAAGGTGAATCTACATCTAAAGGTGATCCTGAACAAGGAAATTTAGGATTTTTTTCGTTATAACTTGTTGTTTTTATATTTTTTTTCCAAAAAACTTTATTGAATCATGTGAACGTCACAAAATCTGAATGACTTGGGAAATTAAAAATTTTATTCAAATAAAATTGAAAAAAAAATATTTATATCAATTAACATGAAGTGGGCATACATCAAAGAAAAATATTGATTAAATACATTTAAAACAAATTAAAAATATTGGATTATCAAATTTTTAGATACCATCAACTAATTTGTTTATGCTTTTATATTTAAAACAACCCAAATGTAAAGTTTAAACAAAAGTTCAATAATAAAAATAAAAATACGATCTAAACACTGGAAAATCAATTATTATGTGGTAATATGTATATATATATATATATATACATATTTCTTATATAAAAAGGGTTATTGGTATACAATCTATATTAATTAGAATAGTTTGAATGCTAGTGAATTTTCAAAGCTTTAAAATCACTCCCATCTTTGGTTAATATAATGGAAACAAAATAAAAATAAATTTTAATTTTATATTACTTTTTGACTTTTTTCAAGCGATTATTTAATGTTTAATTTCCCCGAAACTCGAAAAATATATTTTATTCAGTAAAGCTAAAATTCAATTGGTTCTTAGTTGATCGATCTCCAACTCTATATTGCTTTTACTCGTGGTTAATAAATGAATTTTTTCTTTTTTTTTTTTCAAAATCCTAATTGAAGGGTGTAAGATTAAAAAAAAAACAAACTGGTATTTAATGATAATTTGTGATTTTTGAGTTATAAACTATATTCCAAAAATTTGGACACAGTTTAACAGTTGAAAGAATAGGAATACTGCACTTTAAATTCAATTTGGAAAGAATTTTGATTTTACAAACTATTCTATTTTTTTTCTTTTTTGTTTTGGTTTCATTTCCTTTTTTATGGTTAGTTAATCTGTTTTGTTAGATCTGGAATTTTTGTTCAATGATTGATGGAAGGTTAGTATTGAGTTTTTTAAATTGAAAAATAACATATAATTAGTAGATGGTATCTTATATTTTGATCGATCAACAATTGTTGGTGAAATTTCATAAAATTAACCAATACATTTTTCATTCCACTTATTTTATTATTTTGGACACTCCGTTTTTATTTTTGAGAATTATATTTTTTTCTTTTATTTGGATGAAAATGATTACTAATTAAAACAATAATAGTGGTTTATTTTAATCTGGTTTTTTATATTACGTTTGGGAAAAATATAATAAATATGGTTTTATTTTGCATATTTTTGATTTTGGGTGTGTCAAAATTTTTGGAATGGGGTTTATATTAAAATTTTTACTAACCCCTTACTCAATTAACTAAAAAAAATACATTTTTTTGATTAAAGCTCGAATCTAACAAAACATAAAAATAATTATAATTGACAACCCAAAATTCACATATTTTTATAAATTTCTTACCAGCCAATCAATTAATCTTACACCCTTCAATTAGGATTTTGGAAAAAAAAGAAAAAATTCATTTATTAACCATAATTAAAATCAATCTAGAGTTGGAGATCGATCAAATAAGAACCAATTTAGCACTTTCACAAGCACTGAATACAAGATAATCTTTTTTGAGTTTTAGGGGTTGTAAACCTTAAAAAATAGTTCTCTCATATAAATTTCAGAAAGATACATGATTGTGTTATTCGACTTGTTTTATTATTTAGCCTTACAGTGTTATTGATTCCATATTCTTGTTTTTGCATTGAATGTTTCCATTATGTTATAAATCTCAATTAAGATAAAAATGTTTTCAACAAAGATTAAAATATCCAAATCATTAAAGTTCAATTTCTGTAAAAAGATTGGAAAATTACACAACAAGGTTATCTTGGAATTATTCTTTGTTCAGGAGTTTTCTTGTCTAGTTGTTCTTAAAAGAAAAGAAACAATGATTTTCAGTTTAAAAATCGAAAAATTTTCATTTAATTTACTCTCGAATTATTTCTTCATAATTGGTGATAACAATCAAAAAAAAAAAAACTACAAAACAATTAAAAAAAGGATAGTTTTGTTTGTGTGTTATTTACCTTTCACTACTTGTAAAAACTAAAAAAAAAATATTTTGATACAAATAATTCTTTTTTGGGCAAGTGAAGGTATTTACTTTTAGAGATTTAATTTTTATTTTTCAAACAACTTTATGAGGTAACCTTTTTGTTTATACTTTTTAAATTACCTCCAAAAATTATTTGGAATATTTCTCTTTTGAATTTTCCAAATATTTCATTTTTCAGGTAATTGTTTAGTCTTTAGTTTTTTTTTTTTATTTAAATCTTGTTTTAAATCAGAAAACCCGAAACTAAAACAAACCACAAATTAGTGTAACCTTAACTTATGCAAACAAGACCAAAATTATTTGAAAGATTTTATTTGTTAGAATATGATTTTTCTTTAGAGAAGGAAAAATTTGATCGCTCACATCCCGAATTGCAGGTTAAGCACAAGTACCCATCCATCGAGAAGGATAAACTTGAGAACCACATCAAACCATTTTGTTTCCCCGATATGAAAAAATTAAAACAAAGAAAGAAATCAAACAAAGACTTTTTTTCTTTTATTATTACAACAGAGTATGGGGTCAGGATCTATGCAATTTGCAAAAGAATTTTTAAAAATGTGAGAACTGCACCAGAGTGCCTCGTAATTTTAACACGTTTCCCATTATTTGGGTTTTTTAACAATGTGATCGATATTATTGAAATGCAAAGAAGATTATCTTTAGATCTTGTTGATTCTTTTTTAACAAAACTAAAAAGCAACAAGATCCCAGAACCAGGGGAAGTGGTTCATATTGAAGTCCAAAATTCCTATCTAATAGAACCACAAAAGGAAGAGACCAGTGGAACAATAAGCCACAAGAAAAAAAAGAAGAAAAAGCGGCACCATAAAAATTCAAAAAAGAATAAAAACAAAAAAAAACAAAAAACTAAAACAAAATCAAAGGCTAAATCAAAGCCAAAGTCAAAATCAAAAAGGTTCCTAATTTCGAAAAAGTCTCTTCACAAAACGAAAAATAAGAAAAGAACAAAAAACAAGCAACCGAAAAAAACAATACAAGATATTTTAGTCAAGAACGAAAAAAAAAAGCCAAACGCTAAAAGAAAACCAAGGCCTCTACCCAAAATTAAAGAAAGCCTAAATCTTAACAATGTAAAGATTCAAATGTTCCAGAAGAAAGTTCAACAAAAAAATAAAAACAAAAGAAAGCCACGGCCCTTCCCCAAAATCAAAAACCAAACCATAAATAAGAAAGAAATTATTATGGAAGCCAACAAAAAACAAGAAAAAAATGAGTCAGGAAATGAAAAAGAAGAAAAGGGAAATGAAAGTTATACTGTAAGCGAAAGTGTGAGTGTAAGTGAAAGTGTGAGTGTAAGCGAAAGTGAAAGTGAAAGTGAAAGTGTGAGTGTAAGTGAAAGTGAAAGTGAAAATGAAAATAGGACAGAAAAAGAAATTACAAACGAAAAAGAAAAAAAGGTTCTAATAAACAAAGAAGAAAAAGATACTAATGCAACAAATAAAGAAGAAAATCAACAAAAAGACCAAAGCGAAGAGGAAAAAAATTCTGAAGATTCAATAAAAGAGGAAGAACGACAAATTGAGAAAGAAGAAATAATACTAAAAGATAATGAAAGTGATAAAAAAACGGAAGATTTAACAAAAGACAAAGATCAGGAAGACGAGTTATTAAAAGAACAAGAAAAAAACAAGAAAGAAGAAGTGGCATTAAAAAATGATGAGAGAAAACAAGTAAAAGAAAAAAAGAAAGAAATGCTGAAATCTAACACTAATAATAATCAAAACGAAATAAAAAAAGAAGAAGAAAAAGTACAAACTAAAAAAGAAAAAGGAAAACGAAAAAAAAAAGGAAAAGGAAAAGGAAAAGGAAAAGGAAAAGGAAAGGGAAAAGGAAAAGGAAAAGGAAAAGGAAAAGGAAAAGGAAAAGGAAACGAAAAGGAAAACGAAAAAAAAAAAGGAAAAAAAAAAGAAATGGATCTTAAAATAGAAAAAGGAAACGAAAATAAAACTGAAACAACGATCGTTCCAATAAGGAATCAAAAATTTAGTGTAACTAATCCGATTGGTATTTTCCAAACATCAATTTTTGAATTATTATTTAAAAAATTTGAAATTAATGAAATTTTATCAATATTTTCGTCGATTTTAATGGAAAGGAGAGTATTATTTTTATCGAGAAAAATTGGAGTCTTGAGTAATTCGATCCAAGCGTTTATTTATTTATTGCACCCATTTATTTGGCAGCATGTTTTAATCCCGATCGTACCGGAATATGTTATTAACGCGACGCTGGCCCCGATGCCCTATATTTTAGGCGTGCTAACTTGCTTCCGGAATCAAATCAATGTCAAGGAGTTGGAAGAAATTATTGCGATTGATCTTGATAAGAGTCTAATTGTCAATCCGCACCAGGATCTGGACTTTTTACCCAGCGGCAAATGCTCAAATTTGACAAATAAAATTAAAAAGATTATTGAAGATTGGGAAAATATGAATTATTTAAATATCGAAAAGCTCTTTTCTGCCTTTTTAGATTTCTTTTCTCGTATTTTTGAAAATTACTCAAAGTTTTTAAATTTTGAAAAATTAGATGGTAATTTCAACTTTGATTACGATGGCTTTTTAAAGTCGAGTTCGAAAGAAAATCGAAAGTTTTTGTTGCAATTTTCCAAAACACAAATGTTCCAAATGTGGATCCAAAGTCGAAAGACAACAATGGAAAAGGGTGAAGATTTAAATCAAAATTTGGCCAAATTTGAAATGAAATTAATTGAAAGGGCCGAAAACAAACTCAATTCCTCGGCAAGCCGATTCCTTTCAAATTTGTTTTCCAAAAATTCGCAAAGCCAAAAAAAAAATAATGAAGACCTTCGATTAGAAAACGAAAGAAAGGATGGATCCATGAAAACTTTACCATTTAAGAAGAAAGCTAAAAATAATGCCAGCAATAGGAAAACAATTGGAAATATTGAGATCGATCAAAACAAGTCCACCAACGATGATAGCTTCACAGAGAATGACATCATCGTTGATAATGATAACGTACAAAATAAAATTTTAATCAAAAATAGAAATATTAATAAAAATAAAAAGGCAAACAAAAAAATCCTTGATTTATTAGAAAATGTCGAAGAACATCCCATCTTGGAAGTGTTAAATGAAATGTTACTCGAAGAACAAGACTTTTATTCAAATTTACAAATAATTAAAATCGAATTTTATGAAGAAATTGAAAAACAACAATTAATTTCAACAGATTTAATTAAATCTTTATTTGGTAACATCTTAGTAATGCTCGAAATACAGAAAGTCATTTTGGACTCTTTAGAAAAATGGATTGAAAATTGGGATAAAGAAAGCATTATCAGTGAACATTTTGAAAAAATTGTAAGCATTTGCTTTTTCTCTTTATTTAATCTTTTTTTTTTTTTTTGGACAAATATTTTCTTTTAGAATTATTTTTTTCTTTTTATGTTTATCTTTATTATTATTTTTTTTTCACTTCTTTTCTTTTTTTTTCTCATTATTTTTTTTATTTTATTTTATTTTTTTTTTTGACAGATTTCCATTTCCATTTAACCTTTTCTTTTAAATTTTATCATTTTGTTTTTCTTTCTCTCTCTCTTACTCTTTTTATTTTTCATTTATATTTATATTTCCCATTTATATTTCTATTTCCATAATCATTTTCATTTTCATTTTCATTTTCATTTCACCATTTCTATTTCCATTTTATTATTCTTTATATTTGTTCAAAATAGGCACCATATTTAAGAATTTATGGAACGTATATTTCTGGATATGAATTAATGAAGCAGGGACTCGATAAGGCATCAAATAATTCTCAATTTAAAAATTTTATTTTGATCAAAAAAAAAGAATATAAAGGAAATGATTTAGAAAGATTCTTAGTTTTGCCAATTTCACACTTCAAAAAATATTTGGATAGTTTAAAACTAATCCTTAAATATACTAAAAAGGAAAATAATGATTATACAAATCTTATAACAGTTAATAAAAAATTCCACAAATTAAATGATTTAATGAAAGACAAGTTAAAAGAAATTGATGAACATACTAAAATACTTGAAATACAAAACCAATTTTCAAATAAAATTAATTTGGTTTCACCCAATAGAAAATTTATTTTTTCTGAACAAATGCGAAAAGTTTGTGAGAAAAAGCCAGTAAAAAAAAAGTTTTATTTATTTACTGACATTATATTATATTCCGGATTATTTCCTTTCAACCACAATTCCCCCCAAATTATGGAAATTAAAGGAATGGAAGTAAAGGAAGTTGATGATGAACAGTGTATATATTCTACCCTTTTTTTTTTTTTTTTTTTCTTGTTATTTTTATTTTTTTCTGATTAATTGTTCCATTAATTCGTATTATTTATTTATTTATGTTTATGTGTTTAAATAAAATAGATCCTGATAACTCATTTCTTATACAGACACCAAAGGAATCATTTGTAATTGTAGCAGAATCACAGGAAAGTAAAGATAAATGGGTGACATTAATAAATGAACAAATTGCAAATTTGCTTCAAAAAAAAAAAACTCTAAAAACTGAAGATGAAGATGATCAAGCAAATTTAAAGCATGCAGCTATCTGGATACCCGATAACAGAGTTAAGCAGTGTATGAAATGTAAAAAGAAATTCACCACCATACGTAGGCGTCATCATTGTAGAAACTGTGGTAAAATATTTTGTGGGAAATGCACCGAAAAGAGAATATTATTAGAACAAATATCAGATAAATTATCACGTGTTTGTCATGATTGTTATACTCAATTGAATGATTTATAAAGAAATTTCATAATCATTGTTTTAATAAATAAAGTATAAGAATAAATAATAATTTTATAAACAAACATTTTTTTTTTTTTTTCGAATTGAAATAGAGATGTCTTTTTCTATGCAATCATTATTTTTTTAATTAATAATTTTTTTTTTGACCGAGATAAATATAAGTATTTGAATAGCATCATTTATTTTCAATATTCATCCAAAGTTGGTTATTTAAAATTCCAAATCATTTACGTTTGCATTAGAGTTAATTCAATTCCTTTTTAAAAAAAAAAATGTTTTTTTGGTACAATCAAAAAGAATGAATGATAAAAAAGAGTAAATGATACATTGATGAATACCTTAGGCAAAAATTGCAATCTTGAGTCAAATTTTTTATTAAAAAGACCCGGAAGTGTTTTACAATTTTTTCTGAATTTTTAAATATTCTTTTTTTCTGAACTTTTGGTAAATAATCGAAATGAAAAAATCAATAATCAAATATTAAAATTTCTAAGTTTTTATATTAGAATATTTTACCAATTACATTGTTTTATATTTTTCTTAAGGAAATGAAATTGTTTTGTAAAGGGAAAAGTTAAAAAAAATCAGTGTTTAAGAATGATAAATCACCCTTCTGATTAATAAAATTGTTTAATTTTTTTTCATTTGTTTAATACTCAAGATAAAAAATAATTGAAGACATGTTGTTAAATGGAAATATCACAATTAAATCTTTATTTATTAACAAAAATTCATGAATTATTTCATTTTGATAAACAACAAACTTTTTAACTTTGTATTTTAGATTTTTTAATAAAATATAATTTTTATTGTTTTCATCTTTCCGCCCCTTCACTCAAATTCATGCAATGAATAATTTGACAATTTTAGTAAAATTACTAATAGTAATGAAACAGTATGGAAATTCCATATTAAAAAAAAAGTTTATAAGATTTTATATAACAGACTGTTAAGAGTTTTTTAAAAATTGAAGTCCTTGTAACTTTTCTATTGAAAATTTATATTAAAATATCCTAACAATTTCTTATACCCTTTATAATATCTTATATATATATAAATCAAAATGCTAGAAAATTTTTTTGTTATACAAAGTGTAATAATATTTATAAAATATATACTCTTGCTATGTATTTTTTTTAAACTCAAAATTTTTATTTATAAAAATAGAAAGTATATAATTCCTCATAACCCCTGATAAGAAAGAGATTAGAACACTCAAAAATTTAGGATAGTATTGTAGTCATGTGGAAAGATTTGGGGAAATCCAAAAGTAATTAGGCAAGGTTAGAAAATTTTATGAGCTTCCAATTTTGAATTGAATTTGGAGAAAATAGAAAGTATTTTACTAATAATTTCATCTTCAAAAATTTCTTTAAAGTTATTTTTTAAGATTTTAACCAAATTTTTTTTAAATGTTTTTATTTTCATATATCAAAAATGATCACTGCACATAAGGATTTACGACATTTTAAAATTAATTTTATTCAAGGAACCCTATTATTTGTTAAATAGACGAAAGATAAAAAAAATTCTATCATTTATTCTCTTAAATGTAGGAAATTTAATGAATTCTCTTGCTTTATTTTAAAAAAAATATCGATAATCTAACCACCTATTTGGTTTTGCTTCCAAAGAAATCAATATCATTTATAATAAAAAAACTTGGGTCTCTTTTTTTGGTGAAAAGAAAGAGAGAAGAGACTACTTATAGAAGAATTTTAAAAAGGTAAAAAAAAAATTATAAATTTTACTCTTAAATGTCAGAATTAAAAAACATTTTGTTGTTACTTCAACTTCAGAATTTTTAGAGAAATGCTCAAAATAATTTGCTTTTAAGAACACACAATAGATTTAGGTTTTATATTTGATCACTTCGTATGCTTCAAAACAATTATTAAATAAAAGAGTAAATAGATCTCATTGAACAGATGAACGAACTAGTTTGTTTCTGTTGGATTTTAAACCAATTTTGTATCCAACAAAGATATTGACAAATATAACTGAAATGTTTTCAATAACTACATTGATCTGGAGAAAAATATCCTTTGAAGAATAAGTTCTTCAAAGTACCATTGAAAAATAAAAACATATTTTTTACTTAATTTAATTTTCTTTTTTACTCTTATTGCCTTAATGTTATGCAGACTTAGATTCTTAGTTCCAAAAATAAATAACATCTAATATTATTTCATTTTTTCAAAAATCACCTTTTATAATTCCTCGTTTTGGTTCTCCTTCCTGAATGAAAATAATGATCTTATTCTAATACTATGAGGATATTGATTGTCGTTCTTCGAACTCCTAAATATCATTTTATCCCACTTCCGAGAATATCATATTTTTCCTTCTTCCCAGACCAAACTTGTAACATAATAATGTGTGATTGTTTTCAAATCAAAACAAGGAAGACAGATCTAAAATTTATAAAATGTTTGAAAAATGTTGTAAAATCTTTTATTGTAGAAAAAAAAAATTGTGATCAAAGTATATAGTATTATTTTATATATCCCTTAGCACCCCAAATAACCTAAAAACATTTCAAACAAAAATTTTAATTTGAAATGATATCAAAGGATAATAAGGTATAGAATTAATAAACAATTATCTTAGAAAGAAAATTTTATAATTAAAAATTGTATAGTTAGTTAAAATAAAACAATAACTTGAAAAAAATTTTTTAACATTGGGAATTTTTTTTTGGTTATTGTGATTTTATTATTTTTCCAAATTTTGTCAAAATAATTTTTTTTTTTTTTTTGAAAAGTTTGTCTAGACATCAAAAACCTCTTATTTTTAACATTTAAAACACATCATACTTTACTGGAAATTTTTTTGGGGCCCTTTGCACCCCAAAATTGCCTAAAATGCTTGATTAAATAATTTATTCATTATAAAAGTTATGATAACATCACATAGAAAATTTGTTTTATCTACTGATTACTATTCAATATCAATATCTATATTAGATTCTAAATAATTTAAAAATAAAAAAAAATATAAATTAAATTAGAAAAAAAAATCAAATTTTTTTTCATTGCAAAATTTTACAATTTTTTCAACAAGATTTTTTTTCAATTTTAAATGATTTGGCCAATAGTTCGAGTCAGATTAATAATTAATTTTTTTTTTTATTTTTTATAATTTTTTAATTTTTGACTTTTTAAAATCTAGACATAAATTAAACAATATTGTTGAATTAAAGACCATATATCAGAACTTATTTAACAAGATCTGGATTAATTTATTAAGGAAAAATCCAAATATCGCAAATATATTATTCAAATTTTTATCAATAACAAAATGCAATAAAAAAAAATTTGGTTTCAGATATTATTTTATTATATTGGAATAATATTTTAAGAGTTATTTTTTATTTTATTTTAAATTTAGGTATAAATATTTTATCGGTTAAAAAGTAATTTATATTTGTTTTATTCCAATTTAATAAATTGAAATTATTTTACAATTTTTTTTTTTTTTTTTTGATTTTTAATTATTCTCTATTGCATAAATAAAAGTTTTAGAAAATTAATCAAATTAAAAATTTAATTTTGGCCTAAAGAAATAAATTTAATTTTTCTCTTAATTGGATATTTATTGAAATTTTTTCAAAAAAAAAAATTAAATTTCAAAGTAATTTATTTTTTTATTTATTTTTTTTATCATAAAATTAGCAAAATTGTTTGGTGGTTATTATTAAAAAAACAATGTGTTGAGTTTTGAATTACTATTAATGTAATAAAATTTCTAATTTAATAAAATAAAATAAAAATAAAAATCTTTAAAAAAAATGTAAAAATGAATAATTATTATTTTTTTTTTCAATTTCAAAAAAAAATTCAATAACTTAACTACTTTATCTTTGAACTATTTTGACTTTTTATTACAGTCAGTTTCACTTTTAAGGCACAAACTTTCAACTAAATTTAAGGCACAAAAAAAATCTCAAATTAAAGCACAAAATTCAAATTCTAGTAAAAATAAATTGTAAAAATTAAAATTCCAAATTTTGTGCCTTAAATTTGAGATTTTTTTGTGCCTTAAATTTCGTTGAAAGTTTGTGCCTTAAAAGTGAAACTGACTGTATAGTTTAAATCTGGATTAAAGACAAATAAGAAAATTAATATATTAGTAGATCAATATCATTTTAAATCTAATTTAAAAAACTTAATGAAAATTAGGCAAATCCGGGGTGCTAAGGAAAATATTTTCATGGTGTTGTAAAAACTTACAAACTATAATGAAATGAAATTCCATGAAAATAAATTATTAGGGAAGATTAAAAAAAGAAAATTAAAATTCTTCATAATAGTTTGAATTTATTGTTTTGTATTTAATATAAAAATATAAATGTAAGTAAGAATAGGTTTAGTGATATAAGTTAATTTCAGTTTTATTTCAGTAGTAATAAATATTTTTATACAATATTTTTTTTCGGATTTGGAAATTTATTCTTAAATTACTTCTTAAACTTTTTGATTCTACATAAATTAAGTTTTATAGTTTTGGTATTTTTTTTGTTTAAATGGTAGAAATTATTTTTTTTTATATGAAGAAGAAGAAAAAAGGGGAGAATGTCAAATTTTAAGAAAAATAACTTGCTATAACAAATAATAAGATTAAAAATAAATACAAATACAAACAATTTTGTATTTTTAGAAACTGTTTACATGAATCTAAGAAATAAAAATTAAAAGAGTTTTTGAGAAATTTAATAAATATTTTACTTTCAATAATATCGTTCCCAACAAAGAATAATAACCCTTTTTTTATTAAGAGTTTCAAAATTAATAAAACTCAATTAAAAATAGTTATATTTTTATATTTTTTTCTAATGTAAAATTTCATTTGAATGCTTTGCAGGGTTCTAATCTTCAAATAACAAAAAAATTCAAATTATTTTATTCAATAATTTTGTTTTTTTTAACTATTAGGATTCTTTCACTGATACCACATGAAAAAATAGATACACTGAAAATTTTTGATTTGTAATTAATTATTTCTGAGTCGAAAAAAAATTTTTTTTCAAATTTCAAAGGATATGAAAGTTTGAATTTAAATCAAATCTTCTTTACATCTAAAAAAAAAAAAAAATAATTGGTATTAATTATCTTTTTTAATACGAAATATTTGTTTTTTAGTTTAAGAAGTTTATGATGGTAATTTTGTAGAAATTCCTAATAAAATAGAAAAACTCAAGAAAATTGCTGTTGTTTATCACATAATTTAAGAAATTAAAAAAATTTTCAGAATTTTCTTTTTTATTTATAAACGAAAGAAAAAAAAAAAAGGCAATTTTATAAAATAATTCTGTATTTGAATAAATTCAAAAATATCAAAAACAATTTTTTATTAAATTTTCATTTTTTATTATCTGTTAATTCTTCTTTCAAAATTTTTTATTTCAGAAAACATATCAAAAATAAACTCTTTTCCAAAGTTTAATTTCATTTAAACTAAAAAAAAAATATTATTTTAAAAAATAAACCCCTTTTCAAACAGAAGGGTACCCCTCTACAATCATCAATACTATTGAATTTAATTGTTAATAAGATAATTACTTATGGATTATTTTCATTTTAATCATTCATTTTTTCATTTTTTTTTTGTTTTTTTTAATTTAAGGATATTGAAAATTTGAAATATTTAAAAAAACAAGATAAAAAAAAACGAATTAACAAATAATTTGCCAGTATAAAAAATGTAAACCGTTTAAGTTTTATTTTGAATGGGCTAGATACAGGAATGAATAAAGATTTCTATCGGGTTGATGTCTGGAACAAAAAAAAAAGAAAAAGAAAATAAAGAAAAAAACAATTCCAACAAAATACCCAGATGATTTTTAGCTTGATATTGAACATCAGACTTTAAAGAACAAAAATTTGACTTGTAAAGAGTTATCAATAAAATGTAAGAGAAATTTTTCACAATTCACTCTTTTCAATGGTTTTTATTGATTTTATAATTTTTTTTTTTTACAATTTACAAAACAAGATGTCTCATTTCAAATAAAAGGGCACATCAATTTTTCATATATTGGATTTTAATTTTTATTGTTTTATTTTAATGAATTTTAAAGATTTTGTTGAATTTTTTTATGTATAAAAGGGTTTATTTGACTTTGGGAATGATACTAGAATTAATTTGATTCAATTATGAATAATTCTTGAAATTTTCTGTAAACTTTTATTTGAAAAGACTTTAGTTAAAATAAATTTAAAAGGACGAAATTGAACAAAAAAACTTGTTGACTATTTTTTTTATTTATTCGTAGATCTGAATTTTAGTAATGAATTTTAATTAAACTTGAATTGTATTTAGATTAATGTAATAATCGGCGCCGTTATTAATTTTATTTGTTGGAATTTAAATTACAATAGTATTAATCTTTAATTCAAAATACTTGTTAAAAAATTATTTTTTCAAAATCAATGGTATCCAACATAAAACGAAAAATATAATCCACCATTTTCAAGAATTAACTTAATTGTTTCTTGGAATAATAAGGTTACTTTTTTTCATTTTATAATATAAATATGTGAATTTATGGATTTCAAAAAAGACATAAATTAATAAATTGTTTTTGTTTTTTTTTTTTTGGGGGGGGAATAAACCCATTTATTTCATAAGCCAAAACACAATTTCCAAAAAAAATAAATTGTTCAAAATCTCAAAAATATTGCGTTTTTTTAAAAACAAACTGCTATTGTCTTTATTAAATTTCCATAAGGAATAATTTTCTATTGTTTTCGAAAAAGACTTATACTGATTGACATACACACAGCACAAAAAAAGGCAGTAGTTAATTTATACATTTTTTCTGAATTATTGTTGGTCCATATTCTTCGTATTCTTCCTTTGATATCCACATCTCTTGAAATTTTGAAAGAGTGGCAAGGATTGATCCACCAATCCAAGACAAATATTTTCTTTCTGGGGGTGCGATGATTTTAACTTTGGTATTTTGAGGAGCGAGAGCGGTGATTTCCATTTCCAATCTTTCGTCTAATCCTGGGAACATTGATGAACCACCAGATAAGACGATATTAGAAAAAAGTTCATTTTTGATTTCCTTCGGACAGTTGTTGATTGAATTGTAAGTGGTTTTGTGGATACCGGCTTGTTGGCGACCAATCAAAAAGGGCTTGAAAAGGGGTTCTGGAGCGCCAAATCTTTGTCTATCTAATTTGAGAAAAATCCCAGAAGAAAGTTCGTATTTTTTTTCATAAGGTTCGTTGTTTTCGGAAACCTTGTTTAATTCTTTCTCATAATCAAGAGAAACATAGCACAATGTTTCTTTCATCTCTTTAAGGCTTCTATTAGGAATTGATGATGAGAAACAATATCCCTTTTCTTCTAAAAGCTTTAATAAATAACGAGTTAAATCACGACCTCCAAGATCAAGTCGATAAGAGGCATCGGAAAGTACATGCCCTTCCTTAATTGGTACACAGCTCGTAACAGAAGAGCCAATATTAATCACATACCCTGTGGTTCTACCAGTTTCATAGAGCGAAAGCAAGGCTTGACTCACCAAAGACATGGATGGGGTGTTGAAGGTTTCAAACATCATTTGTGTAAGCATTTCTCTGTTAGCCTTTGGATTAAGTGGGGGTTCTGATAAAAGAACTGGGTGTTCTTCAGGATCAACACTTAATTCTTTCTTAAAAACGTGCTCCCAGATTGCTTCCATATCGTTCCAGTTACAGACGATACCATGCTCAATTGGGTATTTAATTGTCAGGATACCTCTTTTGGATTGGGCCTCATCACCAACGTAGATAGCTTTTTGATCATTCCCTACCATAATACCAACGTGTCTTGGTCTTCCAACAATAGTCAAGAAAACAGATCTTGGCTGATCTTCTCCCGAAAAGCCTGCTTTTGTGTACTCAGACCCATTATCAATCACGATTGCCTTTGTTTTCTTCATTTTAAAAGATGCGCTAAATCAACAATTTTTCTTTTGGTGTTTAAAAACAGAACGCTTTCTTTTGAAGTGTTATTTGTTTTTTATTGAAAGAGTGACTTGGAAAAAGCTCTTGTTGTTCTGAACAATAAAAATACTATTTATTTGAAAGTGAGAAAAAAAATGAATTAAACTTTTTTAATAATTTCCATTCAGTCTTCATCTGTGTGAAAACTAATTTATTATTTTTCTAAAGAAACAAACCTTAAGTGAACTTCTTCTATTTGAATAAGTTGATCAGTGAAGTTGGGTTTTTTTTTATTAATTCTCAAAGTTAAACTCTCATTTTCAATTTTTAATGTTTGTTCATTATTGTAATAATCCCTCTCTTATCTTTCAATATACCAAAACTTAATCAAGTCATAGTTAAAGAGGTGTGTTTTTTTTTTTTGTTGTTGATTCTGAGGTTTGGAGATCATTTTTATTGTCTATCTTTGAAAATTTCGTTTTTTTTGATTTTTTTATTTGTCAAAAATTACTTTTGATTTTTTGAAAGGTTTATAATTTGAGAAATAAATTTAAATGAATCGAATTTTAGTCATATAAAATACTCAAAATGAATTCTACCTTGATGAAATTGAATTAATATATAAAAAAGAATTATTTCAGATATCTAATAATACGTATTATTCAATATTTTTTTAGATTGTAGTATGGGATTATTTTTACAATAAAACCCCTTTATTTAATTAATATTTTGAAGAGCTGATAGATCTTGCATTTTTCTTCTTATAATTCGAGTAGTATTTGGGATAACAAAATCAATTATAGAATTATATCAAAATTAGTTCATTATTAAAGAATTGACAAAAAAAATCGAGATCGATTCAATATAAAAAATGAATTATGGTTAAATAAAATACCAAAATGATTTCTATTGATATGAAATTGACTTAGTAAATCAAAAAGCAGGTATTTCAGATATCTAAGAATAATAATTTTTGGATGTTTTCTGAGATTGGTAAATAGGATTAATTTTACAAAAACCCTTTAATTAATATTTTGAAGAACGAATAGATCTGGCATTTATATTTTTACAATTTTCATGTTATATCCTCAAATAAAATAAAATTTAAAATTTTATCAAAATTGAATAATTTTTAAAGAATTTCCAAAAAAATCAAGATCTATCCAATTATTTATTGCTAATTATTTATTTTTTAAGGGATTAGTGCTCAAGATGAAAAAGTCTAAAAATAAAGTGTGTCAACACGGAATGTAAATTATTTTACTGACACAGGATTAGACTGTCTCTAAAAATTCTATTTGTAAAATTATACATAAAGTTGAGCATACAAATTAAAAAATTCTCCTTTCATTTAATAAAAAAATTCAACAATTTTTGTAAAAAAAATCAACATTTCAATAATAATTGAAAGGTTGAATAATCACTATGAAAACTTAAATAGTGAAAAATATCTTTCTTTAATTTAATGTGGGATGCCATTTGGTTTGAAAGAAAAACTATTTTTTTTTGAAAAATTTAAGAATTATTCTTATTAGTTTAAGCCCTGAAGAAATACTAAACACCTATTCAAAAATTAAAATAGCTACCTTTTTTTCGATTTAACTGATATAATAATGTTGAAAAAATAATCTTTCACAACCTGGGTAAACCATTGTATCAAAAAATAAGCTATATCTATTTTTTATATAAAACGCGCAAAATGTAATAATTTAAGATACTGGCAATACGTTATAAATAAATTAGAGAATGGATTTTGTAAGTTCTGATTTTCAAACAGAAATTATCAAAAATAAGGATTAAAATTCCTTTTTTTTCTCAAAAATAAATATTTTTTTGTGATTTTTTTTAAAAAAGATCAAATGATAATATTGGAAAAATACCAAAAATTTAAAAACAAATCTATTCCAAATATAAAAATTACTTAAAAAATCAAGGAATTTAATACCAAAATAACTTTAATATTTTTCAATAGAGTAATTATTAGATATGTTGTATTTGTTAAATATAGTACCTACACACATAAAAAAAAAATAAAAATATCAATAAAAAATATTTGATCTAAACTCAATCCCAAATATTTGGTAACACCCAAAAATCAAATATAGCCAGAAAAACGATCTCAATTTATTATATTTTTATCCAAAAAATAATATAAGACCACAACAAGGTTTACCACTATTAATGTGTTTATATGTAATCTTTTTTATCCACATAAAAGAAAAAAAGATAGATAAAAAAAAAAATTGGTGATGTCCAAAATAATGAAAACCGAGTAGAACAAAAAATTATCTGGTCAATTAGATGAAATTCCACTCATAATTATTGATCGATCAAACTATAAGATACCATTAACTAATTATATCATATTTTTTTCTATTTAACTAAACTCACCTTTAAAATTCCATTAATTATTGTTAAAAAATTCCCAGATCTAACCTAACAGATTAAGTAACTGTGAAAAAGGAAATAAAAAAAAAACATAAAAGAAAACAAGGAAATAATTTGTAAAATCAAAATTATTTCCAAATTAATTGTTAAGTGTAGTATTCTTATTTCTTTCAGCTATATTAACTGTTCTTTAATGTGTGTAATTTATTTTATATTCATTTATTTTTCGAAAAGTAATTTAGCTGACTAAAGAGGTATAATTCCTCTTTTATAAGTTATTTAGTAGTTGCTAAAAAACTGGTTTTATATCCTGTAATAATCAAGAAATCTATGATTTTATACTTTAATTTCCTTTTAGAAATTTAATTAAAAGAACACCTCGAGTATAACCAACACTTCTTCGATAATAATATTAAATAGTTTTTAATTTCAAATCAAACTATTCTTTTTTTCACAATTTTAAAATATAGTAGGAATTAATATGTGATTCAAAAAAAGATATTGTTTTGAATAGAAAACCCATTAAATTTAAAAGATAAAAAAACTTTAAAAAATAATAAATAAAAATGAAGAATAAGAATCAAAAATAAAAAAAATTAAAATTATCCAAACAAAAAATAAATTCAATATCAAGATATTAAAATTAATTGATAAAATTTCATAGATTAATAAATAATTTAATATTTTTTTCATTTAAAAAATTATCGAATAAAATATCGAAAAGGAAGAAAATAAATAAAAAGATATGAAAAGGACAAGATTATGCTAGATATTTATATTTTCTTCTATCTTCTTCAAATCTCGCCAAATATTCTCTTTCTATTAGATTTTCAATTCTTTGTTTTATCATGTTAATTTTCGGATGAAAAATTGAAGTTAATTGCTTAGTTACTTCAACAATCAAATCGTTATGGTATAAAGTTTTCCTGGCCTTCATTACCCTTACCACAGCAGCGTCTATCAGAAGTTTACGGTCTTCTTCCACTCTTTGTCTAGTTTTTTTCCTTTCTGGTTCGGCTTCCGTCCTTAAAACCGTGGGCACTTTAACTCTTCTTAATTTGGATTTAAATTGCAAATTTATTGAAAAGTTATCCTTATCTGAGGTTTCGTTTGGTTCACCGTCCTTGATTAAAATTTTGGTTCTTCCAGAGGACAATGCATGTAAAGCCCTTCTCAGCTCGAAGAAGGGGATGTTTGTGCTTTGGTGGAGCTGGTGTATTGAATTTTGCTTTGCATGGTTGAAGGAAGTCAAAATCATCATTTGATGAGTGGAAACAATTAATTGGTATCGTTTTTTCTTCATATTGAATTGTAGTTCTGAATTGCCGATGTTATATTGCCAAATAATTCTCCTGCCGGTATGCATCCCAAGATAAAAATTTTCAAAAAGATTTGTCAAGCTTTGCAAATCGGTATTTAAAATGCACGGCTGGCTTGGGAATGTTGGCCAATGGCCCTGCGCAAGAACCTTAATATTGATCTCAATTTTGGATAACGTTTCTTCCAATGACTTATCATTGCCTTTCAGATCTTCCAGATGCTCTTTAAAGTTATTAGTGACGTCATTGGAGAGCCCCATATCACGGAACATGCCCTCCATTTTGGAAGTGAATTGTGTCCCGCATTCTCTTTTTATTTTGGAAATCATTTGCCTTTCATAATCGTTAATATAATTCTTCCCAGACAACAGCCTTTTGGCTAAATAATGCTCATAGAATTTTTTGAAAATGTCCTTATCAGAAATGAAATTAAAAACCAAGATAACACGATCCATTGTCAAATTTATTTCGTTTTCGTTGTACCCCTTAAAGCCCATTCGCAGCCTTTTGTCAATATAGCGAGATAAATATTCGGGCAGCTTTTCATTTTCATTAATGAAGGACTCAAAGGCCTTGTTAAGCTTGATCGAATACCCTCGATCATTGTTGAAGGATTGAACTAGAAGCTTTTCAAAGCGTGTAAATAGCCCAATGATCTTGTCAATTAACGACGTGGGATCTTGCTTGTTAATAGACTTCTCTTTGACAATGTCAAAGCCAAGCGATTTCACATACTGGATAAAGATATTCAAAATGCTTTCAGATCCTCGTGGGACTCGCGTTAATAGCGAATACATTAATTTCAATTCGTCATATTTGTCCTGTTTGATCATTTGAAGACACCCAGTGTCCATCCCTATTAATGTGTCGAGGTGCTTGGACAGCAACTCCTCTTCACACACCTTGACTAATTTCTCTCTTGTCGTTGGATCGAAATAATGCGTAATCCTTTTGTTTTCTTCAAACAGCCTTGTATTACAATGGAATAAATATGTCCCGCACGGGTTTTCCTGTAAAAATGTTTGGCTTTCTTTTTGATAATAAATGGCTGTTTCGGTTAAAAAGTATTTTTCTAAATCATTCACATAAAAATCTAACTCTTTTTCAGAGACAGAAGCATACATCTTTATTTTTTTTTTTTTATTTTTATTATTTTTGTGATTAATGAGTATTTTTTGAATAGTTTTTATTATTTTTTGGTTGTCATTATTATTGATTTGTTTATTTTTAAAAAGAGTGTGTGAATACTAATTTAAGTACACAAAGGATTGAAAAAGTTCTTAATTTGAAAAAAAAAAATTTTATTTCTCATTTGGATGAATTTATTCTGACTTTTTGTTTGAATTTTTGTTTCCAAAAGACAAAAGTATAAAAAGAAAAAAAAGAGTGAAAAGGAAATAGAAAAACAAACCTGAGACAATTTTTTTAATAAGTCTTGATCAATTTTCCCACCATCCCTTTCAAGTGTGATTGACTGTAAGATTAGTGAACAAAGTTTGTCTTTTGTTTTTGGTTTTTGAAGAACCTTTGTTCTCCAATGCTCCATTGCAAGTTGATAGATTTTTTTTTTATTTTTTTTTTGTGAATAAGATCGATCCTTTTTGGAGTTACAATAACCAATAAAAATGGTGACAAGTTTATAGAGGAATTTTTTGTTTGTGACAGGTTTTAGTTTATTTTTATTTTGTTATTTTTTTGGGAGGTTTGATTAAAAGGAAAAAATATAAAAAAAAATCCAAATTGGTAAGCCTTTGAAGACAAATCTCCATTATAGGATCTGTTTAATATGAAACAAGAAAAATTTCTACAAAAAGATCATTTACCAAATACAAAAAAAGATCATGGATCATTTGATGTTGTAATTGATAATTCACCCACGAATTACAAGTTTCAATTAACACCCTTTCTTCTGTTAATTCGCATATAAGTTTTGAACAATTCTGTGCCTGTTCTTCGATCAACTCACTAATTCTTGTGTACAATAATTCTGCTTGTTTGCCGACAACCAGATTGTAAGTTGTTCGATAAATTTCTTCATAAGATAAAGTTGCTGATTTGAATTTATAGATTTTCTGAAAGGCTTTTCGAATAAGACGCCAAGACCTTTCAAGTTGCTTTTTGTCCATGTTGTTTTGTTCAAGAAAACTGGGAAAGCCTAATTTTCCTTTTTTTTTGCTCATTCTTATTTTTAGAAAAAATGAAATTTTTTCAACCAAAATATAATTCTTAAAAACCACTTTTTAAGGTGATAAAAGTGAAATTGTTGATAAAAAGAATCTTGAAAGAGTTTTTTAATCCCAATTTTTATTTAGACAATTGAGAATTTCATCAACAAAATATGGTGAACTTTTCACAATTTTAATAATTTTCGCAATTTTTACTTTCTTAGATCATCAAAATTGATTTTGATAATTTCTTTTTCAAATATATAAACACGAAAAAAAAATTCTTCAAGCTGTTCTAAATATTTTTAATACAATTCCTTTTACAAATTTGAAATGTTTTAAAATTTGAACTTGTACTTGAAAATCCCTTTGTTTAATTTATATTTTTATAAATTTTCATTTATAAAAAATTGGTTTAATTTTTTTTTTTAAATATTATTGATTTAACACTTTGATATTAGTAATGTTATTTTAATAAATTTCTTTAGAATATAAAATCTTTTTAAGAGGCGAGTACAAAATAACACATAACTAGACACCATCGGGGTAGGAATAAAACCCTAAACTTCTGTTCGTCTTTTTAAAAAATGAGATTTTTTATTTTGATTATTATAGAATATAAATATATCCTACAAAAAATGAAGAAAATTTTCCTTTCAATTTAACAATTTAAAAGTAATTTTTTCATTTTATAATCATTTTGCAAAAAAAAAAAAAAAATCTAAGTAACTATCTTTCTCACCCCTAATATGAGGTAGAATATAAAATTTCAATTATGTAATTGATTTTTGACTATGCCTCTTTTGATTTTTTTTAAGAATAACTTTTACTGAATATCTACAAAATTACATTTTTATTATTTTTATAATTCATTTAAATTGATTTAATATGCCTAAATTAATTTTTAATTTCATTTAATAATTTTTCATTTTATCTATTACTTTTATACATTACCCTTTACTTTAGCAACAATATTATTTTTATTTTTTTTTTTTTTAAGATTATTTTTGTTTAAGGGATCAGTCTTCTATGAAAACAAGGTAAAATTTTAAAATATGTTATTGATGGTATTCTCTACTTATAATTTTGTATTTCTATAATGTCAAAAAATTCTAACAAAAGAAGAAAGACATCAAAGAAAATTAGTATAGTGAGATCAATTTTTTTTTTCCATTTTTTCTGAAAAAGAAATCCTTTAAATTCATTTTATTTCTTACATTATAATTATTTTTTACCCCTTTTATTGTCCTTTTGATCATTATTATACTAAAACAAGTCTTTGTTACCAGTAATATTAATATAAATATTATTTTTCTTTTTTTGAGATTTGACTTTTGGTTAACCAAACAATTGATATATTCAACGGATTGAAAATAATTGTATTTTTTTAAGAAGGATAGTTATAATAATCAAAGTTTTAAAGTCATGTTAAATTTTTTAAGAATAAATTGTTTTTGTATTAAGATAAAATTTGATTTTTCAAAATTAAAATTTCTTGAAGATATTTGGGAATAGGTAATTTTATATTCAAAATTGAAATCATTTTTATCTTCCAAAAATTATTTGAATTGTTATAAGGATTCTTGAGAATAAGACCAAACAATATTTTAAAAAAATTTTTTAAAATTAAAATTTTTTTTATATGTTTTCTATTTTTTGCAAACCAGAAAAGAACTTTTTTAAAACATTCAAGAAAAAATTTTTTTTTGTATAATAGATCTCAATTTAATTGATAAAATGTGGTTAAGCTTCGAATAAATATTCATTTATTGAATCACCTAAGCCACAATTAGTTTTATTGGATGAGATTTGAATTGAAATATTAATCATGGAAAAAGAAACCAAATAAAAAATTTGCTTTTGAAATTATTACTTACCAACACAAAACGAAAAATATGTTTTCCCATTTTCAAGAATTAACTTAATTCTTAAACAAAATAATAGGTTTCTTTTTTTCTTTTTATATAGGAAACATGCAGATTTTGAATTTCAAAAAAGAGACTCAAATCAATAAATTGTTTAAATGAAGTTAACTCATCCATTTCATACGTTGAAACACAAATTATAGAAAAAATTTTGAAGATCTTGAAAAGATTTCATTTTATTTTCAAAAATGACTACCCCCTTAATGTTTTATTATAAAAGAATCTAATAAATTTTCTATGAAATAATTAAGTACTTTTGATAATATATGTCCCAATGAACCAAAAAAACACTAAAAATGTAAAACTGATCAAATACCTTCCATTAAAAAAATTTTAAAAACTTTATGAAAAAATAAGAATAAATAAAGTTTCAATTTAACTTTTCCTTAAACACCTTTTTTTGCCAAAATCATTAGATTCAAAGTTGAAATTATGTATATTTTTATATACATTATCTTATTTTAACTCATTTACTAAAACAAATTTTATATTATGGGATTTTTATTTTGATAAAAGGGACTTATTTGGTCTTCAAATGTTTTTTTTAATTTTAAATGGTAAAATTAAAAAGAAAGTTCTTTAAAAAAGATAAACTCTCTGAAAAAATATTCTAATGTAATATATTAACTTATTCTTTGATTTCAAAATTTAACAACCCCAATTTTTCAAAAAAAAATAAAAAAGTGCTAGTAATTTCAAAAATATTTTTGATATTCAAAAGTTGAGAGTTTTTTTATTCTAAAAAAATTTATCCCAATGGTTAATGGAATTAAGTTATAAGCTAGGTGTCAAAAAATATGAATCTAAGGTAACCAGTGCTTAATTTTATTAAGAACACACACACACACACACACACACACACATATATATATATATATATATATATATATATATAAACTAAATTCAAAAATTAGGGGCCCAAATTTCGAGATCTCGTTCTAGAATCATTGGATTTCAATATGATGTTGGGCAGTTGATTAATGATGTAATATAAATAAAATTTTCTACTTCATAATTTACTAAGTAAACTTTTGACTGAAAAATTGGAAGAAAATAAAAAAAATTTTCAAACAATCAGATGACAATTTGATTTTTTTTTGTTTGTTAGTTTCTTCAATCAAATAGTTTCAGATGTCAATTTTTCTTCACTGATTTACATTTAATATTTTTACATGATGAAAAATTTCAATTTGTTTCTCAATCAAATTACTCTTACAACCGAAAAAAAATTCGATAATATCCAGATGTTGTAAAATTTTGTATGATTTTTTTAGCCAAATTTTTGTACAAAAAATGAAATAGATTTTTTTTCAACGTATAAAAATTTTTAAAGAAGACACCTTGTTAGTATTTAATCTTCTGATGATTATCCATCAACTTCTAGTTTATTGATGATTATTTACAGGGTTCCTCATATAATTATTTTTCCTGAGTATCATTTGAAAAACTGGTCCCTTATTTTTCGAAAGGAGTTTATATATAAATATATCTAAATTCTTTTCCAGTCAAAGGGGCCCAGTTTTATTGAATAAATCTAACATATTCAATGAGTTTAATTTATTATTCTTCTCAAAATAAAATTTCAATTTTTAGATTACTATCATTTTTTCTCATTTTTTTTTTTTTTATTGGTTTTTGATTTTTGCTTTTTTTTTTTTTTTTCTTCCTATTCTTTTATTTTTTTTTTAACAAAGTCAATTAAAAAAAAAACCTTTGTAACTCCAAAATCAAAGTACAGAGAACATATTCATTAGAAGTAATTTAATTTTAAATTTAGTTTTCTAAACAAAGAAATATTATAATTATTTTCATTCATTTTTTAAAATGAGATTTAAATTTGAAATGTTATTGTTTCATAAAAACTCTATCAAGAAATTACAAAAATTGTTGTTCTTAAAAAATAAAAAAGAATTTTCAAACTATTCTTTTTTCTTTTCCAAATCCAAAAAATTCAAACTAAAAGGATCAGATCTTATTACCAACAATTAATTGTAAAAAATGAATTCTTTTTAAAATGATAACTCGTTTCTCGAAAGTTGATAAAGGAGTTTTTTTATCAAGTTTAATTGAATATTTGTTAAAATAAGTGTACTGTTACCTTGGGGAATAAAAATAAGTAAGAGATACTAATCCCTGAACAAAATTTTAGGATGTCCAAAAATATAAAAAAGAAAAAAAGAACAAAAAAGGAATTAAACTAAATATTATTTATTAATATTAATTTAATAAATCTCTTTCAGAAAGGAATTCTTTCAATTGTTCTTCATTTTTACATTGTTGTAATAAAATGCGGTCATTCTTATTTAACAAATCATTTGTAATGCGCCCAAACATCTTTTTAGTTGTTTCATACTTTGAATGTGAAGCTTTATGTTTCTTTATTAAATCCCATAATTCTTGCACATATTCTGGTTTTGTTAATGTAGATCCTTCAAACATCCCTGGGTTTTTCAGTAATCCACGGGCAGACATAACACCTTCGCATCTTGTTTTATTTTTGTAAAGCTCCCAGTCTTGTTGGTTAAAAATGCTTCCATTTGCCACAATTGGTATTTGTATCGAATCTCTGATTAGACTCATCATCTCGTAATTCGGAGTTTCATGGTCCTTTTGAAACCTGTTTCTTGCATGGATGATGATAAAATCCGAATGCATTTTTTCTATTCTTTTACAAAGTTCAATTGTTTCACCTTGATCTGGTAATATCCTAATTTTTGCGCTGACCGAAAAGTTTTGTTTCTCTCCAAGACGGGAATGTGATGTTTTGATAATATCAGCAATTAATTCTGGCTTGTCCAAAAGGGCGGATCCTAACCCTACCTTTCTGACTTTTTTTGAAGGGCACCCACAATTCAAATTGACACCTTCGCATTGATTAACGACATATTCGCTTGCAGTCACAAATTCTTCTGCGTCCTTTGAAGCAAACTGTACTAAAAGCGGCCTTTCCAATGGATCTGATTGTAATTCAATATTTCTCAACTGCTCTGATTTATTGAATCCTTTTGCTACAATCATTGGTGAAAAGACTACATCGCAGCCATGACTTTATATTTTAAGATTTTTGGAGTAAGAAAAAAAAAAAAATTAAAATAAATTATTATAAATGTATAAGTACATAGTAGATGATAGTGAAACGAAATGTCTCTCAAATTTATGGTTTCGTGGCCATTGGTAATCAATTTATGTTAAAATAGAGATGGGTTCTATTTTGAAAAAAAATATTTTTTTTTGTAAAAAATTAGAAAATTCCAATTTAAGGATTATGTTTCTTGGAATGAGAAAAAATATTTTCTTGTAAAAAAGTAAGCTATTGTTATTTGGGTTCTTAGTTAATGGATCTGCTACTCAGTATGGATTATATAGCCTGTTAAAAAATGTTTTTTTTTTAATTATTTTCCCTTTACGTTTTTTGAGGTTTAATTTTTTTTCTCTAAAAAAGGAATTTTTTTTTTATTAAAAAGTAGAGATGAAGAAAAATAATTAATGGTGCAGTTCTAATTGGGTGGACATGATATTGAAGAAGAGAAATGGTGGTGATAATTTGAGTTGCTTCTGACATGAAAGTTACCTTGTACTGTGATTAACGTATGGTGAGTAAGACAACAATACCTTGAACTGGGATCAGCTTCTGCAAAGTACGGTAATATGCAAAAAGTTGGTATGATGTTATTATTTAGAAAATTTGCATAATGAGAACAAAAGAAAAAACCAACAACCAATCCAACACTTCGGGATACAAAACTAAACTTTTAAAAATTAAGAATTTTTCCTTTTTTTTTTTTTATTATTTTTACTCTCTTTTATTTGTCAGAAAACTAAATTGAGTTCAAAATATTTTTAATGACTATGATTTAAAGGTTCTTTTGACTACTCTTTGAATTAGGAGTAACAAATTTAGTCACTTCAAAACTCTCTCTCTTTAGCAGATTAAGAGCTCTTGAGCACTTAGCCCTTACCAATAAAGCCTTAGTCTCTTTTATTTGTTACTTTTCTTTCTCTTTTTCTTGTATTTGTTTAAAAGAAAATTCTTAATTTGCATTTTTTAAAAGAAAAGGTATCTTATGAGATATAATCTTGTCTATATTGTATTGGGGATACAAAGCTCTAAATAAATTCAGTGCTTCCGACACTGCTATAGAGTACCGTCAAGAAAACCTAGACACTTGACGGTACTCTAGGTACTTATCTTTGTCTTTTCTTGTGTTTTCTGTTTATTCCGAAAATCTATTGATTTTTGGAATAAAAGAGAAAATTCAAGAAAGTCATCGTTATGTTTTTTTATAATTTTTGTTTTGATTCGAAAATCAATAAATTGTTGAAATAAAAACAAAAATTGAAAAAAAATTGAAATTAGCTTTTCCAGAATTTAAAAGAATTTAGTAAAACCATTTGAGTTTTCTCTATTTCTTCAAAATTCTCTAAAAACTAGGCACTCTACGGCACTTCCCTAATTCCGAAGTTTTTTTTTTAGAAATTTGAATAATTAGTCATAATATTCTTTATTGTCTACAAACGATAAATAATGAATATTTATTTTCAACAATGTTAAAGATATTATTTATTTTGTTTTTGTTAATTTAAATTAATTTTTAAATCCAAATTATTCAATTTTTCTTTTCTTTTTTTTATTTTATTATTAGTTTTATTTTGAAAAAATATTTTTTTCTAACTGGAACACAACTCATAAATGAAATAAAAGCAAAAACAAATATTACAGAAAAAACTGAGAAAGGGCGACCAAAAAAAAAAAAGGAATTAAAGGGATCTTGCGAACATACACAAAAAAGCAAAAACTCAATCCACTTAAAAACGAAAAGGAAAAAATTTCCAGAGCAACAATCCATTTTTTCAAAAACTTCAAGAAAGATGAAGAATTTATCAAAATAATAAACAGCTACAATCCATTTGCCTTTAAACACACACACACAAAACGAACCAGATTCGAAACCTTCAAAAAGAAGGGGAAATTTTAATAGAAACAAGAAGCACACTCAAACTATTGCCTTTAAAAGATGCAAAATCAGGATCCAGATTTCAAACTAAAGATGAATTTTTATTCAACTAGAATCAAAAAGTGCTTCCCAACACTTGATCTTTTAATTTTCAAGCCAGAAACTTGATCCAAATGGTTTGAAATCATTTTTTCACAATGGTAATAAAATAAAATTCAATATTTGATCTAAGGCAAAAAAGTGAATAACAAAAAAAAAAAAAATTGATTTCGATCTTTATGACAAAATTCAAATAATTACAAAAAAAAAAATTATCAAGGATCTCATTGATAAAAAAATCCAAATAAAAAAAAAGTTTTTTGGCATTTCAATTTAAAAAAATCCAAATTTATTCCTTTCTTATTTTAAATTTCCAAAGTGTTGTATTTGTTCAATTTGAAACAAATTGTTTTATAAAAGTGCAAAATCAATTTAATTCGATTTAATCTAATTTGTGGTTATTTTGTAACCCTCTATATTTGGCAAAGTTAGGATTTGTAGCATTCTTTAGATAAAAAAATAACTCTATGAAAAATGAAAAAAATAAATCTTCGAGATCTCAAAAAGTGCCATAGAGAAACGTTTCAAAACTAACATAGTTGTTTTCAAAATTATATATTCTAACCATTCAAATTGGAAATTAAGTGTACCTCTTTGGCAATTCTTTCTAAAAATATACTCTTTTTTGATTTTTGATTTTTGGAGATCGATTGTGTATCTATTCTTGGTCCGTTTTTGATTGATTGTTATTAGGCACTCATTAAAATTATAAAAGTTTTAATCCATTTCAGAAAATTAAATTTAACCGTAATGACTTGACCCTTAATCCTTTTTGTCTTTGTTTGAAGGCTTGAAATTGCAAATTTCCCCAAATTAATTCTTTTTTTGGTTTTTTCTAAAATTTATTTAAGGAATAGTCTCGTTTTTAAAAGTGAAAAATAAAAAGGGTTTGAAAGACATTGACAAATACCATTTGAACTGATTGTGAAACAGTCTGAAAAATTCTCTTTCATCGTTTCTGAATTGAACTCTAAAAAAAGCACATGATTACTTTGTAAATTATTTAAAAGGGGTGATTCAAAAAAAGTCAAATTTGTTCGTGTTTCAAATAGAGTCTTAACTGGTGTTTGGTGACTAAATCTTCTTTTAGTCTTTCTAACAAAATTAATTTTAGAAAAACGTATATTTGTGCAAAAATATAAGTGTTGAAGGGTAGATTAATAGTTGTTTATGCTATTTCAATGAGAGCGAAGCTATGAGATTCTTTTGAGGATTGGAGATCATTGTTGTTCTGGTGGATTTTGGAAAACGAGGTGAAAACTTTTCCACTCATTGCCTTGTGGACAATTACATCCTTTCTTGTGTTGGTCGATTCAAAAAAAAAAAAAATTTAAAAGAAAAGATTACTTATGGCAAAGCATTCTGAAAGGAAGAGTTGAGTAACGAACCATTGGTGCAGAAAAAGTGATTGGTCGTGAATTTTTTTTTTCACGGGTTTGACGAAGCATTTCGACAACATCCATTTTGAATTCTTGTTCAAATTTGTTTTTTATAAAAAGTATCAAAAAATGAAAAAAGTACATTTTGTGAAAATTCCCAACAGAAGGAAAAACCAGACTCAATTATTTAAATTTCTATTAATTAAAGATACCTCTATTTTTTCACAATCAAGATTTGATCAATATTATTGAAAAATAACTATTTTACAATCAAAAATAGAGTTTATGTTGAGGTGAGAAATAGAATTTGAGATATTCTTTCAGTTTATTTTAAGGATTGTAAGGTGGTGTGGTTAAATAAAAGTGATAAAGTGTATTTTTAAATACATAACTTTTATATTGGAAACAATGTTGAAGAGTCCAGTTATAACGCTTAAAAATACTTTTCTGAATTGGTTTAAAAAAATTTTGTAATTTTAATGACTAATAACAATCAAATAAAAACTTATCAACATGTGAAGGGTGATCGATCTAAATAATCAATAATCAAAAAAGAGGACATTTTTTGAAAAAAATACTAAAGAGCGACACTCAATTTCCAATTAGGATGGTTAGAATATATCATTTTGAAAACTACTGTGTTGATTTTGAAGTGTAGCTCCTTGGCGCTTTTTGATATATAGAAGTTTTTTTTTTCAATTTTTTACTTTAAATAAGTTATTTTTTTATCCCAGAATCTAACAAAATCCTTAGTCTGTCAAATATAAAGTGTTACAATATTACCACAAAACAAATTAAGTCGAATTAAATTGATCTTGTTTCTTAAGGGACTAGTATTTAATTATTTTTTTTGACCAATTTCTTAAATAGGGATTCACTATCTAGAAATATGATTAATATAAAAAATAAACAGGGCTTTTCAAATAAAAGTAAAGAGAAAAAAATTTTTCTCAATCTCAATTAAATTTCAGTAAAAAAAAATAATAGAGATTAGTTCCTTATAGAAAACAATTTGTTTTAAATTGAAGAAATTTAACCCTTTCAGAAAAAAAAAAAAATGAAAAAAGTAATTTTTTCAAGCAAAATTGATTTTTTAGAAATTGAGAATTTCCGTTTCAACTATTTTTTTTTAATTGATTTTTTGGAATTGAAAATTCTTTTGAACTTTTTTTTTAATTTTATTGAATTGTTTCACAATGATATCCTCTCCATATTTTTTATTTGCTATTTGAATTTTGTTAATCAATATAAAGGTAATTTCACAATACACTTTTTAGGTTTCAAATCACCCTTTGAGTATCGAGCAAATCTAAGATAAATGGATAGACCCTTGAGATCTTTTGTTGGGGTATTTACAATCCTTAAAATGTGCAAAAATGATGTTTTTAGAGTTTTTTTGATTTATTTTATTTTTTTGATGGTTTTTTTTACGAATAGGTTGATAATTCACCAAAATACCTCAAAAAAATTAGTCAAATTCCATTTTAATTGTAAAGTTTTTGTACATCGAGGTATTCTCCGATTATATTCAAAAAATCATTTATCAGTCTATTTTACTAATAAAAAATTCAGAAATATTTTTAGATATGTAAATCCTAAAAGTTATTATTTAGAAACGTCAACCTGAGAAAAAAAAAATAATAATCAAGATTTTCAAATCTTAAAAATGATTATCATTCTAACCACTCTCAAAAAAAAATTCGAACTTTAAAATATCCCATTTTCGATAATTTATAACCAATGGGTTATTTAAATTATTTCGTTACCTTCAGAAATCATCACATTTTTTATCAAAAAAATCTAATTTTATCTTATTTTTATTTTATATTGGTTCTTTTTACTTTTTCTTTTAGAAAAGTTACCAATACTGCCTTTTCGCAAGTATTTTCTCGTTTTGATTAAAAGAACTCAATATATTTTTCTAAAAAAAAAAACATATTTAATTGTTGTATTACAATGGTTTTTTGCTATGATTAATGTAACTCCCAAAATATAATGGTTCATTTCAATATAAATTTTGATCGGGGGTGTTAGAGTAACGTTTTGAGAAATCTTGTAGAAAACAATCCCAATGAAAATACAATTATCAAAAAAAATATTTTTTTTTTTATTTAAAATAAAAACAATTTTACTGTAAATTAATAAAAAAGAAAAAATGGTCTTTCTTTTAAGGAAATTAAGGATTTGATTGAATTCCATAAACTTGATCAAACTTTTCAATTATTTTTACCAAATAAGAAAATGAAAAATTCCCTTTTTTAATAATCAAAAAAACTCAAAATTTTTTGGAATTAATAAAAATCTTAACTTCGGATAAGAATAGATATTCATAAAAGAAATACATGAAACTATAAATTTTTGAAAAAAAAAAAATTTACAAAAATTTTGTTCCACTTACATGTAAAATTTATGTAAAAAATTTCTCAATTTCTTTGGGAAAATTAAAATTTTTGACAATAATATTTTTAAAAGTAAATTTATTTATTTTGGTAGAAATTGTTATATCTCAATTTTCTTAATTTTTTTAAAGTTTATTTTCAAAAATTTTTTTAAAATAGTGTTTTTTTTAAATAGTATTCTTTTTTTAAAAAAAAAATAATAATAATAATAAAAAAAAGTAGATAATTAAAATCTGACTCAATTCAAAAAAAAATATCACATATAAAAATTGTATATATATTTTATAGAGTATACTATATTAAACCAAGATAATATGTTATATTTCATAAAAAAAGGGGGCGTACCTTTTGACTAAAAGGTGGTTTATATAAACTTGTTAATCAATATTTGTAAAGATGTATTTGATTTCACCATATAATAAGAATAATGAAAAATAATTTAATTATTTGGGGGAAACAAAATTCAATTTTGTATTCTTAAATTTAAAAAAAAATGATTCCAATCAAATTTAGAAGAATATATGCAGATATTAAGGCATTTTTCAAAAAAAAGTAATAAAATAATTTTAATAATTTATTGGGATACTAAAATTGGTTTGAAAAAGAAAATTGACAAATATATCATTGTGATTTATAATTCAAATAACATTATTTTTTTCAAGTATCTTGTTTGTTTATTTTAAGCAATTTTTTTTAATAGGAATACTGAAAAAAAATATGTATTGTGGTCTTGAGAAACTTTTTTTGCAATTAGATTATTATTCAAAAAAAATCTTTTTATTTTTTAATTTTATATATTTTATGTTCTATAGTAAAATAATACGTAAATTTTAAGATTTTTTATTTTAATTTAAAATGGGAAATTCTAGTAAAAAAAAAAATGAAAATAATTTGTTGGGTAAAAAGCCCGTATCACTTTTATCATTTCTTTTTTTTTTTTTTGAAAAAAGGATTTATATAGTTTTTTATCTGAAAAAAAATGGGTTGAATTATTACAACTGTCTTTTCAATGCAATAAAAAGAAAAAGAAAAAAATGATATGAAGACTTAAAAATAATCTAAATTGATAATAAAATTCTAAACTTTCCCTTTCAGAAGTTATAATTAGTTTATTTGATGAATAATACATCTTTTTTCTCATCGAGCATCTAAACTCTGTTTCAGTCAAAAGGTGCTCAACATTTTTTTTCAAATATCAATTATTTTATATAATTGACCTTTGAAGAACAAATAAGAAATAACCAGAATAATAAAAATCAAAGAATTGTTAACACATATCTGAAAGAAAACTAATTAACAAATAGAATTTCTTAAAAATTAAAAAACTTGAATACTTAGTTTCCATTGAGAAAAACAAGAATTTTTTTTTTGAACTTCTACTGATATTTGAATAATAAATAGGAAACAATTTTCACTTCATTTTCCATGGTTTTCTTTTAGAAACCAAGTCCTCAAACGAAGTGTGTTGATATATGTAGTCTCTATTTGAAAAAGGAAATGAAAATGAAGTGAAAATTTTTCACATTTATTACAAAAATATCAAGATCAAAGATTGAATAAAATTCCAATCGAAATCAATATGATTTCTCAACATTCATTTTCACGGTTTCAATAACCGTAGAACAACACATTTTTATCAAGTGAATATTGATCTTGTAAAGAAAAAAATTTTATAACTGTATTAACATTTTATAAAAAAAAATCGAAAAAAAAAAACAAAAATATGCAAAAAGGTGAAAAAATGATTTCAATTTTGAAAATTTCCAAAATAAAATATTTCTTCTAATATCTATACAAACTCTTTAAACACATGTATTTCACCGAATACAGCTGGGCCCCTTTGACTGAAAATTAGTTTATATAATAACTTGTATCAAAAGGAAAAGTCCATCAAAATAAAAAATCAAACAAAATTTATCTTTCAAGTATTTGAATAAATACCAAACTCTGAGAAGCAAGATCTAAAATAACTTTTTTTTTACATCTAAAAATCTATTTATAATAAGTGTGATTTTTTGTATATTTATGAATTTCTAATATTTTATTTTTTATATGAATTATGTAAAAATCTTTTTGTTTACTTTAATAAAACATTATTTAAGTGATTTTATTCCTTATTTCCAAATTATTTAAGATAAAAATCTCATATTGATAAAAAAAAAAAAAAATCAATAAAATAAAAAGAATTATCGGCAAATAACTCTAAAATTATAAGTTTTATGAACTAAACTAGAATTATATTTTTTTAAAGACAGTAAAATGGTAAAAGAATAACAGTATAACATAATTTCCTGAAACTTGGATATAAATTTAATTTTTGCAAAATATGAAAATTATTTTTTCATCTTTTAGGTTTTTATCTGCAATGTTTTTGAATTATATAATAATTTTGGTTGGATCAAAAATTTTTTTGAACAATTGATATTATGTTAAGGTTAATTCTTCTCGAGAAGAACTCAAATAAATTTAATTGATAATATCTAACCATCGATCGAAAAAAATCCTAATAGAAATTTCAATAAATTTACCAATATACTTTTGTGGTTTTTCTCGTTTCCAAAAATTTGACACAAGATTTTTTTATTTTGATTGATAATTATTTATTTTGTTATTCTGTGAGGATATTAAAATCAGAGAGAATTGCTAACATTTTATTTTTTTATAGGTTCTAATTAAGTTTTTACCATCTTATTTATTTAATAGGGATTTTTTTTTTACAAATTATTATATTTGGTATTTCAAAAATTTTGAATTGTGGTTTATTTTAAATTAATTTTTTTTTTAATTTATTTCATATTCTTTGAATTTTTTAAACAATCACAAGTATTAAACATAAAAAAAAATAATATATCTTTTGAAAGTATCCTACTAATTGATTTTGTAAAAAGCAATGTTCAGAAACTAAACCCCGTTCCAAAAATTTGGACACACCCAAAATCAAAAATAGGTAAAAAAAAACCCAATTTATTGTATTTTCCCAAACCTAATATAAAACAACATTTAAGTTACAAGGTATTAATGTTTTTATAAGTAATCATTTTCATCCAAATAAAAGAAAAAAATTTAAAACTCAAAAATAAAAAAAGGTGTGTCAAAATAATGAAACGAGCTGAACAAAAAATGTATTGGGTAAATTTGTTGAAATTTCACCAACAATTGTTGATCGATCAAATGATAAGATACCATCTACCAATTGTATTTGATTTTCCAATTTAACAAACTCAACACTAACCTTCTAACAATAATCTCAAAAAAAAATTAATTTTATCGTAAAAATTCTTTTTGCCAAAAATCTCCTAATGATCTAAAGAGATACTTGAGCAATATTGGGATTTATGAAAATGACATTTCTTAGGTGAATTTTTGTTTTGGACTAATAGATTAAAATTGAAATGTTTTGAAATTGTAATTATTTGACATTATGATTCAAACAAGCTCAAAAGAAGAGATTTGAAGGTGTATAATATTTTGTTGCTGAACTCAATTTCTTTTTTAAAAAAAGTAAGGGGTGTGGGTTAGATTTGAAAAAATTAAAGCCTTTTTAAAATTACAAATATATTTCTATGGGTCTTTTGCAACATTTAAAAATTCTCTGTTGAAGAAATTGTTATAATTTTTGAAATTCTCAAACCCACGAATAGTAATTTTCAAACAAAAAAAGCTGTTTAAGCCAATTGGATTTGCATGTTATCACACCAAAATCTTGGAATATTGTTTTAAATTGCGCCATAAAATAAAGAAGATCGAAAATAAATAAAATAAATATTGTTTTGTTTATTGAAAAGAGTCAACTAATAACAAAAAATAAAAATAAAAAGAAAGAAAGTTCTTGCTGACTCTAAGTCAATTATTTATTTTCTATGTTGTTCATTATTAATGGTTTTTCATTATTATTTGGAATTGGTCTTAGATGTTTTGTGAAAGAAACAGCTTGAAACTATTCCTTAATTTATTTTCTTTTGTTTCTTTTTTCCTTTTTTAAAACTGGTGAAATTGAATAGTCAAAAACAATATTCTTTTGTGTAAGGTGTTTGTAGACTTTAATGTATGTTTGTAGTCTTCCTTCAACAGTAGTTTTATCTTTTCCAGCTAAAATTCTATTAATGAAAAAAGTTTTTATTTTTTTTTGTGCATTGAAAAGCAAAGAACAAAAATTAAAAAAAAAAAAAAAAAAAAAATCCAAAAAGAAAAAAAGTAACAAGTTTAAGGATCAAAAATGAAAAAGATAAAGAGAAAAACAAAAAGATTTACACTTTGAAAGTTTTTTTTCCATTAAGGTGGTAATGTGTTCTTCTTCCAATCACTTCACATGGATAGAGCATGTTTTCTAAAATTGAATTGTGGACCTATTCAAGGATAAAAAAAAAGAAAAAAAAATTAAATCACAAAATTATTTGAAGGGTGAAAAGGTTGTGTATAAAATAATAAAATGAAAAGATAAAGGGTAATTTGAGTTTGCTGATGGTTTATAAATAATTGTCTACAGCAATTTATTTGAAAAAGAAAAAGAAAAAAGAAAAAAAAAAAAAAAAAAGCAAATTTTTTTTGTTTCAAAAAAAAATAAAAAAAAAAAGAAAATTTCTATCTACTTACATTAGTGAGAGAGCGGGACATTGGTCTTTTTTGTTTAAAAGAAACTTTTTTGGTTTCTGGTTTGAAAATTCTTTTGTTTGAAACAAGAACAACGTGATTACCAGAAAATTTCTTTTCTAATTCTCCAACGAATTGATCGTGAATTTTTTGGAAACCGCTGTATGATGGAACTGGTACAAAGACAACGATTGCTTTTCTTTTTTTACGAATTGGGATTTGGATAGCACCAGAAAAGTATAACCTGGAAAGATTGTATTTAAGTTCTCGGCTTTCTGTGTTCATTTCAAGATTGAAAAAAGCTTCAGCAACTTTCTTTTCAAGATCTGTTGGTTTTCCTTTTGGCTTGACAATTTTTCGAAGTGATAAAGCTATTTGATCATGAATTTGTAAAGATAAAGTATTTTTTAATTGAAAATTTTCCTGGTTTAGACTATTTGATTGAATGAAAAAAGAAAAAGAAAAGAAAAAAGAAAGCAAACCTTGTTTTGTTGTCATTTTATTAAAAAAAGTGAATAAAAATAAAAAAAAATGGTTTTGGATCAAGTATTTTTATGATTGAGAATTGATTTATAACGATACAAATCAATTTTAAAACAAATCTAGAATAGAATAAATTGTTTGGTATTTAAATAAATCTTGTTATTCAAATAATAAATGCGAAAAAATTTTAATTCAGATTATATTTTTCTTTTTCATTTTGAGATATTTCAAAGTAATAAAGATTGTAATCAGTGTTATCTATTTATTTTTTGGCTTGTTTCTTTTTTATGATATATAATTGTATGCCTTTGGTCAAGGAAGAATCATATTCCAAGAAATTTGTTTGGAAAAACAGATAACAAGATGACATTTTAATCCATTTATTTTTCAAATATAATGAGAGTAAAAATCTTGGATAGATTTAAAATATTTCCACAGTATTCTAAAGGCTTGACTCTTCTTTAACAAATTTAAATCTCACCTACAACTTTAATTTTTTCATTTAATTAACAAAAACATCACGATAATGTCATAAATTATTCATTTCAGAGAAAACAATATCATTTTTTTTTTTTCTGCTTTTGTTTTAACTCTTGGATCAATAGAATAACAAAAGTAATGAATGAGCAACTCTGAAGATCGAGAATTAAGATTATTAGAGAGTGTCTTTTTTAAATATGCAAGTGTTTCTGGTGATGAAGAATTTGAAAAATTTCTTAACACCTATTTACCAGCACTACTTTTAAAACTCAAGTCCCCACGGACTGAAGTCCAAAAGAAGTTGATTGAAATCTTTAATGAAATCAATAAAAGGGTCTAATTACGATCAAATGTCAAATTACCATTATCCATGATCTTGACTGTCTTAAAGCAATCGCAAACATTGAGAAGCATGCAGCAAAACAACATATTAATGAACCTCTGCACTGCTGTCAAGCAAACCGCTGTCGAAGAACGGGTGAAAAATTTGAATGATTTGTTGTTGGGGATCTCGAAATTAGCAAAGGCATAGCAATTCAAAATCCTTTACAACACCATTTGAACGTTAGGCGAGATAAAAGTGCCAAAAGAGACTGAAGATTTCAAAAAGGCTTTGCCATTTTTATCTAATGAGGATGACTTAAAAATTATTTTAAACCGCATCAGAAGGCAATTTGAATTAACAGAAATGCAAACCCAAAACAACAACACTAACAATATCGAATCCAAGGTTAAACTAATCCAATTTTTGAATAACATTTCGAATACTGTCGTCAATGACACAATTACTTTGCCAATCTTCATTTTAGCAATGTCTAATCCAAATGACAAAATTAAAGAATCTACGACGAGGCAATTAAAATCTGATTTAAGATCAGACTTTGAAAATAAGGAATTAATTAATGAATAGTTTGAACTATTTTTGGGAAATAAAAAAACCAAAAAGCCGATGGGCACCGCACTATTAAGGATCAATAGCTTGACTTATTTTTTACAATCCAAAATGTCCACAAAAATGTTCCCATTTGCACTGCAAATCATTTTTGAATGTTTATTTGGAGAAACTACCACGCCACCATTAAGGAGGATGGGGATGGAATATACACATTGACTATTTTTGCACACAACTGATCTATTTTTGTCCAAAACAAGCAAAGTGTTATTGAATGCAATGAAAAAAATTGTCAATAGAAATTCCCAATTTGATCCTCTCATCAAAGGATTTGCCTATGTAGCAATTGGCGAAATTGCAAGAAGGACGCCCTCTTTGATCAATAAAGATATTGAATTAATCAAATTTTTATTTAGTGAGCTTGAAGATGATGCAAATGAAAATTTATTTCCACAAATTCGACAATCGATTCTGTTATTCCATTATGCATACTATCAAAATCTCAATAAAAAAGTCAAAGTTTTATTATAAGACTTTTTATTAACCAAAATAGTAAGAATAGAGAAATATGACAGATCAACTTTAAATGATTTTATGAATATCACATTCCCATTTAATGATCCAATAAGCAGGATCATTAATTTGTTTGGCACATGTGATTCCCAACGCTCGGTGAAAAATAGTGCTCAAGAAGGGCTATTACCTTATGAAATTACGCAATACTCCGGTACAAGATTAATTAATAAAGACTCTGCTTACCCTTCAGTAAAAAAAATATTAAAAGTAATAAAAAAGAAATTATTTCCAATTTTTGAGAATGAATTAAAGTCTTATAAAACCATATATTTAATGAACCCACAATTTATATCAAATATTATTAAATTTATAAATAAGTGTTGGATTAATGAAACTAAAAACTTAAATAAAGACAAAGTCAGTGACAAAGAAAAAGAAAAAGAAAAGAATAATAAAGAAATTGAAATTGAAATTGAAATTGAAATTGAAAAAGAAAAAGAAAAAGAAGAAGAAAAGGAAAAGGAAAAAGAAGAAGAAAAAGAAAAAGAAAAAGAAAAGGAAAAAGTAGAAAAAAAAAAAAAAAAAATTACGAATAAAGAATGTATTTTATTACACATAAATAAAAACAAAACAAAAAATAAAAATAATCTGAACATTGAAAATGATGATGAATTAATTGAGGAATTATTTCAACCATTATGGAAGCTTTGTGATTTAAGTTTCCAGATTTATCAACAAACAATTAATTTAGATATTTATGAAAAATATTCTTATTTTCTCAAAATTAATTTTAAATTTCCCAAACATTTTTAATAAAAAAATCATCACCAACGAAGAAATATTTTCACTATTAATAAAAATCATCCAAACATCCAGTTCAGCAGATTTAAGAAGAGAAACCAGTAAAATAATAGGGTTATTAGCACCAGATTTAAAGAAAAACAAAATTTTGGAATTATTAAATTTTTTTTCAAATTCATTAATCAATCCTAAAAATAAATCAAGAATGATTGAATATCGTGGATCTATATATAGTCTAACTTATTTAATTTCATCTTGTCGGTATCATAGTGGAAGTAGATCAAAAGAAATCCATGATGAAATAAAAACCACTATTAAAGAAATCTATCAAAAAATTAAGCCAATTATATCAAAATTATTAAAAAATGAGAATAAATTAGACAATTTTTGGGTCTCGTTATCTGCCATTGAATTTTATAAATATATCTTTCTGTTTGCATGAGATCTGGAATAAAATTTAGAAGAAATCATTTTGATTATTTTGGAAATCTTGAAAAAGCCCTCAAATAATGAAATTAGGGTTCAGAAATTAATCTTAACATTGGGTATTTGTTCGATTGGTTCGAGCCAAAGTCTAAGAAACAAAATTTCCAAAATCTTTTTAGCATTGATTAAAAATAATAAAGAATCATTACAATTTGCCATTAACGATACCTTTTCCTTATTGACATTTGGTATTAATTCAAAATGCTTCGTCAACCCGTTTCTGCCTTTAGATTTCCAAGAGAAGTGGAAAAAATTGCAAAGTAATAATTTTTTAAAACAATTAGATTTTGATATAGAATTGGAACAACAAAACCAAATTAGATCCTTAAATCTGATCTTTGATTTATTATTAAATAAATTATTGATTAGTGGCGATTTTAGCATACGAACCTCCGCTACAATATGGCTAATTAGTTTAATCAATAATTGTATATATTCTATTGATCATTACGACAATTTGACGATTACAATTTTTATTTCTCGTTTTAATGATATACACAATAGCCTATTAAATTTGTTAGGTGACCCCAATTCCCTAGTTGAGGATTTAGCAACAGAGGACCTGCTGGTAATTTATGAAATTGGTGGGGAGTCATTGAAAAGGCAATTAGTTCAATCCATAATCAGCACCCTATTAAAAGGCCATAAAAGAAAATTTTTTAAAAAAGAAGGCGACGAAATCGGTTTACCCTTGCCTTCCACCCAACAACAGCAGGGATCAAGCCATGATGGAAATGGTAGCAATAATGATAATAGATCTCGATCCGATCGAATAGATCCAGATCAAAATAAAAAGCAAAAGGATAATCTCACTTACCAAGAACTTTATAGTTTATCAAATAAAATGGGCAAGCCACAATTGGTCTATAGTTTAATTGGCTTGACGAAATCGGAACATCTATTTAATTTCAAAAGAAGTTCTGCCTTGGGGCTGGCCAAAATTGCAGAACAATCTCGAAGGGAAATTTTGCCATATTTGCCAGTCATTTTACCTTCCTTATATTTGTCCACCTTTGATCCAAACAACAGACTGAGTTCTGCGATTGAAACCATCTTCAATATTCTAATTAAGGAAAAAACAAAAACAATCAATGGATATTTCCATCAGATCATGGAAGAAATTATTAATTCAATTGGCAACACGATTTGGAGAAAGAGACAAGCAGCCACATTGGCGCTGGCAGATATTATTAAGGGTAAATCCTTTGGGCAATTGGAAAAATATTTAGAGAAAATAATTATTTTTTCCTATAGAACGCGCGACGACATCAAGCAATCGGTTAGAGAGGCTTCTAAATCTTTAAGCATGTCGTGTAGAGGCGTATTTGTTAGGCTCTGCGACCCCAACAAGACATCAAAGCTACAGGGGTCAAAGTCGGTATCCATATTATTGCCCTACCTTTTAGAGAAGGGTGTCAATTCTAGAGATGAGTACGCACAAAATTGGTCAATTAAATTAGTATCTGCAATAATCACAATTTCTGGTATCAATTTAAGAAAGCATTTATCGAAATTAATTCCATTAGTTTTGATTGCATTGGGGAAAGTGGAACCTGAAAAAATGAATTATTTGCAATTCCATATCGAAAAATTTAATTTATCTAAAGAGGATTACGAACAAGCTAGATTATTTTTAGGCAAATTTAGTCCAATTGGTGATTCCCTAAGGATCTACATTGAGCAAATTAATGACGATGTCATCCCAGAGATAATGCCTGAATTAATAAAAATGATTCAAAAAAATTTGAGATTGCTCACAAAGGTGTCCCTGGCGAATCTAATTTCAACAATTTGTAATAAATTCGCAAGGGCTACAAAGCACTATTGTCTGAAGTTGTTAAAAAATATTAAAAGACAATTAAATGGCACCAGTCCGACACTTAGAAAGGCCGTTGCCTAATGCTCTGCCTCGGTATTAGACATCTGCGATAATAAAAAGGAGACCGTGAATTATTTGAATTATATCATTGAGATGTATATTGAAGAAATCAATGAGCCACCATCTCGGGAATTGGTGGCCACATTATTCTTAAAAAGCTCAAAAAAGCCAAAAAACATTTTAAATAATAATGCCAAATTAATACTACCACTCGCCTTTTTGGCCAAAAATGATTCCAATAAAGAAATTAAAAAGATCTTTTCAGAGATTTGGTATGAAAATATCAACAGCGAATCAATAGCGTTGAAAATTATTTCAATCAAGTCTTGGATTTGGCCTTCCTGACCTTGCAAAATAATTCTTGGGAAATTAGAAAATATGGTGCATTTTCTTTGAAAAAAATTGCAGATGTCATCGTTTCTTCTTCAAATAATTCCTTTATCAGGAAAAGGTTAATAGACAATGACTACCATCATGCCACTTTTATATTTGATAACCTACTAGACGCCTTAAGAGGAAGAACTTGGGATTGTAAAAAAAAGTATTCTATATGCCCTGTCATCAATTTCAAAAGTTATAAAGTCAATTTTTTATAATAAAGAAGAAAAATTAATAAAGCTTATCAAATTAATAATTCGCGAAACTAAAAAAAGAGCTCTAAAATACAGAAAGCACCCATGCTTCATCTGCTTTAGGGAAGTTAATTCCTGCTTTTGTTGAATCAAAAGACCAATTATGGAAGGAAAGGTTTGATTTAATTAAATTATGCTATGATCAAATTAAAGAACAAGAAATCGAAAGATTAGAAGAATGTAAAAAAAAAAGAAAATGAATACCAAATTGTGAAAGAAATGAATGAAGGCATTGGCAGATGCTTAAACACATTATTATTGTTTTTCCCCACCACAAAAAAATCACAGCAAGAATACTGTAACGCGGTTTTCCCTTGGTTCATAAAAAGCTTTAAAAATACAGATTGGTTTTTGCGCTTGCTCTGCTTTACCGGTATTAAAGCATCCTTTGAAAGAATAGACCATTCATTAATAGAGAACGAAAGTTTTTTAAATTTCGTTAACGAAGTCGGAATCTCTCAAAAAGATGGCAAAAATTCAAGTTTTAGAAAAAGAACCTTGGAAACCTTTGGAATTCTAATCGAATTTAATGAAAGACATGCTACAGAAAAATTGAAAATTTTACTTTTGAAATGGTTAATTTTTTTGGAAAACGAAAAAGATGAGAGAATTAATACAACTAAATTATATTTATTAAATAAATTAAAGAAATAATTTTTTGTTTTTTTTTTCATTTGATCTATTCATATCATTATTTGATTTTTATTGTAATAAATGTTGATTCTTTTTTTTTTTTATTATTGATATTGATTTATTTTTTCTTTTAAGGCTTTTTAATATTTTATTAATAATTAAAAAATATATCTATTTTTTTTTGTTAATTTTTGAGTTAGTACTTTGAAAACAATTATAAATTGGTTTAATTTTGGTTTGTTAATTGGATTTTTTTTTACCAAGGTTTTTTATTCACAAAATTCAATATTTTTTATTTTTTATTTCCTTTTTGATATATAGTTTGATTATTGATTTAATATAATCATTGTAATGAAAATCAAAATTACTTAAAAAAAATAAATGTGAATTTTAAAGTTTACGAAATTTTCGAAAATTGAAAGATTTATGAATTATTTTTTAATAATCTATATAAAATAAAAATTGAAAGCCTATTGAACTTTTCTCTTAAATTATTAAACACCTTATTGTTTTTATCTGTTTTTATACCTTTTTTAAATTTTTAAAAATTCTCTTTTTTAGGTTGTTTGGGAGTGAAGAATATGTGGGATATTTGAAATTTTCAAAATAATGGTAAAAAACCACTCGTCATTTATTTTTATTTTTTTTTTTAATTTTGTTTGTTACAGTGGTAGATTTGTTTTTATTGGGGTGAAATTATTTACTAAAAAAAATTTTTTTTGATACTTTTAATTTTTTTTTTGTCATTTTTATTTTTTGGTCAACTGTATCTGAAGAATTATATGTTTTTTGTAAGTTGAAATTTGGTCTTTTCTAAAACTTTTTTTCATTCTTGGTATTTTTTGTAATCGAAATTGCTATTTAATTTTTTTTATTTATTTGAATTTTTTGATCAAAAAGAAGTGTACTATCATAATATAAATTTTAGAGTATATCAAACTCCTTAAGTTCAAAGAAAATTTGTTAAACCAATTAATCCCCTAAATTATTAATAACCGAGATTAATTATTTGATTTATATTATCCAAGAGTAAAAAAACTGTTCAATAGGGGTTGTCAAAAGTTTCTTGAACAATAAGTTGCACGATAACAAAAGAACTATCCATAAAAACACTTTCAAGACTTTTTTGAACTTTCTAGACTGACAGTCTGTAATATTTCGGTCTCTGATATTCTTACATATTTTTTTAAATTTCAAATACTTAAGATAAACTTTAAAAAGACAAAAAAGGGTAAAAAAAAATAATTCACCAAAGATAAACCTTTTGAGATTTAATTGAAATTATTGAATGGTATCAAAAAGAAAAATATTTGTGGTCTTTCAATAACCTAAAACTCTTTCATGAAAACTTAAAAGTGTCTAGTTATTTAAATTGACATTTTTTTAAAAGTTTGAATTGTACAAACTTTTAAATTGAGAGTTATTGAATTGAGATCTGAGTAATTCCTTTCAACATTTGAAATAGTTTCGAAAAAACACAAGTGTTGTGAAGTAAAAAAAAGTGACTACAATTTTTGAGCTATTTTTGCTTGTGTGGCTTCGAATAAATTCATTTTCTGTCAATCTTTTTTCTTTTTAGATTTTTTCTTTCTTATTCAACAAGAACAAGTCCAATTAAGTTTTAATATTTATGATAAAAATCATGATGTTTGTGTTCTTTCTTTACAATATTTCAATCATAGACCAAAACAATTTCTGTTAATTTTTTATAACAAATTTTTTTAATAAATTTTGCACATCCTAGGGTTTATTAACTTTCACTGAAACAATTAACTTATTAAGAGCTCTTCGCCAAAGACACCCAATTTTAACCTTGATAGAAATTGTAATTTTTTTTTTCCTATTCTTCTCACAATCTACTTTGACACAGCAAGCAAAGGTAATGAATAAATTTGTTCCCTTCGATTTCAAATTCCTTTTTCTTTTTTACAATTAAAAAAAATAAACAGATTAAAGAACATATAAATCAAGAAGAACGAGTTGAGTCAAAAATAGAAGCGATAAAATCCTCTTCCAGTTCCAGTTCCAGCTCAAGTTCTAGTTCAAGTGATGAAAAGGATGAAAAAAATAAAAAAGAAGAAGGATCAGAAGAAAATTCAGAAGAAAAAAAAGAAAAAAAGAAAAAAAAAACTTTCCAAATGAAACAAAAGGGTAACTGATAACTATTTTTTCTTTTTCAATGACACAATTCCTTTCCTTTTTAAATTAACCAACAAAAAATCCTTCTTTTTCTGTTTTTTTTTGATTTTTTTTACGGCCTTATTGGTTCGGAATTTCAAGTTTGATTAATTTTGAAAAATTCCAAACAATTCTACAAAAAAGTACAGAAACAAAATTAGACTATAGCCTTACTCGTCAAGCTTTCAAAAAATTAGATAAAGTAAAATATTCCACAAGATTTTTTAATTTTTCCTTTTTTCTTTTTAAAAGAAATGTACTGTGCCAATAACAATTTGCTCAATAATTGTATTGTGTTGTTTTGATTTTTTTTTATTTATTGAACCTAGGATGGAAACCAAAAGATTTCTAAATCCGAATTAACTCATCTTCTTACAAAATTAGGAAACGACTTTTTAACAAACAACGAAGTTGAAGAATTAATAAAACTCTTAACAGTAGGTGAAGACGACCAAATCACCCTTCAAGGTTTGATTTTGTTTTTTATTTTTTTCATATTTTTCTGATTTAAGGGAGTAGCTCCACCATAAGACATCATAAAAAATTGAGAGTGATATGAGAGAAGAGTATTTTATTTTAGATGAGTTTGATTGTAGATTCTCTAAAAAATTTTTTTAAAAAATTATTTGATATTTTTTTTTTAGTAATGTTAAACAATAAAAAAAAAGAGATAAGAATTGATAAAATTGGTTAGATTTTTATTTTTTCATAATAAATAGTTTTTTTTTTTTGGAAGAAGATAATTTTAGATTCTTAGAATAAAACTTATAGCTATTTTGTGATTTAAAATTTGATTGAATAGAATCATATTCACTTCTCCAATTCGGCCAAATCGAAGTGTTTAAAACCTTAACCAGATATGTTATGAGACAATTATTATTTTTTGGAATCCTTCTAGCTATTAAAGTCCCATTCGTATTTTCTTTTGTGATTCTCTCAATTATAATGTTGTTATTATTTTTAAACAAAATCTATTTATCCCAAATGTCACGGATAAAAAAATCTTTTTTATTACTTTTTGACTTCATGATTAAAAAAATTCATAAATGATAAAATTAAAATGAAAAAATTAAATGCCACAATAGAATATTGAGATAAGGATAAAAGATAAGTTATTCAACATTCGAAACACGATTTTAAGCAATCCAAATCAACATTCTATTGTGGCAATTTCTTTGAGACTTTGAAAAAAAAAAATTTAAAAAATCTAATGAATAAAGAACTTTAAATAATAAAAATCAATGAGTTAGTCAAAGTAAAAAATATTATTTTCTGATCCTCTTCAAAATTGCAAAAAAGTGAAAAATTTTTCTTTACCGTGGATACTCCCTTAAGTTACTAATAAATTCCATTATGTAAAAATACATTTTTAGTCCAATTTCCAGTTTTAGAAATATGATATCTCAACTTTCAAATCATTTTGTTCCAAAAACAAATATTGTTGTGTTAACTAATTTGAAAAGTTTCTTAACATTTCCCTAATAAAAAAATTTTTTTTAAAACATCTATATAACCTTTTTATAACAAAATTTCCTTTTAAATGATGATTTTTTCAATATTTTTGAAAAAAATATTCTTATAACAAACTAATAACATGTTACAATTTTTATAACACATTTTATAACAAACATTTAAGTTATAAAAGTTTTTATTATAAAAATTTATAATATTTTAAACGTTTATAACACCTTTACAACACGTTTATAACATGTTATAAAAAACTTTTTTTATTAGGGTTTAGATCAAGAAAATTCAATCTTCAGAGATTATAAAAACTATATCAAAAATAGGAAATTTTTCTTAAAATTTTGGAAATACATTTGTGATTTTATTAGTATTTGTTAATTCCCAATTTCACTTTTTTGTTCGTATTATCCCTTTGTAAAGTAAATTCTTTTTACTCAAACCAGTAAAAATTTTGTCAAAAAAAGATCTTTTCAAGCGAAATTTCTCCAAGTTTGTGAAGTAAGAGTTAATTTTCGAATTACTACCCAGCAAACAAGAAAGGTAAATAAATTCCATTTGAAAAATTGTGACTCACTTAAAATAATAAATCGAAAAAAAAAAAATACTCTTTTGTATTCAAGAACAACTAACGATTAAATCTTATTGATAATTCACTTTTTAAATCATTCTAAACTTTAAAAACCTGATATATTAAAAATTAAAAAAAATAAAACCAAAAACAAAAAAAAAGGTGAGTAACAATTTTTAGAAAAGAGCATTACGGATTTTTTATTACTGAACTTTCACTGAAAAAAAATATTTAACAACAAAGATTTTTTGACTATTATTATATACAGGTAAAAAGACATTACTTATTCTCAATTTTTGTAAGATTTATTTGTATTTTCGAGGATCTTTTTTTTTTCAACTTTGCAACCTTAAAAAAAAAAAAAAAAAAAAAAGAAAATCAAAAATTTGAAAACTAATCGAAAAAAAAAAAAAAACAATTATTTGACAAAATGAGAAAAAAAAGAAAACAAAAAGCAAAAAAAAAAAGAATGAGGAAAAGGAAAACAAAAATTTGAAAAAGCAAAACAAAAATTTGAAAAACTTAGAAAAAATGATTCCAATCCAAAAATTAAAAAAAAAATTGATAATATTATGGGATAGAACCCTTCAAAACCACTTCATGTAACTTTATAAAGTTGGTCAACATTTTCGAAAAAATAGCTTATTTAGTTAAAGAAATGGTTTTAATTATTATATTTCAAATAAGTAGAGGCGCCCAAAAGTTGTAAAATTTACCCACCCCCTTAAACGATATTACAATTTTTTATATTTTTCTTAACACAATATTAAATCTGAAGAGCTGAGTCAAGGACTTTTATTCACAACAATTTCACAAATTAATTTCTTTATGATTATCTTCACATTTTTTATGAATCGTTTTGTAATATAGTATTTCAATACGCATGATGTTGACGATTCCAACATATATAAACATTTATTCTCGGAATATTTGCTGTAGCAGGGAAATAACAATTTTTTATTTTATAGTTTTATTGGCGAATGTTATATGACTACTCACATAAATGTACTGCTACTATGATGATTACTTTATGAAAATATATGATTTTTATGAATAATGCCCTTTTTTTTTTGTTTTATTTCTAAAAATTGTTGTATTTTTAGATCAAGAAATAACTTATATTTTGTAAATGTAATTAAAATACCAAACCGAGATCGAATGTTTTTGTTCAGATGAATTAAATTTTTCAAGAGAATGGTTTTGATTAAAAAAATTTTTTTTTGAAAAATAAATAAAATGTATTTTTTTGTTAATTTCCTATTTTTGATTCCTAAATAAAAATTTAGGAATTCGGGTACACAAGAGGAGTTAATAACTCCACCCTTAAGTAATAAAAAAAATAATTTCCTATTTTTTATTGTAACAAAAATATAACACACACAAAATAAATAGATTTGAAAAAAGTACTGATACCTGAAATACTTGAAATGACTTTCGAGGAAGAAAATGGGGAAGAAAAAGAAAATGAGGGGGAAGAGGAAAAGGAAAAGAAAAAGGAAAAGGAAAAGGAAAATTAAAAAATGAAATCAAAAATAATTTTTTTATTAATTAATTTAATATTTTATTTATCCTTAACTGATCATATTGATGATAAATTATGATTCATGTTTGATCTTAATAAGATAAGAATTAAAAACAAAGAAAAATAATAATTGTTTTCCATTTTTTTATAATTTTATTGTTATTTTTTAACGAACAAAAATTTACTCTATTTTTTGTGAAAAATTAATTTCATTTTAATATATATTTATGTTATATATAAATTCTTTTCTCAATAATATTATTTGATTACTGCATTTAAAGGAAAGGTCATTTACCATGGATTTGCTCCTTTCTCAAGGACTGGCTTGCCACTATAAATGATAATATGAAATTTCACTTCTTTTAGTTGAAAAAATCAAAAAAAAGAAAGAAAAAAATAACAGTTTTTTTAGAGAAAATATTTGATGGCCAATTTCAATAAAAAACTGGAATTTGGGAAGGGAAGAAATGATTTTGTAAACAATAAAATACAGTTAGAGCAGTGAAAAAAATCCCGGACAAGATTTTTAATTGTGAATATTAGTGTAATTATTGTGTAATTTCATTTATTTACAATCAAATTCCTTTTTTTAAGAATCGAACTTTTTATATTATAACCCCCCCACTTATTAGAATGATGATTGATGAAATCACACTTGTTCAAAACACCATTCAATCAATCAAAAAACAAGAAGAAAAATTATCATTTTCCAAACTCTTGTAAACCTCAATAAAACTCGATTGTTTTTCAAAAAAAGGTCGATCAACATATGGCTATCAAACAATTACTCAAGTATTCTAGAGACACCTTACTTTGATGGACTTTAGGTAGGTTTATTACTAATCTCATAAAAAAATTGGTTAGTTATAATATGGATTTCATTGAAATTAGACAAAACTTTTACTAATACTCACAATGAAAAATCTTGTACGGGATTTTTTTCATGTCCGGTATTTTTTTCCCTACTATATATGTTTTTATTTTTATTGAAAAAACTTTTAAGATTAAACAAGTTATGAAAAGCATTTTATCAATCAAAAAGAAAATAATAAACAGCAATTTTCACACCTAAAAAATATCATATAAAATCGAGATTAGTAAATTTAATATATTTTATTTCTGTAATAACATACTAAGAAAAAAAATTAATTATTATACAGAATCAAGAAATGTCTATAATGATTTTATAGATTTATCAGTAGTTATGAGGTTTGATTTTTCTAAAGATATTTTAAAATAAATTTACCCCACTTTTTTGGAAATGTCTTAAATTGAAATTTAGTTTGAACGTCCTATCTTAAAGAAAAATTTCTAAAAATCATCATTACATAAAATTATTATATGAATATTTTTATATTTAGAATGATTTTTGATTCTGAAATTTATTTTTTTTAATCTTTTTGATTTTTAAAATTTTTTAATTCAAGATTATTATAAATAATAATAAATAAATTATTTATTATAAATTAGCAAATATTTATACAAATAAATTTTCTTATAAGAAAAAAGATACAGTAGTTCCAACATAGCTGTGAATTTTTATAAGGCTTAAAAATTAATTTACTACTCTCAAATTGTTTCAAGAATAACAAACAGTAAAATGGTTATCAAAGTTTATAATAAACCCTAAATATTTATAATATAAGAAAAAAAAATAAAACCAATTCCAAAAAATTGGATACACACAAAATCAAAAATAGGCAAAAAAAAAATACAATTTATTGTATTTTTCCAGGCGTATTATAAAAAAAATATTTATGTAAAATAGTATTAATGTTGTTATAAGTAATCATTTTTATCAAAATAAAAAATATAAAACGAAAAAAATAAAAATTTGGTATGTACAAAACAATGAAACAAGCTGAACAAAAAAATATATTGGTAAATTTGTTGACATTTCACCAAAAATTGTTGATCGATCAAATGATTAGATACTATCGACCAATTAATTGTATGTGGATTTTTCAATTTAACAAAATCAACACTAACCTTCTAAACTCAATTCCAAAAATTGGGGCACACCTTCAAAATCAATTTAATTCCAAGGAAAGTGATATTTGACTCTTAAATAGAAACATTAGATATTAACAACCAATGTAAATAATTTTAAAGTTAATTATTTATCATTTTTTTTTTCATTATTTTTTGATTTTTGATTTCCAATAATTTTTTTGATTTTTTTTGTATTCTTTTTTTTCAAATAAAAAAAAATTTTCTTTTTTTTTCGAAACATTTCGAAAATCTCAAAATCACTTTAAAATGAAATTTAAAAGTTTTCATTCTGATCACAAAAAAAAATTTTTTTTTTTCTCTCAAAAAGAAAAAAGATTCTTTTTTTAACCAGAGAAAAAATTTTTTGAAAAAAAATCATGATTTGGTGTGCTAGGACACATGGCATACAAACAGACCTTATTATTATTAATGGAAGTGTGAATACTGAATGTATTATTAATGATATTATCAAAAAAATCAAAGGAAATTCAACTCGCTAATTCAGAATATAGTGAGTTGAAATGGATTTTCCAAAAGGATGGAGCTTGTCCACATACCTCAAAAAAAAACTCAAACTTACTTAAATCGGGGATGTAATGTTCTGGACCCTTGGCCCCCAATTCCACAAGATTTAAATCCAATTGGGAATTTATGGATACTAAACTAAAAAATTGTAACCAAAAAACGAAGAAGAATTTTTTCAATTTTCACTAATGTATGGAATACTTTGAGTTGGGAAACCTAAGATAATTAGTAAACTCTATATTTAAAAGGATGGATTTAGTTATCAAAAGACAAGCTGAATCTATTAATAGTTTTTATTATTTTTTCTTTCAATAAAATTGGATTTTTAGGTAACCGTGTTCCAAAAATAGAGGCACACTTTTTTTTATTTTTTCTTTTTTATTTTTCGAATTGAATTTTAAATTTACTATAAAATATATAAATAGTATTAATTAAATATTTTCGGGTCTTTTATTATTTTAATGTACAAATATCATGTATTTTGGAGTATATTTTTATTAATGTATTTTTTTTTTGTGTCCAATTTTTTGGAATTGAGTTTAGAAACCATTGGAAAAAAAATTCAGATCTAAGGAAATAGATTACGTAACTGGAAAAAGGAATTGAAAAAAAAATAAAAAAGAAAAAAAGGAAATAATTTATAAAATCAAAATTATTTCCAAATCAAATTTAAAGTGTACATTATTGTGATTCTTTCAAATGTTTAAACTGTGTCCAAATTTATTGAATTTAGTTTATTTTCTCCAATTTTTGTTTCATTTTGTTATATCCAAACAAATTGGTATATATATAAATAATATCATTAATGGATCTTTAATTTCAAAAATTGGAAAAATATCAGGTTTGAACTATTTAAAAATAATATTAGAAAAAGACTTTAGGTGATTTTACTAATTTATCTTTTTTTTGAATTGTAATTGATTATTTTTATTATAAAATTAATAATAACTTTTTGAAGTAAGAAAAGTTGAAAATTTTAATCTTATGATAGAAATTGGATTTTTAATTCCTAAAATAATACAATTTTAATAATAGAAAATGACTCTCTGTCACTTATGAATAGTCAAATTAGTATTGGAAAATAGGTATTAAAATCCAAATTGTCAATTAGAAATCAAAAAAAAAAACAAATAAAAATAAAAATATTAAATATTGTAATACTTATTGAAGAGTTTGCTTGACAATAGATTGAGAATTAAGAAAATAAGTGCTTTTACTATTTTGAAAAATTATAATTGGAACAAAATTACTGAAAAATATTTATTGAATGTGGCCAGATATTGAAACTTTGAAACTAAAACATCATTAGATCCTCTATTTGTGAAAAGAATCCAAAATAATTCAGAGTTGAATTTTTAATTTTTCGATTTTTTAATGTATTTCTTTTGATTAAAGTATTTGTTTTTAATAAATTATCTTTTGAATCACGAAATATGTTTCTAAGAAGGAACGAAATTAATCAAAGAGTAAACCAAAAAATAGATCCGAAAGGTGTGTATTCTGTACAAATACTTTTTGAAGACCAAAAAAAAGATCATATTTCCAGATAAATTTGTTGAAATCAAGAATTAAAAAAAAAAAAAAATTGACCAAAGCTTATTTTTGAAATTTTGTTTTTTTTTTCTTCTTTATTTAAATGTAATCAAACAATTTATAACCTTGAACTTCTCGCCTCATTACTATTTATTATTTATTTAACAAAACATTTTTTTTTAAATATTCTTTCAAAATTCTTTTCTCAAATATTCTTTCAAAATCTTCTTTTATTATTTTCAATATTAGGAATACTTTTTCGACAACGAAAATAAAAGGGTTGAATTCACCTAATCAAAAAAAAGCTATTACAAAAGATTCAACCCAAAATAAAAGAAAATTTTGGAAAAAATTTCAATCAGATATAGAATTATTTTTGAGTTAACATTTTAATTAAAAATAAATAATTCTAAAATCAAACGAATTTGTTCAATAAATCTTTATTTCTGAAAAAGGAAAAAAATATCCAAATTTCTATTATAAAACTAGAATTAAATCAATTAACCGAAAATAGGATTATTAAATTCATTATGGAAATTCTTAAGAAATAAAAAGTAATTTGTTTATCAAAAATTTTATAAAAAAAAAGTATTTCCATGTAGAATTAAAAATAAAATCAAATTAAAAAATAAGTCATTGTATCAAAGTTTACGGATAAGATCAAGAAATAAATGATTTTTATTTATTTTTACTTGATCAATCTTTTGATTTTTTTGAATTCCTTTTTTTAGTTGATATGAATATATATTATACTATGATATATCTGACACTCTTGTATTTATTAGAATATCAATGTATTTGGTTAAAGAAATGATTTGAAGAATTCAGTTTCACATAAATGATGGCACTCAAAATTTGAAAAATGTATTTACATTCTTAAATTTAAACATATTCTTCAAATATAATTTTATTTCTTTTTTGTATCATAAAATACTTTTGTTTTTATTTGTTTTTTTTTTTAAGAATTTCTAAAGTTTTTTTTTTAAAAAAATTGTGAAAAAAAGCAAAGTTAAGTAAAAAAAATAATCAATAAAAAATTATCTGAAAAAATGAGAAAAACCAAGTTAAATTTCAATAAATATTAGGTTATTATTATTAATTTCTGAGTGTATAACTATGGAAATAAAGAATTTCTAAATAATTTTTTGTTCGGTTAATTTCAAAAATTGAAGAATATTTTTTTGAATTCAAAATAAAGAATAAAAATAATAATAATAATAATAATAATAATAATAATAATAATAATAATAATAATAATAATAATAAAAAACTAGAAAATGTTTTCAAAATTATTTTGTTTTAATACACCCAACTTTTTTTCACTTTCATTGCCCATTCAAATTTATCTAATAATTTTTTAGTATATATTTTTTCTTGTGGAACTTCATGTTTTTTTGACCAGGCAAACAATATTCTAGGGTCGATATAATTAATTTTTGAAGTTCCAAGAGCAACATCTTTCAATTCATTTTTAACTTGCATCTGGCCAGATACTGTTTTGATTTTTTTTTTCAATGTCTCAACCATTTTTTTCAATTTTTTTACTGAATATTCGATTTCAACCGTCTCCATTTCCACTATCTCTTCTTCTTTAATTTTTTTTTCATTTTTTTTCTCTTTTTCTTTATTTTTTTTCTCATTCTCTCTCGTTCTTTTTCTACTCTTTTTCTTTTTTTCTTCTTTCTCTTTTTGTTTTTTTGTTTTTCGTTTTTTTCTTGTTACAGTTTTTTTCCAAGGTTTATTCTTTTTTATTGCCTTTTTCATCTCTTTAAGATCTTTTTGAAAATCTTTTTTCTTATTTTTCAGCTTTTCCATTTGCGCATCGTAATTTTTTGGTATGGTTTTTTTATGGTTACAAAGAATGGCAACAGTTTTGTTTGCAAATTTTAAATAATTGAGCTTTTCAGTTACAGATCCTTCCTTTGGAGTTTTTTTCAATTCTTTTGAAAGTGTAAAACTGGCATTGAAAGTCCTGAAAACTTTTGCTGTTAATCCAGGCATCAGTTTCTTGAGGTATGCATTTAGCTGTGTTAAATTAATTTTATCAAAAATCCTTTTTTTTTTAGATTTACCCTTCACAAATTCTTTTAAATTTTTTAGCACATACTTGTCCTTAATTGCAACTTCATTTATATACCTCATAGAGTCCTTCCCTAGGAAATCTAAAATAATTTTATTAGGCTTCTTAAATTTGATATGCTCAACTCTTAATGTTGCGCACCCAACAGTATCTGCAGATTTTTTTAAATCCTTGGCAGAGCCTCCTCTAATTGCTAAGTTATCAATGATCCAAACCGCAGTACCTCGCTGTCTATTAACGAGTTTCTTCGAGCGAATTTCAGAATTATATTTTTTTCGAATTGTTTTAATTTTTTCTTTTAATAGCCTAGACTTGTTGTATTTTGCTTCATCACTTTTTTTTTTGAAAACAGAATCATGTGCAAAAAAAACATATTTTTTCATTCCTGTTTTGGGCTCAATCCATTTTGCAATCCATGTAGAAGTATGATCATGTACAATTTCTTTCCAGATATGCCCCTTGGGTGCTTTAGGTACTATTAAGATGAAATAATTTTTTGAAAAGATTTGTAAAAAATAAAAATTAAATTATTTTTCGGGGAAGGAATTTGAATATAGTTGTAACTATTTTGGAATTTTTGTTTATACAATACTGTTATTTGAAAAATAAATTGAATAAAATTGTCATTTGTCTTTCTATACAATATATATAAACCCCATTCCAAAAATTTGGATATACCCAAAATCAAAAATAGGCAAAAAAAAATTCGAATTTATTGTATTTTGCCAAACCTAATACAAAACATCGTTTAAGTTAATCCATATTATTAATGTTTTTATATGTAATGATTTTTATCCAAATAATAGAAAAAAATATAAAACTCAAAAATAAAAACAGATGTGTTCAACAAAATGATGAAACGAGCTGAATAAAAAATGTATTGGTTAATTTGTTGAAATTTCACCAACAATTTTTGATCGATCAAATGATTAGATACTACCAATTAATTGTATGTAGATTTTCCAATTCAACAAACACAACCTTGTTTTTCTATCAACCATCGAAAAAAAATTTCCAGATCTTCGGAAAAAAATTACGTAACTGGAAAAAAGGAAATTAAAACAAAACAAAAAAAGACGTAAAATGAAAAAGTTTGTAAAATCAAAATTCTTTCCAAATTAAATTTAAAGTGTGTTATTGCTATTCTTTTCACTGTTTAAACTGTGTCCAAAATTTTGGAATTTAGTTTATTTGTTAATATCTTTGAAAAGTTATATACTTTTTAAAACATTATATTGGTTTTTCTCATAATTGGAATTTCAAATATTTATTTAAATTCTTGTAATTCTCTTTAAATAAAAATCATTTTTTAGGAAGCATTAATAACAATTTTTTTCCACTTGAATTTTTCAATTAACGATAATTGGATCTTTTAAAAAATTTTTTTGAAAAAAAATATCTGTTGATATAAAATAATACAAGTTTATTCCTTTTCAAGTCATTGTAAAAAAGTGTGACCAAAAAGTAACTATTAAACAATCTAAAAACTTCAATTAACAACGTTTTTTCCTAACTTTATTCAAATACTTTTTTGTCATCCTTTTTTAAAAACAAACTATGTGATAAATCGATGTCTTAATTTTTAAAAGTTTTTTTGGAAAAATTTGATTTTTATTAAACAATCTTGTAACAATTAAGATATAGATTTTTTACACATTAATCCATTTTAACTTTTTAATTTAAAAATATTTTTTTTGAAACAAAAAATAAAAATAAAGAAGGATTTCTTTCCTTAGTCTTCTAAGAGATAGTCCTTACATTAATTAAATTTTTTGTTTTTCTTTAATTGAAATAATAACTTTAATTCATAATCGATTTTAAATGGAAATAATTGTTAATAGAACTGTAGTTGTCGTTGTGGGTGTAATTGTAGTTGTTGCAATTGCAATTGCAATTGTAATTGTAATTGTAATTGTCATTGTAATTGCAATTGTAATAGTGATGATAATTGAAATCAAATTTAAAAAAAAAACAAATAGAATTCAAAAAAGAACTTGTAAACATACCTTTTTCCTTTTCGCCAATATTAATTGTTATATCTTCTGGTTCGATTCTTTTTTTAATTGTTCCAGTTAAAGGGTGGTTTCCTCTCCCGCGGAATAAACCAGGTGGCTCAACTCTGAAATTGCCAATTTTTTCTTTTTTTCCGTCAACCATCCCAAACGCGTAAGGTTTTGAAATTTTCTCTTTTTTCTCTTTTTCCTTTAGTTTTTCTTCTTTTGTCATTTCTTTTTTTATTTGTTTGTTTCTTTCAGATTCTTTGGTTAAGTGGTTCTTGATTGGCGAGAAATCACAAAGTTCAAATTTTTTAATTACATGTTTTGTGCCCAATATTTTCCTCCATTCCCTAAAAAATCGTTTTTGGAATTTTGGTGTGTCACATTGCTGGCCCATACATTTAACATACATTGTGGCAACTTCTTCTTCTTTCGCTGTTAGTTTTACTCTTTTTTTATCATATATCATCTTTATTTTATGTGGCTTATAAGGATCTGGAAAGAGTACTCCGTTGTGGGACATTGTTTTCCATTTCCATTTACTTTTTGGTACCTTTTTCACTTTTGTTTTTGTTTTTGATCGTTTTTTTGATCTTTTTGTGTGCTTTTTCTTTTTTTTTTTTTCCTTCTCTTTCTTTCTTTTCTGTTTCTTCAATTTTTTCTTCTCCTTTTCTTTTTCTTTTTTTGTTTTCCTTTTTCCAGAGGGTGACTTTTTGTTGCTTCGTGTTTTCCTTAAAGATGTCCTTTGGGTCGCTTTTTTTTGTGGTGTTCGGCTCTGGTTTTTTCTTCTTCTTTTTGTATCTTGTTGAAAATCAATAACGTCTTCATTGTCAAACTCTTTTTCTTTGTCACTCAAACTGTCCACAATTAATTCATTTAATAAATCGAGACTTTTTTCATCAGATCCCATTTCTTCATCTTCGTCCTCATTTGCTCCCAGATCCATATGAAAATCATCATCATCGTCATTGTCATCATCATCATCATCATCATCGTCGTCATCGTCATCGTCATCGTCGTAATTGTCCCCTTCTTCATCACTTGATGAATAAGTGGTTTCGCTTTCCTTTTCATTTTCTTCTTCAGATCCTTCTTTTTCTTTTTCTTCTTCATTTTCTTTTTTTTCTTTTTCTTTTTCACTGAAAAGTTCACTATATTTTTTTTTGTCTTTGTCCTCATCTTTATTTATGGCTTCAACATCTTTTTTATTTTCTTCGTCTTTTTTTTCGTTGGGTTCTATTTCCATTGTATCTTTGTTTTCAGTTTTTTTTTCAGTTCCTTTTATTTCTTTTTCCTTTTCATTTTCTTTTTCTTCTTTTTCTTCTTCTTTGTCGTTTTCATTTTCTTTTTCTTCTTTTTTTTCTTCTTCTTTTTCTTTTTCTTTTTCTTTTTCTTTTTCTTTTTCTTTTTTTTCTTTTTCTTTTTTTTCTTTTTCTTTTTCTTTTTCTTTTTCTTCTTTTTCTTTTTCATTTTCTTCTTTTTCATTTTCTTTTTCATTTTCTTCTTTGTCTTTTTCTTCTTTTGGTACTTCAATTTTAACGTTTTTATTTTTTTCATCCATAAGATTAGATACTTTTTCTGTTTCTTTTTCTTTTAAGGTTTCTTGTTTGATCTTCACTTTCACTAACGGATCATTCTTTTCTGGTGGTGGATTTGTTTTAACTTTAACAATGGTTTCTTTTTGTATTTCACCTGAAGGATTTATTTTTTCTTCTTCTTGGTTTGGTTGTTCAATTTTTATTTGAGGATTTGATTCAATGTCCATTGAAGTTTTCGAAAAATAATAAAAAAAAAATTAGAAGTAGTTTTTTTTGATTATTTACAAAAGAAAAAATTCAAAATTAAAAAAAATGAAAAATTTGATAAGTGATTGTTTATTTTTGATTTAGAATATGCTCTGTTAATTATATTTATTTTTTCTCAAAAAAAAATTATTCTCTTTCTTTCACAAAATATTTGATAACGAATTTAATGTGAAAAAAAACTTTTAGCTTTATTTTTTAAACAGAGTCATTTTTATCACCACTCCAATAAAAAAGTAAAAAACCTTCAAATATTGTAATTTCTTCTTAATTTTTTTCTGTTTATTTTTGAAGGTTTAAAAATTTTTGTTAGTTTCAAAAAGACCAAATTATAGTAACCACTTTTACACTTGATAGGACGACTAGAGAATTGGAAATCTTACAAAGTATTTTAATAGAATCCTTAAGGGAGTAGCTACACCATAAGACATGATAAAAATTTGAGAGAGATGAGATAAGAACATTTTATTTTAGTGTCGTGTGATCGTAGATTCTCTAAAAATTTTTTTAAAAAAATTATTTGATATTTTTTTTTTAGTCATGTTTTATAATTTAAAAATTGAGATTATATTGATAAAATAGTTTTTTTTTCTTTTTTTTTATTAAAATAAACTTAATTCCATTAATTTTGACACATTTTAAACAATTGGAAAAATAACAATGACATGATTTACATCCAATTGGAAATTAATTTTAATTCACAAAACTATTTCATTTTTTGTCTTTTTTGTTTTTGTTTTCATTTTCTAATTTTTCAGTTACTTAATCGGTTTAGTTAGATCTGAAATTTTTTTATAGATGGTTGATATAATGTTAGTGTTGAGTTTCAAAAATTGAAAAATCCACATACAACCGGTGCATAGTATCTTATCATTTGATCGATCAACCATTGTTGGGGTAATTTTAACAAATCTACCAATATATTTTTTGTTCAAACTCTTTCATTTCAGCTTGTTTCCTTATTTTTGGATAGACTTGTTTAGATTTTTTATTTTATATTGTTTTCTTATATTTGGTTGAAAATGATTACTTAAAAAACCATTAATACTATGTTATTTAAAGATAGTTTTATATTACGTTTGGGAAAATATAATAAATTGAGTTTTTGTTTCCTTATTTTTGATTTTCTGATGTGTCCAAATTTTTGGAATGCAGTTTAGTTTTTTTTTTGGGAGAAGAGAATTTCAGATTCTTTAGATAAAACTTATAGCTATTTTGTGTTTTAAACTTTGATAACATATAATCATATTCACTTCTCCAATTCCACTAAACCCAACGATTTAAAATCCTAATAAGTAATAATTTGACTTAATTATTCTAATTTTGGAATCCTTCTAGCTATTTAAGTCCCATTTATGTTTCCTTTTATGATTCTTTCAATTGTAATGTTGTTGTTCTTTTTAAACAAAATCCATTAATACCAAATGCCACTAATAAAAAAATATTTCTAAATACTTTATCTTATCAGGATTAAAATAATCTCAAAAATGATTTAAAAATAAAAAATGAAAAAATTAAATGCCACAATAGAATGTTGAGAGAAGGATAAAAGATAAGTTATTCAACATTCAAAACACTATTTTTTGCAATTCAACTCAACATTCTATTGTGGCAATTTCTTTGAGACTTTGAAAAAAAAATTTAAAAAATCTAATGAATAAAGAACTTTAAATAATAAAAATCAATGAGGTACACCCAGAATAAAAAATGTTATTTTCTGATCCTCTTCAGAATTGGAAAAAAGTGAAAAATTTTTCTTTACTGTGGCTACTTCCTTAAGGTTTATTTGTTTTTAATTGCGGTTATAAAAAAACGCTTCTATTAAAGTATAATCAGTGATATAAATGAAAAGCCTTGTTTCTTGTTTCTAGAAACTATTAGATGTTAAGAGATCAAAGAAACATACAATAGACTTAAGTTAATATGATGTTTCTTTTTCAAGTTCCACTTTTAAGTTATCATATTGAAAAAAAAAATGTACATGAAAAAAATCCCTTACAAGATTTTTAATTATGAATCTACGAAAAATTGTAGTGTAATTTCTCCCTTCAGAATAAAAATAAAAAAGGATCAAACTTTTAAAATTAGAACTCACATACTTCGTCGAATGATGATTAATTAAATTACACCTCTTCAAAAAAACTATCCAATCAATCAAAAAACAAGAATAAAAATTATTATTTTCCAAACTCTAGTAAACCTCTATTAAAACTATATTGATTTTCAAAAAAGGTTGATCTGCTTAGACTATCAAACAATTACTTGAATATAGGATAGACCCAACTTTAAAGAGCTTTAGGTAGGTTTATTTATAAGTTTATTAAAAAAATTGTTTAGTTATATAAAGATTTGATTCAAAATATTTAGAAATTATTCAGTAATTCTATTCATTGCAACAATTAAAAAATTCTGTCAGCAATTATTTTCAAGTTGGGTTTTTTTTCTATACTAAACTAAACCCCATTTCACGCAAAGGGGGGCAGCCAAAAATCAATAATTCACCCCTTTTTAAGAAAAAAACCAAACCACGATTGATTAGAAATAAGAGAAGCAATAAATTTCGAATTAGGGTTGACAATCATCAACGAAAAGTCTGAAAAAACGATAAATTTCAAAAAAAAAAAATATTAAAAAGATTTTTAGTCCCCTTTTAATTGAAATATCTCATTCTAAAATTTTCAATTTCTTTAGAAAATTATTATTATTGACAATAAGATATTTTTATTGCAAATTTATGAATTTTCCAAGAAAATACAAAGACACAAAGTTCTTGGGGTTAATTTGGAGTTTCAAAATTTTTTCTTTGAAATTATTGATTTAATAAAAAATAAAAAAGAAAAGAAGAAGAAAAAAAAAATTAACAAAATGAGAAAAAATGCTTTTGAATGAAAATTTTGATTATGATATTTTTTAATAAGTCAATATTTTGATTCAAATTTCTAAAAATTATACCAATTACAGTTATTTCTATTAAATAAATCTAACTTTGATACAAGTTATAATAAAAATTATCAAAGTAATACAGATCTAATAATTACTTTTTTTCATTCTTGAATGTTTGAAAAAAAAAATTTTTTTATTTATTTTATTCATTTTTAAAAAATGAAAAAAAATCACAATTTTTTTTTTAAATAAACTCTTTATATTTTTTCACAAGGATCTTGAATAATAATTTAAATTGTTTTAAGGAATAAAAAAAAAATGATTTTGAATTTCGAGGATGAATGTATTTAATTGAAAAATATCTTCAAGAAATATTAATCTTGAAAGAACTATAATTTAATCTTATAACAAAATCACAATTTAAAAGTGAAATATACAAATATTTTGATAAATTTAATTAATAAAACTACCCTTAGTAAAAAAATAGGTGTTTTTTTCAAAATATTGATTTTTTTTTTTTATTCAATATAAAGAATTTTTTCAAACATAATAAAAAGCGTTACAAATACCACCTTTGACATAAAGTTTATTTTTGATTTAGAACTGGTGCAATATAACTATAAAAAAGTTAAAATTCATTACTACTCCTGGAATATAATCTATTTAAATGATTAAGTTGATATGTTATTTCATGACCACGTTAATTAATTGGTAATATCAACAACTTTATCAGATCTAAAGTGTTTTTTTGAACTTTGAAAATTTTATTTTCTTTATCTTTTTTTTTTTCTTCAAGTTTTTTTTTTATTTAAGGAATCCACATTGAATAAAAACTGTTAATTTTTTTATAAAATGAATATAAGTAAGATTATGTAACGTCTTTTAAAATGAATATAAACCCCAATTCAAAATTTTTAACACACCAAAATTCAATTTTTGAAAAAAAATCTCTTATTTAATCAATTCTCGAAGAAATTCCAAATTAAAACCCTTTACTAATTGAATCGTTAACAATTGTTTATAAATTACAATACTCACAAAACAAAAAATAAATAATTATCAATACAAATGAATTATTGGTGTGTTAAAAATTTTGGAGAGAGCAAAACAAAAAAAAATGTGTTGCTAAATTTGTTTAAATTTTATGAATAATATTGATTGATCAAATTGTTAGAGACTATCAACTAATTTTATTTGAGTTCTTCTATTTCGAACAACTCAACTTTAACCGAATATCAATTGTTCAAAGCAATTTTGATCAGAGGAAACAAGTTACGTAATTCAAAAGATGAAATGAAAACAAAAAACTAAATTATGAAAAATTGATTTTCCTATTTTACAAAAATTAAAATTATTTATAATTTGAATGAAATTGTATTATTATGATTGTTTGTGCTATTTTTAATTTTCGGGAAAATATTTTTTTTTTTTAGTTTATTTATGAACAAAAACCTTAAAGTATTTCCTTTTTTTGCATTTAAAGTTTATAAAGAGATAACTATTCGGGTTATTTTTCCAAATTGTTACTCGCTTTTTTTTCTTTTTTGGTTTTATTTTTTTTTAAATTTTTAAAAATATGGGGTTTTTATATATTTATGATGATTTTAAAAGGGAATTATACTTAATATTAAATATTAGTTATTCTTAAATACTAAAGGATCTTTATATATCAAGTTATTATTTCAAGCAAGTAACCGTTTTTGATATGGTTTTTAGTATTATAAAAAACCTAACAACGGTTTTCTGGAAGTTTTCTTTATTATCTGTAAAGTGTTCTAGGTTTTTTTTACTTTTTGAAATAAACAGAAAATTTTAATACATTTTCGGTTTATTTCTAAAGTAAAAAAAACCTAACCAAAAGTTAACGATTTTACAAAAACACAGAAAACCCAAGAAAACCTAACGACAACTTTAAAGAATTTAAAAGAATAGAAAAAAAGGAATGTATAATTTTTAATTTAGTAATTCAATTAATATTAGTTTATTTATACTATTTTAAATATTTTTCTTCTTCTCTTTTTTTTATATTAGATAGATTTTCTTGAATTAACCCTTTCTCTCAATAAATAAATAAATAAGAAATAAACATTTCAGAAAATCAAAAAAAAAAAGGAAAAAAATCGAAGAAGAGAAAATAAAAAGATAAATCTTCGAAAATTTTATTTTTAATTAAAGAACATTATGTTCATAATTAAATAGAGTAAAATAATCTTAAACAATTGCACAAAAAATCTAATACACGAAAAAACATGTTTATTAGTCCTTATCAAAAATTTTAAATGGACCTGTGTTGCTAATTAATCTCTAACAGCAAGTACTTTCAAATTCTAACGAGTGGGATAAACTCTATCATTACATAACGATCTGATTGTAAACCCTGTGTTGCAGTAGGTTTCCTTTTTACTTAATGATCCACAAGCCGTATATACTGGTATTTGAATTATAATGGTGGAAGCTTTTCACTACATTTTAAATTTCCTTTTTCAAAGAGAGATCACAATTCATCTTCTTTAAGAACTCAATTTGTACCTGGTAATTTGAATTATAAAGGGGAAAACTTTTCACTTCATTTTCAATTTTCGTTTTCTACATCGTTATTTAAACTACAACTTACTTCTTTGAGAACTTAATTTATTCAAGAAAAATATGGAAAATGAAATGATAATTATTTCCCATTTTACATTCAAATATCAGTAATAGAACCTTAAGAAATCAGAAATATATTTACTTATGGTTTGTTTACAGTTTATTCGATCAGTTAATGTTTAGGAATTCTAGAACAAAAAAGAAACAACTTTTTTTTTTTTTGAAATACTGGTTAAACTTTTTAAAAAGTGTACTTTTACAATCTCATTTCAATTGTGTACAAAACAACCAGACCACTATTCTTCAGAAAGTATTTCATAGTTCAAACAAAACTTAAATGGATTTGGTTTAAATCAAAAAGCCAAATTTCGAAAAAAGTTTTATCAAAAAAACCTTACTAACTTTGATTTATTTTTTTAAAATAATTTTCTTTCGAAAAAACAAATGGCAATAGCACGATATGTTTTTGGGATTGTAGTCTGTATTCCAATCTTTTTGTGGGCACTGGTAAGAATTTTTTTCCTGATTAAGCATCCAACAGCCAACTATAAAATAAGATCTTTCTTGTAAACCAATCCAAAAATTTTTTTTCTTATTTTTCAACAGTACCAACTCGTGGTCATTGTCAAAAGAAGCAACAAAAAAATTCCAACAAGTCAACAATTTGTATTTCATGCTTTAGTTTTGGTCTTTTTATTGTTTCGAATAATTTGGCTGGGCTTAAAAGAAGATGAAGAGGTACATGGCAAGCATGTTGTGGGTTTATTTATCATAAATAGATTTGCAATTGTCTCCTTTTTTACTTCGTTCACTTTACTGATTTTCTATTGGTTTGTTAACAAATTTGTCCTTTGTCGAGATTTCTCCCTTTCTTTTCTTTTCTTTTCTTTTCTTTTCTTTTCTTTTATTTTCTCTAATTTTCCACTCTTTTCTTTTCATTTTTCTTTATAAAAAAAACACATCAACCTGTTAAACATATACCTAATAACCAATAACAAAAACAATAATGAAACAAAAAGGGCAGAGATTTTTCATGGCTGGGTAAAATCAAATGAACAACGATCGCTTTCTACACTGAAAAAACCTTTTTGGTTGATGAATGGATTCTTATATCTTTTTTCTTTAATCTGTATTATTGTTTATGCTGCAGAAGATCCCGAGGATCGTGAGACTAATGACTTTTATACTGCAAACATCTTAATTATCGCCTTGCTTTCTGCTTTGGTTTCGATTGGATTTTTGTTTTATGGGTTCTCTTTGATTAAAAGATTTAAAGTACGATCATCATGATATTTTTGATTTTTTTTTTTATTTATTTTTTTTAATTTCTTCTCGATTTTACCCAAAAAGAAAAAGCTTGGGAACTTTCTTTTTCATTTATAAAAAAAATCAGTTTTTCACATTGTTGTAGGATAAATATCACATGTAGAGAAACACAAACCCATTAACCCAAAGATAGTCCCTGCTTTTAATCTTTTTTTTATCACCTGATTAATTTTCCTCTTGTAATTCTGTGTTTGCTGCTCTTTGAAATTTAACTGTAATAAAATTTCAAATGAGATTCCTTTTTTTCAATAATTCAATTTTCTTTCATTTTAGGATTCATAGTTTACTCAATATCTAGAAATATAAAAATGTATTACAATAAAAAAGTACCAATCAAATAAATAAAGGCATAAATTTCAATTTATGACAAGAAAGAAAAGAAGAGAAAAGGAATGGGAGGCGAAGCGAAAAATTTTTCCGATTTATTATTCAAATACCAGCAGCCAGCTCAATGCTATCATCATTTTAAAAAAGTGAAAACTTTTTTTTTATTTGATGATTTTGCCAGAATTAAAACTTTTTTAAAGTTTGGTGTTTTAATACTGATAAATTCAAATTTATTTTATTAAATTTTTAGTTCAATTTCCATTTTTGAAATCAATTAACTCAACAAATAAAACAACTCAGGAGAAAGACTCTTTTGAAAGTCAAGTCAATTTTATAAAGTTTCTTCACATTTAAAGTTATATAATGCTTTATTCAAAGAATATGTAAAAAAATTTGTAAAATGGAAAATGAATTAAAAATTTTCAGATATTTCTTTGAATTTATCAGTAAAGTGAAAACTTTTTTTTAAAAAAAGAGCTTTCCTTCAGACTCCAGTCTCTACACCAAATTTAAAGGTTGGGTTCTCTCTTTATTAAAATAGAAAACTTCCAAAAATGTTTAAAGAACACATTAACTCAAAACCGTTTAATTTGTAAAACATGGAGAATTACAAGAAGTGCCCAACTAATTTAACAAATATGACCCGTGTAGCATATGCTATATAAATACGAATAAAGATCTATGATTTTAATTTATGCTAATTTTTACATATGGCTCAGATCCTGCCTCTCTTTTTGTAATAGTTATGGGCAAAAGTTTGAGAATTTAATGTAAGGTGGAAAAAAAAAAAATCAAGATTTTTTTATTTTTTTTATGATTGAAAAGAGGCAACTCAACAAAATTACGTCCTGTTTGCATGAAATGCACCCACAAAAAAAAACAAGATTTTGTTTACTGATTGCAGAGTATCACAATTTCCAAATAAAAAATTTAAAAACTTTCCATCTATTAAGCTCTTTTGTTTCGAATTTCCATCTTGCATTTTCCATTTTCCATTTTCCATTTTCCATTTCTCATTTCTTAATTAACCAAAATATTAGATCAGTAAAAAGAATTTGTCTTCATTCCTACAAAACGAATACCAAGCAATCCAATTTCTTGACTTCATTATGAATCTCCTTTTTTTCATCTTATTTGTATTAAAAAATTTGAAAAAAAAACCAAAAAAATAATGATTGTCAAATTGAAATTGGAAAACATAAAACTTCAAGTTGCGATATCCAGTTGAATTTTGTAAAAAAAAAAAAATTCTGAAATTGCCGCAGATTTTGAAAAATGCAAATGAAAGCGAAGCGAAAATCTGCGAAAAGGACAATTATTTTTTTTTAATGGTTGTTTGGTACCCTTCTAAGATTGAAAACATATTTTTATTCCATTTTAAAATACCATTATATATTCTCAATTATGTTTCACCGGACCAACCATAAAAAAAAAAACTATCCCATTGTAGGCGTTTATTACCCAAAAATCGAAAAAAATATCCTAAATTTGCAAAAATTGCGCAAATTTGATATAAAAACTGAGAAATGTTAACATTGTGTTGGCATTCTGCTAAAACTTGAAATTTTTCCAATGGTTAAATTTCATTTTTTGGTGTTGACAGTTAAAAAATGTCAACATTTTTCAACATGTAATATTGTCATTTTTAAGACGTTAACATATCAAGACGGAAACGTTGACATTTAAAGAATGTTACTACCAACCAATTTTAACCATATCATATTTTGACCCCAAGCTAACCTACCCGCACTTACCCACCCTAACTAACCATATTAATTAACCGAACCCTAACCACTTTGTCCTAAACACATCTATTAAAAAGTCAACACGATGTTAACATTTTTATCATACCAACAGAATGTAAACAATGCCAACACAATGTTAACAATTTGAGTTTGTCAACAGAATGTTAACAGTTTTTATCAAATTTTTCACAATTTTTTTTTCTTCCGATTTTTGGGCAAAAAAACCTAAAATGGATTGTTTTTTTTTTCAGGCTCAGTCAGGTTACAAATAATTGAGAATATACAATGCCGTTTCACAATGGAATAAAAATATGTTTTCAATCTTAGAAGGTCATCAAACAACCATTAAAAAAAAAATAATTGTCCTTTTCACAGATTTTCACTTCGCTTCCATTCGCATTTTTCATATATTCCCGAAATTACACCACCCATTAAGATTGGAAAAAAATTCAAATGAAATTTTGAGTCATTGGATTCTAAAAATTGTGCCACTGCTGTATTTAAAAAATTAATTAATTTTATAGATTAATTGAAATCAGTACTCAAAAATTGGCATGTTTGTCTAAATATATTTTTTGTAACAACCAGGTTTAAATTTTTTTTTTCTTTCTTTTCCTGTTTTTTTTTTTTAATGATTTTCAAAAAATCACCAAACACAGAAAAGGAAAAGAAAGAATTTGGTAGAACACCTAAATGGTTGAACAAGTTAAAATTTTCTATTAAAAAAAAAAAAAAAAATTGAATATTTATGCAAAACTGACATAATTTAGAGATTGTTGATCATATTCAGTCACATAAAGGGACTAAAAGAGAGATTTTTTCTGCTGATAAATATATGCACTTTAAAGACATTCCATAATCTCAATTTTCTTAATGTGTATTGTTTGGCTATTCTAGGATAATTTTTTTTTTTCTACCGGATCTTTGATATATAAAAAAGCATCAAAAAAAAAAGAAAAAGAAAAATAAAAATTAATAAACAATTTGAAAAAGAAAAACAAAGCAAAAACTTGAACAAAATTAAACAAAATGATTCTGATCCAAAAAATTGAAAATTTTTTTTGAAAAGTATATAGGATAAACCCTCAAAACAACTCCTAATGACATTATAAAGTAAGCTTGCATTTTTGAAAATTTTTTTAATTCTGAACATTAGAGTATAACAAAAAATGAGAAATCCTTTTTTAACATTTCATAGCATGCTTATTTATTTTTTTGCTTTTCAAATTTATTAATTATAAGTAATTGTTTACCTCTCAACTGGCAATATTTGTGAATGGGTTTCTTCAATAATTATTTATTTCTAATAGTGGTTCTTGGAAGTTATTTGAATTCTAATTTATATTCCAATATATTTGAGGTTGAAAATAAAACCAATTTTTATCAAAAAAACTTTAAAAATAGAGACATTCATTTTCTACTTGTGTTTTTTTTTTTTTTTTTATACAAACTTAAATTTTATATATATATATATTGATATTTTTGTAAAATTTCTTTTCAAAAATGTTTTTTTTTATTTTAAAAAATTGTTAAATTAAAAAAAAAAAAAATTTCTCTTTTTTCTGTGCAAAATTTGAAATTTAATCATTTAATTTCTCAATAATCCTTTTCTAGGATCAATTTAAAGAACTCTGTTTTTATTTAGATATTAAAACAAATCTATTTGTGTGCTTCCTTTATATTGGCAAATCTGGAAGATTTTATCGTATTTTTAATTTTATTAAATCTACAGGGAAAAAGTTAAAATCTTAAATTTGGGTTGGTCAACACGGTGTTTGTAGTTAATAATATTCTTATAGAATAATGATAATTCTGGATCATTTTAAAAAAAAAGCACCTATTAAAACCGTGGACAAATCATACATCATTGATCGAAGATATATACCACATTCTATGAGAATATCAGACCTATAACAATGCGAAGTTAGAGTGCGTTAAAAGTCTTTGTCAAACTTGAATACCTAAAATTTCAAATAAAAAAGGAAATTAAAAAAAAAAAAATAAAATAAAAAACTTTAAAAGAAAATCATTGAAAAAAAAATAAGTGAAATAATAAAAGAGAAAAACACTTACGTGCTACTAGCTAACATAAATTATAAACACATATTCGAATTAACGATTAAATTTCTGAAAAACTGCTTTTATATAAGGGAAATAGTACTTTGATTCAATTGCGGCCACAAAAAATAAATAACTGTTCGGGAAAAAAAGTAAAACAGGGAAAAAAAGATGAAACATAATTTTTAATTGGGAACCTTAATAGAATCACAGAAACGAAAAGTAAAATAAATGAATAAAAATAAAAAATAAATCATTAAAGATAAAATGAAGGATTCAACATAAAAACAGTTTTTCAAATATTACCTTTTGCTTTCAGTTTTTCTTTTGATTGATCTATCATGAAAAATTTTTTCAACAAAAAATTTGACTTTTTTTGAGATTTTCAATACCACGACTGATCTGATTGTGATATAAAAAGGATTTAAATTGTCTTTGTTGGTTCAATTGAAGATAATATAAGGAATTATTATTTGAAGCTAATTTGTTTCTTCTTTTACTTGATTTTACTTTTTGTTTTCAGGTTTCTGTGATTCTATTAAGGTTTACAATTAAAAATCCCGTTTGACCTTTTCCCCCTGTTTCACTTTTTTTCCAAATGGTAAATAATTTAAATCATTTTCAAAAAGTATGCCACTTCTCAAAAACAAAAGAAAAAATATAAAATACAAAAATGAGATATTTTAAACATACAGGAGGTAATTTTGTTGAATCGCCTCTCTTCAATACTAAAAAAAAATAAAAAAAAAAAAAACAGAGATATTTTTTAAGAATGTGTGCATTATTTACAAAATATAACTTTCTAATTTTTTTTACATTTACTCATTTCTATTAAAATTAATATAGGGTTCCTTTTCAGTAACTAAAAAAAAAAATTCACTTATAAAAATTGTTGCAATCACGATTATATTTTTTATCTGCTTTATGTTGAGATTTATATTCTTCTTGTATCGCCCAGCTACGGGTAAAAAAATGAATTATAATGTTTACACTTTTTTTGCTTATTATATACCAGAACTCATACCCACCTGTATTCAATTATATACAATGAAGCCAAAAAAAACAATTAAAATTGATGAAGAAGAACAAAGCCAAAGTGAAGAAGAATTTGATGTAGATTAAAATTTTTTTTTTTAAATTGGAAATAAATATTTTTTAATAATCAGAAAAATTTAAGATCTCCAATATATATATATATATATTAATAATTACAATAATAAGAATGATCTAGCAATATAATACAATTTTGGCTTTTATATTTTATTTGAATATGTGTTTTTTTTTTTTTTTTTTTTCATTTTATTGTTTCTGTCCTCTGGCGAAAATTTTCATTTAGTGTTTATTAATATTCCCGATTTGTTATAAATTCCAATAACTTTATCTGTAATCCTCTTATTAAATTTTTTCTCTTTTTATTTCTCAAAGATTACATCTTTTTAGTTTCAATTTAAATATTGATCTTTTTTAAAAAAGAGATAGCCAAAAAATAGTTCAAATATTTTTATATTCTGATATAATAGTCTCTTTTTAAGAGATTAACATCACCATAGATTCCTCTATATTTAAAGTATGTTGTAATTGAGGGTCAATGATATTAGTGCACTTTGGTTCATATGGTTTCTATGACATCTATTAATTATTCATAGATAAATTATTAGATTTTTTACTCATCACGACTATTACAAATTTTTATTTTTGAAATTTTTTTTTTAATTCCTTTACCAAATCAAAAAATAAAAAAACACAATAATACATTACCATTATTTAATAAATCATCTTTAGAAGATCCAAAAGTTACTATTTTTTTATTTTTTTAATTTCAAAGATTAACCCAATAATTATTAAAATAAAAAGCCTATAACATTATTATTTTCTGTTTTATTTTGAGAAAGATAGTTGTACTATCAATATAATTACAAAACATGTAGAAATAATTTATCAAAAGAAATAATAATGGAATTATCGTTTTTACTAAAATCAAATTTTTAAGCAACTAATCTGAGTTTCAAGAAAATTTTAAGAAATATACCTTACAACTTTTTAGTATGAATATTGATCCTCCAATCTTTAAATTTGTCTTAAAATGCTGATTTTTTTCTAAATTTCTTGAGTTTTTGACAAATATACAGATCATTTTTAATTAATGAGATCTACAAATAGTACTAAATTGTTAATATGTTTATTTAGAGACATTTGAGATATGGGTAACAATAATGTGATTTATTTTCACAATAACAACTCACTTAAATCTTAAACTTCTTCCTGGTAGAACACAACCCCAAAAGAAACTTGCAACCATAAATTCAAATTTTCACTTTTTGTAGAAATTGCAAAGAGGAACTCAAAACTGATGTTTTTTGGTTTGGGTTTGTCTCTATAGTTTTTAATGGATTTTTAGTTATTGAAAAATCATATAAAATATTTCTTTAAAAATTGGAACTCATCTAAAAAATTGTAACTCATCTAAAAAATTGGATTAGAAATAAAACATTGATTATTCCCGAACAAATAATTATTGAATCAACGTGATAATTAACTTTTTATTTATTATAAATACATAAAAGCCTGAAATTTTAAATATTATTAAAAAATAAAATCAAAAACTAAAAAAAAGTGAGTCAAAATTTTTAAAATGTGCATTATAGATTTTTCTGAAGTGAAGTTTTACTAAAAAATAAAATTTAGCTGGTGGTTTTTTTGGCTAATAAACATATGTATTCTAAATAGTATAAATTATTCACAATTTTCTTGATTTTTATTGATAATTTTAAAGATTTTGTTTTTTTTTCAACTTGACTTATTTCAAAAAATGTAAAAAGAAAAAAGAAAAAAAAAGAAACAAATTAAAAAGAAATAATGATTATTATCCAAAAATTTGAACAATATTTATTAGATAAGATATTGAAAAAAACCAAGTAAATGGTCTTCATCATTACATAATATGGTAATCCAACATTATTGAAAAATGATATAGTTTTAATTAAAACTTAATGATATTAATAAACAAATAAAATTCAAGAAAATTTAATAAGATTTTTTCAATTAGAAAGAATAGAGAACATAAAGATGTTATTTAATCCAGTCTAATAAAAAAATAACAATACCCAATCTTTAATATAATTGCCTTATTGTTATTTTTTTTTATTATTTTTTTTTTTACTGTATAGTAATCAAAAAAATACCCTAAATGATAAAATCCCTGATACGATTTTTAATTGTGAATATTAGTAAAATTATTTTATAATTTCTAATATTTTCAAACAAATTGTTTTTTTTTTTTAAGAATCCGGCTATTTAAATTGTAGACTCCCCCACTAATTAGAAGGATGATCAATTAAATTACCATTTTTCAAAACACTATTTGATTAATCAAAAAACAAGTAGAAAAATTATCAGTTTCCAAACTCTAGCAAACCTCAATATAAAACCAAAGATTGATTTTTTAAAAAAGTAGATCTACTTATACTATTAAACAATTTATTGAATATTCTAAACTTTTTTTCAGTCAAAGGTGCACAAAATTTCTTTCAAATATCAATTATTTTATATAATTAACCTTTGAAGAACAAATAAAAAATCAACAGAATAATATAAATCAAAGAACAGTTGACATATGTCTGAAAGAAAACTAATTAATCAATAGATTTTCTTAAAAATTGAAAAACTCAAATTCGTATTTCCCTATTGAGAAAACAAGAATGTTCGTTTTGATCTCCTACTGGTATTTGAATAATAAATAGGAAACAATAAATACTTCATTTTCCATATTTTTCTTTTATAAATCAAGTCCCAAAACCGAGTAAGTTGGGATTTGTGGTCTCTATTTGAAAAAGGAAATGAAAATGAATTGAAAATTTTTCAGATTAATTTTTCAAATTTCAGGAGCAAAGATTGAATAAAATTCCATCAGAAATCAATATGATTACTTAACAATAAATTCCACAGTTTCAATGACGATAATCATAACACATTTTTATCAAGTGGCTATAAATCTTGCAATAAAAAAAATTATCAAAATAATTACATTTCAAAAAAAAATGAAAAAAAAAACAAAAATGTTAAAAAATGATTTGAATTTTGAAAATTTCCAAAACTAAATTTTTCTTCTAATATCTATGCAAACCCTTTAAACATATGTATTTCTCCCTTTACAACTGGGCACCTTTGACTGGAAAATAGTTTATCTACACCTTACTTTAATGAACTTTAAGTAGGTTTATTACTTGGCGTCATAAAAAGTTTGATTCTTAAAAAAAAAAGGATTTGATCGAAAATTTTAGTAATTATACAACAATTTTCCTAATATTCACAATTAAAAATCTTGTCTGGGATTTTTTTCATTTACAGTATTTTTTTTAATACTGTACTTTATTTTGCCTTTTATAAATTATTTTTTCCTTTTATTCCAAAACACCAATAAATAAAAAAAGAAAAGAAAAAGAAAAATATTCAAAATCTTATAAAAATATTACTAGATACAGAAATTAAATTCAAATAGTTTGATTTAATTTCAAAACTTTTATTTTTATATTTTCTAAAAAATCTTTTATTATAAATAAGAAGAATAAATGAAAAATATATCAATAAATTATTTGTATTTTTTTTTTAAAAATTTTTAAAATAATAAATAAATAATATTACCCAAAAATTATCAAACATTGTTAAAAATATAAATTAATGAAATTGTTTAATCCCAAAATATTTGATATATATATATATATATAAACTCTTCTTCAGTCAAAGCGGCCCAAAATATTTTTTAAACATTTTTTTTTTTTTTTTGAAATTTTTGGTTTGTTCAGGGTATTTCGTTTATGAATCTCAACTCTAATCCGAAGTTTCTTATTTCTCTTATTTCTAAAAAATCGTAAGTTTGGTTGATTCTTTAAAAAAAAGTGAATTTTTCATTTTTGGCTGGTGCCGCTTTGAGTGAAATGGGGTTTATATAGTTGTGTGTGATAATCATTTAATAAATATATATTTATCTATTCCTTAATTATTAATTTTTTAAATTTATTTCCAAAGTAATATCTGAATCTGAAAAATCTAAGCTAATAGATTTATTCAACTTCTTTAAAGGAGAATTTTTTATTAAATTTTCTTTTTTCTTTTTTTTCTTGAATTTATTTTTTTTTTTATGTTTTTGCTTTTTTTTATTTTTTAATTTTTGTTTTCCTTTTGTTTTTTGATTTTGTTTTAATTTTGTTTTCTCTTTTTCCTTTTCCTTTTCCTTTTCCATTACCCCTTTCTCGTTTCTCTCTTTATTTTCATTGAAATTTTCATTTTTATTGATATTTTTTTCTTCATTAAAAATTTCTTTAATTTTTTTTTTTTTTTTTTTTTGTTTATTTTTTTGTTGATTCGGGATATATTCTTTTAATAGCAAAGCACAATCAAATTTTTTATATTTCCTTGCCAAGTCTTCTGGTGTTTTACTTTTAATATTTTGTAATTTGTGATTGGCTCCGTTTTTTAATAACAGTTTAACTATTTCTGTATGTCCATTTTTTGATGCTAAATGTAAACAGGTATTGCCATTCAGCATTCTTTTATCTATATCTTTGAAATATTTTAATAATAAGTCAAAATTATCGATCAATCCCTCTTGGGCTGAGTAATGAACAACTGTCATTTCATTATTTTCTTGAATTATTAAATTTGGATCAGCGCCCCTTTCCAATAATATTCGAATGCATTTCCTTTGCTTTTCAACATTTGGGGATAATATTGAATCATATAGACAAGTCCACCCCTTGTTATCCTGTATGTTAGGATCTGCTTTCTCATATAATAACTCCTCAATTGCTCTTAATTTTAAAAGCCTTGAAGCATGGTGCAAAGGTGTTCTTCCATCGTTATCCTTAATATCAACAAATGCTCCCTTGACAACCAAAATTGAAATGGAATGCTCCCTATTATGAATCGCTGCGGTGTGTAATGCAGAAAGCCCATCACTGCCCTTTGTATTAAAATCACAAACATGATCAGCTAGAATGGCTACACATTCAGAATGCCCACACGTGGCTGCCAAATGTAAAGCAGTGTGCCCATTTCGGTTTTTTAATTCCAAATTTGCACCTTTTTTATATAAGATTGAAACACATTCATAATGCCCATTTCTTGCTGCTAAGTGTATTGCAGTACTACCACAATTATCCAATAATTTATGATCTCCTCCATATTCTAAAAGTAATTTTAAAAAAAAATAATGTCCATTTGCCTATTAAAATAATCATTCATGTGAATGGTATATGAATATATATATATATATATATATAAATATGTACATGTGTGTGTGTGTGTTTAATTATGTATATAGGTATTATTAATGGAAAAAAATATTAGATTATTTGTCATAATGAAAAAAAAAAAAAAAAAAAAAATTTGAAAACATATTGGAAATATTTTGAAAAATAATTTATTTTTGATTAAAAAAACGGTTTAAATTGCTTAAAAAGATTAAATTCATTTGAGAAAAGAAAGTAACTTCATTGAGTGTCTGCTATAAAAATAAAATAACAAAAAAAAAAAAAAAAAAAATTGAAAATGTATTTAGGGATAATGAACATTTATATTAGTAATAATTCATAATCGAGTCATTTTAAAAAAGTGTGACAAACAAGTTTTCAAAAATATTATTTAAAATAGTCGACAAATTTTAATAGAACTATTTTTAGTACTTTAAAAATATTTTTGGTCACGCTTTTTTAAAACGGCTTTATAAATTTAATAAATTGATAAAGCCGAAAATAATATTTTAATAATTTTAATTTACTCATTGAGAATTATTTAAAAAATTAATAAAACATGTCGTATCATATTTTCAAATATAAATCCAAAAAAGCATGATAATTAATTTTTTAAAATAAAAGCATAATAAAAAATTTTAAAGTTCAATTCCCAATTAATAATTATGATTTTCAATCTCTTTTATCGAAATCAAATTATTTATTTGGCAAAATTTAAATTGGTAATAATGATAAATTAAAATAAATATTAAAAAAATTTCTTGTTCAATTTCCTTTTTATAAATCTGTTAGCTCTACTTTTAAAACATTTCATTTACAATGAATATTTCCAAATTCAGTTAATTTTACAAACTTTTTTTGCATTTGTAACTAAAAACATTTTTTCTTCATTTTTCTTCAAAGGAAAGTTAAATAATTTCAAAAATGAAAATTGAACCAAAAAATTTTTTTTTTGACATATATTTAAATTTATCAGTATTTATTTTCGTTAATTGTTTTCTTTTAAATAATGCCAGTATCCAACGAAAGAATAATTTTTGTCTCAGTTATTTGTGTTCTTTCGGTTGTGTTCTTTAGAATCTCATCCCCATTATTCAATTTAAACACATAAAAAGTGGAGAAATACAATCAAAAATTATTTTTATAAAACCTAAAAGTTTATACAAGAATCTAGATGAAACTTATCAGTGTTAAATATTTATCGAAGCACTAACAGGTTTTTTTGTGAAAAACATGATCTGGTCAATTACATAACAAAAATTAATATTTGATTCCTTTCATTTAGCTAATTATTTTGTCTTTAAAAATGTTATCTTAAATAAAAAGAAGAATATTAAATTAAAATCTCATAATTTTTGAAAAGCCTTTTAATCGATACTATTAAGAATTTGATTTCTCAATGTGAAATATACCCCCAAAAAAAAAAGTACATTTATATTTTGATCATTTATTTAATTTTTATTTTTTGCAGGGTGTGGAATACTCTGAATATTTTTCAGAACGATTTTTTGTTTCTATTTTAACAAAATGAAGTCATTTGATAAGGACAAACAAGAGGAATTAAAATATCCTACCTTAAAAATTAATAAGAAGAATAAAATAAAGTCATTTAGGAAAAGCGTGATAAAAAAAGTTTTAAAAGGTACTGTTGCTGTTTTAAAAAAAAAGTCAAGGCTAAACGTTTTATAAAGGGTTACTCAAACTGTTTGACTCTGTATTTTAAGTGGTTTGAGTGTAACTTTTTAAAACTTGGAGTACTCACCTTTCAACACATTTGTGTTTGTAAATAAATAAATTGAATAAAATTTTCATTTCTCTTTTCAAAAAATTTTAAAATACTGATAAATTCAAATAAATGTCAAAATAAAATTTTTTGTTCAATTTCACATTTTTTGCAAATTTTTTTTTACTCAGTTTTAAATACAGAATTTTATTGATTTAAATATGAAGATAACCTTGTTAAACCAGTTGTTCTTCAAAATATTGCTTATAACTGGACTTTTATGAAAGTAGAGTTTTCGAATTTAAGGGTGAGCGCTCTAAACAAATTCTTCAGATACACCACAAATGCTATCCTTAAAATAAAGGAAATTGAGCCAAAAAAAGTTTTTTACATTTTTTTGAATTTATTTGTATCTTGGGAAAAGTTGAACTTTTTAAAACATTAAATCGGTTATATTATTACTTTCCTTTTAGAATTGATGAAACTTTTAATGATTTATTTTTAATTCTAAGAATTTGTTTTTTTTTTTTTTTGGAAATTCGAACTGTAAAAAATTTGTTCCTTGTAATTTCAATTAACAGTATATACAAAAGAGTTGACAAACTTTTTGCATCAACTTTCAGAAGAGTATTAAAAAATTTTTTTGGGAACAAATTTTTAAAAGCCGCTATTTTGATGGGTTCATATGCGTAAAAATGTTTTCTGAATTTTTCATGTTTTTTTGTTAAAATTTTGATTTTTCATTTAATGACGATACTTTTTCGAGTAGGCGACCAAGGATCAGAAAGCTTGACAGTATAATGATTTTTTAAATGATTACAAATTCCATTTAATAAAACCATTGGAGATGTTTGGAGTTGTTTGATTTTGGAAAAAGTATTTTCGATTTTCTCTTGGCATTTCGACTCCAAATCACTTCCTTTCTTTTTTAAATACAATAGAAGGTTACTAAATATATCAAAAATATTGTCAAGATTCTTCAAACTTGGCAAGATAGCGGGAAAGTATCAAAGTTGATGAAAAAATCAACAATTTTGTCAAAAAAACATGAAAAATCCAGAAATCATTTTTGTGTGTGTGTTTGGGGAAATAAAAAAAAAAAAAGAAAATAAAAAAAATGAAATAAACAAAAAAAAAAAGTTAAAAATTCAAGGAGAAAACCAAAATAATTTCAGAATTAAAAATTTAAAGAGAATTTTAAGGAGAGTCCAATTGAAGTATCCAAAAAGAAAAAAGTTTAGAATGGAAATAATATTTTGTAAAAAAGTGCAAAAAAATAGTAACAAAAAAAAAAAGAAAAATGAAAAAAAAAAAAAAAAACTTACGGCAGCACGATGAACTGGAGACCAGCTATTATTATCTGTAGTATTTGGATCTGCTCCATTTTTTAAAAGTAACTGTACGCACTCGCAATAGTGTTCCCATCCTCTCGAAGACCAAAACAATGCCATTTGAATGGGAGCCCACCCTCTGTGATCTTTCATATTGACCTTTGCGCCATTTTTGATCAAGTTCCTGACAACGTTGGAGTGCCCCTCTTTGGTTGCAAAGTGAAGTGCAGTTTCTCCGTCTTGGTCGATCAAATTGACATCTGCACCGAATTTGATAAGCATTTTTAGGGCGCTCGACTGGCCATTGCTGCTGACGATCATCAAAGGAGACATTTTGGATTTAGGATTGATTTGGTTGATCTTTGTAATCTTTGTGCTGGACAAAAGCGCGACACAAACGGTTTGGCCAAAGGTCTTTGCAAGTTGCCTTGCCGTTTTCTTGTTCTGTGTCAAAAGGTCTATTTCTGCATTGTGCTCAAGCAAAATTGCAACAACGTCCGGGTGGCCATTCCTTGCAGCGACGTGTAGCGGTGTCTTCCCTGTTGTGCTCTGCGGGTTGACCTGCGCGTTGCATTTGAGCAACAGCTTGGCCGCCCTGTAGAACCCGTTCGCACACGCTCGGTGTATGGGCCTCCAGGCGTTGTTGTCCTGCGCATTTGGATCTGCACCGTTTTTCAGGAGCAGCTTGATCATGGTCAGCTGTGTGTGCGGTGCAGACTTCCACTGCAGGGGGATGTGCAAGGCAGTCCAGCCCCTTTTGTCCCTTGCATTCACATCAGCGCCATTTGACAATAGCGTTAAAACGCAGGTTGTGTTCCCATTCATAACAGCATGGTGGAGTGCAGTGTACCCGTTTTTGTCTTTGTAATTCCTTGACGGGTTGCACCCATGCGAAATTAAAAGCTTCAAGATCTCAACATTCCCTCTTTTTGCAGAAATGTGTAATGGTATTTGCCCAGTCTTGGGATCAAACACTTTGTTTTTTTTTTCAGATTGCAAATATTCCCGAACTTTTGTTGTGTTTCCTTCATTGATAACATCAATTAGTCTTGAAATATTCATGATCAAAAAGAAAATGCTTTATTTGTTTTTAATTTTTTTTTTTTTTTTTTTTTTTTTGTTTGTGTCAAAACAAACACACACTTTTTGTCAAAAAAATCTTAAATTTGTTTTTGTCTTGTTTGTATTTGAAAATTTTGTTACAATTTTAAGAAAGAAAAGTTGAAAGAAAAACAAAAACTGTAAAAAAATAAATTTATCATAGAATTTTTTGAATTTGGTGGTACAAAATTATCATGCAAACCAATTGTGATGACTAAAGGGGGAAATTTACTCAAACCTCAAGTAAGGAGAGTGATTTGTAAATTTTCAAAACTCTAAAATTCTTAATTTTTGTTCTTCTTTTCTAAAATTTACACTTTGCAGAAACACTTTACTCAAAAAATAGTCTCACACAAATAATGGTTTGGATGTTTTTGTTTTCGGTTATAATCCAGTTCTTTCACTCTTTTGTCATTGAAGAAATCGATTTTCATTCGTTATTTAGAAATTTAAATTTATTAGAATTTAAGTTGTTTAGAATTTTTCAATTATCAACTATTCGTTTCCTTTGGGGTTATTACTTTACTCAAACTTTAACAATTTAATCTCTTAATTGAAAAATTAATAGATACAATTTTTTCCTTTGCTTTCTCATCAGCCATTTAAAAAATCTAAGCAAAATTGGAACTTTGAGGTTTCAAAAATTTGTTTTTACAGACGAATTCCCAATTGAGAGTTGGGATTTTAAGGATTTCAAAACTGATATATTCGAATAAATTTGTGTAAAGATTAGTTGCTTTTTCACATTTTTGTGATTGTTTTGCCTTAACTTGGATCCTCGATTTCTCTTTCTCTAAATATTAAGAATCCTTGAAAATAACTTGGTTTGGGAAATATTCTTTGTAATGAATTGCTTTGAAAGTTGAGTTGTCAGATTTAAAAAAAATAGAAATTGAATGAAAATAAATTTAAACTTTTTTCAATTTACAGTTGTTTTCAAAACATTTGGTACCTTTTTTGAATTTATTTCAAGTTTACTGTTTTCAAAAAGCGAGTTCCAAACTCTTAAATGTGGGGTAGAGTTGGGTAAGGAAGGAATTCCCTTTTTTTTAAAAAAGATCAACTTACTGATAAATTTAAGACGAGCTTTTCAAAATTTTTCATTCAATTTCTATTTTTTTAAAATCTGAAAACTCTTCTATCAAAACAATTAGTTACAAAGAATATTTCAAAGTAAAAATTATTTTTCAAAGTTTCTTAAAATTAAATTCCTTAAAAATCTTGATTCCAAGTTAAGTTAAAAAAATGCACAAAACAAAAAAGAAGTAAAAATGTATCAAACACATATTTGAATTTAACTGTGTAATGTTGATTGCCAAAATAAAAGATCAAAATTTTCATTCAACTTTCCAAAAAAATCACCTATCCTCATGAATTAAAATAAACCATCAAAAGACCACTCCACTTAAAAGACAGAAATTAATAATTGAATTTTCTGAAATATTATTAAAAATTTGAAATGTTAAATGATTTATAAATCTTTTTTTTCTAAAGTTGAATGAAAAATTTTGTTCGATTTATTTTTCAACAAATAGTAAATAATTTTTTCTTTAGATAAAAAGTTACATTGGAAAAACAAGAAAAAACTTTAAATTTTTAACCTAAAAAAATATTTGTTAAACCTTTTTAAAGTAAATTGTATTCAAAATTACTTGATTTAAAAAATTATAATTCTGTATTTTTCTAAAAAAAAAAATTCAGATTGTATATAAAATGGTGCTTTAAGTCAAAAAGTTTATATTTTTAGAAAAGTTTTATAAAAATTTTATTCCTTGTATTTTTCAATTGACAGTGTAATAAAAAAGGAGGAACCAAATGAATAAAGATCACTCCTTTGAATCTGTTCCCATTTAAAATTGATTTTCAGAGTAAAACAAAATGAAAATCATGACAAGATGAAAATTTTTTCCCTTTTAATATACAACTTTTATTTTTAAGGATTAATTGTATTTTATGGTTAGTGAATATTATTTTTCCACCTAGTAACATATTTAAAGACTTAAAAGAAACTTGATTTCAAGGATTATGTAAACTTGAAAAATTTTGGTTTTTTTTGGAAAATTTTGAGTTGAGCAAAAAACAATTTTCCTTCATCAAATCCATATTATTCTCAACAAATTTTGAAGAAAAAAATTTCATTAGGAAAATGTCACTCCACTTTCTTGTCAAGTATATTGGAGTGTAACGAGAGAGTATAAATATACTTATAAAGAAAGTGGAGTGGCATTTTTTTTAATATCAAAAAAAATAGCTTTTTAGTTATGCCTTGTTTTGTTCTTGAATACTAAAAGTTTTTGGATCAATGAATGATTTTCAAACAAAAACTAAAAAATCCCAAAAATTTGAAAAGTTGCAATATTTTGACTTTTCCTCAATCCATTGTCTTTTAAAGCTTTTTTTCTATTTATAGTATTTTATTTCAACCCCAATAGAGCATAAAATTCGAATAGTCCTTAAGTTCAATTTATATTTTATGCTCTGTTTCAATTGAAATACAGCACCAATGTCAATGATAACGATCCAGAAGAATCCCAATTAAAGAGTTACCTTGATGAAAAATAAGTACCCAAAACAGATTCAAATTTTTTCATAAAAAAAAGTCTGGGTATACTTTTTTTCTTCTTCTCCCCACAATAAAAGATCTAATTCATTACCCGTTATCATATCAAAGTTAAACTCAATATTGAAGGACAATTCCTTATTGTTTTTAGCAAAGGTTAAATTTAAACTACAATTTGTTAAAATTATTCCCTAATAGTTTCCTAATTTTCTCAAATTTTAGATTTTTGTGATGGAAAAAAATTTGCAATCAAAAAAATAACTTTATTTATTGAGATAAACTTTGCAATTTGATCCTTTATTTTTCGAATTTCTTTTGGAATAATTAAACTTTAAGAAATCAATGTTATATTTTTTTTTTAATAATTTATTACAAGTTTCTTTGAATGATTAATATATAGATCTTCTTTAACAAAAAACACACTTTTACTTTTGAAACAAAGATGAATCGTTTCCATACCAATTATTTTGAGCACAATATTTGAAATTTGATTTGGTAATTTTTTAAAGGAAATATTATTGATTTATCATAATATTTCTTTTACTTTTTTGTATTCTTTTCAAAAGTAAACGATTTTCATTGAGTATATTTTATATTTAATTACAAACCTCAAAAAGTTTTTATTTTGTAAAAAAGTCTTCACCTTTTTAAAAATAGAAAACTTCAAAAAAAAATTTAAAAATCTCCTTACTGATCATTATTATTAAAAAATAAAATTGAAAATTTCAAGTTATACAAACCTACTCTTACAATAGAATTTCAACATGCTAATTGATTTTATTCACAACATAATTAAAATTCCAGTTCTTAAAAAACTGAGGATTATTACATTTATTGTTGTTAAAAATACTACGATTTTCAAAAGTCTTTTGTATATATATAAAGATAGATTTTGGGGTAAAAATTTTTTAAATCGTGGTGACAAGGAATTATGTTTATATTCTACTTTGGGATATTTTTTTGAATAGATAATAACCAATTGTTTTGAAAACACTCTTATCATCTAAACAATAAGCAAATAAGAATAAAAAAAAACCGGTGATAAATATTTCGTGTCATAGGTTTTTTTTTAATTAAGCAACAAAAATAAACCCAAAGGAAAACTCTATAAAGTGTCATAGAACACAGAGATTTTTTGAGGTATTCTGTTCTATTTGTAAAATCAATCGATTTTCGAAATAAACCGAAAAATCAAGAATTACGAACAGCAACTTTTTTTTAATTTTCGAAACAAAAGAAATTTCAAAAATTTTCTTTTTATTTCTAAAATCAAAGAAAACCTAAAATTAGGTTTCCATAATTCAAATAAATAAAGAAAAATAAAGATTTTACTCAATTCTTTTAAATTCTGGAAAACCACACTGAATCTTCACAGGTATTTTTTTAATTTAGGGAATAAAACAGATTTTTTTTTAAATTTTCTTTTAATTTCAATAATTTACTAAAAACCTTTCTGAAAAATCAAAAAAAAAATATTTTTTTCTAATTTAAAAGAACAAATAATTCTTTAATATTCCAAATAATTGATACCTTATTTGGAATATGTTCATCACATTTAAAATAGTTTCATAAAATAATAAAATGACATCTTAGATAGAAGCAAAAAAATTTTCATATTTTTTACTATTAAATTGAAATATAATCCTAAGAAAAGCTAGAAAATTGGATTTTTCAACATAAATTTTTAAATATCTTTAAAAATATTTTTTAATCAAAGATCTTTTATTAACAAATACTTTTTATTTTAATTGAAGTTAAAGTTATTCAAAAAAGTAAAATTTGTAAATATTTAATTTTGTTTTGATTAAAAATTTTTTCAGGATCGTCTTTTAAAACGATTGTATAATAATAGATTAATTTTTTTTGAAATTGATCTTAATTTATTCCCAATTAAACCTAAAAAGAGTTTTATTTATACCCTAAGACAAAGATCTAATATTTCTTCAAGTTTTTTTACTTTTAATATTCGGATTCTTTCCAAAATATCATATTATTTTATAATTGTTTTTTACTTGAATATTTGTATCAAAGTTCCAAAGTAACAATCAAATATCCTCACCGAACCAATTATACCTTTAAGTCACAAACTTTCAACGAAAATTTATGCAAAAAAAAAATCCCAAATTAAGGTACATAATTCTAATACAGATAAAATAATATGTGAAAAAAAGAAATTCTAAAAAATGGGGCCTAATTTGAAATTTTTCTGTGCCTTAAATTTTTGGTTGAAAGTTTTTTTTACTTAGAAGTGGAACTGACTGTATATATTATGAGTGATTTTTTCAACCAGATAATGAGTAATAAATTCAAATAATAAAAGAGATAATGAGTGTCCTGATAAACACCTATTCCTTCTTTTTGAGTAATAAGTCAGTAGATTTTTTATCTTAATTTCATTTTTTCAAAAATTTTAAATTGAAGAATATTATTAAGAATGATGAATAGAGCCAAAACATTTTTATTTATCGTTTCTCACAACATAAATATTTTTTTTTGAATTTATCCTTATTTATGAAAAACGCTAACAATTTTTTCTTATTCAACAATAATATACTGTGTTGGCTATAGTATGAGAGTATTTTTATCAAAAGATAAAGTTTTTTTGCGTTTCTAAATCTTTTCAATTTTGATTCAACCCTTTAAAAAAAATCTCAAGACTTTTTATAAAGCTTTAAAGTCTTTGAAAATGTTGGAAAGTTACTGAAGGGTTTTATAGTATTAGAAAGGTTATTAAATTATTTTAAATCTTGAAATTCCTGAGATTTTTTGTTGTGAAGAATGAAAGGAGATATCATTTTTTTTTTCCCGAATTACCGAATAGATTTTTTTGTTTTTCTAAATATACAATAAATTTTCATCATAACTGATTTCTATTAAACAACGAACCAATGTCTTCTCAAATGCTAAGAAATTGTGGTGGTAAAATTCTTGGAATTGTACCAGATCCAATTAATAAACAATATATCATGACAATTGAAAACCAAGGTATTTGCAGTTTTGATCTAGAAAATGGTACAGTTGTCAAATCATATAACATTAGCCCGAATACACTTCTAACCCACCCAGCGTTTTTCCATCCAGAATTAAAAAAATATGTTGTTATTCAAGATTCAAATACTGTGCTAACTCTCAATTTTGAAGACAAAAATTTTGAAGATGCAACAAAAACTAAAGTAAGACAAAAAACCACTCTTTAATTTTTTCTTTATTTTTTTCTTTTTCTTTTCATTTTCCCGATCACTATCAAACCTAAACACAAATAACCACTCTTTAATTTGATGGTGACCTTCTTTACTTGCTTTAAATAATAATTTATTTTTTTTAAATTTTTTTTGATTGATTACGAATTACTTATAAAAAAAAAAAAAAAGATCAAAGGCAATATCAAATTTTCTTTAACATCGAAAAAACTTGGAAAGAATTTTTTACTTATTGACACAAATGGTGCCATCTCTCTCTTTAATTTGACAACTTTAAAAGTGATAAGTGAAAAGAAACTTTTAATGGATGAGGGATCAAATGAAAATGTCTTGTGGAGCAAATTAATTGAAAAAAGGGATGACTTAATTTTATTAGTTCTTTCAAAAAGAGAATCAAACCAACAACAGGCCTTTGTATTAAGAAAATATTTGATCAAAAAGATCAAAAATAACGAGAAATTTGCAATTCTTGACACAACACCTTTTATACTCGAACCACCTTTACCAGTGAAAACTTTAACCACACAACAAGAAAAAAAAGAAGAAGAAGTAAAAAGCCAAAACAAAAAGAAAAATAAAAATAAAAAAAGTAAAAAGAACACAAAAGACAGGAAGAAGAAGAACACAAGTAATACAACTTTTGATTTTAAAAAAACCCAACCAACAGTTGTTCAGTGTTGTTATTCTTTACCTTCACAATTGCTTTGTATATGGTGGGATCTAAATTTGCTTTCGGTTTATAAATTTGATTTTAAAAAAGATCCAGCATTATTATGGTATGAAAAACAAAACATTGGTGGCAAGGCAAACGAATGTAATTTAATTTTATCACAAGACAAACTAGTGTATTTTATTTGTCATTCAACCGCAAGTAAAAAAATTAATTTAAATTTATTAAATTTAGAATATGGTGTTAACCAATCCTCAATTGAAATCAATTTAAAAAAAAATCAAAAAAACCTAAAATTAGGACCATTATGTAGAATCAATAATTTTAATAATAATAATGATCATAACAAATTATTAATAACCGACACATTATTGGCAATAGGAAGTGAGCTTTGGCTTTGTTCATTTGAAAAAGATAATTATTTACCATTACTTTCTTCATGTCTCCAGAAAAAGAATACCACTACCACTACTACTAATAATACTACAATAATTAAACACACTGGTACTAACATTAAAGAAAGTGAAGATGAATTTAAAAGTTTTGTTATAATTGATTTAGAACGAAGATTAAATGAAAAAACTTCCAATGATAATTCGAAGAGCAGTAAAAGAAATAGAAACGTAAATGAAAATGAAAATGATTTAACAAATAAATTCCAATCGCCAATAATTTTAGAATTCGAGAATACTAATAAAATTTGGCAGAAAACAGTCAGCCAAGAAGAAAAAATGAAAAATAGTATAATTGAATTAATTGACTTATTAGAAAATAATAATGGTGATAATAAAAAAAGGAAAAATAAAAAAAAGAACAAAGAAAAAGAAAAGAATAGGAAAAAAATCCAAAATTTATTCGATTTACTCTTTAAAAATAAAACCGAAATCAAATATACAATTCCAAATAAATTCCTATTAAAACTCTTAAAGGCAATTTTCAAATCAAATGAAGAGAATTTCTTAAGAGAATTATTATTACAAAATTATTTAAACACTTCGCAAATACCAAATTTAATCGAACTATTTATTGATTATAATAATTTAAATATATTGATTTTGGCTTGTAATCACATTAAAGACATTTCAGAATCCGATATTTTATTATTGTTGAAACATGCACTTAAATTAATAGAAAAAGAACTTTCCATAGATTTTAAAGACAATATTTTTTTACGAAGACAATTTATGAAATCATTAGTTCTTTCTGAATTGATACCAAAAATTATCAATCTGTCAATTAATTCGATATTTATCCACCATAGTTTAAAAAAACTCGATGACAAAGAAGCTGCCTTATTATTAGAAATTTTTAACTATTGGATTACATTTATGAATAAAAGACATTCACAGCATAGATGGAAATCTTTTCAAGTCATTTTTGAATGGATAAATTTATTAATCGATTCTCATTTCCAAACTTTCATCTTTAATCCCAATTCGAGAAAGGTTTTATTAGAATTACAGGCTAATGTAGAAAATTTTGTTAAATTTTGTAAAAATATTGACGAATTATCTGGATTAATAGAAAGTACGCAAATTGGTGAACAAAATAACCAAGACTTTTATTCAGTTCAAGTTTTACATATAGATTTTTTACAAGAAAATAATTAATATCAATTATTTTTCATAATTTTTAGAAATTAATTTATAAATAATAATTAAGAAATATTACAAATCTTTTGATTTTTTTTTTATTATTTTATTTATATTTGAAAGCCATTATTATGTTAGAGATTAATTAACGGACCAATTATTAATTAAGCGAGTAATCTACAACTTATATTTCAATTCACTACAAAGATTTTTTTGAAAAAAAAAAAATAGATAATTAATATACAAACCATGATATAGTTTAAAAAATATTGATTATTTTTCATTTTAAAAAAGTGTAAGATTGCTTCAAAGAGCTATCTTTGACAAAAAATTGTGCTATTCTATAAAATGTTTGTTATTGCCTTAATATGACGATTAAAAATTAATCGTAGCAATTTAACAGTTGGTGATGGATCTAAGGATAACCAAAAGATATTTTGAATAAGAAAAATTGATTTTTTATTTGATCAAAAAAAAAAAAAATAATCCTTGAAGAAAAGATATTACTTTTAAAATAAAAAACAATAAAAAATAATTAATTCAATCTAAGCTAAGATCAAGAGTTTTCTTGTATTTTATTCTGATTGGTTTGATAAATTGTTAGATTGGTTAATTACACTAATAAAATTAAGAACTATATGTAAATCAAAGTTTCTTACATTATTGTAGGATTATCAATTGATAATTTTTTTTTTTTTTTTTTTTTTTTTTTGATAACTACCAACCCCTCGGGCATTTAATAAAACACACACCTGTTTTGAATAATTTTCTTTATTCTATACAAACTTACAATGTATCAGAACTTTCACAAGCTTTCTAAATTACCTACCCACCATTGACCTATTATAAAGATTTTTTGTACTATTCTTTTTCTCCTTTTTCCTTTGTATTCACATTGCTTAGAAAACTCAACTCTAGTTACACATTTTAAACCCTTTCAAAATACAATATAATACATAATCTCCGTTCTTTTTGGATTTTGAACTTGAGAAAGTAATATCTGATATTTTTTTTTTAAAAAATATCCAATATAGATTAAAGTTTATTTTTATAATTTTTTTTTACCTTGTTGTACTATTTAAACAATTTTGTTCTCTTAATTACAAAAATAAATAAAAAATAAAATAAAATGAATTTTTAATCACCCAATTTTTCCAAAATATAACAAATGCAATTTATTCCTTCTTTTTTGTTGAAAAAAAGTAATTCAATTGAAATATATATATATATATCAAAGGTAGTACAAATTTCCATTTTATTACCAAGAAAGATTTATTTAATCGTGTTTTAAATAATTTGATAAATGTTTTTTTCGTTTCATTTTTTGTTTTATTATTTTTGTTTTTTGAAAAAGTACTTGAATTCTTTTGAAATCATACTTTTTGTTTTTGGGATGGGAAAAAATGTAAACTTATAAACATTAAAAAAAAAAAAAAAAACAAATAAGGTAAAGGTAGAACCTAATTACCTTAGAAGCCTTGTAAAACAATAGGTATTCATGATTTCCCATTTAAGTGGGATACTTTACATTTTAAAACAATGAAAATATTTTAATTTTCTATTTGAAAAACTCCAAAACAATACAAAATAGGGTTTCAGTTAAAAAATCTTTAACCACTGATAAAAAAAAATAATTTATTTTTAAAAATTACTAGTTGGGGAAGAAACTTGGTCATAATTTGAGTTTTTAACCAATCCAAATTAGAACAACTTGCCGATTTTTTTGGTGTTTTGGTTTTTTATAAACATATACCAGATAAACGAATTTCACCTGTCGCTCATATTTGAAAAAACTTCTAATGAATTCAAATAAAGGGTAATAACAGAATATATAGACCTTTCTAAATATATAGTAACTTAAAACCTCACTTCATTTTCAAAGTTTAAACAATAATAATAAGATTCTAAAGTTCAACTTTAAAGAATAAAAATGGAACCGACTTAAACCAAAATATGAAGTTGGTTTATGTGAAAAATACTACCCAAAAAATCAGATTTTTTTATTTTTAAAGTTGATTCTGAACAATAAAAAAACCAAACTTATCAATATAGCCATTTGAAAAATGTGAGAACTTTAATTGTTTTCTTGAAGTTTTCTATTTTAAAACAATATAAAGATTTTTAAGAATTAAAACCTTTTTGAAAGTTTTATTTAATAATAAAGTGATGACTCAACTTTTCAATACGATGTAGAAATTGGATTCTCGCGAAGAAAGTTACATTTTATTCTAAATTCCTCATTTTATAATACAAAAAACTTGTAAAAAGTTTTAATTCTGATAAAATCTTAAAAAAAAGTAAAGAAGTTTTTTAAAAAGATTATATAAAACAAATAATTTTTAACAAAATTCCAAACTGTCACTAAATATATATATATTGGTTCATATCACAATTCAAGCTCTAAAAAGAAAAAATATTGAACAGTATACCAAATCTTATATAAATAATTGTTTGATTTTGTTAAAATAATCTAATAACAATTTTTCTAAGATGGTGACCAGTTGCAATCCACCTTATTCTCATAAATTATCACATTTTAGATGTACCACTTTATTCTTAACATTGTTTATGAAAAAAATAAAGTGGAACAAATCAATAATTAAAACTAAAAAACCAAAAAATATTTTTTTTCCAAACATTTTAAATTTTTATTCTGTTTTAAAAGCAACTTATACTATTCTAGAAAAATTTTTCAGGAAGAAAGAGTTCTGTTATATCAGGATAACCACTTCAACATACAAGATTCAACCATTAATCATATCAAGAAAATTTATTGTTTTTATATTACTATACTTTTATTATTGAATAGTAAAACCAAGATCTTTCACAAAAAAATGAACGAAACAAAAAAAATGTTCTTTAACAAAAAGAATTATCTTAATATTTTATTTGTGAATGTAATTGAAATAAACATTTCATACTGAAGAACTGGTTTCACTTACAGATAATTGAGTTTTCAGATCCACTTAATAAGCATATTTTCTATCAGAACAATCATTTTTTAGCCTTTAAATTTTGGTTTATCAATTCATTTTATTTATAAATCATCTATTATTGTTTGAAAATTCAACCTAGATTCGATTTACTATTAATTGTAAAATAAAAAGATCACACTTTTCATTCAGCTTTCCAAAAAAAGAACCACTCAAGATTTAAAATAAATCATCAAAGATCCAATTCTAAAAAGTTAAAATTAATAATTAAAGCTGGTATTCAGAAAAAAAATTTGAAATTTTACATGATTTACAAATCTTTTTTTGGAAAGCTGAATCAAAATTTTGTTTCATTTATTTTGCAAAAAAATAGTAATTAAAAACAATTTTTTTTTAAATATTACCAATATAATTGTTAAAAGAGAAAAATATTTTAATCTTTTTTTTTTTTTTTTTTTTTTTGGCTGTTATCAAAAAAAATAATAATAAAATCATATAATATCATTTAAAAAAATACAAGTCTTCAATTTTCATTAAAATTTGATTCCATTGTGAAGAATAATCCCTTAAAATTACACAAAAACTCTAATCCACTTCGCATACTAATTGTTTTTGAAATAAACTTAGATTTTTTTAATTGTTTGTTTTTTATCAATTGGAAAAATCATCACCTATTGGTAAATTTCTCCCTTTAATTCAATTTCTGAAATTATTAAAAGAAATCGCCCAACTCAACAACCATATAGATAGTTTTCTTTGATCTTTTTTTTTCAAAAATTCCATTAAAAAATTTCAAGTAAAATTAAAGTGGAAAAATAAAAATATTTTATTTAGAGGTAATTTTTTTTGTTTGGTCAATATTATTATTTTCCGAAGGGATATATCATTGGTGAAGATTTATCAAATATCTCTGATTTGAAAACAACCATCTTCTTGTGAAAATAATCAATATACTGATAGTAAATTAAGGTTGGACATTTAAAAACAAAGATTCACAAGTATAGTCATATCTTTCAAGATTGAAACTTTTTTACAATCGCAAAATAGAATGTTGTAATTTTAGGTAACCACTTTGAATTATTTGAAAACAACTTGATTTATTTTCCTAATTAAAAGATTACCGAATTTGACATTTTTTTCTCAAAAACAAATAAATGAATTTGGAAACTTTGTTATTAACTTTACAAACTATCAAAATCCCTTAAAAACAAACTTCAACATTTACACTGTCTTTATATTGTTAAATGATAATTTTTGAGAAATTGGATCAATAATGATACAGGTTTTTCATTTTTTAAAAATTTCTTTCTTTTATGAATTGGCTTTCAAATTTAAATTCAATAAAAAAACGCTGTAAAAACCCTGAAATTGAATTAAAAAATCCTAGTTCATTTACTCAATCATGTTGGAAATTAGTTGACAAAATAATTAAGAATCCCTTACTGACCTTACCCCACAAATTAGAAAACAAGACATTAAGCGAAAAATCAAAAACCAAATTAGTCTTAGTCCTTCAATCGCTCTTAGATCTCCATTCTGATCCCTTGTCTAATCTCCGCTCTTTAGCACAGCAAACATGTGGGACAATCGTAAATATGATTCGGCATTTACATTCCGATTTATTATTACTCATTTTTGTCAAATATCTCTGCATAAAAGAGAAAAAACCCAAATCTTTGGAGTTAGCGCTCCAATGTATCCCCTTATTGCACAAATTTGTATCTGACAAGCAATTATACAGAGCATCAAAGATCCTGTGGAAGGAACTTTGTAAACACCTAAGATTGCAATGCGTCCAGGTATATTCTGCGTTAGGCAGCAATCTTGGTGATCGGATCTTTGGGATGTTTGTCCGGTTTATGAAAAAAACCGAAAAGGCAGAGTTCATTTCCGTTCTGTTATGGAACCTGGCTTCCACGAATCGGGAAATTGTCAGGCTTTGTGCAACATTAATGATCCGAGTCTCAATACACGACAACCGTAAACTGACATTTAAAACAATATTTGAACAGCTACTGTCAGTTATTGAGCTTGGATCTGAAACAACAAAAGAATTGAAAATAGGTGTTTTTACGACTTTTCTTTATTTTTCAAGAGAATTTAACCCAAACGGAGGGAAAGCACCTCTTATTTATCAAAAGCCATTTTTGGGATATGTGCCAATAATTTTAAATATATGTTTTATTAATTTATTTCAATTTGAAGACAATTCAATCAGAAGTATCATTTTAGAAACAATCTCCAGCTTATTAGAAAATTATCAAATTATCCAAAAAATTCATAAAGACTATGAACAAGAGACAAACCAAGAAATAGGGTTCAAAAAAGAAAAAGAGAAAGAGAAAGAGAAAGAGAAAGAGAAAGAGAAAGAGAAAGAGAAAGGAATGGGATATAAAGTTAATAATAATTTAAATATAAACATTGCTGCAGAGGGATCTAATAACGGAAAAAAGCAAATGGGAAAAAATATAAATGAAAAAGAAAAAGTAATTGAAGGAAAAGAAATTTTGACTAAAAAAAATCTCGGTGGGAAACTTAAAGAAATTTCGAAAAAAGAAATAACTGTTAAAATAACAAAAATTACAGATCTAAATTTAATAATAAATAAAGAAATTCTAATTCAAATGAAAAAATTGTTATTCAATAAAAATCTGAAGGACACTTTACCAATAAACGTAACAGTTAAGGCATTAATTTTATCATTTTTAAATGAGTGTGTAAATATAAATTTTAAATTATTTTTAGAAATCTTTGTTTTAAATGATTTTAACAAAAATGATATTAATAAAGTTGAAAGAATAAAACAAGATGAACAAGACAAAGAAAAAGACAACACTGATCCAAAACAAAAACAAAATCAAAAAGTGATTGAAGAAGAAATTGGAAATGAAAAACAAAATTTTCTATTATTTACTCAATTTTCAATGGATGAAGATCCATTGATTAGAAAAAGAAATTTAATTTTAATTGGAAACATTATTCTAATTTTAATTGAACAAATTGAAATAATTGTACCAATTGAACCCTTATTCAAAATATTAGAAAATTCCTTGAATGATAAATTATTAAGAAAAATTCTTGCAAAAACTTTAAAACCTATTGTTTCAAAATTGAAGAATTCTAATAAATATTCGAATTATTTAAATATTTTTTTAGAAAATTTTTTAAAAATTCTTAAAATTGAGACAGATTCTAACCTCAAAATAGAAATTTACCAATTATTAGAGCAATTTATACACAGATTAAATCATCGAAATCATCTTTTAATTCCGCCCCCCACTTTTACTCACATCATATATGAAGACAATGAAATTGATAACGAAAACAACAACAACAACAACAGCAACAGCAGCAGTAGCAGCAATAACAAAAACAACAACAACAACAACAACAACAACAAAAACAACAATAGCAATAATAACAGCTACACAAACAACATCACTAACAATATCAATGAATCTAAATATTTTAATGAAATTTGTGAAATATTTTTTGAAGGTTTAATTTCAAATAATGAAAATATTCGAAAAGTTTCTTCAAATATCATTGGAAATTTAATTCAATCATTTAGAATTTTTAAAATCTTTTTTAAAAGAATTACAAATTATTTATCAAGATTTGAAACTAATAGTGATACCTTGGATGGATGTTTTAAAGGGATTTTATTATTATTTGAAAATTTACAATCAAGGAAATATAAAAGTTTAATTTTTACTGAATTTCATGAATATTTACTGGATTTGATTGGAGATCCTTTTTTATTAAATCATGATTTACATATTGAATTTTTAAAATTACTAACTACATTATATTCCAAATCCTTGGTAAAACCAACCTTAAATTCAAGAGATCAAAATAATAATTTAAAATATAAAATAATCTTATTTCATGTAATAAAAATATTAAGAATTTGCAATGACATTAATTTAAATTTAAATATTAGCCAAATTAAAAAAAGAGAAAAAAAAATTCAAACACAGCATTTAAATCAAAAAAAGAACAAAAAAAAAAAAAAAAAAAAACAAGAAAAAAGATCTATGAACAATCAAGAAAAAGAAAAAATTAATAATAAAAAGAAAAATACAAATACAAATACAAATATTAATCACCCTCTAAAGAATAAACAAACACCAAAACCTATGATTAAAAACAACAGAAAAAAAACCAATAGAAATTTGAAAAACAACAACAACAACAACAACAACAACAATAACAACAACAACAACAACAACAACAACAACAACAACAACAACAACAACAACAACAAAAACAGCAGTAGTAACAACAGCAGCAGCAGCACCATCACAAACAACAATACTAGTATTATTAATAAAAGTATTAGTAACAGAATAAACAATAATAACAAAACAAATAACCAAACTAACACTTCAGATGGGCACATCAGTAATATTAATCCTCGAAATACAAATACAAGTGATCACACTGCTAACATTAAATTAAACAATCTTAAAAAAAATAATTTCAAAACACAGACTGGGAAAACTTATGATTCAAATTTAGAAGAAATTAATAATGAAACATTGAAGGAAACATTGTTTTTAAATCCAAAAAATATTGAATTTTATTCAGAAGATTCCTTTTATAGCGAATTATTAAAAGAATTAAAACAAGTAAAAATCATAGGGTTGACAAATATTTTAAATGATCAAAATAAATTTTGTATGATTAGAAAATATTCACTCAAGTTATTAGAGAAAATAATAAGTTATTTAGGAGAATCAAATATTGATTATTTTCAAACAATTATGGGCATCTTAAGTTTTACGTTATATTATCAACCATATGAAACTTCGATTTGTATTGGGAATTTAATATTAAAATTATTTCAATATTTACCAACAAATCAAATAAAAAAAATAAATTTTCACCAATATCAAATAACTTTAAATAAGCAATTGGAAATTTTTAAAAAAACTGCTGATTTAAAAATAAAATCAGGAATTATTAGATCTTTTATTAGACTACAAAGAGCAGATAAAAGATTTTCTAAATATTCATTTTCAATCTATCAATATGGATACAATAATTTTTTGGAAAATCCAAAATATTTAAGAAATCCAAAATATATTTTAGAACCATTGATCTTGTTAATTGATCAAATTTGTAAAAAAGGAAATTATAAAATCATTTTAGATAAAATAAAAATACAATTAATTTTTTCAATTCTACAAAACCAAAAAAAAATTGATACTCAAGTTGTTATTAATTGTTTAAAAACAGTGGTTCCAAATATATTAGATAAAATTGAATCTAAAACTACAATAACTAAAATTTTAAATTTATTAACAAATAATGTTAAATGTATACACTATTTAAAATTATTATTTTTATTATTAACATCAAAAAAAAAAATCATTACGAATTACATTAAAAATTATTTAATAAATTTACTAGAAAACAATAAATTAATAAATAAAGAATCCCAAGTATTACTTGAAAAAAAATTAAATCAATTTTTTGATTCGAAATTATTATTTGAAAAATTAATAAAAATATTATTAAATAAAAAATTAAATTATAAAATAACTTTAATAAAAGCAAAGATTTTATTAAATGCAATTAATTTAAAAAATTATCAAAATTTTGATAATTTTAATGCCAACTTAATTATCATTTATAATCAAATATTAAAAATTTCAAATGATTTCAAAAATAACTTTGTTATGAACATTAATCGTAGCCACGGTTTTAATATTACTGAACAAATAAATTATTTAAAAACTTTGCTCAAATTACCAATGACAATTTTGAATAATGAAGATATATTAACAATTAAAGAAATTTTAAATAATTCAAAAAATAATTTGAATTATATTTTAATTGATTTAAATGAAAAAAACATTATTTCTAATCCATCTTTTTTGAAAATTATAGAATTATTTATTGAAATATTTTCCAAATATAAATGTAAAAAAATATTCAAATTTTGGAATTTATTATGGAATTTTTCAATATCACAAGATTTTCCAAAAAAAATAACATATAAAATTTTTCATATAATAATCAAATTAAAAATTAATCATAAAATTTTCAATAATCATAATTTTATTCAATACTTTATTTTAAATTATGATAATAATAATAATAATCATTTAATGAAAGATTATTTAATCTCAATAATTAAAAAAAATCATCAAATTATCATTGAAAAATTTAACGATCAATTTTTAGTTTTATTTAAGAACACTTTAATTAATTATAGTAATTCTTCAAAAATTATTTCTATTCTAAAATTATTACCAAATTGCCAAATCACTAATAATTTATTAATATTTTTTTATAATAATTTTCGATTTAGCTCTTTTAGAAATCAATGTAAAATGGAATTAATTAAAAATAATAAAAACATTCATGATTTTAATAAATATTTGCTAAATTATTTCCAAAATCAAAATAATGAACAACATAAACAAGATAATAATAATAATAATAATAATAACAATATTTCTAATAATAAAGACAGTGATAATAATAGTAGCCATAGTAATAAAATTACACATAAATTTAATAATGATAAGAATGATTATGATGAATTTTTTTTTATTAATCCTTTATTTAATTTTAAAAAATTCATAACAATTAATCAGAATTCAAATAAAAATTATTTATTAAAAAATAACAAAATAATAAAAAGATTGAATTTTAAAGAATATAAATTCATTTTATATACAATTGGTTTATTTGTTAATTATTACGAAAATAATAAAAATAATAAAAATTTACACATTTTTCAAAATTCTGAATTATTTCAATTCTGTAAAGAAATTTGTTATTTTATTGGAAATAATTTTTCAAAATCCTTAAGAATACCTAAATTTATTCCAAATTTTTTACATTTGACGAATATAATATTAACTAATATCAGAATAAAAAAATCTAATAATAATAATAATAGCAATAATAATAATAATAATAATAATGTTATTAATTTAACTAATTCAATAGTTTATATGATTTTAAGGATTGTAAATCAAAAATCTTTAAATAATGTCTTTTTAAAAAGTACCAACAATTCTAAAATTGACGATTTTAATGAATGTACAAATGGAAAAAAAATCAAATTAAATGAAAATTTTAATATATTATTTGATTTAGTCATTAACCAAAATAATATAAAAAATAGAATTTATAATAAACATTTATCTGATAATTTGAATAATATTTTAATTCAAGTTTGTAAAAATATTTTGAAACTTGATTTGATAAAGGTTTTTCAAAATGAAGTTTTTGAGTCCTTTTTTCAAATCGGGGGGGATAAAAATTGCTTTAATAAACGTTCAATGGGTAGTTTTTATGAACCCTTAAAAGTATTTAATATGATAATCAGATTAATAAATAGATTGGGATTTACTAACAAAAATGAATTTAAAATATTATGGAATTCTATTTGGAATGTTTTAACTAAAGAAATTTCTGAAGAAGAGGAAGAAGAATTAATAAATATTATTGAATATGACCAATTCAAACCATTATTAATCAAAAGTTTAACTTCTTTAATAATGCTGTTTTTAAGGGAGGAAATAGGAAACCCAGACTCCTTATGGAAAACATCTTCAAGCGATGTACCTAATGATTTCCCGTTTACTACAGAACGAGGTAAAAAATTAAGAGATTTACATTTGGTAGTGGAAAAGGCCATTTTTGATCAATTAACAATAAATGATTTAAAACAATTAAATTTAAATAATACTAATCCTCTTAATAATTTGACTTTATCTGTTCAAGTTAAAAAAAAAAATCCAAATAATTATTTTCCCTTTTCATTAAATATGCAAGAAAATTTTAGTTATAACGAATTAGATTATAGTTTTTTAAATTTAAACATAAAAACTATAAGAAAAAATATACAAATAAAAAAATATATACGAAATCAAAAACTTAACCAAAAAGAGAATAATTCTAAAAAAAAACGATCTGGAAATCATTCAAATAACGAACAAATTATGAATGAAACAAATATAAAATTGACTGAAATGCCCACAGTAAAGATAAACGATAAGTTACAGAAAAATGGGAAAGAAGGGATTAATATTGAAAAAATAGAAAAAAAAGAACTTAAAATAGAATACAAAATAAATTACAAACAAAAATACCAAGAATATAATTTTAATAAACAAGAAAACGAAGAGAAAAATATTAATGACCAATCAAAAGAAAAGATAAGCGAGAGAAATTATTTAAAGAATAAATCCAATCATCATGAAAATGAAAGTAGCACTACTATTGAAAATGAAAAAGAGATGGGTAATAGGGTAAACAAGAAAGAAGAATTGGGGAGAGAAAAATTAGAGAGAAAAAAGGAAATTATAAATGAAAACAATAAAATAATAATTAATAATAATAATAATAATAATAATAATAATAATAATAATAATAATAATAATAATAATAATAATAATAATAATAATAATAATAATAATAATAATAATAATAAAAATAACAATAACAATAACAATAACAATAACAATAATAATGATAACAATAATGATGGAATTAAAAATACGGAGAGAGAAAATAAAAATAAAAAAAATAACAATTATCATTTAAATAAAAGATTGGGCCAATTATTGAGAATTTTGGAAAGAGAATTTACACGATCAATGACGGGATCATCAATTTTATTAAGAGAAACTATTCACTCAATTTTATTAATTAGCGATTTATTTTCTGATAAGCAATTCGAAGCAATGATCCAAATATTCGAAAATGCTTATTATTTTTCATTATTTACATCAAATTTTTTATTACAAGAATTAGCAGTTGTGGGATTGTGTAAAGCAGTATCAGTAATTAAGAAAACAGAAAGTTATGAATTTATAAATGAAATACTATTGCCAAGTATTGAATCAGAAAAAGAATCATTGAATATTTCTGGAATAAATGGACTAATTTATCTGGTTGATGGGGATATTACAGATATTATTTCTTTAAATATTCAATATTTCTTTGATGTCATTATTGAGAAATTGAATTCTAAAAAAATTAAAAATAAATCCAAAATTCAATTGTTAAGTATTGCATTTTTATTTTTAGAAAAGCATATAGAAAAGGCTCATAATTTTCACTTTACTGAAAAATTACTTGAAATCTTTTTTAACTTCCCAAAAGAGGTTTCCTTTGATGTTTTATTTGTAGCCTGTTGCGGATTCGAAAATTTATTAGCTTCATATAGTCTTGGACATAAACAAAGAAAAGCTCTAAAATCTATTGTTGAAATGAATTTTTATAATTTCAGTTCAAAAGATGTTTTATTGTTCTTCGGCTTTTTATTAACTATCTTATACACCGATGATGAAAGTAAAACAAAAAAATTGAACGACGATCTTTTGCAAATATTTGCCTACCCCTTTGATAAATTACGATATCAATATTCAAACGAAGGTAATATCATAACGATCATAATCCCAAAAATATTAATTGAGATTTGTGGGATTGATAATGCCATTCAAATGATCACCCAAGAATTAATTTCAATAAAAACTCAATACCCTTTGTTTTTTTCCAAAATTCTTTATCAATTGACAAATTTAATTATTAAGAACAATCTTGAGGAATATGATAAAAATGAAAAAGAAAAAGAAAAAGAAAAAGAAAATGAAAATGAAATTGAAGAAAAAAAAGAAAACGAAAATGAAAAAGAAACTGAAACTGAAACTGAAAGTAAAGATGAAAAAGAAAAAGAAAAAGAAAAAGAAAAAGAAAACGAAAACGAAAATGAAAAAGAAAACGAAAATGAAAAAGAAACTGAAACTGAACATGAAAGTAAAGATGAAAAAGAAAAAGAAAATGAAAATGAAATTGAAGAAGAAAAAGAAAAAGAGAATGGGAAAGGTAAGGAAATTGAAAATAAAAATGAAAAAGAAAAAGAAAATGAAAATGAAGATGTGAATAAACATTTAAAAGGGACAAAAACGATAATAGAAGGTGATAATAAGCTTGATAATGATTTAATACTTCTGAATGAAATACAAGAAATTCAAAATGAAGAAAGCACCCAAACAAATAAAATCAACAAAGAAAAGGAAAATCAAAATGAAAATAAAAATGAAAATGAAAAAGGCCAGAAAAAGGAAAAGGAAAATGACAATGAAAATGAAAATGAAAAAGAAAGTAAACAAACCATTTTAAAGGAAAATAACAAAAGTATGATTATTTTACAGAATATAATATTAAAAAATACTTTTTTAAATTGCTTGGGAAAAGCTATAATAACTCCAGAATTATTCAATCATAAAAATAATATATTAAAATTATGGAAGTTAACTTTACTTCTTATCTGTGCATCAACAACAAAAAAATCAAAAAAATTATTTATCGATCTACAAAATATTTTTGAACGTGATTTTTCATTAAAGCCAATTTTGGAAATATTTTTAAAATCAATAACATATTCTTTATTAATATTTCCAATGGAAATGAAATTTAATTTAAAAATTTTAAAAACAATAAAAATTATTATAAAAGAAAACGAATCACAATTTAAAAATGAAAATGATCAATTTTTACGAATTAAAACAAATTTACAATCTAAAATTACAATCTTAGAATACTTAATCTTACTAAACGAAAAAAAAAAATTAGAAAAAAAACTACAAAATGTAAATAATGATGAAAAGAAAGATGAAAAAGAAAAAGAAGAAGTATCTATTACTGATAAAGATAATGGAAATTTATTTCCTGGTGATAATAAGAAAAAGAAAGAAGAAGTGGGTACAATAAATATGACAGTTCGGAACATAGATAAAGAAGAAACAGTATATAAAAGGGAAATTGTAGTTAATTCAGATATGAACGTAAATGAAAAGATAATTAGCGGAGAAAAGACGATCATGCAAAATACTAATGAGAAAGAAGAGGGAAAAGAAAAATAAAAAGAAATATATAATAAACCTACTTTTGAATAATGAAATTCTTTGAAAATGAATTTGTTTAGAATAAAAAAAAAAATAAAACAAAAATAAAATATTAATTTTATAATGATTTTTGATTTTTGTTGTTTTTATTTTGTTGAATACATTTCTAGAAATAAATTAAAAAAAATTACTCAAAAATTAATTCATTTTAATTTTAGAGCAAAATCAACTGAAATCAAAATTATTTCCCAATTTATTTCATAAACTTCTCTTTTAAAAATGTATTATATTATTACACCATTCTAAAATGATTACATGCATTTATTCCAAACTAATAATAAACATTAATTTATTTTTGGGAGAATAATATCACAAAATTACATAATTTTGAATTAAAGCAGTTTCATCATAATTAATTTTTAAAAAAGAGATTTTTTATTCTCTTTTATTTTGACGATTTTTTGAAATTCAAGAATTTTAAAGCTTATTAAAATATTATTGAAATTTATGTAAAAAATAAAATGAAAAAAATTATTATCTTTTTCTATATGTTTTATTTGATTCCTTTTTTAATTGCTTTGTTCAATTAATTTTTAGAAAATCTTCTTTATTTGACAAACTTTCTTTAAACCCACACAAAACAATAAAAATTAAATTACTTGGTTTCCTCTCATTTTATCAAAAAGTGTGATACTTTTTTTTTAAGATTTTGTTACAAAACTTTTTTTAAAGTTTTGTTTATAAATAAAGTGAGAACTTTTTATTAAAGAAATGCTTTTCTTCACACCTCAGTCTCTATACCAACTTTAAAGGTTGGGCTCTATCTTTATTTAAATAGAAAACTCTCAAATACATTTAAAGATTTTGTACTCACTTTATTAAAATAGAAAACTTGATAAAAGTTTTACAAAAGTCTTTACTTTTTTTAAAGCGACTGTATTGTAAAAAAAAAATGTAAATATTGAAGAATATAAAACTTTATTTTTCTTAATTATAAATAGTTCTGGATGGAAAGGTCAAGAATATTTAAAAATTATTCGGTATAATAATAATATCAACAAACAACAAAAATATTTAAAATGGAAGGGATCTACTTCCAACTTAAAACTAAGAAATTTCACAAATTATCTAAATAGATATTCTTATGTTTATGATAAGAATAAAATAAAAACAAAATAATGCAATTTATGTAAAAAACATTTAAACCAAGAAATCATTGAAGATATCGATCATTTTTTATGGGACTGCCTATTCTATAAAAAAAATCGAACAATTTGGATTAAAAAACTAATTCAAATTAACAAAAATAATAAGAATAATATCTTTGATATTATTCAAAACAAAGACTCATTATTCATTTTGTCATTGGTTAATGATAAAGAAAATTATGATTCTTTATTAAAATTTCTAAACAAAAATTTAGAAATTAGGGCTGTAAGAGGAAATTAATTTCCTCCCTTCAAAAATAAAAAAAAAAAATAAAACTATATTTTTGCGTTTTACTAATAAAATATCCTTAACTATTTTCGAAAAAGGTTGTTTTTGTAATTATTTTGAATTGAGTATTTGTGTTGAGTTAAAATTAGCACCGTCAGTTGTCTCTCAACAAACACTTATCACACTCTGTCGATCTAAAAAAGGGTATTGAAATAAAATCAAGTTGGAAAATATTTGGTAATTTTGTTTTATTAGTGAAAGTGGGGCTTTAATTTGACAAAGCCAACATTTTTACAGTTTTGAACTTAATTCCATCACGGCTTGGGATTCCTTAAAAAATAAAAAACAAAAGAGGGAAAAAGTTTTGTGTATTTCCCATGCTTTATAACAATTCGATTGCCCCTTTTTGGCTTAAAGCACCATCGATCACAATTTGTGCAGAATTGATTGCTTTATTTTTTGGGTTTATCAAAAAGACGACAGCTCGAGCAACATCGTTTGGCGTTACAACACATTGTGTAGGTGTCATTTCCTTACACTTGTCAAGGAATTCCTGATAGGACTCCATATTTTGAAAAAACTTATGGTGCATTTCTGAATCAACAATACCAGGAACAACACTATTGACCCTGACCCCATAAGGGCCAAGCTCCACAGCTAATGTCTTTGCGAGCATTGCTAAGGCAGCCTTTGAGCAACAATAAGACCCACTACCAAATTCTGTTTGGTATTCACTTGTAGACGAGACAATCACCACACTTCCATGAGACTCTTTTAATGCTGTGCTCAATTTTCGGACGATACGCGCATTGGAAAAGAAATTCACTTGAAAAATTCTCTCCAATTCTTTTTGTTTCGTAAATTGTAGTGTGTTTTCAGATTCAGAGCAGATCCCATGACAGAGAACTAACCCGTTTAATTTCCCACCGCACTGATCACGAAGCGATCTGGTTGTTTCCTTTTGCGTAAGATCGCCACAAACAAGTAGAATGGAGACACTTTGCTTATAATTCCTTTGCTCTAATTCCTTTTTCAGTTGCTCTAATTTTGTTGAATTACGCCCATTCAGAAGAAGCCTCACAGGATGATTTTTGGAATATTTTTTTATTAATTTGTTGCTCACACTTTGACCAATACTTCCTGTAGAGCCTGTTACCAAAAGAGTAAACGGGTTTTCTTCTGTCCATTTGCTTTTTTTATTTTCAGTTTTGCTCATTTTTAATCAAAGGTCTTGAAACGAAAAGGACTATTAATTAAAAAATGATAGTTTCAGTCGTTGACAAATAGTTTTGGGAATCATGCGTGATATATCAAAATATGAATTCAACTCTCAATGTTGTACCTAATTTGTTGTTTTTATTGGATTTAATATTAAATTGAAGGAAATAAAATATAGTCTGGACCACTCAGAAGACATAAAATTTCAATTAAAATTAAGGCACAAAATCCAGATTCTCATAAAATAATTTATTTAAAAAAAAAATCAACAAAAAATTTGTGCTTAAATTTTAGATTTTTTTGTGCCTCATTTTCCTTGATAGTTTGTTTCTTAAAAATGGAACTGATTTATCAATTTTTTTTTATATTTTTAATTTATTAGATACAGTCGTTCCAACTTGACTGGAGAAATTTATAGGATATAAAAATTGATTGTCTATTATAAAATTGTATTTTAAGCAATAGAAAATTCAATTTGTATCATAAGATAAAAAATTCAATTCAAATTATTTATCAAGAGGAAATTTTTTGTAAAAAACAAAAACAAAAATTCAATTTCATAAGGATTGAAATTAGAGAAATCATGGAAAGTTAAAAGCCTTTTTAAAATCTAAGGTGGTGAATTGGTTAAACCTGATATTTTTTCCAATTTTCAAATTTGAAGATCCAACATTAATGTAAGTTTTTTTATTAATTTATTTTGTCAATTTTCCAAACCAAAAAAAAGGAAAACATAATTTTTTTTCTTATATTATAAATTTTAAGGTTTTTGATAAACTTTAAAAATCATTTTATTGTTTGTTATACAGTAGATAATTTTAAAATAGAAAACCAATTTAAAAGTATTTTAAATTTTCATGTTAGTGTTTTAACAGCTTTAATTTTTTTGTCTGAAATTTTTTTTATTTAAGGATTAAATCAACAAGAAGAAAAAAAAATTTTTTTTGTGTTGAGGGATTAGCGTCTACCAACGAATAGCCTATGATCAAAGTATTTTGTTATTGAGCCGAAGCACATAAGTGCTAAATTGTTCAAATGTCTCTAAAAAAATCGATTAGTCAAGTAGTAATATTTGTTGATTTCATCAATTAAAAAATGATCATTGTATTGTAAAAAACCCAACAATTTGAGAAAAAAATCTGTATTTCGGGAATAATGAAAAAGGTTGAATTATGAATAATCAGACCCCAAAGTTGCAAAATATCTTTCTTAAATTTCTGAAAAATGTAGATTAGTTGTTAAAAAATTCTATTTTTTTGAAAAATAAAATTATATAACTAAAGAATAGATTTTTTTGGCAAATTATTTGTGAAATATTGGGAATATATTGATGCTACAATTAGCTTGATGAAAAGGAAACAAAATTAATCAGTCTTTGTGTTTTTATGTTGATCATTATTGATTTAATCAACGAAATTAAAAAATTAAAAAAATTATTACTTTTGGAAGTTCTAAATATGAATTATTTAATACCAGAATACTATTATTTGGGTTTCTATTTTTAGATTAGGTAAAAGAATTCTAAAAAATTCAAAATGAGAATTTTTAATAGTGATCCTTAGTAAAAAATGTAATAATTTATTATGAAATAAGATATATAATAGATTTTTAGAGTAACAGAAGCTATTTGATCCATTGTGCACTAATATCATTTACACCCAATTTCAAAATACTTTGATTATAGAGAAATCTATGTTGACACTAATCCCTTAAGGACAAAAAAAAAAGTCACTTTGAGAGGACTATGGTTGAAAAAATTGTGGTTTTATTCACTTTTGGGCTTGAGATCCAGAAGAATTATTAAATAATAATTTGTAGTAAATTTACCAAGGCTCAGATCCTGAATTGTAATTTCGTAATCTTTTCTAAAAACAGCCATAATTCTTATTAAGACAAATAGAATCTATCTTCCAAGAAAACCTTTCAAAAAATTCAGTATTCTCAATAATGGGTTTTGATCTTTAGTACCAACTTATAATTAAGAATCTGATCAAGAAAAAAAAATAATTTTGATTAAAATTTGTATTTAATAGTTCTTCTGGATCTCAGAACATAAAGTGAATAAAACCACAATTTTTTGAACCACAATTTCCTTAGAATAGTTTATTTTAGAGAATCCTGAAGAATTGTTCTGTATTTTATGTCGAGTAGAAATTACTTTATAATCCACAATATAAATTATTAACTTTAAAAAAAATGTTAAGTAAATGATTAATTAAATTGTTAACATTTCTAATATTTTAGTTTCTCAGCATCCCAACAGACAAGAGGCATTAAAACTATAATTTTTTGAACCAAACTGCCTACATTGACTTTTTTTGAGTTAATCCTTAAGTGAACTACGAATAACTTTTCCAACAAAACAACCTTTTTCGAGTACTTGATGCTTTCGTTTGTTATTAAGTAGATAAATTTTTAAAAAACGGGGAAATCAAATGATATTGTCTGAGATAATATTATTTTAAATTGTACATTTTGTTAATTACAAACATACATGATGAAAAAGAGCAAATGAGCCTTGTTTAATTGATTTCAAGGAAAATGTGGATTATTTTTTTATTAAACAAAAGGAGGTTAAACAATCCAATCTTCAAGAAAAAATTTTATTCCAATGAACTAATACGGATAAAATATAATCTATTTAAATAGAAAAATCACATTTAATTAGTAGATGGTATCTAATTATTTAACCATTAATAATTAATCTGTGAGAATTTCAACAAATTTACCAATACTTTTTTGTTCTGCTCTTTCCATTATTTATACAGATAGATTTTTATTTTTCAACTTATTTAAATTCCTCTTCTTCTGTTAAAAGGGATTGCATACAACATTTATACCTGGCTAACCTATCCTCATCAAATATTTGGATTGGAAAAAAAAATTGATATTTTTTTTATTTGTCTATTTTTGATCTAGATGTCTTCGAAATTCTTGGGAGAGAGTGTATTTATTTATATATTTATTTATTTTGTTTATTGTTATTTAACCATAATTAATTTTTTTTTTTTTATTCAATAATAATTCAACACCTTAAAATCAAAAAGATATAAATTGGAAAATAAATAATAAACTCTAATTTTTTTTTTTTTTAGTTCATATTAGAATTTTAGTATATACACAAAAATTTTAAGGAAATATTTCTGGAGAATTATTAACAAAAAGAATAAAAACAAAATTTTACTAGAATAAGAAAACAAAAAAACAAGTTATAAAGGAAAAAAAATGAAAAAAGTAGTAACTTTAATTAATGATTTCAAAAATGAGAATTTTCTAAAAAAAAAAATAAAAAAGTTATCATATGGTGCCATTATAATAAATATTATAATATAAAATTATAATGTAATGTAATATAAATAATGAAGCTTTTTTTTATTTCTTTTTAACTTTTTTTTTTTTTTTTTCTTTGGCATTTTTTTTTTTATTATTTTTTTTTATATTCTTTTTTTTTATATTCTTTTTTTTTTTTGGTGGTGCTTTTTTTTTTTGATTTTTTTGATCCAAATTTACCAAATAAGCCCTTTTTTGGTTTATTTTCAGGCTGTGCTTTATTTTTTTCTGATTCTGATTCTGATTCAGAATTTGAACTTTTTTTCTTTTTCTTGTTCTTATTTTTCTTTTTTTTTTTTTTTTTGTTTTTGTTGCTTTTATTATTTTTTTTCTTTTGGTTTTTTTCATTTTCTTTTTCATTTTTGTTTTCTTTTTTAGAATTTTTTTTGTTTTGATTTTTTGATTTATTATCTTTATACTTTTCATTTTCATTATTCTTTTTTACATTTCTGTCTTCATTTTCATTTTCTTTGTTTTCTTTTTTAGAATCATTATTATTTGAATTTGGGTTTTCTAATTGTTGGTTTACGGTGGAATTTATCATATTATCTTGTTTATTTTCATCAGCATTTATGGGCCGGTTTAAATCATCATATCGGTATACCGCAGTTGAGAAAATTTTTAAAGAAATACCTGGTTGAAGCTTTTCGCATGCATTTAATTTACTCCAAATTGTATCCAACATTTTAACCATCTGTGGTTCCTTATTTTGCTGTTTTATTTCAGTAAAAGCATCCCTTAATGCACCACCAAAGAAGTTTGTTTTCTTATCATTTATTTGTGTGTTATTATTTAAATTATCATGATTATTGCTGATAAGATGATTTTTTTTGTTGTTCGGTATCTCTTCTACCCATTGATCTTCTTGGTTATTTTCGTTTCCGGAATTGATTATATTTGTACTTTTTACAGACGAACTAGAAGAACTTTCCGATTCTGAAAAGGATTTATTAACACCATTTGTAATACTATTATTAATAATTTGTTTGACTGAATTGTTATCTGAAGAAGAAACACTACTAACACTACTTGTGGAAACACTACTTGATGATGATTTACTCCTATCACTATTTGATTCGCTTCTTGAATCATCTTTTAATTGTTTCTCTTTTCGTTGTAAATCTTTATTTTCTTTTTCTTGTGTATTTTCAAATTCCGTCTATTATAGATTATTTTGAATTAAATAGGAAAAAAAAAAAAAAAAAAATGTTAACAAGATTGAAATAAATATAGTAAAATATTTTATTTTATTTTATTTGTTTGATTCAATTTACGAGAGAGTATGAAGGAGAAGACTTGTATATTTACAAAACTTGAAAACAATAAATTTTCAAAAAACATTTTCTTTTAAATTTCTTTTTTTCTTTCCTTTCTTTTCTTTATTTCTTTTTTCTTTCTTTTCCCTTTGTTTATACTATAGATATTGTACCTTAAAAACATATCGATTAATTGTTATCTTAAAATTTGGAATTGAAAATTAAAAGAAATATTTTAATTATTAACAAGATTATCCAGAGAATTTTCTTAACTATTTGAAATGAACAATATGTATATAACAATTTAAAAATAAGAAAATTTCACCATAAGTGATGATAATACTTTAGATTTTTTAAAAAAATATGTTTAATTTTTAGAAAAATATTTGTTTCTTTCATCACATCATTTTTTTTTTTTTTTTTTGTATTTATCAATTTTAGCTTTTCAGGTTTCTTATCGGGAAACTGAAATAAAAACAAAGTTATTATGTTTAACATTTATTTTAAATAAATTGTAAATAAAACAAGAAGAAATAGAATCAATGTTAGTGAGGAAATTTTAACAAATAAAATTTTCTTAAAATGATAAGAAGATCAACAATATAATCATTAATCTCATACTTTCTTCTTCTTCTTTTATTTATTTATTTATTTTATTTTTTTTTTATTATTTATTTTTATTTCTTTGTAATTTATTTTGTATTTTTGTTTAATTTATTAGTACTTTGAAATTAAATTTAATTTTTTTTTTCTCAAAATTTAATAAATCGTTAGTTTCAATAATAGAGTTTAAATAAACAATAATAACCAGATAATTATTATTTCACCATTTTTTAAAAACTATTCTAAAAATAATCTAGATCATTAAATTTTGTCTGTTTTTTTCAAAAATGAAAATTTTAATTTGATTAGTTATTGCTTCTTTTAATCGACAAAATAACAAAAATTCCAATTTTTTGTTTAATTAATGGATTCTTTTTATTCAATATTTGTAAACTTTTTGTTCAATATTTGGAAAAAAAATCTGCAATGAAAGTGTAAATTTTAAATTTAATTTTTTTCCATCTCAATTTTATTATCAAAAATCCAAGACTTTTTATATCTGGAATTGAATCAAATATTCTGAATCGTCCCCAAAAAATATTTAGAATCAATTTTCTTTTTAACAACAAACAAGTATTTTTGGTTAATATATATATATATTTTATGAAGTATGTAAAAGCGATATTTTGATTCTATTAAAACTTTTACTATTTCAATCAATATATTTTCAATTTCTAAAATCTTCAAATTTCAAAGTTTATCATTTTTAGAATAACTTGTATAACCATATAGAACTAATTTAGAATTAGTAAAACACCAAAGTGACTGAATTGACATATTGAGAAATAAAAATCCAAAAAGTTTTCAAAATTTGAGATTTAAGTTTCTGTGATTTCTGTGATTTTTGCCTTTTCAAAAAATAATGAAAATATTCTGTCTTCTTTTTGAACTATTAGAATGAACATCTTCCAAGTTTTTTTTTTTTTTTTTTTTTATATTTGCTTTAAAGATTGCTTTGTTAACTTAAGCCAACTTGTTAAAAGAATGACAAAACAATTATTGTTTTTAAAAATTCTTTTTTCTTTTTTGACTTCTGAAAACTTTTTTAAGAGTCTAGTCACTAACCGTGGATTTAGTCCATACTCAAGGAGTGAATTGTCACAAAATATGGTATTGTTAAATTGCACTTCTGTTGATTGACAAAATTCAAATCACAAAATAAAATCCACACTTAAGGATCTCAATAACAAAAAATTCAAATAACAAAAAAAAAAATCAAAACAAAAAGTTAAAAAAATGTTCTCAATGAAAAAATTCAAATAACAAAATAAAAAATTTAACCAAGGAAAAAAAAAAAAATTCACAGGATCTTGCAATTAAACAAAACATTGAAAGATCCACATTTACGCAAGAAGTTCAAATTCAAAAAATAATTAATTGGATTCCCAATTTCAATAAATCAAGTTGTAAAAAAAAAAAACCAATCTTATGTTAATTATTTTGTATTTCCAAAGTGTTAAAATTTCTTCAATTTAAAAAAAAATGTTTTCTTTAAGTACAATCAATTTAAACCAATGTGTGGCTGTTTTAATAAAATTTTATATTTGACAAAGTAAGGATTTTGGGTTAATATTCTTTATATAAAAATAATTCATTTTAAAAATAAAAAAAAAATGAAAAAAAAAATCATCCAGATTTCAAAAAGAACCAAAGAGCGACACTTGGAAACTAACATCGTTGTTGTCTAAAGATATAATCCACAGCCATTTAAATTGAAAATTGTCTTTCACTGGGGCTTTTTTTTCTAAAAATATCCTAGTTTTTGATTGTTGATTTTTTGGAGATCGATCGTACATCATAGGTTGGTTAGTTTTAAATTGGTATTAGGTACTCATAAAAATTACGAAAATTTTTGTTCAATTGAAAAAAATTATTTTTCACAATAATGGCTTGACACTTAAAAATTAAGTTTTGTTGATCTTTTTGCTTTTTCAAATTTAATGTTATGAATTCAGTTTAATTTATAAAAGGATTTTAGTTGAATTTTCTTTGAAAAGTTCAATTAAAATTTCTAATACTGATCCCCTTTGATTTTAAAAATGAAAAGTCGGATAATTTGAGAAGAGTTCAAAAAAGGATTCTAGAGATTGTACATTTGGCCACTTTATGTGAAGAAATAAAAATTTTAAATTTGATTTTTTCTCATCTTATTTCCACTGAAGCCCTTTAGTAAAAAATAATTGATATTTGGTATCTTTGTTTTTATATGGTAACTCCAAAGATAGAATCTATTGGAAGAATTTGAACACTGAAATTCAATTTTAAACTTTACTATTTTAAAAATAGTTTCTAAAATTGAAAAATGACATATTGTAAATTGATCCTTTGCAAAATTAAATACAATCAAGCTTAATTATTTTCACCTTAAGGTGCTTTTTCTGAATTCTTTGTGGTTGTGAAACTTCGACTTTCATTTGAATATCAATCTCAGAATAGTACAAAATAGTTAATTTTCAAATTTGTCCAAAAAAAAATTGCAATGAAATAAAAAATTACCTTATCTGATTTTGATATTGTATTAAAATTCCATTGGACTTGACCATCAGAACCACTTTTATATTTTAAAAAAATAAATTATGAAAAAAAAGAAAAGGTAAAGGTAAAGAAAAGGAAAAAGAAAAAGAAGAATAGTTTAATTTATAATGTTCAAATGTAACTAATCATTAAATTTTATTAACAATTTACTTTTTAATTGTATACAAACAGATAAAAACATGATTTTTGATATATTAAAAAATAAAAATAAAATCAAAAACCCAAAAAAAAAAGTGAACCACAATTTTTGAAATGAGTATTATGGATTTTTTATACCTAAAATTCAAATTAAAAGTAAGTATTATTATTATTATTATTATTTTGTTTTTCAAAATATTAAATTTATTTCATCACAAAGGTTTGCTAAAATTTTGAAATATTTTTAAAGAAATTTTCAAAAATAAGAACATAAGTAAATATTCACAATTTACCCAACGATAAAAGTTTTTTCAAAGAAGAATTCAAATTTTGTCCATTCTTTTAATTTTGAATATTTTTTACAAAAAGTTGCACACTTTTTCATCACTTCAAAATAAAATAAATAAAATTAAAAGTGAAATACTCTATTATGGTAATTTATATTCACTAAAAAAATAATTTTTTTATTTTTATTTTTAATAAGTTCCTGAAATCCAGTTGTTTGAAAAAAATGTGAAATAGAGTAAACCTAATTAAAATTTTCCTAAAATATGATTATTTAGTCGATAAATTATTTTATGAAACCTTTATTAAAACCAATTTTGTTACCCCCTTTTTTTTCTCTCTCTCTCTCTTCCCCCTTTAGTAAAACAGTATAAGTTTTTGTAAGTATGCTAGTTCAGTGAGTTGTCATCGAGTACTGTGAAGTATCATGATTTTCTCAAGGTTTTCTGTTTAATTCAAAAAACACAATATTAGAATATAGATATCTCTAAAAACAAATTTTGATGAAAAAAAAATCGATGTTAGAGATGTCTAAAATAAAATTCAAAATTTTTGGCGTCGTTAAAACTGGTTAAAAAATAACAGTAATACAATTCATTCCAAAATTTCGAAATAATTTTTGATTTTTTGAAAAATATGAAAATCATTTTTTATCATTTTTGTTTTTTGTTTTCATTTCCTTTTTTCCATTTACACAATATGTTTTCATTTGCTCAGTAATTTTTTTTTGAATGGTTGATATTTAGTTAAAGTTGGGTTCTTAAAATAGATAAACTACAAAAAATTAGTTGATGTTTTCTAACCTTTGATCGATCAATAACTGTTGGAAAAATTTCAACAAATTTACCAATACATTTTTTTTGTTCGGCTCCAAAATTCTTGAAAACTAAATTGGTTTTCAAATTATTATAATAACTATTTATAGCAACTAATATCTAGGTGCTCTTTGAATTAGAAGATACAAATTTAGTTACTTCAAAATTCTCATGTTAACAGATTAAGTGTTTTTTTAATTTTAACTCTGAATAATAAAGATTTACTTTTTTTTAGCCCATCTCCAAAATTTTTATCAAGGTATTGTTTTATTTTTGATTGATAATTATTAATTTTTTGTTTTGTGGGTATTATAATTGATGAATAATTGTTAAGATTTCAATTGGTTAACCGTTCTAATTTTGGTATTTCTTCTTGAACAGATTAAATAAGATTTTTTTTTTTCACAGATTAAATTTTGTGGTGTTAAAAATTTTGAATTTTGGTGTGTTAAAAATTTTCTTTGAAATTTGTGCCTTAAAAGTGGAATTGACTGTAATGAATTGGGGTTTAGTTCACAAAACGTGCCAGAAATAGTATTTCCTTAGATAATTTATTTTGAGGGAGTACACACCATAAAGCCAAAATTTTCACTTTTTAATATTTTTAAAGATTTGAAAACAAAATGTTTTACTTTGGATGTATTTAGTTGCTTTTTTAGTATTTATAGTATTTGTTGAAAAACAATTTATTATTTTTTTTTTTCACAAATAAAATAAAATGCCACAATAGAATGTTAAGTTGATTTGTTTAATCTACTTTGGGGAATGTAAAATGGTTTAACTTTTATTCTTATCTCAACATTCTATTGTGGCATTTTATTTTATGTTGGATTAAAATCTAATAAATTGTTTTTAAACAAAGCACTTTAAATACTCAAAATCAACAAAACCACAACTAATTAAACAATACAGTTTTCAGATCCAATTATAAATTAAAAAAAAAAGTGAAAATGTTGACTTCTGGAATAAGACTCATATTTTAATTGAACATAACCTAAAATTTAAAAGTAACAAAATGTAGTTAGATCAATAAAAAAAAAAAAAAAACAATAAATGGTAAACAATCTTAAGATCGTTTCATTTTATATTAAACCCTTTTGTGAAATATTTTTTATTTAAACAGTCCTTTTTTTAAAAATGGATCAGTCAAACAATTATTTTAACTTAAGAGAATTAAAAATATCGAATACACTTAATGATTTCTATTATCCTGGGAATTTCTATTGTTAGTACATCTAATATAAAAATAAGTTGGGATTCAAGGATTATTCCAAAAATTAAAGTATTGCCGATGTAAATGTTCAATTAACCCACCAATCAGGTATAAAACCGCAAGAAAAATATCTTTTGATCTAATCATTGATTTAATTTCTTTCTTTTGATTCATTTTTCAAAATTGATTGTTTTTTTTGAAGATCTTTGTATTGGCAAATTATTATTTTTCTAAAATCTAAAATATGTTAAAATTACTTGGAAAGTTACAAAGTATGAAATTCAAATTAATTTATAACACTGATACAAAGACCAATATCATGATTTGTGATATTTACTCTTGTAAAATAGAATCTCACAATTCCAAATAATTACACATTTTACTAAAATTGATTAGGAATTGAAATAAAAATGCTAAATTAATCTTTTACTTAGAAACGAATAATTATTCTAAATTCAAAGTATTTTTTAAAATACACAAAATAAGAAATTTTAAAGATTGGAAAGGTAATAGAAATAGTTTTTTTTGATTTTATTATTCTAATATATTTTGTTAAATTGATTAGTTGAAGTTGAGTAAATATTGTGAAAAAAAGGGTTTAAATTAATCCTATAATAGTTTAATACTTCTCAAGGAATGATATATTTGGATTTATTAAAATTCAAAAGAATTATCTCGAAAATATTATGGCACTTTTGTAAGATAAAAACAAAAGGTAGCTTATTATTGTCTTAATAATAAATAAGTTACTAAAACATTTCAAGTAATGAAAAAAAAAAAAAGAATTTAATTAAGATAAAATTGTTTAATAATATTAAAAGAATATTTATCAAATAAAATGAATTTATTTTTAAAATCTTAGGCTCGATAAAATAAAAACATATCTAAGAACTGCAATAAAACCTGAAATTCTCTTTTCTAAAATAGAATTTTAAAAAAACATAATTATTATTAAATTATTTTTTGAGATCTCTAGAATATTTGGATTTGGGGAATATTTGATCAGGCTATTATAAAATAATTCTAAAGTTGTATATAAATGAAAATACAAAGTGAAAGGGTTTAGTTTTATATCCTGAGAAATAATCTCCTAAAAAAAATTAAATAAATTTCGAAATACATTTATTTTTTGGTTTTTGTTGTTTTTTAAGAATTAATATTTTCTCTGAAATTTTAATTGTTGATATTAGCTAAATTAAAGTTTTAGATTTTTTTTTTTTTAATTTTTTGGGAATCTAGAACTTAAGAGCACCAATATAATTTTTAATAAACTATCATTATTGCAATTTCAGTGGTTGTTATAGTGTTGTTACTCCCTTAATAAGATTTTATATTTCAAAATTGAATTGTGTTGTCAAAAATTTGTTTTTAGAGATATTTATATTCAAACTTGCGTTTTCTGAATTAAACAGAAAACTCAAGAAAAATAACAACGACTTTTTTTTTTTTTTTTCTTGAGAAACAAGAAAATTTGATCACATTTCTTGAGATTTTTCAAATAACAAAAAACTGAAAGGCGAATTTAAATTTACTATTCATGTTTCTAAATTGACAAAGAATAGTTTGTACTTTTTGATTTTACTTAATTCTTACAATTAATTAATTTGGTAATAAATAAATAATATAAATTATAGAAAATCCCTCTGATATATCAACATTTTAAAAAATAAAATATAAAACATACGAATCAGTTTCACTTCCAGAAGAAGAACTTGTTTCTGAACTTCCATGATTCGCTTTCCAGTGTTGATATTTTTCAATTACTTCAGTTAAAATACTTGTTTTTTTGACATTTTTAAATAATCGATGTTTTAAAAGTTCCTTTGCAGATGGCCGTAATTTTGGATCTTTTTGTAAACAAAGGGAAACAAAATTTTTTAAATTTTTGGAATATTTCCCTTCTAACTTTGGGGGATCGTTCTTAGCAATCATAAATAGCACCCTAACAGGATGAACATCTGCAAACGGTGGCTCTCCTTTTGCCATTTCATAGGCTGTAATTCCTAATGACCAAATATCTGCTTTTTCATCATATGGTATTTTTTTGATAATTTCTGGTGCCATCCAAAATGGGGTCTAGTTAATATAAAAATAAAAATAGATAAAAAAATAAATAAATAAATCAATTTACCATAAAAAAAATAAATATAATCCCGTGTTTTAAAATTTATCATTTTTTGAATAAAAATATTATTAATAAACGTATATATATATATATATACGTGTGTGTGTGTGTGTGTGTGTGTGTGTGTGTGTGTGTGTGTGTGTGTGTGTGTAATTCTGGGTGTGATTGAAACATTTTTAAAAAAATTTCTTTTGCCATAATTTTAAAAACATCACCACCTATCAACTATATAACCACTAACAAACATGTTGGTGAAACAGAAAAATAATAAAAAGTACAGATAAAAAAAAAAATCTGAAAAAGGTTTTTAAAGTTTCTTTTTTTTTTATAAATTGGTTTTTTCAGAAAATGAACATGATCAAAACAGTCTTTGTGATAATACGATCACACAATAGGTGTATTGACAGAATTTTTAAAAAAATGTTTTCTCTAATAAGAAAAAGGTCTTCTTGTATTGTTGCGAATTAAGAACTGTTTAAAATTAATATCATTACCAGTTCACAGAACTTCAATCTTTTGCTAATTCAACAACAAATCAGCATTATTAATTGTTTTCTTAACCATCAAACCACAAATTATTCTTGTGTTAGGAATTAACATTTTCAAAGGGATAACAAAACTTATACTTTCATTTATAAGAAAAATACTATTGTTTCAAATAATAAGCATTAATATCTAGACATGCCTTATCAAATATCCTCATATTTGCGTGTTGATAAATTAACATTATTATAGTGTTTAATTCTGTTTTTTAAAATTTCCAATTTTTGTTTATCTTTTTATAGATTGGCTCGTTTCGCATTCATAGTTTGTGTTTTAATTTTTGAATTTCAGAAAAAGTTTTGAGTCGAAAAAAATTATTTGATTTACAATGATCAAAAATGAACTTTGTTTCGTTTTTTATTTTATGCAAATATTCTGAGCAACATCTCTTTAAAGTACAGATCAAATGGGTTTTTTTTTCAGACCTTACTTGACCATTTTTCATATTTAATCATTTCCTTAAATCTGAAAAATTAAATTGAAATTTTCTTTTCCAACTCTTAAAGAATCAAGACTGAAAAAAAAAAATTTGATAGACTCTTTGATTCATTCAAATTTATTTTTAAAACTTGGAAATAGAAAAAAGATTGAAAAGGATGTAAATTGCCCTTCAGGTAAATTTTGTAATAAAAAAATTTACACTTTTTAAAAATAAAATTATTTTGTTGGTTATTTTCAAAAAAATTAAAAAGTCATTTGATTGTAAACTATTTTGAATCTCATTTTGATATTTAAAAATATTGTAAAGTTTATCAACTTTATTTCAATTATTAAATAGGATTTTAATTTTCGCTTTAAACTTTTGTAATTTTGAAAATCACAGAAACTAATTTTAAATGATCAGGAATTTAAAACTTTTAGTCAGGATCAATAAGGGTCTAGCTCTTGATAAATTAATTTAATTTCCAAATTGAAGCTAAATCCTGAAAAAAAATTTACTAAAAAAAAATACATCAATTGCCTAAAACGGTAAAAAAAACCTATTTTCCAGTCAAAGTGGTCCAGTTGTAACGAATGAATTACATGTTTTTAAAGATTTGTATGGATATTAGAAAAAATTATTTTCAAAAAGTCTAAAATAAAAATTGTATTTTCGGTTTTTTCCTTTTTTTCTATTTTTTTTGACACTAATTTTTTTTCAATTTTTTTTTTTTTTTGCAAGATCGATCGTCACATGGTAAAAATGTGTTATTCGAATGTTATTGAAACGTGTGAAAATTACTGTAGAAAAATCATATTGATTTCTATTTGAATTTTATTTTATATTAAATTGAAGATCAAAATGAAGATTCTTGTTTTTCTGACCTGATCTAAGTAAGAATTTTATTTTTTCTATTTTTTGAGAAAATATCTAGATTGATTATATTTACTTTCGATGGATATCAACTATACTGATGTAAATTATTATATTTATTTCTTATTTATTCACAAAAATCAAATTGTAGTAGTGAAAAAAATCCCGGACAAAATTTTTAATTGTATATATTAGGGAAATTGTTGTGTAATTTCTTTTATTTAAGATTAAATCCTTTTTTTAAGAATCAAACTTTTAAAATTATAACTCACTCACTTATTAGAATGATGATTAATGAAATTATACTTGTTCAAAACACGATTCAATCAATCAAAAAACAAGAATAAAAATTATCAGTTTCTAATTCATAGCAAACCTCTATAAAACTCTATTATTTTATCAAAAAAAGTAGATCTACTTCTGCTATCAAGCAATTACTTGAGTATTCTATAGAAACCCGAATTTAATGAACTTTAAGTATGTTTATTACCAGATTCATAAAAAGTTTGATTATTTATAAAAAAGGATTTGATTGAAAATATTTGCAATTACACAACAATTTTCCTAATATTAACAATTAAAAATCTTTTCTGCATTTTTTTTATTTCCGGTATTTTTTTCACCACATAATAAAAAATAATTGATCTTTGAAAAAAATTTTTTGGGCAACTTTGATTGAAAAAAAGTTTATATATAATTATTTAGAGAAATGTACAAAAAGATATCACTGATCGTTGATTGTTCTGAGATTTTTTTATAAAAGGTGAGTTGTAAAAGTTTTGTTAATTTGTTTTTGTTTTTTTATTTTGTATTTGTTTTGTTTTGTTCGGTTTTGTTTTGTTTTGTTTTGTTTTGTTTTGTTTTGTGCTTGTTTTGTGTTTGTTTGTGAAATAAAACAAATTTTTAAGATGTGAAAGGAAAATTGTTTAAACTTACACCAACAAAAGATTGTCTTTTATTAACCGAGGCAGACAATTGTCCCGAAACTCCAAAATCTGCTATTTTTACCTCACCTGAAGAGGACAATAAAACGTTTGCTGCTATGAGGGTTTTTTTGATTGTGTTTTTTTGATTTGGTCAGATTTTTTATTGGTTGTTTATACAAAGAAAATAAAAAAGAACACAAAATTTTGAAAGAAAAAAAAAGAAAATTTCCTATTTTTTGGGTTATTTGAATTTTTTTGTTTAAGAAAGAGAGAAATATTTTTTTTCATACCTTTAATGTCTCTATGTATTTTTCCTTGTGTGTGAAGGTAATCCAACCCTAACAATAATTGTTTAAGTATTACTGAAATATAAACTTCTTGTAAAGCTCCTGGTTTTAGCTAGGGTATGAGATTTAATTTGATTTTTAAAAAATAAAAAATGGGGAAAAAGAAAAGGGATGAAAAAAGAGAGAAATTGAAAACTCTTGCTTTAGTATTTGTGATAGGGCATCTTTTGTTTTGTTTTTAAGGTCCTAGAAATTAAAAATTAGAAATGAATAAAATGATTACAAGATCTTGAACTGATCCACCACCCATAAATTCCATGATCATCCATAAGTTTTCGTCCCTTAAATAACTACCATGGTATTGTGTGATATGTGGCGAAACACACTTTTTTTTTTTTATTATTTTTTGTTTATTTTAAAGGGTTGAAGAGCAATAAAAAATTTTGTCAAGGTTTGTTATTCGAAAGGAGTAAACAAAAAAAAATTCTTTCTTTGATCCAAAACAAATCGAGAGGTTCAATTTCATCACAAAAAAATTGTTGCTTTCATAAATTCTTGACAAAGAAAAGAAAGTGCTCTTACCTGTTTCAGAATCGCCATTTCTTTTTTGATATCTTCAATTTCATCCTCTGCATCTTCTAGATTGATAATTTTTATGGCAACTGTTTGTCCTGTTAATTTGTTAATCCTACAAATTATTTAACAAGAAGTTAAACCAACAAAAAGGAGTTGATTTTTTTGAAAGTAAGAAATAAGATCTTTTTCTTGAAATGAAAAAAAACAAATTTTTTGAAAAAATTGATCTTTATTAAAAGGATCAGAAAACTATAATTGTATTGTTTGTTTACCCTTTAAACACCTCACCAAAATTTCCTTTCCCTACTCTTTCTTGTCGAACAAATATTTTTTCGGGATCATTTTGTTCGTTCATTTTCAAACGATTGAGTTAATTTTCGCAGTAAGTTGACAAAAAAGAAAAAAATAGTTTTCAAAAATGCCCAAAAATAACAAATTTCGAGTTAAAAGTTCTCTAGGCATGTTAAAATTAAAATAACTCTCATAATTGGAGTTTTGTTAACCGGCAAACAAAAATTGTTAACACAAAAAGAATGAAAAAATTTTGCAAAATCTCTCCTAAAGTGTTTTGGTAAAGTTCTTAATTCTAATTTTGAATTCAAAAAACAACTTTTAAAAATAAAGTTTTTAAGTTATTTTTTCAGGTGGGCAATTGATTTTCTCTGGAAAAAATGTAATTTTAGAATTCCCTTACATTTGTTTTCAATGAGAATATTTTTCCTTCTTTTGTCGATAAATTATTTAGAAATTTTCCGTTTTTTCCTCACCAACAGAAAATTAAAAATACAATTTATCTATTTTAAGGACCATCAATAAAACTGCAAGACTGGTAAGTGAATGTAACAGAAATATAGAAATGATTCTCTTTATCTCTTGAGATCATCAATAACCTGAAAAATTACAAATTGTTATGAATTTGACTTTTGTCTGATCAAATTCTTCATTCTTAGTTATTTTCCTCAACACAAATATTTTGTTCCTATTGAAAGAACTACCCAGTTTCGAAAAAAAACTTTATATAAATTAAGTATATCAAAAATTGTTAAGTTTTGTAAATTTAGTGAAAACTTAGAATAAGAATCTATTCAAGCAAAATTTTAAATTCCTAAAACATTCCATTAAGCTTGAGATTAAGGAATACCTTAAAATTCTTGACCAATCTCAATTAATAATAAACCCCAATTCAATAATTGTGACTCATCTGATATAATAAATTGAAAAAAAAATATATCCTTTCGTATTCAAGAACAATTAATAATTAAATCTGATTTGTAATCCACTTTTAAATCATTCTAAATATGTAAAATCCCGATATTTTGAAAATTAAAAAAAATAAAACCAAAAACTAAAAAAAAGTGAGTTACATTTTTTGAAATTAGCATTACTGATTTTTTATATTGAACTTTCATTGAAAAATGGTTAATAAAGAGATTTTTTACTAATAATTAAATTTCATTTTAAAAGACATTACATAGTTATAATTTTCTTTGTTGAACATTTGTCTTTTTGAAGATTTTTTTTTCTTCAACATAATCTTTTGCAAAAAAAAAAAGAAAATTAATTAGAAAAAGAAATCAAAAAAAGAAGAAAAAGAAAAAGAAAATGAAAAAATTTGAAAAAGCAAAATATTAATTTGAAAATATTTTTTTGAACAAATAATAATAAAATAAATTAACATGTATCATAATTATTATGCAGGTTAAAATAAACACTCAAACCAACCTCCCCAAACAAAAAAAAAAAAAAAAAAAAAAAAAAAGATAATCAAACACTTATTTTCAAAAAAATTAATAATAAGTAATAAACAATTAACTTTATGAACTTTATAGAAATGAGATATTTTTTTTAAAATATTTAGTTTTTCCCCAATTAATTTTTTCAGTCAAAAGAACTGATGCTTTTAGCTTGTGATTTTATTTGATCCAAGATAGAAACAGAAATTTGACAAAAGAGTTTAATTTTTAAGGAAATTTCACTTTTAGTAATTTCTATGTGTTTTTATAAACAAATAGCATTGAAACTTTAGTAACATTTTCAAAAATCAAGAACAATAAACAATATATTTTATAATTGAAGATTCGAAATAATTGAATCTTTATTTTATTTTTAATTATTTATTCAATTCCAAAATAAAATCAAATATTTGTTTAAAAAGATAATTTTAAATTAAAAAAAACTGATTTTTGTTAATTTTAAATATTGAATAAGTGTCTATTATACCCTAGATGTTCTTAAACTTAAATTCCCTTTCAGAAAAATTAAGTGTGGAATTAAAATAATGTTTTTTTTTCTGTTTTTAGAATAATTTTTTATCCTTTTTTTTTTACACGTTTGGTTTTTTTTTAAAATTCCCTGTTTTTTCAGCAAATTGTTTTAACATATATTCTTTTTTTATTCTTATTCTTTAATAAAAAGTACATTCGTTGTAACTTATTTCAAAAAAAAAATAATTCACCATTAAAGATATATTTTTTCAAAGGTTGGTAATTTTGATAAAGGGATATTCACATCTTAATGAGTTTAATAACTATCAATTCTAAATTAGATAAAATTATCATAACTTTGAAAAAAGAATTTATAATAGATGTAAAACTGAAATCCAATAAGTAGTTTTGGTTAACTTTAATTTTCAGAATAAATTATTTCCTGGTAGTATTGTAAAATAAATTTTTTAGTCTCAATATTCCTTTAAGTTAACAAATATTTTGTTAATCTTAAGATTTATCATAACAGGATCACGATTTTTCCTTACATCCTTAATTAATAAAAAAATTCAATCCATCAAATAATATCAATGTAATATAGAATTAATTTTTTTTATATTCAACAAATCTATCTTATCTCAGCAAATAGAAAACCTCAAAGCAAAACAGCACCACTCTATGGAAACTCTCATTCAATAACTCAATTGTTGTGAACAATTTTTTTTTATCGAAATATTCAAGAAAATATTTTTGAAATGTCTATTATTTGAGCAAGTTATTGTCAAAGTGTCAGAGAAAACTTTGAATTTGAAGTCAAGTACAAACGACTAAAGTGATCAAAGTCAAATAATTTTAGCTGTTCAAGGATCTCTTATGAAAAAAGTCAAAAAGAATGAATAAATCATTTATTTTTTCTCTTTTTCTATTCAAAGAAATGACACATCCTATAATTGATCAAATACTCCAAGATCCAAAAATCTTATATACCATTGTTGGTGTATTCGTCTTAGTCTTCTTTACAATTCTCTTTTTTGTCTTTAAAAGGAAAAAGCCAACAAAGAAAAATAGCAACAAAAAAACCACAAACAACCAAGGCAACAAAAAAGCCAAAAGCAATCAAAACGGAATTAATAAAAAAAAAAAAAGGACGACAAACGAAAAAAGAAATTGCAGAAAAAGAAATTGAAGAAGAGATCGAGTTTGATCTACCCGAATTCCAACCAAGCCAGCATTTGGTTGGGAAAATTAAAATGGGAAATTTGAAGTGAATGATCTTCAAATCACACCTGATGGGAAGTCAATTGTTGTCTCTACAAGTGGAGGCAATTTAAAATTTTATTCAGTCTCTGCGTTTCATGAGCATTTGGCCGAGAAGGAAAGCACATCTGAAAGTAAAAAAAGAAAAACAAAAAAAAAACAAAAAACCTTTGTCCATCATACAATTTACAACACAGGATATGTGACGCCGAATTGGCTGTCCTTCAGCTCCGGCGGGAAGCAGTTGCTTTGTGGCTGTTCTGACTGTTCTCTTATTTTGTATTCCATCAAGCCCTCAGAAAGAGCAGGAAGGTATGTCGTGAATCCAATCGTGCAAGTCAAGAACATTTACAACCATGTCCTGTACTCGATCAAGTCTTGCAAAATCTCTCCAAAGGGCGACTTTTCAATTAGCGTGTCAAATACGAAAGACTCTGAAATCGACATTTACAAAAGATTTCGCGTCGATACGAACAGTATCGAAAAGCAAACCCAAAACAAAAAAGTCATCCCAACGATCGAAGGAAAGCAAAGCAGGATCTACACCTTGAATACCAACTCCATTGAAAACAAAATGATCAACATTTCATCGAACTCGGAATTAATGGCCATCGCCACTGCCACTTCAGACGTGAGAGTTTACTCGATCACCAAGGAAAAGAATGCAGATAAAATTAATCGACCGAAAAAGATCATGTCATTGACACACAAAAGCCCCGTCAATTATCTGAATTTCTCCAAAGATACCAAATATATTGTAACATCAACATCCAAAGGCTCAATAAAATTATGGGACTTGGACGTGAAATGGAAATTGCAAGAAGACCCTCGTTTAATTTATGAAAAAAAAATCTCAATCCACCCTCTCGCGATTTCCTTGATCTCCCCAGACCAAGAATTAATCGCAGTTGTTGAGCAAAATAATATCTTTATTTTGAATCTTGAAAATGGAGAGCCAATATTAAAGAGGACAAATATCGTTCAAAATTCAATTAAATTACTAATTTGGTCATTGGACTCAAAACTCCTGATCGCTGTAGGTGATAGTGCTAAATTTGTATCAGTTTGGAAAGTTAAATAAAAAAAAATTTTTTTTTTTAATTTTAAATTCTAATATGTCCCTACGACCCAAAAAACACTAAAAATGGAAAACTGATCAAATACTTTCCATTAATACTGATAAATTCTAATAAATGGTCGAAAATTTTTACTTGATTTTCCTTTTTGAAATTATTATACTCAAGCTTTGAATTAAGCATTTTATGAAGTCCAGTGTTAAGAAACTCTGTAAAATTAGTTGTTTCTTCAAAATATTCTTTGTCCTGGAGTCATTGATAAGAAACAGTTCGAAGATTTATAAAAATGGAAAATGAATTAAAAAATTAATGAAATTTATTCGAATTTATCAGTTCAATTAAAAAAACTAAATGAAAAAATAAAAATAAATAAAGTTTCAATTTAACTTTTTCTTGAATACATTTTTTGCCAAAATCATTGAATTCAAAGTTGAAATTATGTATATTTTTAGATACACTATCTAGTTTTAAATCATTTACTAAAACAAATTCTAAATTATGGGAATTTTATTTTCACAATAGGGACTAATTTGGTCTTCAAATGTTTTTTTTATTTTTAAATGGTAAAATTAAAAAAAAAGTTAAATTAAAAAGATAAACTCTCTGGAAAATATTCTAATTTAATATATTAACTTATTCTTTGATTTCAAAATTTTCTCAATCCCAATTTTTCAAAAAAAAATAAAAAAGTGTAGAGTAATTTCAAAAAATATTTTCGATATTCAAATGTTGATAGAGTTTTTATTCTAAAAAAAATTATCCCAGTGGTTAATTGAATTAAGTTATAATGTTAGATTTCGAAAAATATTGATCAGAAAAAAATAGTGCTTAATTTTATTAACTATTCACTAATATGAAAAAATAAAAGTGAAAAAAAAAATTTAGACAAAACTACAATTTCAATTATCATTTCGTCTATGTTAATTGAGCTTATCCACATTATAATCAACATTCCAGTTCTTAAAAATCTTGAGGGTGTTATGTTTATTATTATTAATATAACTACGATTTTTAAAAGTCTCTAGTCGAAAAAAAAAGGTCTTTTTTGGGGTAAAAAATTTTAAATTGATGTTACAATGAATTTTCTTTAAATATAACTTTAGGATATTTTATAGAAGATATAATAACTAATAGTTTTGAAAACACTCTACTCATCGAAATAAAACTCAAATACGTAAAAAAAAAAAAAAATAACTGATGATAAATATTGAGAGTGTCCATCAAATGCCTAGCTTTTCCAGAGTTAAAAAGAATGGAGAAAAATCAAAGATTTTACTCAATTCTTAGAAATTCTGGAAAAGCTAACCGTGGTTTTTTTTACTTTTTGAAATAAAAAAATAAACCGAAAATTGAAAGAAATTTTCTGTTTATTTCAAAAATTAAAAAAAACCTAACCGAAATGTCTGTCAAGTGCCTATCTTTTCTTGAGGTTTTCTGTTTTATTTCCAAAATCTATTGATTTTCCAAATAAACAGAAAACTCAAGAAAAGTTAAAGGTGATTTTCCAGAATTCAAAAGAATTGAGTAAAATCTTTGATTTAACTCCATTCTTTTAAATTTTGGAAAACCTAACGTGGAAATCAAAGAATAATTATTTTTTCGAATTTAAAAGAACAAATAATTCTTTAATAATCAAAATATTAGGTTCATTATTTGAAAAATATTCCTTAGATTTAAAATACATTTAAAATATAATAAAATGACCTCTTATCTAGAAGCAAAAAAGTTTTTAAATTTTTTACTATTAAATAGTTAAAAAATATTAATAGAAACTGGAAAATTGGATTTTCCAACTTAAATAGTAAAATATCTTGAAAAATATTTTTTGATCAAAGATCCTTTATTAACCAATAGTGTTTATTATAATTGAAGTTATGATAAAGGGTGAAATTAGCAAATATTTATTTTTTGAAAAAAATTTTTCATGATTGTGTTGAGAGAAAAATGTTGGACAACAATTTTAATTTTGAACCTTACTGAAAATGATTTTTAATTTCAATCATTTATGAAATAACTCAAGAAAATAACCATAATCTAATTATTAGAATAAGGATTAATGTAATTCTACTTTTTCAAAACCTTATCTCTTATAATCTAAAGCAAGTTTAAAAATTATTATTTTCAGAATTAATAGTAAATCTTACTACAACTTGGATTTTTGTTAAAATAGCATGATCTACTTTAGTTATCAACCATTCAAATTAGTATTCTACACACACCACAGATTAATGAACTTGTAACACATTTAAACCTGGATTTATATTAAATTCACCTAGAATCAATAGGATTTGATTTTCAATTATACTAATGTTCCCAATTAAAAATGTTGTCCAACCATTTTTCTGTGTACAACATTTTTCTTTCAACAGTAAGGACATATTATTTCCTTATTCGGGTCTTTTTTCTTTTTTCAAGAATTTCTTCATAGATTTCATTTCATTTATATTTCAGTTCACTTTAATTAATCTGTTTTATTATTTTCATGATATTTCTTATTTGTTTTTATCAAAAAGTATAATCAAATAATAATAATAATTCAACATAAAATACTTATATTAAACTTCTAAACACAATACCGCTGAAATAAAGAATCTCAAAAATGAAAAACTAATTAAATTCATAAATGTTTTTTTTTTAATTTGTATTTTTCCATTATTTTTTCAATTAATTGATTTTAGTGTGTTTTTGTCAATATTACCAATAGAATTTCAGTATTTGAATTAAAAAAAAATTTTTTTTAAGTTTTATTTAAAAAATAGTCTAACACACATTATAATTGATTTTGTGTTTAATTTTAAGGAAAATGGTACATCTTTAAATTTTTGAGAAATTTTAAGTAAAGAATTTATTGAAAAAAAATTTTTTTGAGTAAAAAAGGATATTGGAACTTAGAAATCAAAATATTATTAACTTACTCTATTTGTGGGAAAAAATGATTCTAAAGTAAACCATAGTTGAATCTATAATTTTCAATTTTTTTTTTTTTTTATTGAGGAAGAAGTGTAATTTACACTTTAAATACCCTTATACTTGTTTTTACTTTTCGGAAATTTAAGTGTAAAATCATAGATTTCACAATTGTTAATTAATGAAAATAATCTGAAAACTATCACAGTTTAAAATTATTTCATTAAAATTTAATTGATTTTGTTTGTTAGAAATTATTAATCTATCATTTTCATAGGAAAGACAGACCCATAAAAAATGATCAATATTTTCTATATTTTCCTTTTGCTTATATTTTAAACATAAGGACAAAATTTATTTGAATTTTTTTTTATTATATAATAATATCTATTTAGGCAATTAGTAAATCACTATTATGAAAAAATAAAATTGAAACATTTACGTTCGACAATAGAACTACTTTCATTAAACTTCCGATCTTGAATAATTGAGTTTATTAATCACATAATCAAAATTAAAGAACTTCAAATTCATGAGATTATTAAATTTATTGTTGTTCATAGTACACAGATTGTTAAAAGTTTCAAGTTACGAAAAAAAGGTGTTTATTTGGGTAAATTTTTTTTAAATAAACAGAAGGATGGATTTTAGTTGAATTCAACTTGGAGATATATTTTTTGATAGATAATAACTAATAGTTTTGGAAATACTGTACTCATCTAATAAAACTTAAATATATAAAAAAATTAATTTTGATAATTATTTCCTATCCTAGGTTTTCCAGAATTCAAAATAATTTCGTTAAATCAAAGATATTACAATTAGTTCCTTTAAATTATAAAAAAAACTAAGAAAGTGTTTGTAGAGTGTATAGATTTTATTAGGTTTTTCTGTTTTATTAGTTAAGTGTTCTAGGTTTTTTTTACTTTTTGAAATAAACAGAAAATTTTAGGAAATTTTAGGTTTATTTCAAAAAGCAAAAAAAACCTAACGAAAATCTATTGATTTTACAAATAAACAGAAAACTTAAGAAAAACAAACAATGATTTTCCAGAATTCAAAAGAATTAAGAAAATAATAGATTTTACTCAATGGTTTTAAATTCTGGAAAACTAAGGGAATTTTTTTACTTTTTGTTTTTGTTTTGTTAAGTGTTCTAGGTTTTTTTGAGATTTTCTATTTTATTTGTGATGTGTTCTAGGTTTTTTTTACTTTTCTAAATAAACAGAATATTTTAATAAATTTTCGATTTATTTCAAAAAGTCAAAAAAAACCTAACGAAAATCTATTTGTTTTTGAAATAAATAGAAAACTCAAAAAAACCTAGAAAACTTATAAAATCAAAACAAAAATTAAAAAAAAACCTAACAAAAGTTTCCGTACAGTGCCTTAGAGTACTTTGGTGTTTTTGATTTAAGAAAATAGAGTAAAATCTCTTTGATTTTACTCGATTCTTTTGAATTCTGGAAAACCTAACGTTAAGTGTCCTCTGTTTTTTTTTTTTTACTTTTTGAAATAAACAGAAAATTATAATAAATTTTCGGTTTATTTTAAAAATTAAAAAAAACGTAACGGATAATCTAAAAAACATTTTTTTTTTCAATTTAAATCAATAAATTATTCTTAAATAGTCAACAAGATAATGGATAATCCATTTTAAAGATATTCATTAAATTTAAAATGTTTTTCAAATAGAATAAAATGTCCTCTTGACTTTTAAAAAAATATTATCAAATTTTTTACTATTAAATTTCAAAAAAAAAACTGTAATAGAACTGGAAAATTGAATTTTCAGTTAAATTGTCAAATATCAATCAAAATATTTTTTGATCAAAGATCTTTTATTGACCAATAGTGTTAAATAGGAGTGTAGTTATCAAAAAGTGAAAAATTAACAAATTTTTAATTTTTTTTTTCATAAAATTTTACCAATATTGAGAAGTCAAGAAATTGAAAACAAAAAAATCAGTTACTCTTAGAATTATTCAATATAGATATAAGTTTTTATATTGATATTTTCCTGGTATTTTACAAACAAACCAGAAAAATTAAACAGGAAATAGAGAATATTGAAAATTTTGATGATATAATTTAAGTTCGGGTAATTAAAACCAATTATCGTCACCATTAGAACCAATTTAACATTAGGCTTCAATCATTGTCAATAATTCCGTTGGGAAAAAAATATAAGGTCATTTGAAATGTAAATTTTTCAAATTATCAATTTAAAAAATTACAAATTAGTTGTATTGGGCAAAATGTGTTAAATTGTTTGTTTTTATTTTTTTTAATCTTTTGTGTAAAAAATAAATAGCACTCATATTATTTTTTTTGTTGCTATATCGTCTTTTTATAATTCCTAGTTCTGTATTCCCTTCCAGAATCAAAAAATAATATTTTTCTATCCTAATATGATATTTCCCGTCGTTCTTTGAACTCATAAAAATTATCTTATATAACTTGGAACAATATAATTATTTTTTTCGTTGATCCGTCCAAACTGAAATTTTACGAAAATGATCGTTACTAAATCAAAACAATCAAGAGAGTTATAATTGGATTAATATTGGGGAAATCTCAATTAATCTTGAATTAAAATGACCTTTGGGTATTATTTTTTACCCTAGAATTGATATTCTGTACTTTTAAAAAATTAAGAACTTTAATTATTTTCTTTTGAAAACTTTTTACCTGTTTTAATTTCTTTTTTAAATTATCAACAAAAAGGTCTGTTTATTATTTTTTAGACTCATTTAATTTTAATTAAATGAATAATAAATCAAGTTATTGATAAGATATGTTACTTACATATACAAAATATTACAATGAATTTTTTAAATTTCATTATTGTTTGAATTATAAGAGAAAAAAATTTTCTTTATTTGATTTAAAAAAAAAAACAATAAAACATCCAAAATAAATTTTATTTAATAATTTTAATGTTTATTTATTTATTTACAACATTTTTAATATTTCCTGTATTTGAATAAATTCATCATTTTGTAATGAAAGAAAATAATTAATTCATAATTCAATTTTGATAAAAATTAATTTCCAAATATAGAATTTATTTAAATAATATAATTATCTTGGAAATATCGCTCATTGATCATTTTAAAAATCGCAAAATAAAGTGCCCCATTGTAATTTTTCTCTCTCGGGAAACCTTTTGCCCCAATACAAATTTATCATTTGAGTTATATTAATTCTTAAATCTAAAATATTATTTGTCTGTATTTGGATCAATGTTTCTTCGTTTAATCTTTTAAATGACAAAGCAACTGTTTTTCGTTCTAAATTTTTAATTTCAAAGCCTTCTTCAATGAGTCCATAGGAAATTTCTGATTTAATTTTATCACTTTTTGATAATATTAAAAATGATTCATATCCTAAGATTATTTTACAATAATTTGATTCATTATTAATATTTTCATTTATATGCTTTTCTGAAATATCATGATTATTAGTAATTTTTCGAATAATTACTTTGAATTCTTCAGAATAGAGTTCACATTGATTGTTATTTTCAGAGTTTGTATATTTTTCGGGATAAATTAGATTATAATTAAAGCCATGATTTAATAAATCTTTTAAAAAAGAATATCTTTCAAATTTTGAATGAAATTTTAAATGGAGTTCATTTATGAAATTATTAGAAATACTCTCATTTTCGGTTGTTTGATCATTTTGTTTATCTTTTGCTATTGTCCAATTATTATCAGTATTATTACTATCGCTATCAATATCATCATCATCATCATCATCATCATTTCCTTCGAAATAAATTTCGTTTCTATGTTCTACTGTATTATTATATTTATCAGCAATTATCATATATTCCTTGTCATTATTATTGATTATTTCCTTTTTAAAATCATCTTTTTTTTGATTATTGCTCTTTTCGTATTTTTTGTCTTGTAATTGTGTCTGTATTTTATTTTCATTGTGATTTGTTTTTTCATTCCAATTTTCTTTTAAAGGTTTGAGATTATTTTTCTTATTATTATTCATCACAATCATTAAATTTTTAATTTCATTTTCATTATTATTCTTTATGTTGTTCTGTTTGCTCATCTTTTTCTTCTTCTTTTTTATCCCATGCTCTTCTTTTAATTCAACATCATTGTTTTTTGAATGCTGTTGAAAATAAATTTTGATCTGAAATAAATTTTTAATAATGATAATTTTTTGAATTTTAGAAATATATATTTTTTTTATTACATTGAAATTTTTTCTCTCAATGAGTAAGATTCTATAATTGGTCAATTTAAGATAATAATCGCCATTTCTATTTCCATTTCCGTTTCCGTTTCCGTTTCCGTTTCTATATTCTTTTTCTTTTTCTTTTTCTTTGTTTGTTTTTAAATCATTTCCCAGTAATTGAATTTGATAAATATTTGTACATAATTTAAAACTTAATAATGGGATATCATTAAAAATTCTAATCTTTTGAGCAAATTGGAAAATGTGATGATACCCACGATAAATCTTGATTTTTTTTCTTAAGTTTTGGCTTAAATTTGGAATTAATATTTTTTCTATAATTTTACAAAATGGTGTTGGGTACCAAAATATCAAATTATGTATTTGATTTAAAATACCTTTTTTGATTTTTGTTTTCAATTTCTTAAGAATTTTCCTTATAGAATTTTGTAAATTTATAACAACATTTAAATGACTAAGATCAATAAATAATGAGAACTTGTTTTTTTTGATTTCATCAATAATTTCAAATATTTCTTTGATAATCTTCTCAATATTATTAAGATCTAAGAATGCAAGTTCACTAATATTGACATAAACCAACTGGATGTTGTTATTTTCATATTTTGATCCCATATAAATGAAGTATTTACCTTTATCTTCAGATTCGATTATATCTTGTGATGATAAAAATATTTTATCTTTTTCTTCTTCTAAATGTTGAATTTGTGGTCCAATTTCTTCTAATATATTGAAAAATTTTTCATATTTTTTTGTATGAATTAATGTTTTATTAATTTTATCTTTTGGTTCTTTTAGTACTTGCAGTATTTGTTCTTTATACTGAAGAAAAAATCGGTGTAGTAAAAGCAAATCGCCAATATCAATCGAATGAATATCAAAATTTGAAATGTTTTCCGTTTCTGTTTCTTTTTCTGTTTTCTGTTTTTTTATTTCCTTTTCCTTTTCCTTTTCCTTTTCCTTTTCATTTTCATTTTCATTTGTGGCTTCTTCATTTTTTGTGCTATTTTGGTTATTTTTTCTTTTATTTTTTTTATTATCATTTTCTTTAAGTTTTAATTTGTTTTTAATATTGTTTTCTTTTTCCTTTTCCTTTTCCTTTTCCTTTTCCTTTTCCTTTTCTTTTTCCTTTTCTTTTTCCTTTTCTTTTTCCTTTTCTTTTTCCTTTTCTTTTTCTTTTTCTTTTTCTTTTTCTTTTTCCCCTTCTTCTTCTTTTTCGTCTTCTTCTCCCCCTCCTTCTTTTATAATAGAAGATTTGTTATCATTTTCAGTTGATAGTTGTTTATATTTATTATTCAAGTTTTTTAAATCTAAATATTTTGATTTAGAATTTAAAATCTCTTTGCCTTCTTTTGCAACGCTTAATAAATATTCTTTCATTCTTTCAAAATTTTTTTCAATCCATTTATTAAAATATTTTAAATACTCTATATTTGAAAAATAAACCCCATTCGATAAATTTTGAAGTAATTTGGTGACTAAAATCATATTTCTTCTTGATTTTGTTGTTTCTTGGTCTTCGTTAGGAAGTAAACCATAGCGTTTTGGGTTTATTAATATTGAATTAAAAAATCTTAAAAAAATATAACTTCCAACTAAATTTGTAACTCTAATTATTTGATAGGAATTTGCACAATCTGTAATATAGTAACAAATGATTTTAATTTCATCTGGCAATTGATTAATAGTTAATAGAATTTTTTCAAATATTATTTGGCAACAAGATGCCAAACTTTTTTGATTTGATTCAAGGATTTCTTCTACATTATCAATTGATTTATTAAAACCTTTTCTATTTTCGATCTTATAAGAATCGATTTCAAAATCAAGCGATGTGTCACTTAATAATCCATGGATCATTCCTCCAAGATAATGTTTTAAATAATGTATGCATTTGATCCCTTTTTTTAAAAAATAGATTATTTTTTTTTATTTTTTTATTTATAAAATGTTAAATTCAAATATTAAAAAAAGATTAAATTAATATGAACAAAAAAAAGGGTTTTTCTTGAAAAGGTTGTAATTATTGTATCAATCGCATTTACAATTTTTCAAAAATATTTTTTTTTTCAAAAGTCGAATGAAAATTTTCAATTATTTAAAAAAAATGTAAAAAGTTTTCCTTCAATAAAAACTACTATATCTTTTCGAGAGGTGGATATAAATAACTTTTACAGTTATTTGTAAAAAAGTTTGGGAATTTTTTTTAAAAAATATCGGGTATTAAATTTAATTCTAAGATCATTATTTAAATATTCAAAAGTGTTGTTTATCATTAATTGGTTCTTCATAATAATTAAATTTGTTTATTAGTAAGACATTACTTAGATTAAAGATATCAAAGTTTCTGATCACAATTTTATATGATATTTTTTAGTTGTGAAAATTTTTAGGTAATTTTTCTTTATGATCTTAAAAAATATTTTTTCGAAGACGTTTAATCTTGATAGAATTCCGAATAGATATAAAAATATATAACCGGGTTTTATAGTTTAAAAAAAAAATTTATCCTTATCATATTGATTTTTTTATGGAATTAACCGTGTGTTATTTGTTACAAAACAAGTATGTTAATCTTTTTTTTTTTTTTTTGGAAATCCCGATAAACATATTTCGAAATTCAAACACAATGACAGATATTTTGTCAATTGGTAGTAATATTCCTCTTAATTTTTTTTTATCAATTTAGGAATAAAAATACTTTTAAAAAAAAAATATTATTTGGATTATTAAAAAAAAAAATTACCCACTTTTTTTTGGAATTACCTTCTATCATGGTGTAGATGATTTTATCTGTTTTGATAATAATATTGAATTAATTAAATATCGGTATTTAATTCATAATTAAAAATTTTATTTGATACTACTTTTGATTTTTTTAATTTAAAAATGTTGTAATTCACAAGACAATTAGTTTGTTGATGATAAATTCGATTTTTTTGGTTAAATAAAGAAATGTAATAATTAGGATTAATTGAATCGTAATTTTAATCACAAACTTGTAATTTTTTCAATATCTCAAGTTAAAAAAGTATTATTACACGTAATTTCCTCAAAATATTACATTTTATTGTTTATATGAAGTTTTATGTTTTCATTGGTTCTAAAAATTATTTAATCTAAATATTTGTATAAATTGTGTGATTTTATTTGATTCTTTAATTAACAATTAAAATTAAAATTAAATCTTTGTATTAATTTTTTTTTCACAAATATTGATTTAAAAAAGAATCCAAATAAATTAGAAACGAATCATTGAATAAAAAAAAAAACTTGAATTTTTTTTTATTTATTTTATTACATTTTAAGTAAGGAGTTTTAAATTCCTTTTATTTGTCATTGGTCTTTTTTTAATTTTTATTTTGATTAGAAAATCAATGTATTTTCAAAACAAAACAAAAAGTAAAAAAAAAAAACTTCATTAACTTTTCCAGAATTCAAAAGAATAAAGAAAAATCTTTGATTTTACCCAATTCTCTTAAATTAAAAAAAAAAAACTAAGGGTGCTTTTCCAGAATACAAAATATTTAAGAAAAATCTTAGATTTTACTCAATTCTTTTGAATTCTGGAAAAGTGATGTTAGATTTTTTTTAATTTAAGAAATAAAACGAAAATTTTTGAAATTTTCTTTTTATTTCTTAAATTAAAAAAAAAACATGGGCAATTGATGACACTCTAAGCACTCGGCGACACTTGAAGACACTTGTCGACATGACTATTTGTTGATATTAATATTATATCTAATGATTTTTCAATATTATTGACCTTTCCATCCAGAACTATTTAAAATTAAGTTCTGTCTAAAATGATTTAGATTTACATTTAATAATTTTAAATTTTCTATTTCCCAATTGATATTTTGGTTGTCTTTTTTTGAAAATTTTAACTTTTTTGATCTGTCTTCAAAACCAAGAATTTCTAATTTCTTTTTGATTTTAAATCTTCTTTTATATATCATAATTCTTACTTGGTCTATTTTTGCTTCGGTTTTATAAATTATTCTTGGGGAATGTGGATTAATTTTTAAAAAGTTTGTTACTTTTTTATTTATCCAAACATCAATTGAGTTCTGTCAAAATCTTTTTGGGTCAAAGTAAAAATAACTAATTCATAAAATAATTGGCTAATACATATTGATTAAAACATTTGTAATATTACAACCATTGGCTAATTTTTGTTGGTTAAAAATCATTTTTATTATGTTAAAACTATCTTTTACTTTTTCAAATTTTTTTTGTAAGTGTTTTTCTTTTTCTATACAGATTCCTAAATATTTAATTTCGGATAAAGTTTTTGATTTTTGTGTTTTGTCAATATTTGGGTTCATTCCAAATTCTTATAGAATTTTAGAAATTATTATTAATTTTTTGTGTATTTCTGAAATTGGTCCTTCCATTATCAAAACCAAATCATCTGCAAATGTCTTGATATGTTTTACAAAAAAGATCAATTATTAAAAATAAGTAATATTTGGAAAATTTTTTGGGTACCTTTGACAGAAACAATTGTTGGTTTCTTGAAATTTGGAAATAAACATAATTCCAAAAATTTAGACACAGTTTAAATAGTTGGAAAAAAAGTAATACTACACTTTACATTCAATTTGGAAATAATTTGGATTTTACAAGCTATGAAATTCATTTTTTGTCTTTTTTGTTTTGTTTTCATTTCCTTTTTTCCAGTTAAGTAATCTGTTTCCTTAGATCTGAAATTATTTTTCGATGGTTGATAGAAGGCTAGTGTTGAGTTTTTCAAATTGGAAAATCACATACAATTGATCGACGGTATCTTATCATTTGATCAACAATTGCTGGTATTTGAAATCTAAATGTGAAAATATTTTTATTTCATTTTCCATATATTCTTATATAAAGAGAGTTCTCAAAGAAGCAGGCTATTATTTAAAAAGTCTATTTGAAAAAGGAAATTGAAAATTCAGTGAAAATTGTTCCCATTTATAATTCAAATGTCAGTGTTGGTGAAATTTCAACAAATTTACCAATACATTTTTTGTTCCGCTCGTTTCATTATTTTGGATACACAGATTTTTTTTTTTTCGTTTTATATTTTTTTCTTTTATTTGGATGAAAATGATTACTTATAAAAACATTAATACAAGATAACTTAAATGTGGTTTTATATTAGGTTTGGAAAAATATAATAAATTGTGTTTTATTTTGCCTATTGTTGATTTTGGGTGTGTCCAAATTTTTGGAATGGGGTTTATTTTGATTTTCCAAACTATTTCATTTTTTGTTTTTTCGTTTTCTTTTCATTTGTTTTCGAGCGACACAATCTGTTTTGTTAGATCTGTAAAATTTTTTTCTCAAATTGATTATAAAGTTAAAGTCGAGTGTATTTAATAGAAAAATTAGATCCTATTAACCGATGGTATCTAACAATTTGATCGATCAATAATTGTTGGTGAAATTTCAACAAATTTATCATTGGCCATTTAGACGAGAAGATACCAATTTTGAATAGGGTATATTCTCTTTAAAATAATCATTTTATGTGCGTTTTAACACAAATTGTTGTATTTAAAGTAAAAAAAATATTGTCAAAGGTAAAGAATAAAGCCATGAACAAAAAGTATAATTCAACAATTTTAATGAAAATTGCAATTTCATAATTTTAAAAATGGAAATTTGATTCATTTTTTTTTCAAGTTTAAGGAATATTTCTTGGAAATTTAAATCAAAAAAGAAAAAAAATGAAATTATGTTGGTAGGGGACAAGAAAATTTTCACAAAAAGTTGGTTTAAATATGATAAATAAATCATTAAATATTGAAACAAAAACTGTATTATTTTGTATATATTCCTTTGGTGAATGGAGTGAATTGCATTTGTTTCAAAATTTTTTTGAATAAGTCTTCATGAAGTTGAATATGTATCTCTTATGTTCCAATTCTGAAATTCTTTAGTTGAAATTTCCAATAACAATGTAAATTGATATCTTTCATTTGTTTTTTCGAATTGGTCAGATTTAAATTAAAAAAAAATTAATACTTATTAAAAATGTTTTGAGGAAGAGATTTCCATTTTTGAAAAAAAGGAAAAAAGCTCTGCACGGTTTTTAATTGGGAACCTTAAAGGAATCACAGAAACCTGAAAATGAAAAGTCCAATCAAATCAAAGAAGAAACAAATTAACTCCAAATACAAAATTCATTATTTTATTTTCAATCAACTCAATAAATACAACTTATGTCACATTTATTTTCTAAACCCGATGAGAGATTTTGGATCTCTCAAAAATAATCAATTTTTTCAACAAATTTTTAAAAATTTATCAATCAAAGAAAAACATCTACAAAAAGACAATCTTTGAAAAACTGTTATTGTGTTGAGTCCTCTCCATTTTGTCTTTAATCGTTTATTGTTTCTTGTTTTATTAATTGATCTTTACTTTTTCAGGTTTTTGTGATTCCTTTAAGGTTCCCGATTAAAAATCGTGTTGAACTTTTTTCACAATTTTACTTTTTTCCCAAATATTCAAAGTGAAAAAATGATTTTAAAAAGAGATAATTTTGTCCTTATGAGATAAAACAATGCTGTTAGATTATTAGGTAGATGTTGTTTATGTCCATTTTTGTGAAAATATGGTCAATTTGCAATTGAATACCTTCTTGTGAAAATGGTGCTTTGAGAGGTTAGACACTTTCATTAAATTGGCTTATTTGTGGTTTGGTAGAAAAAGTTCTCATTTTCTCATATTTTTTGACTGATTTTTTAGAATAGGTACCCTGTACAATTTATTTTTATTCTTTTAATTTGATTTTTTTGGAAAAAATACCAACAAAATTTTTTTCGCTTCTTTTTCGCATTAGTTTTGGCTGAAAAATTTCAAGCCACAAATTGAAATACCAATCCCTTATTCTTTGATCTGAGCTTTTTGTTATTTGTGTTGAGAGGTTTTGGATGAATTTGTGATTTTAATTGAATGAAGGGAATTTTGCAGAGTTGTAAAAAAGAAAAGGAGATGATATTTTGTTCCATTTAAATTTCGAAGCTAGCAAAACAATTTTATCATTAGTTACGAATTTTTTGAATGGAGTTAGTGAAAGAGTGATCTCAAACACAGCCCTCGCCAAAATCGAGTAAATGCTGTTAGTGTGGTTTTTTTTGAAAAACAAAGAGCAACAAAAGAAATTAATAAAAGGAAAATATGCTATTTTTTACTTGTATATATCGTGCAAAGGTAGGTATTGATTGAGTTTGTTCTTAAGATTGTTCCCTTTTGGTTTTTGCTATAAAATTCATTTTTCATGAGCAGATTGATAAATTGAAGCACACTATTTGTCTTGAGTCCAATTCCAAGAAGCGAGTTTGCAATTATTTCAAAATCCCGGCTGTCACTCGTAACAGAAAGCGCAACCACAAGTTCTTTGTTTTCAAGCATTTCAATACAAAAAGAATGATATAATTTTGATGTTAAGAATATATTTTGTTTTTGAAGACATATTGTATTATTGTGGTTCATTTACAACAGAAGAACAACAAAAAATCAAATAGATAATTAAGCAAAAAATGAATTATTTTTTCAAATTTTCTTAAAATCACTATTTTGAGAAAACCGAAAAGTGAACTTTATGAACAATATGGTCTCTTTTTATTTGTGGTAACCATTTCAATTAGTCATAAAGCAAATGATAAACAAATTAATTTAATATTTTTTCATTCAGTAACTTTGAATGCCTTAAAACGAGGATATTCTCTTAGTCTCTTTTTTGGTCTGGAAATCAATCAATTGGCTTTAGTTATTGAAATTATCATCAAAAAAAAAAAAAAAAACAAAGTAAATTTATTAGATTTAATAATATACAAACAAGAGTTTTTATTGCAAATTTTCGTCATTTTCTAATCTTCAAAAACAATTCAGATAAGATCAAAAAATTTTTATTTCATTTAGGAGAAATAAAAAATTGGAAAAATATTCAACATTCAATTTTTTGTTTTTATTTCAGGGATTAGCATCTAGCATTGAGAAGTCTAAGATGAAAGTGCGTTATTATTGAAAGTGGAGCACATTAATGCTCCAAAGTTGATCTGTATCTACAAATTTGATTAGTAAATCAGTACAAAATGCTGATCTCATCAATTAAAAAAGATCACTGTAATAGTAAAAAAACCCAAGAATTTTCAGAAAACAATCTGCAATTTGGACACAAATTTATGGGTTGAATTATCAATGTTGAGACTTCAAAATTGCTATATAACTTTTTTTAATTAGTCTCGATTTGTAGATTAATTCATAAAAAGTCGATTTTTTTAAACAAAATAAATAATTAACGAATAGATTATTGTGATCAATTATTTTCACATCTTGGGAATATATTGAAAATGAACTATTTCCAAGAAAATAAACAAATTATATCAATCTTTGGGTTTTCGTGTTGATTCTTATTGAGTTCATTTTTGACTAAAACAATCTTGAAAAAATAGTTGCTTTTAAGGATTCTAAAAATTGATTTTGAAAGATTGTAAAGCAATTATTCAATTTTTTGATTAGAAATATTTGACTTTTCAGAAACTGATTTCAAAAACACTGATGTACCTGTGAACAAAAAAAAACACAGAACAATTATTAATGAATCCACATTTGCCAAGATTTATTTCTAAAAAAAGAATTCTACAGTGTTGAAAATAACCCATGTTTTTTATTTTAACCCATTACTAAAATTTAACGTATGCAAAAAATATTGGCTGACTTTAGAAATAAAAGAAACAAATAAATGGGATGAAAACAGCATATAAATAAGAAATTGAGTTCTTTAAATAAATTTTAAAAAAGAATTATGAAGATACTGGAAGGATTAAAATGTAATTTTTTGACAAAAAAAATGTTCAAAATTTCATTTTTTGAATTTTTATAAAAAATACATTTAATCTCAAAAATTTTGTAAATATGACGAAATTTTTGAAACAAAAGCAATTAATATAATTGTGCCATTTTGATTAATCAAAGATCTAACCTCTAAAGTCAATTTGAATCTATGACAAGAATATATAAGTGCTTTCTGGTCTTCCAATACCCAAGTCTGAAAAAAAAACATGAGTTAAATTTTAGTAATGGGTTAAAGGTTGTTAACATGGGTTATTTACACCACTGTAAGTTGATTTTGTAAGAATCACAATTTAAAATAAAAAATTTCAATTACTGTTCTCAAAATAAAGCTTTCAGAAAAGTTTAATCAGTGTTTCAAAATAAAAATCGTGTTTTTTTGTTATCGTAAACTTATACATTAACCGATCAAAGAAACTGAGAATAAACTCTCAATAAATATGGTGTTGGTTTCTTAAAGTTCTATTATTTAAAAAGAAATTCTGAAAATGAAGGAACAAATTGCAAAATTTATCTCAAAAAATAGAGTAAATTATTAAGAAATTTTTATATCATTAAAAAAACTAAAAAAATTTTCAAAAAGATTGAGAATATTCCGAAAAAATTTTCAACTATTTCCATGAATAATTTAAATTTTACTAAAAATAACCAGACCTTAACTTTCAAAATTGATTTGTACTTAGGTATACTATTCGGTATTTAATTGGATTTGACTTGGTACAAGAAGAAAAAAAAGCACAGATAATATTTTGAAACACGGATTATATTCTTTGGTCACACATTATTTTGATCACAGTAAAATTTTCTCTTATTTTTTAGATATAAAATTTGATCTTTTGTTTAATTGAGAATTTCTATTTTAATCATCAAACCTCAATTAACCAACATCATTTTAGATTTTTTTGATCTTTTAATGTACATTGATCAAAACAATGTGTTCTTAAAGACTCTGATTTTGTTTTCAAAACAAATCTTATTGCCTTTTTTTTTTTCTTGTTCCAGTTAAATATCCAATTCACTACCTCGTCTTATACGTATTTTCAAATATATTTTGTAGGTAAACCATTTGATGTTGAGTGGTAAATTTTTAAGTATGAAGGATAGTTGATTATTTGTCATACTTTTTCTCTGTTTTTTTTGCTTTTTTGATTAATTTCATTTTATATGATTGATGAATCTGTGAAAATAAAATAGTTAAGAACAAATCGTTTTTGGTTTATTGTTGAAAAGTTTTTTGATGAGCTATTATATTAAAATAATAGAAATATTTTGCCCTGTGAATGTTAGACTGTAATAGTTATAAAAAAATATATGTGTATTGTGTTGTATATAAATTATTGAATTTTCGTTTTTTAAACCTTATTTTAAAAAAAAAATAAAAAAATTTAGAAAAAAGTATTCAGCACCAAGTGTTCGCGAGAGGTTCCCCATCTCACTAACTAACTTAGCCCTCAATTCGTTGATCTTCTGGGTTCGGAATGTGTCCAGGATTATTAAATTGGGTATGGCCGAATACATTAATTTAAAAAACATGAATACGGGAAGATTTTAAAAATTGAAAAGAATTAATAACTTTTGGGAAAAAAATATTATATCTTTTTTTTTTTTCAAATAAAGTTGTAATTTATCAAAAACGAAAACAACAATACTTCTTGAAAAGTTTTTGGCTTTTCATATTTTACAAAAAGAAAAATTCTTTCAAGAAAGAACAAAAAGAATTATACTTTTTTGATTAGGAAAAAGGAGATTTGATCAAGGTTCTATTCGAGAATTTTCAAGTACTTAAATTGTGACTAATTCCTTGACCATTAGCACAATATTTCATTTTGGGCTTTGTTCAATATAGCTGTGGTTTTTTTTCTTTCAAAGACAACATTCGATTTTGCAATTCTCGGTTTGGTGGTTATGCTCCCCAATTGTTTTTTCTTCTTTTAATTCTTTTTCTTTTTCAACATTTTCTTTTTCTTCTTCTCCATTTTAATTGTTATCTTTTTCTCACTTCCATCCTTGTCTAGAAGTTATTTTTTTCCACAACTCATATTTGTTGTCATCTATTTGTAGTTCTTGATAATTTTGAGATTAAAACTTATTATTGTATTTAAAAGATTGAAAAAAAATAAAAAGAAACAATTTATTCACCTTTTTGGTTTTTTGGTAATTTGAACAAATCTTCACCAACTTATATAAATTTACAGTTCTTATTAGTCTTTTAGGAAATTTCAATATAAATATCATCAAACAAATATTTACTAAAAAAAAAAATGTTACATAAAATAAAATTGAATTTGATCAAGAGAAAGTACCAATGTTTTATTTCGGCAGAATTGGTTTTTCAATTTTACATAAATTGATTAATTCCAAAAAATATTATAAACTTTATTCAAACTACTGTCGTCAAAATAAAGCGTGCAATAAAATTTAATGCATGTTCAAAATAAAAAGCGTGTTTTTTTGTTACTGGTATTTGAATAATAAATGGGATTTTTTTTCACTTCATTTTTAATTTCTCTTTTTTAAGAGAACATAGATCGAGAACCTCTTTCTTTAAGAACTATATTTATAAAAAAAAAATATGGAAAAGGAAATGAAAATTGTTTCCCATTTAGAATTCAAATACCAGTATCGAAAACTTAGACATTAACCGATCAAAGAAATTGAGAATAAACTCTAAATAAATATGGTGTTGGTTTCTTAAAGTTCTATTATTTAAAAAGAAATTCTGAAAATGAAGGAACAAATTGCAAAATTTATCTCAAAAAATACAGTAAATTATTAAGAAATTTTAAAATCATCAAGATCACTAAAAATTTCACAAAAATTGTAAATTGATAAAAATATTTCAACAATTGTATGAATAATTTAAATTTTACTGAAAATTTCAAGAAGTTTGACTTTCAAAATTGATTTGAACTTAGGTATACTATAGTTCAGTAAATTGGATGTTGCATTGGAACAAGAAGAAAAAAAACTCGGATTATATTTTGAAACACGGATTATAATCTTTGAGCACTCATTATTTGAATCAATATATGTCAAAAATTATTAAACAGTAAATACACAAGAAACCTAAGGTAACACACTGTTTGTTTGATTCCAAATTAAGAAGATAAAGAAAAAAAATCTTCTAAAATATACTTTTAATAAACTTTTTGTAAATTTTTGATTTTTTGATTTCACAAGTTCATCTGGGAAGGAGATCTTTCTTATTTGGTCTTCAAAAAAAGAAAACGTTGGTTTACAAAAACAACTTTTTCTGTCTGTTTTATTAATTTACTCTTTGTCAAATTTCAAGTATTCACCTTGAATACATTTCTTGATATCCATAATTCAAATTTAAGAAAACTAAATATTTAATAAAAAAAAATATTCTCGAAATTAAAAAATGTAAGATTCAACTCTGAACTACTGAGGTTTCATTTCTTTTCACAAATGGGGTCTTAAATGATATTTGGGTTTTCTACTTTTCAATATCTGTTGCCACTCAAAAAAAGTATTTTCTAATTATTCACACAAAACAATTTTCGAAAACTGGTAAAATAAGATTAAACTCTTCTTTAGAATGAAAAAATAACTCAAAAACTTGATAAAAGAGATTGTGGAAGAAAAATGCTGTTGATTAATTCATTTTTTTTGAGTCAAAAAAATTAGGCAATTGGTTGCTATTTCAAAACAATTTTGAATGAAAATTAAAAAACAAAAATAATCAAAAAATTTAAAACTCTGTTTATTCTTTTCAAAAGAAACTCAGAGTGAAACTTGGTTATTTTGTGACTGTTTTTGAGATATCGATTTGTCAATTTTTTGAGGTTGGAACTCAGAAAAAATGATTGTTAATCACTCAAAATGAAAAGAATCCAATTGTTTCAAATTTTTCTGTAGTATCAGGGTAACGCAATTAAATTTCAAAATGGAAAAAATTTACACTTCATCCTTTATGTTTTTTATTGAATACTTTTCAATAAATAAAACAATCTTGTAAAACTATAGATTCTACTCGGACACTGTTTTGCTACTGTACTGAATTTTCTGACATTTTAAATGATGAGTTTTAATGAATGAACCAAAAAATGAAAATGCCTGAAAATTATTTCTTTTAATTATTTTGTTTTTTTGATTTCGATTTGCAAAATGGACATAATTGATAAACAATTTGAAAAAATAAGCTTTGGACAACCAACAAGCCATATAAAATTAATTTCAATGGCATTTTTAGCTTACCCCCTCGCACTCATCCTTCGGCAAATCAAGAGAACTAATATCAGGCATCTCTTTGTAATAATTCCTGGTTTTTTCATAATGATTATTTTATTTGGCTTGAGATCGTTACATCTGATTGGTATTTCACTTTTAGTTTATTTGATTCTGAGATTTAATTTCCCACATAAGCTTATGTGTGTTTGGGTGACGACATTTACATGGCTTTCTTATCTGTAAAAGTTTTTTTTTTTTTTTTTTTTTTTTTATTATTATTTTTTTTTATTTTCTTTTTGGAAGTGCTTTTGAATTAAAATTTCACAAAGAACATAAAATAAGAATAGTGTCTGATTTTTGGATCTTTGAATTTAATTCACCGATCCATTTTTGATTTGAATTGAATGACTTTTTTCTGAATTTACGTTTTTTAATTATAATTCTACGACTTTATAAAAAGTATGCTCTAAAATGTAAAACGTGTGTACCTGGAGGAAGAAAGAATTTTGTGTAAACAAGTAAAAAAAAAACTAAAGTTCTCTTTTTATTTTTGATTCTTTTCGCAAAAAAAGATTTATTTTGAAATAAGTGGAGGTTTTTATCGAATATTTTAATGTCAAATTTTGGTTTGACTCAATTCGTGTTAGAGCTTAAATAGCACCCAATTTTTAATCCGAAAAATAAAATGGAAAAATTATTCAAAACTGAACACACAAGAGAAAAGAGTTTAATTTTTCAAAGCTAAAAAGGGGTTTACAAAATTTTGTTTTCTGTTCTGTCTCTTCAAACAAAAAACAGAGTAATTTTGAATGCAGAGAAATATTTTTTGTTTTTTTTATCTTGCAGAACACTTTTTAGTGCTTGTGTTGAAAATAAAAAAGAGAAACAGTTCTCAAATTACTAAAATGTTAATTAAAGAACTTTATAGTACCAAATTTTTAAGACTCGTTCACTTCGTTTTGAAATTTCTTTTAGTGAATACTTGAACCAAGAAATTCATTTTCACTTTTACTCTTTTAAAAAAAAAAAGAGGTGCTGATCCAATACCTATAAAAAACAATCTCGGGGAAAGAATAACAATTTCAAAACAACAAAAACTCCCAAGTGTTGAAGAATTAAAGTAAAAGGTAAAAACATTTTTTAATCGTAAACATTCAGTGTAATGACAATAAACATAAAAAGGAAAATCAATTTATAATCAGGATTATTCCTATTTTGTACTTGGTGGCAATCACTTTAATTAATGTATAGTTAATTGGCTGGGTGACAATTTACAAATTGAGGTTGTTTTTCGAAAATTTGTAATTTGAGTAGCCATCGTGGAAAAAAAGTGGAACAGTGGAAAAAAAGTGAAACCCGGTTTTTAATTGGGAACATTACTGAAAATGAAAAGTAAGATCAATGAAAAAAATAATAAATAAATAAATAAAGACAAAATGAAGTCTTCGCCACAATAACAGTTTTTTTAATACTTCTTTTGGTCTGGGGCTTTTCTTTGATTGATCAATTATTAAAAAATTGTTCAAAAAATTGACTATTTTTGAGATCTCCAAAACCACAACATGAATTTCGATAAGAAAGTATATTTAAAGTGTGTTTGTTGTTTTGATTGAAAATAATATAATGGATCATTATTTTAATTTAATTGGTTTCTTCTTTTCGTTGATTTTAGTTTTCATTTTCAGTTTCTCTTAAGGTTCCCAATGAAAAACCGTGTTGAACTTTTTTTCCTTTTTCACTTTTTTTCCACAATGGTAAAATCTTTTTTACGAACCAAATCAAAATTTACCTCGAAAAGGGTTGAAAATCTAAAAGTCACTGCTAATGCCACCTATTTGATATTAAAGTATTATTGAGTTACATGTAAGTTTATAAAATTCCTTCAAAATCATCTTGAGGGAAAGTACAACAAGAAGTTTTCACAATAGATTTCAGATTTAGCTTGTTTTGTTCTAAAAATTTTGAAAAGTTTTTGGGATCAATAAACTCAATTCAAAAGTTACCATTAAAAGAATTTTTGTTAAACACAAAGAAGACTTGAATTAAAGTATGTTGTTATCCAATGCAAATCATATTAGTGCACCACTGTTCAAATGTCTCTGAAAAACCCAATTAGTAAAGTAGTGCTATTTGTTGATCTTGTCAATTCAAAATGATCCAGTGTATCAGTAAAAAACCCAAGAATTTCAGAAAATAATCTGCATTTCACCACAAATTTAAAGGATTGAATTATCAATTTTCAGATTTCAGAGTTGCAAAATATGCTTCTAAAATTTTTCTTGGGGTTTTAGATTAGTTCCTAAAAAAATCAGATTAGTTCCTATAAAAATCAGATTTTTTTTATATTTTGACAAATTATTTCTGAAATATTGGAAACATATTGATGTTAGTTACAATTGAATTTCTTGATATGAAATAAAAAAATAATTAACTGCCGTTATTTGAATGAATTTAAGAAAATAAGTAAAATTTCAATCTCGATCGGGTGATATTTATAGCACCACAGAAAGAAAAACATCTTTCTCATTAATGAAACAATGAGTCAAATTACATGGATTATTATTCCTTGAAATGGTGAGGATCTTTAAGGAAAAAAAATGACAAAAAATAACCAATATAAATATCCCCAGAAAATTGGATATTTTTTGGCATTTTTTTATCTTTGCTTTTTTTAAAACAACAAAATGTTGTTATTTGAACGAGGATGAAAAAATTATCGAATATATTTTTCTTGATGGGTAATGTTTTAATATTACACAAAAAGAAAAACACATTGTATAATTTTAAATTCTGAATCGTATTGTGTGGGTTATTGCGTGTTTTGGATTAGGTTACTACAGTTAACAAAAAAAAAATAAAATTTGAAAATTTAAAAAAAAAATTCTTTTTAGTTTTTTTTTATTTTTAATCCCCACTAGCAAGACGAATTTCAAAATTTGAAAGAATAGTTTTGAAATTCGCTAAATCAACTAAAAAAATTGAAACTTTCAAGATTAAAATACATTTTCAAAGTTATTTTTTTTTTCTCCTCTTTTCATCCAAAATAGTTGAGTTAAATTAATAAAAACATCTTTAAAATTCCAATTTTTAAAAAAAAAATGATAACCATTTATTAAAAATCAAGAGGAAACTCCCATTTTCCAAAATATAAATTCCCTTTTCTATTTCATTCTTGAAAACTCGAGGTTTTTTCAAGCAACTAAAATGGATATCGAAAAAAAAAAAAAAAGTAAAAATTCCACCATTACTCTAAATTATACAAGTATAGTCGAACAAGGATCTTTGATCAAGAAATAACCAATATAATTATGTCTGAAAAAATGGTTATTTTTTTTTTATTTTATTTTTTAACGGAGGAGTTGTTAATCCCTCTTGTTGGCCCGAATTCCTAAATTTTTATTTAGAAATTTAGAAAAAGACCAAAAAATAGTCTATTACCCACAAGTGATAATAAATATATTGAATCTTTTTTAATAATAATATTAAAAATATTATTATTATTTAATATATTAGATATATTAATTTTTTTTAATTCAGATATCCAAATTCTACAATTATTTTCATAGGCTGGGTAGTTACAGAGAAAATGATCCAAATCTTCAATGATATCCAAGTTTTTTGATTTTTTGCATAATTTGCAAAATTTTGATTTATCTTTGTTCATAACATAAGAGTATCTGTTTAGATAATTTGTAAAAATTTCTGAGTTTTAAAATCGAAGTGGAACCCTTCCATTTTTTATATCTTTGTTGTTTGTTAATATTATTTTGAATAGAAATAATTTTTAAATATTTATGAACTTTCCAACTGGGACTATTTTCTAGTTGTTTGATTCTATATTTCTCGAGTTCAATTTCGAGTTCTTTTAAGGTGTTCGTTTACCAGTTAATATTTTCGAATTTCTGCTCTCTAAATTTAAGATTATCAACTATTTGATTAAAATCCAAAATTTTTAATTTTTGAATTAGTTTAAATCTTCTTTTATATACCGTTATTCTTGCTGTGTCGATTTTGGCTTCTTTTTTATAAATAAGTCTGGGAGAGTGTGGATTTATTAATAAAAATTTTGTTATTTTTTTATTTATCCATACATCGATTGCATTGAAGTCTTTTTGTGTTAGATCAAATATTTCTAATCCATATAATAATTGACTCTGTAAAACCGCTTTAAAAAAATGAATCTTTAATCCATTGGTGAATTTTTTTTTGTTGTAGGATATTAATTAATTTTTTAAAAATGGTTTTAACTTTGTCCAAAAAATGGTTATTTTGCCATTTTTTCTTGATTTAATTTACAAAAATACAATAGATTTGATATTAATAAGAATAACGGCACATGATTCATATCACCATTACAGCCAGTTCCACTTTTAAGACACATACTTTCAACGAAATTTTAGTAACAAGAAAATTCTCAAATTAAGGCACAAAATTCCGATTCTAGTAAAATAATTTGTGTAAAAAAAATTTTTAAAAAATGTGCTTTAATTTGAGAGATTCATATTGTTTAAATTTCGTTCAAAGTTTATGTCTTAAAAGAGGAACCGGCTGTAATAAATTACAAAGAAAATTATAATTCTTTATTAAAATGCCTAAACAACACTTTCGAAATTAGGGAAGTACTGTATAGTGCCTACCGAGTGTTTTCAAGTACCCTTAAGTGACTTTCCTTTCCAGAATTCAGAAGAATAAGCCAAGTTACAAAATTAGTGGCAAACTTTATTATTATTGTTTTTTTCCTTTTTCATTTGTCTTTCAAAAAATAAAATGATGACACTATATTTTTATTTATTAACCTGTATTGGCTATTATCTCTAAACACTTTAGTAAAATACATTATTGTTAAAAAAAAAAAAATAATAAACAAATTTTTTTCAGATGAAAAATCTACCTCTATTTTTGAAATTTAGCTTAGAGCAAAACTGTTGCTTTTACCCCTTCCTTTTAATTCTGGAAAAGATAACAAATATCAGAGGAAATTAACCCCCCTCAAAAAATAAAACATTATTTCTACATCTTGATTAAAAAAGGGGTTACAAAATACAAAGATGAAAATTGAACTAAATATATTTTTTGATTTTTTTAATTTTTATAAATATCTTTTTGGAGTTAAAATTATATTTTATTAATTTTAATTGATCAAACTAAACTATGTTTCAGTCAAAGGGGCCCAACGTTTTTTTTCAAATATCAATTATTTTATATAATTGACCTTTGAAGAACAAATAAGAAATAAACAGAATAATATACTTCAAAGAATTGTTGATAGATGTCTGAAAGAAAACTAATTAACAAATAGATTTTCTTAAAAATTGAAAAACTCAAATTCAATATCTCCCCATTGAGAAAAACAACGATGTTCGTTGTGAACTTCTACTGGTATTTGAATAATAAATATGAAACATTTTTCACTTCATTTTCCATACTTTTCTTTTAGAAATTAAGCCCCTAAACGAAGTTTGTTGGTATTTGTGGTCTCTATTTGAAAAAGGAAATGAAAATGAAGTGAAAATTTTTCACATTTATTAAGCAAATATCAAGATCAAAGATCTTCATAGAATTGCAATAGAAATCAATATGATTTCTCTACAATCTTTACATGTTTTCAATGACATTAGAATAACACATTTTGACCAAGTGACTATTGATCTTGCAATAAAAAAATTTTTTGCAACTGAATGACGTTTTTAAAAAAAAATCGAAAAAAAAAAAACAAAAATATGTAAAAAAGTGAAAAAATGATTTCAATTTTGAAAATTTTCAAAAAAATAAAATTTTTCTTCTAATATCTATGCAAACCTTTAAACACATGTATTATACCCATTACAACTGGGCCCCATTGACTGAAAAATAGTTTATATTTAATTTATTCATCCTAATAACACATATCTGAACAAGGGAATTGATTAATTTGTTGTCTGAAAGTTTTATTATATTTAACACAATTTCTTCATTATCTGGATTTTTATCTACTTACCATATATACATTATGAGATTTTCTGCAAAAAAAAAAAAAAAATAAAAAAAACAATTAATGAGATATAAAATTGATTTTAAAAAGAAATTTCCCAAATTTGGAACTTCTAATAGGATTTCAAAACCTTTATTCTCAATTAAAAAATACCATGGCTTTTTCTATCATATTAATAACATTTTTTTTATTTTTATTTTTATTTTTATTTTGATATTCATAAAAATTAAAAAAGTCATTATAAAGTTGAATCAAATCCGGATCCAAGTTATAAATGCGAAGTAACAGGATCTTTTATGATTATGACCTTAAAATTAATTTCATTGGCTTCAAATTTAATTGACGGTGAAAAAGACCCAAAAAAACTTCGCGGACTTGCAAAAATTCATCGAATTCAAAAAATGCCATCGTTTTTGGAATTCATCTCTTATCTTTTTTATTTTGGATCATTAAGCATTGGCCCAATTTATGATTTTACACCTTATAAGAATTTTATTACAAGAAAAATGTTTGTAAGCAATTCAAATAATAAAAAATCAATGAAGAAAAACCAATTGAAAGAAAATGTAATTCCTTTCTTTTTCTTTTTTTTTTTTTTTCAAACATAATTTCAAAAAAAAATAATGAAAAAAATATTATTCCCTAATTTGAAATAAACTCTTTTTCAAATAAAAGGAAACTTAGAATTTCAAGAATTATTCATAATTGAATCAAATTAATTGTAGTATCATTCTAAAATCTAAGAAAGTCTTTTTAAAATATAAAAAAATACACAGCTGAATATTTAAAACTCATTAAAACAAAACAATAAAAATTAAAATTAAATATTTTAAAAATTGGTGTGTCCTTTTATTTGAAATGAGTAATCTCATTTTCTAAATTGCAGTGAAAAAAAAAAAAAATATAAAACCAATAAAAACTGTTGAACAAGGTGAATTGGTAAAAAATTCTTTACATTTTATTGATAACTCTTTACCCGTCAAACTTTTGTTCTTTAGGGTCTCATTTTCGATATCAAGCTGCAATTCATCTGGGTATTTTGTTGTAATTGTTTTTTTTTCAATATTTTCTTTATTCCATACATCAATTAAATAATGATCTTTCAAAATTCCTATATCTATCTCATTCGAAATCAAACTTAAACTGTTTCCATTTTTATACTGGTAGATTATTTCCTTATTGGTTTCTTCTTATCTTGTTTTTTTTCATTTTCCAACTGTTCGGTATCCATAAATATTAAAACAAAAAATAACAAAATGAAAAATTAAAATGAAAATAAACAATAAGTAATTATCTTATTAACAATCAAATTCAATAGAAATGTTGATTTTAGAAGTGTACACTTTTGTTTAAAAAAGAGTCTAGATCAAAAAATGTTAAATTTTTGGATATTTTTTTACATCCGTTTATGAAGAAAAAAAAATATTTGAAAAATTGAAAATTATTTACCCTATCATTAAAAATTTAAGTTTTGTTTATCTTAATTTTATCCATTTATTCTCTGTTACACCTTTGAGATTTTTGTAATAAAAAGGGTTTTATTCTATTTGTCTATCAATTTTGAAAAATTTTTTATAAATATAAAACTTTTCTAAAAAAAGTTCTCACAAAAATTCAAATATTCTCATAAATTGGCCATTTTTAATAAACAAGGCGAATTTATTTTAAAATATCTCCAATAAACATAATTCTAATAAAACTATTTAACGATCTAAAATTGACCCTTAATCCATTATTTTTTCCTATTCTTAATCCAATTCATTTAATTGTTGTGAATTGTTGTTAATGAAAGATATTAAAGTTTATGATCCGATTTTTATATGAAATGGATTAGAAATATTGAGATTAATAAAAATAGATTTCAAAAACATTTATCTCCATATTAATAAAAAAAATTACCCAATCCTTATTTATCAACACACATTCTACAAGACGTATTTATAAAAATGAGTGGAAAATGAATACGGTAAGGATAACTAAACCATTTTTCAAAAATGTTGACTCACTTTATAATACTATTACGGAACTTATTTCGGATGGTTTTATCACATATTCTTATCACAAAAATTTTTCAATTTTAGAACCAGAAACATTTTTTCTAATTTCATCATATTTTTATTTTACTTTTTCTAATTTTTGTTTTTTTACCTTTTTTTTTTCTCTTTCTTTTTTTGTTTGATACTTTTATTTGCAAAATCTATTGAGATTCAAAATAAAAAAAGATCTGGGAAAATACCAATAAACCTTAAGAAAATTGAGACTTTTTAATGTCTCAAAATTCAAATAATTATTAGTAATAAATTTTCTTTTTAAGGAAGTAGTATTTTTTAAAAATAAAATGAAATCTTGTCAAGATCCTGAAAAAAAAATTTTTTTTTGGTAATGTGTGTTTCGACTTATGAAATCAATAAGTTAGACATATTTAAACAATTTATTAATTTGAGTCTATTTTTTGAATTCCAAAATTTGCATGTTTCCAATATAAAACAAGAAAAAAAGTAAACTATTATTTTTATTAACAATCAAGTTAATTCTTGAAAATGGTAAACACTATTTTTTGTTTTAAGGTTGAAAAGTATTTTTTTTTAAAATAAAATTTTTATATTTTGCTATTATTTTTAATTATAAATCTTTCAATTCAAATCTCACTTAATAAAAATAATTGAGGTATAGGTGATTAAATAAATCGAAATTTGGATAGAAGCCTAAACAAAGGGTTCTCGATGAAAATGAGATCTAATAATCTCCAAAAATTTTTTATTCTTTAAAGTTTGAAAAAAGTCGTTTTCTCATTTTCAAAAAAATAAAAAAAAATTCCCGAAAAAATTTCAAATTTGAATAATTTTTTTAGCAAATTGTTTGGTCTTATTCAAAAGAGTCCCTATAACAATTTAAAATCATTTTTGGAATAAAATAATTGAATCTATCAAATATTCCCGAAAATACCCGAAAATCGAAAACAACCGAAATTTTTATAACCACAAAAAAATACTTTTTGAACAACTTCTAAGAAACCCTAGTGCCAATATACTCAGTTTAAAGGTAAATTTTGGAATTTTATATTAGAAAAAAAATTTTTTTCTGATAATATCAAAATTCAAAAAATTGTAAATTTTAGGGAATGGTATTAAAGCTATTTTGTGTGAAAAAGGATTTGGTTTTTTGGATGACTAACATTACTGATCATTCTGAAATGGTATTAACCAATTGAGAGAATATGTAATAGTAGAGAAAATTTCTAATTGTGTATCATTACCCATAATTTTGTAATCTTAAATACAATCCAAAAATAACCAAGTCATATCTAATCATAAAACACATACCCATACCCTTCACAAGGCGACCCAAGCCAAAATTTTTTTTAACTTTCCATTCCATAAAAGGAACTGGTTTAACCAAAACATACAAACACACACCATACCAAACCTAACACAACCCATACCGATACCCTGGCATATCCATAAGCGTAACCCAATAAGTACCAACAATTACTCAAATATACTCAAAGGTACCAAAACCTCTTTAGAGTAGTTTAAAGTAGAAAATACAAAAAAAAAATATTTTGTATGAAAGTCAAATTGTTATTTTACCGTTAAACTGAGTATATTGACACCAGGGTTTCTTCGGAGTTGTTCAAAAAGTGTTTTTTAGTGGTTAAAAAATTTTCTGGTATTTTCGATTTTCGGGTATTTTCGGGAATATTTCAAACACCCAAAATAATTGATTTTGAATTTTGAAGATAAAATTACAAAATTCCCAAATATCTTCAAGATAATTTTTTTTTGAAAAATCGAATTTCATCTTAGAACAAAAACTCAATTTCAAAGTAAAATTTGTGAAGTGACTTTAAAAATTTAATATTTATAACTACTCCACTGAAAGTAATACACATATTTTTCAATATTTTGAATAATTCAATCATTTTTTTGGTTAACCAAAAGAATTATCTCAAAAAAGAGAAAAAATCTTTATATTTAATATTCCTGGTAACAAAGACTTTTTATTCTGTAATAATGATGAAAATGGTAATAAAAACGGGAAAAAATTTTTATAATTGTGAGAAATAAAATGAATTTAAAGGGTTTCTTTTTTCCAAAAAAATTGAAAAAAACATTACTCTCTTAAAAAAAATTTTCTTTTCGGAGGTTTCTTAGTTGATCAGAATGTTTTGACACTTGGAAATGTACAAAATTTGTATTTAGAGAATATCACCAATAAAATACATTCAAAATTTACCCTAGAGCACTGATTCCTTAATCTTTTTTTTCTGTGAAAGTTTCAGTAATAAAAAATCCATAAGGTTCATTTCAAAAAATTGTGATTCTATTTTTTTTTTTTGGTTTTTGGTTTGATTTTTTTTAATTTTTGGAATACCAGGTTTTTATAGGTTTAGAATACTTTAAAAATGAATTATTAATCAGATTGAATAATTAGTTGTATTTGAATACAAACAAACACACCCACGCACGCACACACACACACACACACACACACACACACACACACATATATATACATACATACATATATATATATATATATATATATATATATATATATTCAATTTATTATTTCAGGCGAGCCACAATTTTTGAAATGGAGTTTATATACAAAACAAAATTCAAATTAATTTCAAAATGTAAAAAAGTAGATTTTGATAAATTAATTAATCTTCTTTTTCAGAAAAAAGAATATCAAAATATCAATTAAAAATCAAAAATTATAAAAATGATTACAAAACCATTTCCCCAAGGCTTTTTTATACCGAAGAGCCAAAATTGATTCAGTATGGATCACTATATACAAAAGATATTTCAAATTAATTTAAAAATTAAAAATTCTAGGTTTTGATAAATTAATTAATCTTCTTCCCTAATAAAAAAAAAGAACACATAAAACATTAATTGGAAGTCTAAAATTTTTAAAAGGATTAGAAATCTAACTTGAAAATTACTGAATTAATTAATTAAAAAAGAGAAAAAGTGAAAATTTCATCAGATTTTGCCGTATTTAAAATAATTGATATATTATTCATCAAAAACAAGTTCAAAACAAGTTTCATACAAAAATGAACAATAATATATTATAAAGCACTTTTCACCAAACAAATTATTTAATTTTTTTGTCATAGAATTTTCATTTTAAATTCAACAACATAAAATCTTCAACATCATTTATTATTCTAGATCAGTTTAAAATTTAATTTTAAATTGAGAAAAATAAAAATTAAACCATTTTTTTTTTTGAATAGAATAACCAAACTGTTGTAAAAAAAATTGAAAGATCAGAAAATATTCTTTTTTAGTAAATGTCAAATAAAAAAATCTTCAAAACAAAAATTTTTATGTGAAAAGATAAAAAAAAATAAATACTTTAAAACTATTACTTGACTTCTGAATTGATCAAATTTTTCCAAAAAATTGATTTTATATTTCCATAATATATTTTATTTATTTATTTTTTGTTTTGCCGAAAATCTCATAATGTATCTATATATTATTAAAATATCTGCCATATTTATTTAAATTTCAAATATTTTTTGATTTAAAATTATCTTTTTATTTAATAATTTATCTAGGAAATTCACAAAAAAGCAAATTGGGAAGGATTAAAAATCTTATTATTATCGTTATGTAGCTTATTTTTATATATGCTTTTAGCCAAAAAATTCAATTATGATATGGTTACTTCAGAAAACATTCAAAATTCCAATTTTATTATTCGCCATTTGAACTTTTATTTGTTAGGTTTTTATTTAAGAAATAGATATTATTTAGCTTTCATGAATACAGAAGGAGCAAATATTATTGCTGGATTTGGATACAATGGGATTGGCGAAGATGGTACTGAGAGATGGTATGGTTATAGATTTTTTATTTTTTATTTTTATTTATTTTTATATACTTTCAATAATAGAAATACGAATATATTCATAAATCATATATAAACAAATATTTAAAACTTTTGTTAGACCAAAATTCACCTTTTGATGAAAAAAAAAAAAAAAATATTATTTAAAAGATTCAATAGAAGAAATACCAAATTAGAACCATTCATTATTTGGATTGTAAAGAATTATTTATCATTTAGAATTCCCACAAAACAAAAAATAAATATTTAACAATCAAAATAAAAAAAAAAAAATGTTTCATAATTTTGGAGAGAGAAAAATAAATATAGTGTATTAATAAGTTTGTTGAGATTTTATTCGGAATATCGATCGATCAAATGGTTAAATACAATCAAGTAATTTTATTTAGGGTTTTTTCATTGAAAAGAACTAAATTCTAGATTAATATTAATCTTTTGAAACTTACTTTTATTTAGATGAAAAAAAGTAATCAATAAGAAAATAATAACAAAAAACAATTAAAAAAAAAAAAAAGTATTAAAGTTTTTATTTTTTATAATTATTACAGAAAAGAGACGATTTACCAAAATTACCCAATTTGCCGACAAGTTTTTTAGAATTTAAAAGAATTGAGTAAAATCAAATGGATTTCACATTATTCTTTTGAATTATGTAAAAGATAGGAATCCTATGACATCCTATGGCATTTGGCGGCACTTTCGTTAGTTTTTTTTTTAATTTTTGAAATAAACCAAAAATTTATTTAATTTACATTTTATTTCCGAAATTAAAAAAAAAACAGCCATTAGATTTTCCAGAATTTAAAACAATTGAGTTAAATCTTTGGTTTTACTCTATTCTTTTGAATTATGGAAAACTACAATTAGGTTTTCTTGAGTTTTCTGTTGGTTTGTAAAATCTATAGATTTTCTTTGGGTTTTTTTTTTGTTTTCTATTTATTTGTGAAGTGTTCTAGGTTTTTTTGAGATTTTCTATTTTATTTGTAAAGTGTTCTAGGTTTTTTTTACTTTAGAAATAAACAGAAAATTTTAATAAATTTTCGGTTTATTTCTAAAGTAAAAAAAAAAACCTAACGAAAATCTATTGATTTTCCAAATAAATAGAAAACTCAAAAAAACCTAACGAAAATCAATAGATTTTACAAATAAAATAGAAAACCTCAAAAAAATCTAGAACACTTCACAGATAAAACAGAAAACCTGAAGAAAAGCTAGGCACTTTAAAGCACTAGAAGTTACTCTACAGCACTCACTGTAAATACTAAATTTATTTAGATTTTGTTATTTTAGTTGTAATACGGACAAGATTCTAACTCCTAGGGTAGTTTTTATAAAAAAAAAGAAAAAAAAAAATTTTAAACAAAAATAAAACGAGAAAAAGAGAAAGAAAGAAATAAAAAAAAGAGGCATACAAAAAATAACAAAAAAAAAGTTAAAGTTTTTATTTTATTCCTCTGGTGTTTAACGAGTTGTTGGTTGTTTCCACTGATTCTAATTATTATGAAATTTTCTCTATCACAACAATAATACCTCCTATTTGCATAATAACTTAATTGCCAGAAGTTAACAAAGTACAAGATAATTGTATATAAGAAGAAGCTAAATTATCGCCACGATTTCTCTTCTTCAATACTTTTCCCATAAAATTCGAAGAACACCTTTTCTTATTTTTCTTCTTCTCTACCTTTTTAATCAAAAAAAAAAAATAAAAGAAAATAAAAAATGATCAACTTTTTAAATGAAAGTACAATATTATTATAATTTAAATTTTTTAACTGTAACAAAAATTTTGAATTTAACTTTTCAAGTTTTTAAAAACAGTTTGTTAACCAAAATTTAAAAACTTATGAAGTCATAATTCATGTGAATACATTTTTTTTTTTTTGAATATTTTGATCACCAGTAAATAACACTGTGACTCATAAACATTTTACCTTATGTGTGCTTTTTTTCATTTAATATTCTTGTTCAACAAAACCTTCATATTTTAATATTCAAATAATACCTTCAAGACTGATTACAGCATCTGTATATACTTTTAAAAAATAATATTTTCTTTTATATATTTTTAATTTGATTATGTTTTATAAAATCATAGGGATAGATTAACAAACGTTAAATTAAAACCAACCGAACTTCCAATACATTCTAGAGACTATTTAAATAACTGGAATTATCAAGTACATTTATGGATGAAAAATTACGTTTATTTCCGAATATATACAAAACCTTCAGTCTTCAGAAAAAGCTTTGGACAATTAGCAACATTTTTTTTCTCGAGTTTTTGGCATGGATTCAGACATTGCTATTATTTAGTATATCCAATTGCATTACCTTTTGATTATGCGGATAGAACACTTATGAAAGCAGTACAGCCCCTATTGAAGGATAAAGACGGAAAACCAAATAAAACACGTGTATTTATTTATGAAACAATCAATCGAATAATCGTAACATTATATTGGTCAGGAACAATTACAATTTTTTTTGTAGTAAGTATCTATTATATTTTCTTTTAAGAATTTCTAACCCCCCTAGTCTTACACTGCAACAATTACTTATAGAAATTAAAATCGACTATTGTATGTTTTTTTTATAAGTAATATCTTTTATAACACAATTTTATTTTTATGAATATACACAAAATGTTTTAACATTTTATTCATTAATAAAATTCTTTTAAAGACTTTATTAAGTTGAAACTAAATTAAAAGAGAATATATCAATATATATATATATTCCATAATTAAATGGTTATAGAAGTAACCCTTGTGGAAAAAAAGTGAAACATGGAAAAAAAGTGAAACACGGTTTTTAATTGGGAACCTTACTGAAAATGAAAAGTAAGATCAATGAAAAAAAGAATAAAAAATAAATAAAGACAAAATGAAGTATTCGCCACAATAACAGTTTTTTTAATACTATCTTTTGGTATGGGTTTTTCTTTGATTGATCAATTATTAAAAATTTGTTCAAAAAATCGACTATTTTTGAGATCTCCAAAACCAAAACAAACATTTCGATAAATCAAGTAGATTTAAATTGTATTTGTTGGGTTGATTGAAAATAATTTAATTGATTATTATTTGAATTTAATTGGTTTCTTCTTTTAATTGATTTTACTTTTCATTTTCAGTAATTTTCCCAATTAAAAACCGTGTTGAACTTTTTTTCCAGTTTCAATTTTTTTCCACAACAGTAATTCAAAAATTCAAACACTTTATTAATTGTAAAAAGTCAAAACTTTATTATTAGAGAAAAAAGGAAAATATTTTCCAATTTAAATCACAATATCACAAAATAAAAGTTTATTTATAAAAGTAAACTCCATTTCACTCAAAGGGTCATGCCTAAAATAGAAAAATTCATTTTTAAGAATCAAACAACCTACGATGGTTTCGAAAGAAGAGAAATAATAAACTTTGGCTTAGAGCCGATATTCATAAAACAAATACCTTAAAAAACTATAAATTCCAAAAAAAAAAAAATGTTAAAAAATTTTTTTGGGCCCCTTTCCTTGGAGCTTCTAGTACAAAATTTATCAATTTCTTTAGATAATTAAAATTGTTGGTAATACGATTTTTTAATTGTAAATGTCTGAATTTTAAAATAAAATATGAACATACACAAAGTATCAATTTTCATAATGATGATTTGAAGTTTCAAAAGATTTTTTTCTTTTCAAATTTATTTTTAAAAAAAAAAGAAATGAAAAACAGAAAATCAAAAAACAAAATACAAAAAATAAATTTGAAAAAAAAATAAAATTTGAAAAACTGAGAAAGAATAATTTTGATCTAAAAATTAAAAATTTATTTTGAGAAGAATAATGAATTAATCTCATAGACTATGTTCTATTTCTTCAATAAAACTAGACCCTTTTGACTGAAAAAGAGTTTATAATAATTTATTAATTTTTTTTTTTTTGAGACTATCTATCCTTTAAAAAATCAAATAATTTTATCTAATATGTTTTTTTATCCTTTTATTTCCATATCTCCTTAATTTATATAGTGTTATAATTTTAAACAAATGATTATCCTTTTGAAAATGGTTTATATGCCAGTTATTGTACTCCCTTGGATAATAATTATTGTTCTAACTCTGAAAAGATTTATATTTAAGAAGAAAAGAAGCAAACCAGAAACAGGAACAAAAGAAAGCAACGGAAAAGATAAAACTTCAAATATTGATATACGCGAAAGTACTGGAAAGAAGGAAACAAAGAAAAATAAATAATATTATACTAAAATAAATATCTAGAACAATAAAGAAAAAACGAATAATTCATTTCTTTTAATAATAAATATATATTATAACTTTTATTATTTCTATTTATTTTTTTCTTACAATTTTGAGATAATAATATTAATTTTTTTATGGATGGAAAGTGAGTTCTTTTTCAATTTTTATTTATTTATTTAATTGGTAAAGATTTTAAAAATAAAACCAAATGCCCGTTTTCTTTTTTGGATTTTGATTTTTTTATATTTTATATCTCATTCAAAACTAAAATTTTAGATTTTTTGAAAACAACATACTTCACCTCCCAATTCTTGATAAATCTTTAATGGGTGGATTAGTTCACTCTTATTACTATGTGGTAATTTTATAAGTTTTTTGATTATTCTTTTCAGAAAATTAATAAACTCCAGCACTAAGAATCACCTTCTTCACATTTTTAACAAGATTAATTATTTATTTTTTCCAGATTTTTTATTATACTTTTTTTAAGTTTTTCAATTAAAATTGTAAAATATTTTCCTTTTCAAACTTTATATTCATTTACAAACAATCTAAACCAATATAAGCTAAATATAAAGGAATAAATTTCAAGAGAAAAAAATTAACAATAATCAAAAAAAAATTATACAAATTTTATGTTTTAAGAAAATTATAAATAATTTTTCTCTTCTTGTTTTTTTTTTTCTAAAACAAAAAATCAGAGTAAAAATTATTCAGTAATATATTAAATGGAAAATTAGCGCTTATCTGAAGGATTTAGATGTTTTAAACAGGTTAAATGCAAATTTATCACCAAAAAAAATGTTATGAAGTGATCAAAATAATTTGTTCTCAACGACTATAAATCCGTGTCTCAAAATATTATCCGTTCTTTTGTATTATTCTTGTTCTAATGGAATATCCAATTAACTGAACAATAATATATCCTAGTTCAAATCAATTTTGAAAGTAAATCTCATTGATAAATCAGTAAAATTTAAATGATTAATGTTATTGGTTGAATATTTTTCTCAATTTTAGATTTTTTTGAATTTTTTTTTTTAAATGATATGAAATTTGATAAAAATCTACTCAATTTTTTTGAGCAAAATTTTCCAATTTGATTCTTTATTTTTAGAATTTCTTTATAAATAAATGAACTTTAAGATTTCAATACCATATTTACTTAATGTTTATTACTAGTTTCTTTGATTGGTTAATGTATAGCTCTTCTATATATATATATATATATATATATATATATAACATTGTTTTTATTTTGAAACACGGATTAAAATTTTCAACATATGTTATTTTAACACCAGTTGTAAAGGTTTAAGATTACACCGGAGTATTGAAAGGTGTATTGATATGTCCACCCTTAATGATTAGAGTTACCATATATTTGTCTTTAATTAAGCTAGTTTGTAATTAGGTGTAAATTATATTTGTTCTCTATGTCTCAAATGGCTGTAAAAAAATTTATTATAAATATACTACAAAATAAATTATTTAATTTTTTACTAATGATACACAATTAAAAATTGTTCATTTTGGTATAATTTTTTTTTGTACTTTTTTACAATCCAAAAACCAAAAACATATTAGAATATTTAATAATGAAAATTTATAACCTCCAAAAGTAACTAATACTTCTGAATTTTTGAATTTCAAACTTTATATAAATAATTATTCATATAAAAAACCCAAAACCTTATTAGTTAAGTTTTCTTATTATAAAGCTAATTGTAATATCAAAATATTTCCAATGTGTGAGTAATAATTAGTTAAAAAAAACTATTGGTGAATTTTTCATTTTTATTTTGAAAAAATTGAATTTTTTATCACATAATTGGTATTTGAAACAAATTTAAGAATGATATTTTTCAACTTTGAAACTTGAGTATTGGCTTTCAATCTTTTAATTTGTCGCGAAATGCAGATTTATTTCTGAAATTCATGTTTTTGACTAACACAAACGATCTTTTTTTAATTCATTAGACCAACAAAAAATACGGTTTTACTTCTCAAAATTTTGAGAAACAATTGAATCATGGATCACAAGTTTAATTTACCTTCTATAGCAACACATTTTAAATTTAGAATTCTCCCAGTCTGACACGTTAATCACTTAAAAGTAAATTTGGGTCTAAAAAAACTACTATTTTTTCAAGAAAAAGCCACGATAATTATCAAACCTAAAGCGAGCTATCAAACCTTCCAGCTGTATTTTAAGATTAGGTTTTCACTTTAATGATTTAAACCTATATCTAACTAATGTCAACAAAGATCTAATATAAAATAAATTTAACTACGGTTTAAAATCTATTGGGCAGACAATAAGCCAAAAAGAAAATCGAAAAATTGATAATTTACAACAAATGAAAAGTAAAAAATAATCAAAAAGGAATACTTTTCACACACCTCTACTAAGAAAGGAATCGGCCACTTGGTTTTTTTTTCAAAATAACTAAAAAAAGTGGTATGATTTTTCACTTATTCATTTTTTTCATTTTTTGTTTTTTCAAAAAACTTCAACAGCTAATAAATAAAAAATACTTGGGCTTTCTAATTGTTAGATAACAAAAAAAAAAAACGAATGGAAATAAAACGAATAAAAAAATTAAGTGAACAGGTCATCCGACAAATTGCAGCAGGAGAAGTTGTGCAAAGACCAAGTTCTGCCTTAAAAGAATTACTCGAGAACAGTTTAGATGCTGGCTCGACCCAAATCAAGATCCACATCAGAAAAGGAGGGATGAAGATGTTGAGGGTAATTGACAACGGGTGTGGGATTAAGGTTGAAGATTTGCCGATCCTCTGTGAAAGATTTACGACTTCCAAGCTAAGATCGTATTCTGATTTACAGAGTGTTTCGACGTTTGGCTTTCGTGGAGAAGCCTTGTCGTCAATTTCCTATGTCTCACATTTAACAGTAACCACACAGTCAAGGGGATCGCCGTTGGCATATAAGGCACATTACAAGGATAGCAAGCTTGTTCATCCGAGATCACAACAAAACAGCAAAAAACAAGAAGAGCCTGCCCCGATACCCGTTGCAGGTATCCCTGGCACACAGATCGAGATTGAAAATCTGTTCTATAACCAGCCGTCACGTTTACGATCGTTAAGGAACACCAACCAAGAAGCAAACCAAATTCTTCATGTTGTACGTTGCTATTCAATCAATAACCCACAGGTAACCTTTATTGTCACACAAGACAATAAGTCCTTGCCTTTGCTCCATAACAAATCAAGCACTGGGGATCAAAGCTTTGAGAGGATTGAGGAAATATATTCGTTAAACTCTAAAAAATGCCTCTTTAATCTTCAAATAAATACCTTGATAAACAGTACTTTTAGATTAAAGCTAAATGGAAGTGTCTCGAACGTAAAATATTTTAAAAAACAAAAAGAAAAGGCATTTAAAAAGCAACACTTTATTTTATTTATTAATAAAAGATTAGTCGAAAATAACCAAATGAAATCCCAAATAAATAAAATTTATAAACAAGTTTTGAACACAAAAGGAAAACCGTTTATATTTTTTAATTTAATTCTACCTCCCGAGTGTGTTGATGTAAATGTGCACCCGACAAAAAAAGAAGTCAAATTTTTAAATGAGGATTCCATAATTGAAATAATAAATAAAAAGATCCAAAAACTTTTATCAAATGAATTGGATTTAAAGACAATAGAACAAGAAAAAGAGGAACAGGGACAGGGAAAGGAACGGGAACTACACCAAGAACCCGAGAAGGAAAAAGAAAGAGAAAAAGAACAAGAAAAAGTAAAAGATAAATATGATTTGATCAATCCAAATCAGAATCAAAAAATAATTGAGAATAAAGATGAAGTCACTTTAAATGATCTTTTACTTCATCAACAAAATTCTAATAATAATAATAATAATAATACATTAAATCAATCCAGACTACCAATTTCTGATTTAACACCCCCTTCATCCTTCTCATCTTCTCAATCATCACCATTATTACCGAATAATTTTTCATCACCTATAAAAATATCATCATCAACACAATCGCCATTATCATCATCTATTATTTTAAATGACAAGAATAACAGCCAACAAAACGATTTCAGTCCTTCAATTAATAATGGTGAACAAAAACACAATTCGAATAAAAATCAAGATGATATTAATATGACTGGAATTGAAAGAATATTAGGCATTGGTGGAAATGATATAACAACTAAAACCTTTGGAGATTTGGATAATATTAATTTAAACTTCCCAGACCGATCTTCTTCATCTCCCCCCATATCTTCTTCTTTGTCTTCTTCCATACCATCACCATTTGCAAAAAAAAACAATATTATTTATTTAGGAACTGAATATTCAAATCAAAATAATTATAGTAACAATAATGATCTAAATAAAAATCTTTTTTCAATTGCTGAAAAAAATAAGATGAATCAGAACTATGTTGATAATAGAAAAAGGAAAATAGAACATATTGATCAAAATAACCAAATGTATGAAAACGAATATGAAAATAAAAATAAAAAACTACATGAAAAAGAAAATGAAAAAGGAAAAGAAAAAGGAATAGAAATAGAAAAAGATCAAAATGAAATAGAATCTAATAAAAATGAAAAACAAATAGAAAAAAAATTAAAAAAAAATCCAAAAATAAGCTTAACAACATTCAATATTCCAAAAAGCCAAAAAGAAAAAAAAAAAAAAAAAAAAAAAAAAAAAAAAAACATAAAGAAATACGTCTAAAAACAATTTTATTATTAATTCAAGAATTCGAATCTAAGGAACATAAAGAATTGACAACAATTTTCCGAGAAGGAAAATTAATTTCTGTACTAGATACCGATTTTGCACTTATTCAGCACGGTGTTGTATTATATCTTTGTGATATAGAAATCATTACCAGAGAATATTTATATCAAAACATTCTCCGTAATTTTCGAAATTTAAACTATATCCATTTTAAAAATGGGATTTCATTATATTCTTTATTATTGCTGGGCCTAAATAGCAAGCATAGTGGATGGGGCCCAGGCGATGGCGATAAAAGAGAAATAGCAGATATTATAATAAATCTATTAAACTCACAGCAAAAAATGCTATTTGATTATTTTTCAATTAAAATTAATAAAAACAAACGACTGCTAACATTACCATTAGTGACACCAAACTATTGCCCAGACCCAAAATCTTTGCCAATGTTTATTCTAAGACTTGGCCCTGAAATTGAATGGAAAACAGAAAAGGAATGCTTTGAAAGCCTCGCGCACGAAATCGCACGATTTTATACACCCGCTAATAGAACACATTATTGCAAATTACCTTCAAAAATGGATAAAAAGCAATATCTGAAACAAGAAAAAAAAAGACACAGAATCATTTTTAAAGATAAAATATTCCCAGAATTACAAAAATCATTTATTGCCACACAGTCTTTGATCCATAATCACGCAATAATTCAAATCGCACAAGTTGATCTGTTTGATCAAATTTTTGATTAATTTATTTTTTTTATTGTTTACTTGAATTCTAAACAAAAAAAACTCCCACTAATTTTTTTTTCTATTTATATTTAATAAAAAACAAATTCTGCTCTTTTTTTTGAGAAAAAAACTGAATTGTCTCGAACTTTTCAAGATTGTTTTTTTGTTTTTTTTTTTTAAATAAAAGTTTCATTTTATTTGTTTTTTGGTCATTTGTATTTCTAAATTAAATATTGATAAACCGGAAAAGAAACCATTTTAATCCTCTTTATTTGAATGTTTTTTGAAATTACAAATTTATTTCTTAGTAAAATGTCTTTTTTTTTTATTTCTGCGTTATTGATTAAAATTATCAATATATATACCTTAAAAAATTTATGGCAAAAATATTGTTTTCTTAAAATTATCATTTTTTATTTGGCTCGAAAAAAAGAAACATCTAAAAAAAAACTTCAAAAAAGTAAAAGCCAATTTTAAAAAAATCAAAAATGATTTTTAACCAACAAAAATTAGCCAATGGGGATAAAATTATAAAGGTTTAAAGTAATATGTATAAGCCAATTATTTTATGTCCTAGTTAATTTTTAATTTAACTTGAAAAGATTTCAACACGATAGATGTTTGGATAAATAAAAAAGTCACAAAATATTTTTTAAAAAAATTCACACTCACCAAGAATAATTTATCAAACTGAAGCAAAAATAGATAAAGTAAAAATTTAAAAAAAAAAAAAAAAAAATAAGATTTAAACTTAAAAAAAATTACAAATTCTTGGTTTTGAATCTAGATCTAAAAAATTAAAATTTATTAAAAAGATGATGAAAATGTCAATTGGGAAGTAGAAAGTATAAAACTACTAAATATGAATCTTAATTAATTTAGAGTAAACTTAATAATAAATAGTTCAGGATGGAAAGGTCAGAAATTTTTAATAATTATTAGGTATAATAATAATATCAACAAATAAAAAAATATTTAAAATGTAAGGGATCTACTTCCAACTTAAAACTAAGAAATTTCACAAATTATCTAAATAGATATTCTTATGTATATGATAAGAATAAAATAAAAACCAAATCCTGTAATTTATGTAAAAAACATTTAAACAAGGAATCATTCAAGATTTCGATCATTTTTTATAGGATCATGTCGTCAAGTGTAGTAGAGTGCCTATGTTTTCTTGGGGTTTTCTGTTTTATAGGTAAAATCTATTGATTTTCCAAATAAACAGAAAACTCAACAAAACCTAACGACACTTTTCCAGAATTCAAAAGAATAGAGTGAAATCAAAGATTTTACTCAATTCTTTTAAATTAAAAAAAACCTAACGATGCCCATTCTATAAAAAAAATCTAACAATTTGGATTAAAAAACTAATTGAAATTAACAAAAACAATAAGACTAAGCATCTTTGATATTATTCGTAACAAAGATTCATTATTCATCTTATCATTGGTTAATGATTAAGAAAAATATGATTCTTTATTAAAATTTCTAAACAAAAATTTAGAAATTAAGGCTGTAAGAGGAAATTAATTTCCTCCCTTCAAAATAAAAAAAAAAAAAAAAAAATTATCATTTTTTTGAGTTTATTACTATTCTGATTACCATTTAATCTCTGAACATAAGCTGTTTTTTACAAAATCAATTATTTAGATATTCTTTCAAAATATTTCTATTTCTATTTTATACTTATGATTGTTTAAGATTTTAAAGAATTAGAAATAATTTTTAATAAAATAATTTTAAATAGGCCAAACAAATTTTAATTAAAAAGTTATTTGTCTATAATTGTTGCCCTTTTTTTTTTTTAATCTAAATTCAATTTTTCTCATTTCTCTTTCGGGGATTAGTTATAAATTGATTGAAATAGTTTTATCATGAAAGTAAGATAAATCAATTTTGAATCAATTCACTGTAAAATAAAATATTCTTAAATTCATGGAATCACAAGGTGTACTTTATCATTTATTACTCGATTTAAGATGTAGAATTTAATATAAAATATTTTCAAGAATCAAATTTAAAAGCAAATAATCAAATAGAAAAAAGGCATAAATCTTAAATATTTAATTTTTATAATTATTTCAAAAAATATGAAATGTTTGAATATTTTCGATATCTTTTTCCAAGTTTCAGAAATTTAAAAATTTATTTACAAAAAATTAGTAGTATCAGAATAATATTGTACAATGAAAATTTTGGTGCTGTGTTTGTACAGGAAATGTTATATACTCAAATGGTAAGTTATATTTTATCACATCATTATCATCTTTTATCAAAAATAAACTCGAAAAAAAAGAGAATATTTAATATTAATTGTAAAAACAAGTGGTTTCTATGAGTATTCACAATCATTCTGTTGCTGATTTTAAAATAATATCATTATACTTTCTTTTTCTTGTTTTTAATATCAATTCACATTTTTTACCATTTTTAGTGTCCTTGTAATTATCATTATCATTCTTATTATAATTTTTAATTTTAATTAATTTTTTCATTTTTTTATTTTGGTTTTGTTTTTTGGATTTCCCATTTTTCTTTTGATCATTATTTTTTTTAATTTTTTCAGTTCCATTTTTGTTTCCTTTTTCTTTTGTTTTTTTCTTTGCTTTCCCCGTTCCCTTATCTTGTTGTTCTTTTTTCTTTGTTTTTCTTTTCTTTTGTTTCTTTTTCTTTTTCCTTTTTCCTTTCCTTTTTTCTTTTTTCTTTTCCTTCTCTTTTTCTTTCTTTTTCCCTTTCCTTATCTTTTTTTCTTTCTTGTTGCCCCCTTTCCCCCTTTTTACATTGTTGTTTATAATTATAACTCTCTTTTTGGTTTTAATTTGATTACCACCACCATTACTCTTTTTTTTTAATCTTTTTTTCATCATGGAAAAAAAAGAATCAATTCTCGGTTGAACTGGTGCACTGTATGCATTTAAAATTCTGTTGATACCCTTATTTACCCGAATGGGCGAAAAATTTTTTTCTTCACATAAAAATTGTTGAATCGCTTCTTGATTCGGTTTTTGAAATTTAATTTGACTTTTTGTTTCTGTGGGGATTGTTGTTGTAAAATATTCTTTTTTTCTTGACTTCCAATTGAAATCTGGTGGTATACTGAATTGAGATGCTTTTTTCGTAATCTTTTTCATCACCCTTTTCAATTTCCCATGCTCTTCTAATAATTTCATAGCCCTTTTGGATCCAAGCCCGCGGATAGATTGATCACCAATACCACATAGGATACAAAACTCAACAAATCTTTTTTGGCTCATTTCAAGATCCTCCAGAATTGTTTTAAGTGTAATTGTCGTCACCTTTGATGACTTTTTTCCTGTTGAATAAAAAAGATTTGTAATAATCCTTGGCGCAGAATAGAGAAATGGATCAAGATCATAACTTCCAACAGCATGAACAATCCCTTTTTTGCACAATATTGCGCAGCCTATTATGGATTTATGTGTGGTCTCAAAAACTGGCACACCCAAGAGCTTCAACAATTTTTTACATTCTCCAAGCTGCTCTTCAGTGACATGTGTGTCAATGCTATTCGTTGATTTTTCTGGAAGTGGATCAGAATCAAAATCGCTTTCACGAAATTCATAAAGAGGCTTTATCGTGCCCAAATCATTCAAAGATGATCTAGCATACTTCTTTGGTGTAGTCTTTACATCTTTGGTTTCTTTTATTTCTTTTGTTACTTTTTGTAGAGAGAAATTTAGCCCTTCTTTTTCTTCTTCATTCATTTGAACGTCTTTTTTTGTTTCAATCATTAATTTTTGTTCTATTATAATCTTCAAATCTTGGTTTTCATGATCATTTTCATCTTCTTTTTCAATTTTCTCTTCTTCATTACCTTTTTCTTTTTTTGTTTTCTTTTCCTTTTCTTTTTCATCCTCCTCCTCATTAATTTCTAGTTTGTTTTTATTATTTTTTTCGTCCTCACATTCATTTTTGTCTATTACTTTTTCTTTTTCTTCTTCTTCCTTTTCCTTTTCATTTACCTTTCTTCTTTTTTCGTTTTTTCCAAGATCCTCAAGGCTTTCGGATCCAAAAACCCAAACGGGTTGAATTTTTAATTCCAAGAGCTTTATAGTTCTCTGGTACATTCCAACAAGGTGTGAAGTTATTTCACCTTTTTTGTTCTTTAGCGGTGTTCCTGTTTTTGGGTTGCGTATGGAAACAAGAAAACGGTAGATAGAAGGAAGTGCAGGTATTGCAATCCATGTATTATGATACAGTGACAAAGGTGATCTTTTAATTGAACGTGAAGAATTGTTACGTATTTGTGAAAGTAATCCTTTTATTACCATTCAAATAAAATTCTAATCAATTTGTTCTTGTTTTGGAAATTAAAAGGAAAATTTTCCGAAAACATTTAAAAAATGTTTTATTCTGTTTCTTGTGATCATTTTGAAATGATTATATGTTCAAAAAGATATCTTGTTCTGTCCTGTTAGGCTTGTTTCTTTTGAGGATTTCAAAGAGTAATTGGTAGCTTTGTGATGCAACAATTCTGTAAGCTTATTGATATTCATTAAAAAGATTGAAATGAATTTTCCTACTAAAAATAAAAAACCTCTGAGTCTAAGGACGAGTTCAACATTTACCAATCACCAAGGAAATTCCAAGACAAATCAATTCCAATTGATAACTTTTATACTCGCAATATTATTATTTTTTTATTCTTTTCTTTTCAAAGTCTTAAGTTACAACTTTTAATAGATTCTTCCAAGTTTTGTTTCTTTTGGTTAAACTATAAATTTAAGAGTTAGTTACTTTTTCAATAAAAAATCTGAAAATTCTAAGAGATGATCCATTCTAAATGTTAAATAGTTTTTTACTTCTGCAAGTTTGTTTTTATAAATTTATTATATTCTCCTTAATTAATAATTTTTCCATTTTTTTTTTTATGATCATTTAGCTTTCCCTTTTTAATCAATTAGAAACATAAATTTGGGTAAAAAATGTATTTTACCATTCTACGAAAGCCCAAAATAAGAATTTTTAAAATAAATATCTGTAGAAAAACAAAAAATTTACTAAACAACAGTAAACTTTTTATAAAAACCTTCTCTATTAATGATTTTCATTAAAAATATTTTTTTCGGGGGGGTAATGAAATTAAAGTCAGTTCCCATTTTAAGATAAAAACTTTCAAGACAATTTAAGGTACAAAAAAATCTGAAATTTAAGCAAATTTTTTTAAATTTTTTTTTTTACACAAATTATTTTACTATATTTTGAAATTTATACCTTAATTTGGGATTTTTTTGAAACTTAATTTTCATTCAAAGATTGCATCTTAAAAGTGGAACTGGGTTTGTCAAGAATCCACTGTCAAATAAAATCTCTTTAATTTCTAATTTTTTAATCTATTTAAATATTTTTTATAAATTTAACGTTTATTTCTAAAAATGTCTATTCCAACTGAAAAAAATTTTACTTATTTTCTTTCTCATCAAACATCCAGAATACTAAAGTATAAATTACTTGGATTTTTATATTTTTTTTCAATGTTTATTCAATTTCGAAATCAATTTTTTTCTGAATTAAATTAATATAAGCTATTTCCAATAAAGTGGGGAAAATTTATTCCAAAATATAACTTATTAAATTCAATCTTCAAATAAGTATTTAAACATCCAAAATCATTAACTATCATTCACCAACTCTTGAGAATAATTCAATTTGTTTCTTAGTATTATATTACATCAATAAAAGATATTAAATATTCTGATCTTGATTTTATCGGATATTTTTTATGTGTTAAAATAGGTGTTTATTATTTTCTTTTTGATTGAAAAAACAATTTTCCTAGCTTGTTTAATCACAACAAATTTTCAAATAGAATTGAAAATATCTAATAGAATTTTATTGTTATAAAAAATAATTTGTACCCTTTCCATATTTCCAGTTTTTTATTGAAATTCGAAAGTATATTGTTTTCACCAAAAAAAGTATTATTTTTTTTTCTTCAACTTTTTGGAAATATTTCATCCAACATATTTCGAAATAAATACATTAGTCATTTATTCAATTGTTATTAATATTAAACTTATTTTGGTAATGACAATTGATGAATACTATGACTAACAAAGTTTATTTTTCATGAAAGGTAAAAAAATGCACCACTTTTTTGGAAATACCTTATTCAAAGTAAAAAAAAATACTTTATATCAAAAAAATAAAATCAATTGAATTATTGGAAAAATGTGAATAATATTTTAATTTTGTATTATTCCTGAAAGTTGTTTTTTTCTTTAATAGATAGGGCCAATATTTCTTTATAAGATAGCGCTATATTTTGAATAAAAAATAAAATTTCCTATTTTCAAACTTTTTAGACTCATAATTTTTAATATTTTACCTTATTGAAATTATATTCATTTTTTTTTCTTATCTAAAAGAAAATAGTCTCAATTGAATTCATAAACTATTAATCAAAAAAAAATTGAGAGTTTTATCAAAAATGAGGTCAATATTCTAAGTTACTTTTTATTAAAAATTTTCTTTACTTTTTTTGTAATTTTTTTTTAAATAATTAAAATATAATGTATCTTCCGATATATAATATGAATTCATTCTTTTTTTTTGTTATATTCATTTTTTTTTTTTTTTGGTAAATTTCCAGTTTAGAATCACATAAAAAATCTTCAACTTGATCAATTATTTTTAATTGGTTGAAAATTTGACTTTAAATCGAAAAAATTGAAAAAGTGAAATGATTTTTTTGCAAAAATAAACCAATAATAAGAAAAATTAGAAAGATCAAAATATTATAATTCTAATTACTTTCGAAATAAAAATTCGTTTTGAAAAAAAATAATATTTTTTAGGTGGTAAAAAAACAGTTTATTCCTTAAATCCGTTATTTGGGTTATTAATTGATCAATTTTCTTTTTAAAATTACTTTTATCATATTATATAATTTTTTTTTTTTTTTTGATTTTTGGTGAAAATCCAGTGATCATGAATAAATGGAATCCATTTAACTTATAGTAACAAAACATAATATCTAAACATCTATTTTTTTTTTTTTTTTTTTTTTTTTTTTTTTTTTTAGTAAAAACATTAATCAGATTTTTTAGAACAATGGAAAATTATCGCCTTTGATTGGTTTTATTTGGTTTGATTTTTATTTTTTTCGAGTTACAAAATATAGTTTCATTAGTTCTGAATTTTTTTTTTCGAATGATTGATATAAGGTTAAAGTTAATTTTATTATATAGATCAATCACATACAATTGGTTGATGGTTGTACTAACCTTGATGGATCAATAATAGTTAGTCAAATTTCAACATATTCTGTCATACTATTTTGTGTTCTACTTATTTGATAAAATTTTGAACACTAAAATTTTGGCATTTTTTTTGTGCTTTATTGTTTTCTTTTATTTTGATGAAAAAGGTTACATATAAAAAACATTAATACTAATAAATTAAATGTGATTAAATATTAAGTTTTAGAAAATATAATAAATTGAGTTTTTGTTTTTTATTTTTTTTTGATTTGTCAGAGTTATTTTAATAGATTGGTTGTTAAGGAATCAAAGTTAAAAAAAAAATAAAAAGTCATTTAAATAGGTAACCGGAGAATTTTGAAATGACTAAATTTGAGACTTCCTATTCAATGATAGTCTAGAATAGATATAAAACTTAAAGTATTTGAAAATTAATTAAGTTTTCGAAAAACCTGTAGAAAAAAAACTAAAAAATTAAGTAGTAGAGAAATCTTCTCAAAAAAAAACAGTAAAAAGAAATAAAAAATAATTGATGTGAGAAATTTGAATTATTTTGATTTGAATGAATTTCTGTGTGTGTGATCCAAAATTATTTAAATTTGAGCCCCTATTTACAAATAAGATTTTGGGTGATATGGGTTGATTTTTTGAATAAATTTTATATTTGTAATTGTTTTTAGAAATTGTTGTTTTACATTTAAACCATCTATTATTATTGAAATAATTTCATAATTTAATATAATTATTCTTCATTTTATTTATTTTTGGTACCTATATTTTTTATTATTATTATTTTCGAATCGTTAATGATTCTAAAAATATTAAAAATTAGGATTTTTCATAAATTCAAGAAAAAATATCTTGAATAAAATAAAATTTGAAAATAATTAATCTTAAAGATCAGTTCAATATTTTTTTGATAATTCTGATTCAAAAAATTCTTTAATAAAAACCAGGATATAAGTTGATTTTTTAGAAATAGCTTTTTGGAAATAAATCTGATATTTTGAAAAATAATAATTAGTTTACAGTCAGTTTCACTTTTAAGGCACAAACTTTCTACGAAATTTAAGGCACAAGCAAAATCTCAAATTAAAGCACAAAATTCAAATTCTAGTAAAAATAAATTGTAAAAAATAAAATTCCAAATTTTGTGCCTTAATTTGAGATTTTTATTGTGCCTTAAATTTCGTTGAAAGTTTGTGCCTTAAAAGTGAAACTGACTGTATTTATTTATTTAGGGATAGGAATAATTAAATAAAAATTGTATCAAATAAAAAAAACAGAAGAAAATAATTAAAATATTATTAAAAATAATAAAATTATTTGACTAATCAAGTTCAAAATGGATCTACCGTTGTTGGTGGTTTTTAATTTAAGAAAAATGAATAAATTTTTTATTATTTTCTTTTTATTTCTTAAATTAAAAATAATTATACTTTGTACTAACTTGAAGGTACTTGATAAAACTACCAATAATTCACAGGGGGGGTAAAAATCTGATAGAATTATTATCATTTATAAATAAAAATTCCACAAACTCTGATTAATAATTAGTATTCCCCTGTAGTTTTTTTTTTTTTAATTCAAAAGAGTTGATCAGATTCTTTGAGTTTGCCTAATTCCTTTGAATTAGAAAAAAACTAAACAATACTTCCTAGAGTGGTACACTAGGTACCCGAATTTATTTAAAAATAATAATTAATTGTGAAGATCTCTATCTAAATTAAAAATCTGAATATGTTTAATTATTTTTTACAATATAAAAAAATTTACAAAAGTTTCATCTTGAACAAATACCATTTTCCTATTTAACCATTGTGAAAAAAAAATATGTCATTAAAAAAAATTGTACTAGTCAAAAATTTGTTTGGTTTTTTCAATAATAAATATTGGAAAAATGATTTTTGATCAAAGTAAAATTTTATGAACAGATCTTACATAAAAAAAAAAGTAATAGACAATTAACATTTTCAGAAAAAATATTATTTCGCTACATTTTGACACTTTGGAATGGCTTTGGAAGGCTAAAAATACAAAAAATTAAATTTTAATTGTACAACTTACAGTAAATAATAAGAGAACTATTTAGGAGAAATATTAAAACATATAAATTCAATAAGATATTTATCATTGTTAGGTAACGTAAATTTATCAAGGTTAATCTTAAATATCATTTTAAAACAAATTTAATCAGATAATCTTTTCAAAAGAGATATCTTTTTCAAAATAGATTGATTTTACCTAATTCTTTAATATTCAAAACTTTAACATAACGAAATATTTAAATTTTAGAAACCATTTAAATTCAAAAAATCCAATATATAAACGTTAGTTAAAAACAATTATTCATTTATGATCTTCCTAAACAATCACTAACTTGATCTCCGAATGTAATCTAATAAAAAATAATTAATAATTTTAGTAAAATGTACAATTAAAATTTAATTTTTTGTATTTTTAGCCTTCCAACACAATTCCAAAGGGTCAAAATTTAGCAAAATAATATTTTTTCTGAAAATGTTAATGGATATTGACTTTGGTTTTTCTAAAAAGTAAGTTCATAAACTGATACCTTGATCAAAAATCATTCATCTAATATTTAATATTTAAAAATGAAAACAAATTTTTGACTAGTACAATTTTTGTAATTAACCAAATTTTTTTCACAATGTGCCTGGGCAAAAAGTGATGTCTTAATATTTTAATTTTTTACATTAAATTTGTATATTTTTCCGAAAACTAGAAAACTTTAGCTTTCCCCCTAACGGGGGAGGTTTTTTGTCATTTAAATTGGGGTTCTAATATCAGAAAAATTGATTTAATAATAGTTTAAAAATGTTTGTTGAAACAAAAATTTAAAAATCGAAAACATTTTTCAGAAATTGAAAAACAAAAAAAAAAACACATTTATTTTTATTCTTTCATTAAATTGCTTTTTTTGATATTAGAAACCCCAATTCCGCTGGCAAAAAACCTCTCCCTTTTTTTTTTTTTTTTTTGGGGGGGGGGGGGGTAGGAAAAGTTTTCTAGTTTTTGGAAAAATATACAAATTTAATAAAAAAACTTAAAATATTAAGACATCACTTTTTGTAGATGTGTGGTAAAAAAATCTTTATTTTTAATAATATTAACCCATATAATCATATTTTCGAATTCCCCAACCAAAAAAAAATAAGATTCTATTCTCTGAAAAATTTCTCTTTGACTCAATTTTGTAACAAACCAACAGATTTTTAAAAGTTTCCAATAAAACAAAACAGAAATAAATATTTTGATATCAAAGTTAATTCACAATATTTTTTTAATAAATATCTTTCATTCTATTTTAGTCTTTAAACCATCAATTCGACTTTTGGAAAAAAAAAATAAAACATGTATTTTTAACCACTCATGAACAACTTATCAAAATTTAGTATAAGTTGTAGATCGGTAAACTAAGAAGTAAAATAACAAGGCTTTACACTCTCTATGATATTTTTTTTTCCCAGTTACAAACCTTATATTATTTTATTTAAAGGGTTAAAAAAACACAATAATTCGTATCAAAAGTAGACAAACTATTCAAAAATAGAAAAATATCAAACAAATTTTTGGTTAAAATTGTAAAATGGGAAGCTTATTTTCGGTTTGGATAAAGAAGAAAATTCGTGATCAGTATTTTTAAATGCATTGGATTAAAGGTTTTTAAATGAAAAAAGATAAACCTTGAATCTTTTTATTTAATTCAGTGTAAATAAACTGAGTGATTGTAAATAGTTCAGAGAATACAATTAAGAGCTCTCAAAAACCTTCATTTTTTTTGTAAACATCTTATTTTTGTGTATCATTTTATAAAAAAAAAGATCTAACATCTCTTTTTTTTTGATCATTTTTAATTTTCTTTACACACAAAAAAAAAAACTCACTTAATCTCTCGTTCTTTACAGCTTTTTTCCAAACAACAACAAAGAAGAAAAAACGAAAATAAAAAAAAAAATTCAATTCAAAAATAACCTTACTTCAAAATCAATCTTGATCGGAAATACCTATTAAATAAAAAAAACAGACCAAATTTATGGGCAATATTTCAGCCAAGCCAAACCCAAGAACAAGGGTTGATTATGTCAAACAGAATCTGGTCAAGATCCCAAAGGAGCTACAGAATTTCACACAATTAAAATCCTTAAATGTGGCTGGCAACCAGATCCAAAAGTATCCAAAATGGCTAACTAAGAACACAACACTGACGTATCTGAATTGCACTTACAATTCTTTAGAAACATTGCCCCCGGCTGTTTTCAAATTGTTTTCCTTGGAACAGCTGGACGCAGGTTTTAACTTGATAAAAACAATTTCTCCGTCGATTGGCTCGCTTAATGCGTTGACCCGATTAGATTTGAGGCACAACAATTTAAAGTATTTGCCAACAACGATTAATTCCTTGATCAACTTAGAGACGCTTGTGCTATTAAATAACAATTTGGTGTCATTACCAATCCTCGATGGGCTCCAAAATTTGCAGCATTTGCATTTGGATGCCAACATGATTGTTGAAATCAGCGAGAAATCATTTCAGGGGTTAAGTTCATTGGAAAGATTAATTTTATCGTATAACCAAATTGAGAATCTTCCAAAACTGTTAATGAAAGATTTGTGCAATTTGAAAAGATTTGAAATCGATGGGAACAATTTAAAAACCATTGGGAAAGGGTTCCAAGCGTTAAAAAAATTAAAAATATTAGAGGCAAATGGGAACGAATTGGTCGAAATTGATCAGCAAGTCTTCAAACTACCAAAATTAGAAAAATTATCACTAAGTAATAATCATCTGAAAGAGTTGTGTGGTGACCAAGTTGAAGATTTAACAGACTCCTTAATTGAATTAAACTTGAGCAATAACAAATTTACATCGATACCCCTTTTGGTGACCAATTTAAAAAATTTAAAATGTTTAAATCTAGAGGGTAATAATATCAGTGAGATCTATAATCGTCATATCCACAAATTAACGCAACTGGAAGAAATGAATGTGTCCAAGAACAATTTGCAATCGATGGGTGATGATCTGTTTAATTATTTAACAAATTTGAAAAAGCTATTAATTCATGAAAACAAATTAAGGTTACTTCCCAACTCTATTGACAGATTGAAGAAATTGAAATTTTTATTTTTAAGATCCAATTTGTTGGCTTTTTTACCAAATTCAATTGGGAAGTGTGTCAGTCTTGAAACTTTATGCATCTCAAGAAATTTTTTGTTGTCAATCCCAAAGGGAATACATACATTGGCGAATTTGAAGACCCTGAGTCTGGAGGATAACCGTCTCGAAGCTTTACCTGACAGTTTAAGATATTTAACAAATTTGGAAGTTTTAAACTTATCTTTAAATAGGTTTACCATTTTCCCAAAAATTATTTGCAAAATAAAAAATTTAAAAGTATTGACACTGGCGCATAATAAAATTAATTATATACCAAATTGCTTAATTGGGCTACAAAGATTGGTCGAATTAGACGTAAATTCAAATAAAATTGTTTCCTTTCCTCGGTCCTTAGGGTTTTTCCCCTGGCTATCCAATTTATCCTTAGCTGGGAATAGGATTGTTCGGATCCCACAAAAGTTTTTTGAACTAAATAATTATACCAGGTTTGGCGGTTATCAGATTGACTTTTCCCATAATAAATTAAAAAAAATGGGTGAAATATGGGCCAAATTGTTAGGATTAACAGACGAATTGGATTTGTCTCATAACGATATCCAAAAAGTGTTGATCAGAACATTCGAAAGGACTTCTCAAGTGGGCTCATTAAAATTAAGCTATAACAAAATATCGAAATTGAATTTAATTCAATTAGGGTTGGCGCAGTATTTAAAGCAATTGCATATTGAGGGCAATGCCTACGAAGTGAAATTTAAAAAATTGTTGCAAAATATGAAGCAAATGGCCCTGAAAAAGAAATGTTCAGACCCTGACTCAATAGCTAATTTTAATTATGTTGTTACAGATCAAGACCGCGAAAGGGAAAAAACTCAAACTTGTAAATGTGTATACTTTCGGCACTTGATTGAATTGTTGGTTGACCCCCTCGCCGGTAATACCATCGGGAGAGGGATTTCTGTTGCAAGTAATCGCTTTTCAATCGGATATTCTCAGACGAGAGGGAAAAGAGATCAAATGGAAGACGCACTTTTAATTAGAGCAAATCTATTCAAAAACGTTGATTTAATAGGTCTATTTGATGGTCACGGTGGCAGGTTTACTTCAATGCTTGCTGCAGATAGATTACCGAGGATGATTAAAACTGGTTTGATCCAAGTTTTTAAACAATTAAAATTGTTAAATAAGGAAAAGGAGAAACAAAATAAGAATAAGAATAAGAATAAGAATAATAATAATAATAATAATAATAATAATAATAAGGCAACAAAAGAAGAGGATTTTCAAAAAAATACAGAAAATTATTTGAAAATTGAAATTCCGAAATTATTGAAAAACATCTTTCAAAGTTTTAATGAAAAAAGAAAAACAGTTACTGATGATGACTCGGGATCTACAGCTGCATTAATTTTAACAATTGGTAAATTGATTTTTTCCGCTAATCTAGGTGATGTGAAAGTGTTGCTTTTAAGGGATAATAATCAAATTGAAGAGCTAACATATGATCATAAACCCACAGATATTACAGAAAAAAAAAGAATTTTAAAATTAGGTGGAGTAGTGACAGTAAATGGGAGTATAAATGCATCTTTAGCTGTCTCCAGGGCTTTTGGTGATTTTGATTTTCACCCTTTTGTTTCTTGTGTCCCATTTACAAAAGTTGTTGAATTAAAAGAAACTGATCAAAAAATTATTATTGCTACTTCGAGTTTTTGGGTAATTATTTTGTATTTCTTATTTTTTTTTTTATTTTCTTTTGTATTATTTTTTGTATTTTTTTTTGTATTTTTTTTTTTTTTCCTTTTTTTGTTAGAAATAGTTTATTTCTTTTTCTAGTGAATGGTTTTTTAAAAAATTAGTACTAAACTGTTTAAAAACTGTTGTTCAGAATGTTTAAATTCATTCTTTTAAACATTTTTGGTTCAAAAATTTATAAAATATTTGTTCCTCACTTTATCAAAAAAAAAAAAAAAATACTGTTAGAATGAATGTAGTCTTTAAGAAATCAAGCAACAAAAAAATTATTAATTCGTGATATATTTAATATATTTGATAATATTCTTTTATTTACGTAAAAAAAATCTACAACTAAATATTGTATTTCTAAATAGGAACTATTTTCTGGAACGGAAGTATTTGATTTGATTTCAAAAAAACAGGATCCGTTTAAGGCGAGTTTCCATTTAAGAACGCTTGCCTCAAGTCTAAGCAATTCTGAAAATTTGTCGATAATTGTTCTTAATCTTTCACGTAAGATGGATGGGAATTCTCAAAATTTGATTGAAATCCGAACTAAAAAACGAAAAAAAGAGCAACAAAATGAAGAAATCGCAAAGAAATTAAAAATGAATGATAAAAAAATTGATTTTGAAAAATATGTTCTTAATGAAAGAGAAAGAATCAAAAATAAATCTTTTCCAAAAATTCAGATTGAACGATTAAAATCAATTCCAAAAAAACAAAATCTGGAAAAACAAGTGGAGGGGGGAGATAAAAGTGAAGATAAAAGTGGATCTGAAACCAAATTAGAGGAGAAGAAGGGTAAATTGAGTAGATTGAAAAGTAATGGAAAACAGCGAGGTACAAATTTGCCAAATGAATCAATATTTTATAGCCAACCATCGTTATTGCATACTTCGTCTGAGCAAATGCTGCAAATGAATATTTCTCCAATGGGCGATATTATGAATTATCGTAACAATTTCCAACAGAAATTGAGAGTCCCTGAAATAGAATTTTGGAAGAAAATGGAAACTAAACAAAGAAGAAGAAGCTTAGGTACGCGTTTATTTCGTGCACAGACAGAAAGGGATATTCAAAAATTGAAATTAAAAATAAATCAAACAGTTATCATAGAATCAGAAAGTTCGTCCAGTTCTTCATCAGAATTCGTATATTTAGAAGAAACAGACGATGAAAAAAGTGAAAAAAATGAAAAAAATGAAAATGAAAAAAAAGAGCAAAATAGCGAAGAATCCAATATTTAATAAATTACTATTTACTTATTCTTACTTTTATTGTTGTCTATCTAAAATAACTTTCATTTCATTTCATTTGATAGTCATATTAAAAAAAGCTTAAAAAAAAAAAAAAAAATACGAAATTTATCTATCAAACTATAGGGAAGCTTTAATGTAATTATTTTCATAGCAATCTTTATCAAAAACTTTTTTGTCTTAATTTTTTAAAAATACCTTAAAAATAAAAATAAATAAAATTAAAATAATTTTCCCGGACATTTTATTCTGCTCTCCAGAATTGAAATCACTCTCAAATTTATTTTTTTTTTTTTTATGATTTCAAAGCAGGGTGTTAATATTCACCAGTACTATTAGGGGTGGTTTTAAAGAGTAGAGTGAAAATTGATTTCCAAATTGTTTTATTCCGAAGTACATAATGTTATAACTAATGAATCAGGGATTCTGAAAGTATAAGGAATTTTTTTAATTAAAAAATCCTTTAAAACAAAAAATTTAAGATTGTTCATCAATAAAAAAACATTCTTGTTTGAAAATAAATTGGTTTTGGACCCTTTAATTTTGAAATTCAAAAATGTATCAAAAAATAAAATATTTCAAAAAATTAAACCCAAAATTCACAGATGTGAAAAAAACTGTATTCCATATAGATATCTATTTGATATAAATATATATATCACAGGTATGAAGATTTCTTTGGTGTCATGAAACGCGTTTGCGCACGCGTGAGCGACGCATTTAATTCGTTTCTCTAATATATATAAACTAAAATTTAAAATTTTCGACACAGCTAAAACGTTACAAACAATCACAATAATACAATTTCATTCAAATTGGAGATAATTTTGATTTTTGTAAAATCTGAAAATCATTTTTTTATCTTTTCGTTTTTGTTTTCATTTCATTGTTTAAATTAAGTTATTTGCTTCGTTTGATCAAAAATTTTTTTCGTCCATTGATATTAAGTTAAAGTTGAGTTGTTCCAAATAGAAGAACTCAAATAAAATTAGTTTGTAGTATCTAACCTTTGATCGATCAATATTCCTAATAGAATTTCAACAAATTTACTAATGTATTTTTTTGTTTTGCTCTCTCCAAAATTTTTAACACACACATGATTTATTTGTATTGATAATTATTTATTTATTGTTTTGTGAGTATTGTAATTTATAAACAAGTGTTAACATTTCAATTTGTGAATGGTTCTAATTTGGTAAATCTTCTTGAATTGATTAAATAAGTTTTTTTTTTCACAAATAGAATTTTGGTGTGTTTAAAATTTTGAATTGGGGTTTATATATATATATATATATATATATATATATATATCACAGGTATGACGATTTTTTTGATGTCATGAAACGCGTTGGCGCACGCGTGAGCGACGCGTAAAACTCGTTTCTTGGATATATATATATATATATATATATATCCCTTAGCACCCCAAATAACCTAAAAACATTTCAAACAAAAATTTTAATTTGAAACGTTATCAAAGGATAATAAGGTATATAATTAATAAAAAATTATCTTAGAAAAAAAATTTTATAATTAAAAATTGTATAGTTAGTTAAAATATAAAAATAACTTGAAAAAAATTTTTCAACATTGGGAATTTTTTTTTGGTTATTGTGATTTTATTATTTTTTCAAATTTTGTCAAAATAAATTTTTTTTTTTTTTTTTGAAAAGTTTGTCTAGACATCAAAAACCTCTTTTTTTTAACATTTAAAACACATCATACTTTACTGGAAATTTTTCTGGGGCCCTTTGCACCCCAAAATTGCCTAAAATGCTTGATTTATTTAATTTATTTATTATAAAAGTTATTATAACATCACATAGAAAATTTGTTTTATCTACTGATTACTATTCAATATCAATATCTATATTAGATTCTAAATAATTTAAAAATAAAAAAAAATATAAATTAAATTAGAAAAAAAAATCAAATTTTTTTTCATTGCAAAATTTTGGAAATTTTTTCAACAAGATTTTTTTTCAATTTTAAAATTTTTTGGCCAATAGTTCGAGTCAGATTAATATTGGATTTTTTTTTTATTATTTTACAATTTTTTAATTTTTGACTTTTTAAAATCTAGACATAAAATTAACAATATTGTTGTAGTAGAAACCATATATCAGAACTTATTTAACAAGATCTGGATTAATTTATTAAGGAAAAATCCAAATATCACAAATATATTATTCAAATTTTTATCAATAACAAAATACAAAAAAAAATTTGGTTACAGAGATTATTTTATTATATTGGGATAATATTTAAGAGTTATTTTTATTTTATTTTAAATTTAGGTATAAATATTTTATCGATTAAAAAGTAATTTATATGTGTTTTATTCCAATTTAATAAATTGAAATTATTTTACAATTTTTTTTTTTTTTTGATTTTAAATTATTATCTATTGCTAAAATATAAGTTTTAGAAAATTAATCAAATTAAAAATTTAATTTTGGCCTAAAGAAATAAATTTCATTTTTCTCTTAATTGGATATTTATTGAAATTTTTTCTAAAAAAAAAAATTAGATTTCAAAGTATTTTATTTTTTTATTTATTTTTTTTATCATAAAATTAGCAAAATTTTTTTGTGGTTATTATTAATAAATTAATGTGTTGAGTTTTGAATTACTATTAATGTAATAAAATTTCTGATTTAAAAAAATAAAATAAAAATAAAAATCTTTAAAAAAAATGTAAAAATGAATAATTATTATTTTTTTTTTCAATTTCAAAAAAAAATCAATAACTTAACTAATTTATCTTTGAACTATTTTGACTTTTTATTATAATTCAAATCTGGATTAAAGACAAATAAGAAAATTAATATATTAGTAGATCAATATCATTTTAAATCTAATTTAAAAAACTTGATCAAATTAAGGCAAATCCAGGGTGCTAAGGGATATATATATATATATATATATATGTATGTATGTATGTATATATGATTTTTTTTTTTTTTGAAGGAAAAATAAAAACTCAAAAATAATTCTTTATTGAAACCAAAAAAATCAATAAAAGGAATAATGAAATAATGAAAATAATTGTAAGAATAATTCATTGTATTTATTTTGATTGTTACCAAAAAAGAAATTACCAAAAAAAAATCATGAAATATAATTTGATTTCATGAGATATTATTTAGATATAAAATTTATGATCGATCACAAAAAAAAAAAATATAAAAAAAAAAAAAACAAAACAACTAAATACTAATAATTTAAATCCAATATATTAGACACTACAATTTTAAAATCTACATGTAAGATGAGTATTGTTATTTAATTTTTTTGATTTAATAATTTCAATTTTAATATTAAAGTAAATTAAAATAATAATAGAATATGTAAAGTTAAAAAAATAATTATTGATATAATTCTCAAAAAAGTAATTTAAAAGGGTGAAAGGGCTTGTTACTTATGTTAACACGTACTTTGAATTTGTTTCCTCTAGTTGAACTCAGTAATAGAAATTTAAAAAAGTAGAAAGTAGTACTTTTGGAAAAAAAAACAAAAGTATGGTCGGAAAACAATTTTATAAAAAAATGAATAATAAAAAATGAAATTATTCGTTATTATAACATGATAAAGGAAAGGTAAGGAAATAACTGTTAAGTACTAATAGTTAATGTGAAATGTGACAATGGGTATGTAAAAAAATTAGGGGTAAAATTGGTTTTATTGTATCAAAAAAAAAAAAAAAGTAACAATATGATTTTCTTACTAATAAGTTGAAATATAACCTATCTGATGAAAAAAAACTTTGATCACATTTTCCAAATTCGAAATTGTGAAAAAAAATTTTTTAAGTAATAATTTTTAACATTTTTTTTGTGATCAATAAAAAATTATATAGGGAGATGTAATCAAAACATAAAATAATTATGTGAGCTGATCTAATTTGGAATCGGTTTAAAGTTAAATTTTTACAACTTTTCTTCCCCAACTAGGAATTTTTTTCAAAAAATAATTTGATTTCTAAGTGTTTAAAAAGTTGATAATTTTCAAGAGTTTTAAACTGAAAACCTACTTTGTATTGTTTAGGAGTTTTCAAAAGAATAAATCAAATATTTTCAATATTTTAAATATAATACCCCCTACTTAAATGGGAATTGTGGATTCCCATTATTTTAAAGGCTTTTAAGGAAATTACATCTTAGTTATATATATATATATATATATATATATATCTGTTTTGTTGTATTTTTCGTTGTTTTTAAGTTTTTTCGTTTGTATTTTTTCACATCCGAGAAATGAAAAGCATGATTTCAAAATAATTCGAGGACTTTTTCAAAAAACAAAAAACGAAACAACAAATAAAACGAAAAATATTAATATAAAAAGTGAAAAAACGCGTTTTTATACATCTTTCGCTTTTTTGAAACGAAAACTCGTATTACCTGTGATATATATATATATATATATATATATATATATATATATATATATATATATATATATATAATATAGATATAAAGGTAAGAAATTTGTGTTTACATGAAAAATAAAAAGGGTGAAATCCCTATATATCGACCACCTAGTTTAATGATTTTTTTCAAAAATTTGTGTTTACTAAAGATTTATATTTATTTAATAATATCTCAAAAATCCTTCATAATTGAAACGAAAAAAAAAAAGAATTAAAATATCCAAATAATTAAAATAATGGGTAAGAATAATTTATTATGTATTTTTATTTTGGCTTGTTAGTAAATAAGAAATTATCTAAAAAATTTGAATTAATATTTATTTTGATGTAATTAAATCCTTTTTAAAAATAAAATTTTATGATCGATCTCAAAAAAAAAAAAAGTGTAAACAAAAAGTCAATCAATTACAATGATTTAAATTAAATTTGCCATACAGTTTAATTTATCCTTCGCTGCACATGTTTTGAGTGTTTTATTTTTATTTTTATTTGTAATATAAAATTCCCCTTGTTATGTTGTTAGAATGAAAAATAATAATATAATATGTAAATGTGATATCAAAATCTAAATATAATTCTTAAAAGTATTTAAAAATGAAAGGTACTTATTGCTTGTGTTCACATATTCTTTGAATTTTTTTCCATGATTTAAACAATGAAATTTTGTTAAATAATGAAGAAAGTTATAATTTTAGACAAATTAAGCAACATCGGAATTATTTGAAAGCAATTTTGTAAAAAGATAAATAATAAAAAATGAAATTATTTTTTTACAAAATATAATAAAGGATTCCTAATGAAATAACTGTTAAGAACTAATAGTTAGGTGAAAAATCTGATAATAGTTTAAAAAATACGGGTAAAACGGATTTTAAAGTTTCAAAAAAAAAAAAATAATATAATTGTATTGCCGATAAGTTGAAGGAGAATTAATATACTGAAAAAAATTACTGATCACATTTTCCAAATGAGTAATTGTGAAAAAAAATTTTTTTAAGATAATAATTATTACTTATTTTTTGTGATCAATAAAAAATATTATTGTGAGGGGAATTACAATACAAAAAAATTCGATGATCTGATCTAATTTAGAATTGTAAATGGTGAAATTTTGTGCTACATTTCTTCCCCAACTAGGATTTTTTTTCAAAAAATAATTTGATTTCTAAGTGTTTAAAACGTTGATAATTTTCAAGAGTTTTAAACTGAAAATCCACTTTGTATTTTTTTTGATGTGTTTTCAAAATAGAAAATCAAACTATCCTCAGGCTTTATAACCAAAACCTCACACTTAAATAGGAAATCGTGAATTCCCTTATTTTTCTCTGTATTTTAAGGAAATTACATATTAGTTCTATATAATTGTTTTTTTCTTTGTTTTTAAGTTTTTTCGTTTGTATTTTTTCACATCCGAGAAACGAAAAGCATGATTTCAAATTAATTTGAGGACTTTTTCAAAAAACAAAAAACGAAAACAACGAATGAAACGAAAAAACATATAAAAAAAGTGAAAAAACGCGATTTTTTAAATCTTTCATTGCTTAAAAACGAAAATACTTATTACCTGTGATATATATATATATATATATATTATCAATATTTTCCCTGGCTCGGTTCATTCTTCTATATATAACAATTCATAAGTTATTTTTTTTAAAGAAAGTTAGGATAAAAAATGGATATTTATTTCATTTAATATTTAATGAAATTTCAAAATTGTTCAAATTCTCAATTTTTTCAAAATGTTCAATTCGATTGATATAAATTGATTGAAAATATTTTAGAGCACTTAATTCAGGAAGGGTAAGGTATTTTATGGTAGTTTATGTTCTGTTAACGTGTTGTATGTTGTGTGGTTTGGATGGTATTTTAGGAATTTTTTTGGATTTTGAAAAAAAATATATAAAGTGGAATTAGACTTGTGTCAACTTGTTTTAAGGGGTAAAAAATTTTATTCTTAACTTTGGTTGATAAAGTTAGATTTATAACAAATTTTTCAAAGAATATTTTGGATATTTATTTGAGTTTTTTTTTTCCTTAAAGATCCTCATTACTTCAACTAAAAATAACTCACTTAATTTAACTCATTATGTTGAAAATGGTAAAGATGCTTTTCTTTCTAGGGTGCTATATTTATTACCCAATTAAGAACAAAACATTACTTATTTTCTGGTATTTATTTATATAAAAGCAGATATTTTTGAAAAACTCAGTTAATTTTAATTAAGAGTCATTCATTTCACAACATTGAACATTCTAGAAACCAACCGAAAAAGAGTTCTTTCATCAATTTTCACTTGACTAAATAAGCCCACTCTTAACTCTGTTGAACAAAACTGTACCTTCAAATTTTTCTTTCACAAAAACGAACAAAATGAAAAGTCATTTTTTCAATAAATTCTGAATTTCTCAGAATTTCCATACACGACATTTTCATTTAGTTCATGCTCCAAGAGAAATTGAAAAAACGACAAGGAATATCTTTGGTTGTGTTAATTTATTTATTGGTTATTGCGGTGATTCTCCTATTTGCACTGACTTCGCCTATTAATCACGAATTCAAAAAATATTCACAAGAGATAAGCCAAACTAATCAAAATGTTACTTTCCACCTCAAAGAAATGTCAAAATTGAATATGGTTTGGCTTACTATTCGCTTTGAGTCAAAAGCAGATCTTGGTATAAATCTTGAAATCGTGCTAGATCTTCGGCTGTACGGATCAAAATCCCAAAATCAGGAATATAGTTATATTCAGAAATTACACCAAAAACTAAACATTTCTTGTCCTTTGTCAAACGAAAAAGTTTGTTTTGTTCAAATTCCCGATCCTTTTCTTTTGTGCTAACACCTTTTTCTTTTTCCTTTTCCTTTTTCTTTCTTTTGTGATTTTTTTTTTCTTTTTTTGGCCAAATAGAAGATAGTTTGCTCGAGAAAGAATATCTTTTACTTGCCAATATTGGATTACCAAAATTATAAATTTGAAGCCAATTTAACAAACGAAAAGATGACCTCGTATCTCTCAGAAGCTAGTTTTTGTGTAAAAAGCATTTCCTAAAAATCCTCTGTTTTTTGTCCAAATTTATCCCTTTTTGTTTTTTTTTTTATTATTATTATTTTTTCTTGAACAATCTCTTCATGATGCAAAATTAATTTGAATAGGTACATACCATAAATGAAACAATGACTATAATTGACATTGCTTTACGATATTTCTTTATTGTAGTGTTTATTGTCCTCTTGATCTTTTTTACTTACCGAAAGAAAAAATCACCACCAAATTCATTGAAAATTGAACAAAAATCGACGACAATACTTATGATTGGAATGATCTTTTTTCTCGGCCCACTGCATATATTTTTTCATACAAGCCACAACATTGCTTGGAAAATATTGGAAGTGTTATTTGAGTCAATATTTATCACTTTGATTTTAATTTATTTATTATGTACTACAGATGGGTTAAGAGTAGTAAGCGTTTTTTTCTTTCTGTTTTTTGTTTTTTGTTTTTTCAGAAATTTGTTGGCTAGAAACAAGAATAGAAAACTTTAATTCACAAAAACCAAAATTCAAAATCATACCAAAAGAAAAAGTGGTTCTATTTTTGATTGGTGTACTCAAACCAAAGTCAAAACTTGCAAAAAATTGTAATAATTTTGTTAGAATTATGGGATTTCAGGCTATCTTCGAATTTAAGGGCCTAGTCACCAAAACGAATTTCTTTTTTGCTCAAGTGGTGGGTTACTCACTAGAAGTGATATGATGATGATGCTCTCCTTTTGGTTGAAAAAATACAACCAAAATAAATTACAGTCAGTTCCACTTTTAAGGCACCAACTTTAAACGTAATTTAAGGCACAATAAAAATCTCAAATTAAGGCACAAAATTCAGATTCTAATAAAATAATTTGTAAAAAAAAAAATTCCAAATTTTGTGCTTTAATTTGAGATTTTTATTGTTACTAATCATTATTTCGTTTAAAGTTTGTGCCTTAAATTTGAAACTGACTGTACAAAGATCTAGCATATTTCAATAAAGAAAAAGAAATTAATATCACACTCGGGACTAAAAATTTTAGATCTTTAGGAAAACACATAGCATATCACACATCTCTTGGTACATCCTTAAAAGGTGTATTAGCGAATTCCTATGTAAGGATATTGAGTTTAAAAGTTTTTTATAAAATCTTTTCGTTTTTTCAGGTTCCTTTTACTTTTTTTTGCTTATGTTGAGTCTGTTTAATTTATTTTAATTTTTAGTTTAGGAAAATTTGAAGAAGTTTTTTTTTTTATTAATTTTGGTACAATTCAAAAAAAGCCTTTTTTGTTTTCTATTGAGTCGCCCAACCTCTTAAAATAATCATAAAATCTGAATTAAAAAAAAATAATATATTAAAAAATAATAATTCTACTCTTTAATAGTATTACAAAAAAAGATTCATCAAGTTTATTGTCCCTAGTAAATAATGAACTTATGTTTGAGTCTTTAATAAAATTCTTTAATTTTAATTAAGGAATTCGAAGAGTGCCGTCGGGTGCAGTAGAGTGCCGTAGAGTGTTGTAGAGTGCCTAGGTTTTCCAGAATTCAAAAGAATAGAGTTAAATGTTTGATTTTGCTCTATTCTTTTAAATTTTGGAAAACCTAACGAAAACGGTCGTCGAGTGCCATAGAGGGCCTTCTTGAGGTTTTCTGTTTTATTCTGTGAAGTGTTCTAGGTTTTTTTTAATTTTAGAAATAAAAAGAAAATTTATTAAAATTTTCTTTTTATTTCTCAAATTAAAAAAAACCTAACGAAAATCTATAGATTTTCCAAATAAACAGAAAACTCAAGAAAACCTAACGACGATTTTTTTTAATTTGAGAAATAAAAAGAAAATATAAGAAATTTTCTTTTAATTTCTAAAAGTAAAAAAAAAAACTAACGACATTCCCAACTCTTGGAATTCGATAATTCATTATATGTGCATTTATAATTTTCTTTTTTCAATTCAATTAAATCTTTTGAATCCCCCCTAATTTTATTGTTTGTTCGTTGATTGAATTTTAGTAATTTTTCCAAATAAGGAAGATATAAATCTTTTAATTTCATTTTTGAATTTGAATTTTTTTTTTATTAACCGAAATTATCATATTTTCGATTTTGAATTCTGTTTTGAAAATAAAAATTGGTGTATTTCTGTTTATTTTGCATATTTCAGTAATACATGTATTAATCCAAGAATTTAAATAATTTAAAGTTTTTATTTCATAATTAAAAATTTCTAATCCATATGTTAATTGGGTTAATAAAAAAGATTTAAATAAATAAACTTATAAATTAATTGTTAAGAGAATTGTTATTAAATAATTGTTTAGAGCTATTAAATGTCTCTTTTGATTTTTTTAAATTATAAACTATATGTGAAATTTAATCTAAATAAATACACTAAATATTTATTTTTTAAAAAAATCTTTTGATATTTCTGATTTATCTTTATCAGGTTTTAATCAAAATTCAATAATTATTTCATATTTAGAATTTAATCTTTGATTTAAATGATTTTTATTTTCTTTTATAATTAAAATTAAATCATCTACAAACATTTGACAATGATCTGTTAATGGTATGATTTTCGATAAAAGAAAATGTGGAATTAGAGCAAATAAAATAGGATTGGTGGCAATGAATCTCCTTGGAATATACCAAAAAAACTCCTTTTTTTAAAAATTCAGAAAAATAAAATTTTTTCATTTTCTCTTTTTATCTCATTTAAACCAAAAATTTTTCTTCCAACAATCAATTAAATAGCCTTCTTTTTTTGATATCTATCATCAAAACAAAAACTTTTTCGTTAAAATCAATATCCATTTTGCAACTAATTTTTATTATTTTGATCAAAAAATATTTTAAAGTTAAAAAATGAGATAGTCTAAAGAAATTTGTTTCTGAAATTAGGTAAAGTACAATTAGTAATTTTATTTTTTATTTCAAGATAATTAATTAACTATTAAAAAATAATTTTATCCGACACTTAATATATTGTTAGGCTCAATTATGTGTTGCAACACACATTTTTTTATCATTAGTAAATTGTAAATTTTGGTTATTGTGTTAAATAATTTAAAGTTGTTTTTTTTAATAAAAAAATTATTTAAAAAATCTTTTTCCAAAATTTATTTATATCAATTTTGATAAAATACCAAAGACGAGAATATTTAATTAGAAGAATATTAAAATTTAGAATTGATTTTGCATTTTTTTTTTTTTTAATTGAAAAAGGAAAAGTTTACTTAATTTTCAATTTTTCACATACCAAATAAATAACTTATTCTGAAAGATCAAAAAAAAATAAAAAGTTGAATCACATGTGCCAATCACTAGATCACAAACAAAACAACAAATTTATAAATCAATCAGTTTACCAAACCAAAACATTAAACAAAATCAATCGATATTCAAAAAAAGGAAAAAGGAAGGAAGAAAAGGGTGTATTCCAAGAGAAAAAAGGAAGGGAAAAAAACAAGACAAAATTCAAATAAATTGTTAATAGTAAATGGAGAAACTATAAAAACCAAAATATAACTCCAGTGCATACAAAAAAATAATCCCAAAACAAACGTCTTTTTGAAAAAATACCAGGAAGAGTCGGAGGAGGGTGGGTTTCAATGATGTTTTGTTCACAAGAAAAATAATAGTTTTAAGTTACAAAAAAAAGAAGATGTTGAAAATCAAAAGAAGATATTGTGAAAATATATTCCAATTTGAAATTCAAAAAAAAGTATTAAAAAAATTTCTATATTAGAAAAAAAGTACTTTAACAATTCCAAAAATATTTAAACCCAATTGAAATAAATTCAAAATCTTATCTATACAACACTATTAATTGTATTATATGATAAATATTGAAAAACTTTTTTATGCGCAACATATTTGTTTTTATTGTATAAGTGGGATGTTACTAAAACTTACTTAGAATATTTAAAAAAAAAATTTATACAAATTTCGTTTTGATCAACGTCAATTGAAAAAAATGTATTCTAATAAGAAATTAAAAACTTTATTTCAATAATTGTGAAACGTCTGTTATAATAAATTCGAAAAAAAAATATCCTTTTGTATTCAAAAATAACTAATAATTAAATATGATTTGTAATTCACTTTTTAATTATTACAAAAATCAAAAAAGTCTAATATTTTAAAAATTATTATTAATAAATTCAAAACCTCAAAAAAAGTAAATCACAATTTTTGAAATTAATATTGCCGATTTTGTGTTGTCTGAACTTTCACTGAAAAAAGGTTAACAAGAAAATTTTTTGCTAATAAATATATTCAAATGAAAATACATTCCATAGTCTGAATTTTCTTAATGGTTTATTGTATTTTGGAAGCTTTTTTTTTTATTCAACTTGATTTACTTTTAAAAAAAAAAAGAAAGAACAGAAAAAGAAAATTTTGAAAAAGAAAAAGAAACCTATAAAAAAAAGAAAAAGAAAAAAAAAAAATTGGCCAAATTAGAAAAAAAAAGTAAAAGAAAAAGAAAATAATAATAAAAAAAAAGAAAAGAAAAAGAAAAAAAAAATTTGAAGCAATTCGAAAAAATGATTCCAATCTAAAAATTGAAATTTTATTTTGATAAGAATATGGTATAAACCTCAGAAAACCCACTTCATGTAACTTTATAAAGTGGATCAACGTTTTTAAATTGTTTATTTTAACAGACAACTCTTTGAACATTTTCCTTTTTCCTCCACTTTCATCCCACTTTTGATATTTCAAAATGAAATATTTTTTAAAAAAATTTGCATTTTTAATTTTTAAATGATAAAAAAAAAAATTCTAAATGGATTTTAAATCACTCCGTCTACTGTTAGAAAAATTACTAACATAAAATTCAAAGTCTTCCAAAAAAAAATTTTTATTAAGCATACAAATAAGAGAATAAATTTTTTTTAATTGATCATATTTTTTTGCTATTTTTTTTTGGACTTTCTTTTACAAGTCGAACTGATAGGCATAAAGTATGGCATCGCCAACTTAGGTAATCATTATTATTTAGAAGATCAGAATGCTTTTTTAATCATAAGTAGTGGAAATCAAATATTGTTTTTCTAACATTGATCAATAGAGATGTCTCTGTGTTTAGTACTGAATGAAATACAAAGGATTACAAGACTAGGAATTCAAAGACTTTCGAAAATAAAAAAATCCAATCTTTTTCTTATTTTTGATGTTCACAAATGCTTAAAATTTCTTCAATTTGGTACAAATCATTTTTCTTTTCTAGAAGTAAAAAATCAATTAAATTTAATTTAATCTGGTTAGTGTTTTTTTTATAAACCTTTATATTTGGCAAAACAATGATTTTTATGAATTATATTAAAAAATGAAAAAAAAAAAAAATATTCTCGGGATCTCAACAAGATACAAGATCGAAAATTCGAAACTATCTCAGTTGTATAGACAATAACAATCCTCATTGTTTTAAATTTGAAATCGGGTGTTGCTACAAGTGATTTTTTCGAGAAATGTTCATGGATTTCCAGTGTTGATTTTTAGAAATCTATCATACATCAATTATTGATTTATTTGTTTTTAATTGGGATTAATCACCTGCAAAAAAAGAGGAAAAATTTTTTTGGATTGGTAAAAAAATTTTTTCACAATAATTACTCGGTCATTAAATCTTTTTTATATACTAAATACTGGCTGATGGGTATTTTTCTTCTTTTGAATTTGAAAAAATTTGAGTTATTTATAAAAAAATTAATTTTAAAAAAAGTCTGTATAATTAACCTTTATTAAATATATAAACTATCTTTCATAATAATTGGCCCATTAAAAATCAAATTTTAAATAAAAATATTTTTAATAATTGAAGTTATCTATTATAATATAAAAATTTAGATTTTAATATTCAATACTATACTCAAGAGATATTTATTTTTTGTCAAAAAATAAAAAGAAAGAAAAATAAAAAAAAACTGTTAAAAAAAATTGGGCCATTTATTTTGAATGAAGCATTACATGAAAAATAGACAATTTAAATAAGTAAAAAAACCCATTTATCGATTCTCCTTCCATTTCAATAACTAAATCTAATCTCTTTTTCATATTTGAAACCAAATTTTGCATTAATTCGTCTGTTACTTCTTTCAAATTTTTCATTTTCATTTTCCATTTTAACAAAACACTTTTGAAAAAATAAAAAAGAGAAAAAATGATTTATTTCAAACTTTTCATTGTGAGGGGGGGGGGGGGGGGGACTTCCATAAGATACAAAAGCAATTCGTTATTCAAATGTAAGGTGGGCAATTTATTATGAAATTTAGTTTATATATATATATATATATATATATATATATATATATATATATAACAAGATGAATTAAATGTTATTTATTAGTTTTTAAACTTTTATTATAACGAGAACATGATTTTTTTTCAAAAATCTTCTAAATCTAAAAATCTTCTAAAAATTTTTTATTGAAGAAAACAAGAGGTAAATGTTTTTAGAAGATGTTTTGGTCTTTAAAAACTTTGATTTTTGAAAAATGAAGATTTTGTGATTTAATTTAAAAAAAGTAAAGAATTCTCTCAAAACTCTCAAGAATTTTTTGAAATTTTGCAATTTTAAACTGATAGAATTGTTTTGAAATAGTGATTAATGATGGTTCTTGGAAAAAAAAAGAGCAAACTAACTTCATACATCTTTATTCTAAAAATTTTAAAAGACCAAAGTCAAATTTAAATTAGTTAAACAGGAAATTCACTTGACTGAGGATTCCCTTTGAGAATTATGTTTTTAGATGATTTATTTAAATTCTTCTATTTACGAGTTGCATTTATTTTTTAAAAAAGTTTAAGCAAAAATTCCTTCCTTTTGGTTTGCAATTCACAATAATAGAGTAGGGTGGCATAAATAACACGTGTTGTCAAACTATAACGGATTACTAAAATCCAAATTATATTTTTTTCTAATTTGAGTATTGGAAAACAGCAAAACATCCAGACAAAGTTGGTTTAGATTTGAATTGTCTTTTGAGATTAGGTTTAGAACTACTGTAAATGTTTACAAAAATATTAATACTTTTGTTTCCAAAATTTCATCATAATTACCAATTTTGTGAAATTTATTGTTTTTTTTTGTTACAAAATTAATTGATCTTTCAAGATAAACATAATTCCTTTTTAAAATTTCTTCAAATAAACCTATTTCTTGCATATGTGTATTTTTTTTCATCCTTTTCATTTGTTTCTTTTTTTTCGACAGTTAATCAATATTTTTTCAGGAGGTTAAAATTTTGTCTACATTAAAGTTAAAAACTTGTTTGAGTTCTACTCATTGTATAATTTTAGAAAATCTTTTACTGGTATTTGAATTATAAATATGAAAATTTTTGACTTCCTTTTCCAGTTATCTTTTTATAAATTGGTTTTTCAGAAGTAAGTTGGAATTTCCCTTCCTTTGAATAAGGAAATTGAAAATGAAGTGAAAATTTTTTCCGATTTAAAAATCATTAGTCTGTAGTTTTTTTCGTCATTTTTATACAGGCTTTAACTTAAAAATATTCTCTTTGGTATACGAGTATGATTTTTGTTTCCAGAATTTCAAATTTATACCAAATCCATCTGATAACAGCAAATGTTGAAAAATAATTTTACAAACGAAAAATAAACAATAATTTTTTCAGATCCAATCATAAATTCTTTAATTTTTCCAAGATAAAGTTTCTAAATCCCAAAAAATCTTCTAAAAGCATTTTTTGATAGTTTTCTTCAATAAAAATTTTTTAGAAGATTTTTAGATTTAGAAGATTTTAGAAAATTTTATTTTTACTCATATAAACAAAAAATAAAAAATAAAAAATAAAAAATGGATGTATTTTTTACAAAAATGGTAGTTTTTTGGTTATCAATTATAACAATGATTCAATGATTATTTTATCTTTTTTTTATTAATCCATTTAATTCATTTCTTTTTATTTTTTTTTTTTTTTTTAATTAACCCAATATCTTTCAAATCAAAAAATTTTAAAAACAAAAAAAAAATAAATAAATAAATAGAAATCATTTAATAGAAAGCGTAAATTTTATATTCCAAAATTTTTATTTGGGATATTTATCTTTTTTGGAATCTTTTTTATTCGATATTTCGAAAGAATAACACAATTTGATTTTAATCATCAATCTGAAAATCGGTTAGCATTTGATAAATCAAATCAAATATATAATCTTTTTCTCATCTTTATATTTGTAGTTTATATTTATTGGCTTGTTTATATATCTATTCGTGTATGGGTTGAATTTTCAAATAGGCATGAAGATCGAACGCGTGCTATTTATTTGTTTTCTTTTAATTTTGCTTTAATAATAGGATACAGCATCATATTTTTACTATCGGAAACAAGATTTAAGGAAAGCTTTTTCTTTTTGGAATTAACGCCACTTTTTAGTTCAACAATCTGGGTTCTTTCGTTTTCATTTTTTTATTTACCAATGCAGCCAGATACAGACGGTGATGAGGAGAAAGAAGAGGGTGATTCTCTTGTTACGACAGATACTTCATTTTAGATCATTAATAAAATCAAATAATTTTCAAATATGTATATATATATATATATATATGTATATATATATATATATATATATATATATATATTGATAGATAGATATACTGATAAATAAGATGTTTAAATATCTATGTATGTAAAATAAAAAGATATTTAATTCAATCAAAAACAATATTTTTAAATTTATTATTTTTGTTTTTATTGTTTTGTCTGTATTAATTTTTCTTGAAATCAAAATTTCGAATGAAAAAGTCACTAAATAAAAGGTGAATTATAAAGGTTAATTTTATTCATTAATATTTTTATTTGGATAAGTCACATAATATATAGTAATTGTGATATTTAAAGCAAGTTTAGGTAATGAGATTGAACATTCAACATATTACTAATTCAAATAATTTCAATTTTGAATTTGTATAACATAAAATAATTGTTTTCTGAAATTATCAAATGGTATGTACTCAAATAAAATAAAATTCAAAATTTTCCACACAGTAAAAATTGCCCAAACAATCACAGTAATACAATTTCATTAAGATTGAAAATAATTCTGCTTTTTGGTTTAATTCATCATTTTTTTATTCTTTTTGTTTTTCCAATTAAGTAATCATTTACCTGAGATCGAAATTTTTTTCTAACGATAAATAAAAAGTCAAAGGTAAGTTTAGGGAATTGGATAAACCCAATTAAAATTAGTTGGGGGTATCTAACTGTAGATCGATCATTATTCCTTATAGAATTTAAACAAATTTACCAATCAATTTTTTTGTTCTGCTGTCTCCAAAATTTTTAATACACCAATGATTTATTTGTATTGATAATTATTTGTTTTTTGTTTTGTGGATATTGTAATTTATAAATAAGTGTTAACATTTTAATTAGTGAATGGTTCTAATTTGGTATTTCTTCGAGAATTAATTAAATAAGTTTTTTTTTTCACAAATCAAATTTTGGTGTGTTAAAAATTTAGAATTGGGGTTTATATAGGGTTTAAAATTGTTCTAAAAATCATATCAAGAGACAACTACCTACACACTCTTTAACATTGTGGTCACAAATTTAGTCACTTTAAATTTCTTACCTTTAACATAAAAAGTCTTTTTTATAAACTTAACTATTTATTAAAAAACTCACTCAAAAAAATATGACATTATTGGTATTATTTTATTCTAATGAATAATTATTTATTGTTTGTTATATTGTATATATTTATTATTAATAATTTTTTAAAATTAGAATTTATTAGTGTTCTAATTTTTTGATTTCGCATAGAATTCATTTAATAAGAATTTTTTTACAAAGTTTCTATTTTAATCCTTCAAAACTTTTGAATTGGAGTTTATAATCAATATGCCATATGATTACTTGATACCCATTTTTCAAATCCGGAATAGTTATTATTATCAATTATCTAGATTTTAAAATATTAACCGGTCACTCTTATCGGTAATTTTACAATTTTAGAAGATTAATCATTTTTTTATATCAGTATAATTAAAAAAAAAATCAGTAATTGTCAGAAAATTGTATTAAATGTCAAAATATTCTAATAAAAAATAATAATGATATAATTTTTAGTAATTTTTTTGACTAACTCAATGATATATTTAAAAAAAAAAAATTTCGTTTGATCAAAAAAATTATTATAATAAGGTATTTTTTATTTTTATTTTTTTCAAATGTAGAAACTGTGTTGAGGAATGGAAAACGGTGTACCGTTTGAAAGTCATGAATTGGGATTACATAAAATATTCTTTTTTGAATTTTGGATAGAATCTTGAGAAATCCTTTTTACTTGACAATTTTTTTGGAAAATTAAAAATTGAAAAAGGAATATGGGAATTGGAATAGAAAAATAGAATGAAAATAATATCTATTTGTTTTTATATTCAGATTAAGATAGTAAACCTGTGCAAAAATTGATATTTAAATGTTTTAAGTTTTTTTAATAAATTTGTCATTTTTCCCAAAACAATAAATCTTTTCCATTACACCTATACAGGTGAGGTTTCTTGTCTTAAAACAACAAATATTAGTATATCAATTATTGCTCTGTTTTTGAGATATAATGAAAAATACTTATTTTTTTTATTTCTTAAATTCCCTTAATTAACAAACTTTTAACAGTTACTTTCATTTGATCTCATTTCAAATTTTAGAAAATATAACATTTCTTTTTTTTTTTTTAGCTCAAATCCATCGAATACTTATTTCAGAATCAGTTACATTATCAAGAAGGTTTTATTTCATGGGTAATTTAAAATTTCAAAAACGTTAAATGGTTTCTTTCTCGATTAAATCTATTGTCAATTAGTTATTGTTTGGTAAAATAATTCTCAAATTTTAAGAAAACCAATGATTGAATGATTGCAATTGATAAATTAATATATGAAAATGAAATTTGAATTTTTTTTAATCCTGATTTTGATAATCAGTAGTTCCGTTCATTGAAAGATCTAAAGATATTTTTACTTGAATTGTTTTATTGGAGCCAAACGTTTTACCTTGTACTGGTATTTGCATAATAAATAGGAAAACAATAGTAAAATTATTTGGAATTTATCTGTAATTGTCATTTGAAATGGTTTGGCAAATATTTTAAAATGTTGTGAACAAGAAACTTCCTAGCATTCGGTTAAAAGATCTAATTTGGTCCTTATTAGATGCTGGGGTAATATAAAAAAAAAAATCAAAAAAGCTCAAAAGAAGTTGTTTATCTATTTGTATAATATTTATTCTAACTATTAAGTGGAATTTAAATAAACACTTTTTTTCTTTCAAGTCATTAGATCTTTTGTGTTTTTGGATTTTATTTGATTCATATCATTTGTTTAATGAAAAGAAAAAAAAAAAAGTATTTGCTTAAAAAAAATTTAAAATCTTTTATTAGTCATTTAAATTTTCTTCTCTATTGATGTTAATAGATTACACTTGAGTTTTCTTTTTTTTTAGAATTCAAAATATAACCCAAGAGTAATAAATTCTTCAAGATATTGAAGTTCCAATTTTGAGAATTATTTATTTTCAGATTTATTTAGAATTGTTTTGGTCATAGACTCAAGGACATTATTTAAATTGCTATCATCTTTTTGTTGTTCGACCCGTTGTTCTGAGAGTTTTTTTAGGCTCATATTCAGATTTTCGATTCTTTGTTTTTCTTTTTTTTTAGAGCCTGACGCTATTCCCGTATTAAAAAGATTTTTTTTTGTGATTTTTTTTGTCAATTTGTTGTTACTCTTTGTTAACAATTTGGTTTGGGATTTGTTTGTCAAATTAGTTTACTTACCAACAAGTTTTTTTACGGTTGATTTGTCAAATAGTCGATCTAATTCATCGCACATAATTTTGCTTTTTTGCTTTTTTTTGAGGGCTTTTTTGGGGTTCTTTTTTGTTTTCCTGTTGTTTTTTCTTGTTCTTTGTTTGGAAGATTTATTTTTAAAACGTCTACTGCTCATTCGATAAAATTTTAGAAATGAAATTAAAAAAAATGAATAAAAGATGGAACTTTACTTGAATCATTTTGGTTTGTTGAATCCTTAAAAAACTAATTAAAGGGGATGTTAAAGGAAGTTAGGAATTTTATTTTTTATTGCGTAATCATTGTTTAAAAAAAATTTCGTAAGATCACTTTTTTTAGTTTCTTCTAAATTATTTTTATGGAGATAAATTCATTATTATTAAAATTTTGTCTATTTATCAATTTATAAGAAGGTTTAGGATCTTATTATGCTTAATTTTGGTTAGGTAAATTCTGGAAAGTTTAAAAATTAAGGGGAAAAAGTTCAAAGATCTGACAATCCTGCAAAAATGATTTCAAAATTTTCCATGTTTTTTTGTAAAAATTGTCATTTTTTCTTTAAGGGTGATTCTTTTCTGCTATGTGACTAAAGTTAAGGAAATATGTCAATATATATGATTTTTTTTTATGACAACAAATACCATTTAATAAACTATTGGAGATATTTGGGTTTGTTTGAATTGGAAAAAAGTATTTTGATTTACTTGATGTTACGCCCGCTTTTACTTTCGGTCCTTTTGAAATGGAATAAATGTTTCTAAATACATCATATATATTGTCAAGTTTCCTGATCCTTGAGGGTACACTAGTAAAGTATCACTATTAGGGGAGTAGTATTTTTTAAAAATAAAATTAAATCAAGTAAAGATCTTGAAAAATTTTTTTTTTGTAATTTATGTTTCGAGTTATTAAATGGATGAGTTAACCTCATCTAAACGTTTTATTAATTAACTCTTTTTTGAAATCTAAAATTTACATGTTTCCAATATTAAAGGCAAAAAAGACAACCCCTATTATTTTTATTGTTTAACAATTAAGTTAATTCTTCAAAATGTGAAAAATATTATTTCATTTTATATTGTAAAGTATTGATTTTGAAAGAGAATTTTTTATTTTGTTATTATTTTTAATAATTAATATTTCAATTCAAATCTCAACCAATAAAACTAATTGAAGTATAGGTGATTTAATAAATAAATATTTGATATAATTTTACTAGCATTTTCATAATTAAATTGAGATCTATTAAGTAAAAATTTTTTATTCTACAAGAGAATAGCTACACCATAAGACATGATAAAAATTTGAGAGAGATGAGAAAAGAGTATTTTATTTTAGTGGTGTGTGATCATAGATACTCAAAAATTTTTTATAAAAAATTATTTGATATTTTTTTTTAGTAATGTTAAACAATAAAAAAAAAAGAAAAGAATTGGCAAAATTCGTTCGATTTTTATTTTTTTCATAATAAAAATTTTTTGGGAGAAGATAATTTTAGATTCTTAGAATAAAATTTATAACTATTTTGTGGTTTAAATTTGATAAAATATAATCATATACACTTATCCAATTCCACTAAATCGAAGTGTTTAAAAGCATCACCAGATATGTTTTGGGATAATTATTATGTTTTGGAATCTTTTAGCTATTAAACCCCCATTATTATTTTCTTTTGTGATTCTCCCAATTGTAATTTTTTAGTTCTTTTTAAACAAAATCCATTTATCAGAAATAGCAATGATAAAAAAATCTTTCTTATTACTTTTTGTTATCATGATTTAAAGAATTCAAAAATGAGGAAAAAATAACGAATGAAAAAATTAAATGTAACAATAGAATATTGTGATATGAATTAAATATATGTCATTTAACCATCGAAACCTTATTTTAAGCAATTCGACTCAACACTTTATTATGGCAATTTCTTTGAGACTTTGAAAAAAAAAATTAGAAAATCTAATGAATGAAGTACTTTATAATAATAAAAATCAAAGAGTTATAACCAAAGTAAAAAATAGTATTTTCGGATCCTCTTCAAAATTGCAAAAAAATGAAAAATTTTCCTTTACCCTGGCTACTCCCTTAATGTTTCAAAAAAGTTGGTTTTCTGGTTTTCAAAAAAATAAAAAATAAATTTAACCAAATTTTCACTTTCGAAAAATTTTGTTAACAAATTGTTTGATCTTATCAGCAAGAATCCTTATAACCATCCAAATCATTTTTGTCAAAAAAAAAAACGATTTTGAATTTTGAAGATAAAATTACTCCACATTCTCAAATATCTTCAAGAAAATTTTATTTTGAAAAATCGAATTTCAGCTTATTACAAAAACCCAATTTCAAAGTAAATTTTATTAAATGATTTTAAAATTTTAATGGTTATAACTACCAAACTTAAATCAATGCAATTATTTTTCAATTGGTTGAATAAATTATTTTTTGAGTTAACCAAAAGAATTATCTCGAAATTGAAAAAAAAATGTTTATACTAATATAACTAGTAACAAAGACTTGTTATTGAATAATAATGATGGAAATTGCAATGAAAAAGGTAAAAAATTTTTAAAGTGTATTGAAATCTTTAAAAAAAATTCCAAATAAAAATTCAGGAATTCAGGTAATAAAGAGGATTTAAAAACTTATCCCTTAATTATAAAAAAAAATAATAATAAGGTAAAAATCTTTTATAATGTGAGAAATAAAATGAAGTTAAATGTTTTCTTTTTTGGAAAAAATGGAAAAAAAAATTGATCTATCTAAACCTATTTTATTTTTTGTGTTTCTTAGTTGATCAGAATTTTTTTACACCAGGAATATACAAAATTTGTGGGAGGGGAATATCACAAATAACATATTTTAAAATTTTACCTTGTTGTGGTAAACGGTTAATCCCTTAAAGAAAAAACTACAATTTTAACAAAAAAAAACCTGGAAAATTTTGAAATCATTCATGAACATTTTCTAGATATAAATTGAAATATGTAAAAATTTTGAAAATAAAAAAATAGAAAATAAAAAATTCATAAAATCGTAAAAAAATATACAAATTCGGGTACATAGTGCCCCAATTTTCGGAGTCGTGTAATAGCAATTTATTAATCACATTTTGTGGAATCTTATTATTAATAATCTTTCTATTGGGTTTTTACTCTTCATGTTACAGGACATGGATAATTTTTAATTTGGTCATGTAAATGATATAATATTTTTTTACTTTAATGTTTTAAATATTTTTCTTCTTCTCTTTTTTTATTTAGTAAATTTTCTTTGATTACTCCTTTCTCACAATAAATAAATAAAGAAATAAATATGTAAAAATTTTCAATTTTAACTTTCTATCCTTTTATTTAGAAAATGTTGCTTCATTTTTGTTTGTCAACTCAACAAAAATGTTAATAAACACATAAATAAATAAACTCACTATTATTATGAAATCCTATTTTTTGCTAATTTTTTATGTTCAAAAAACAATGCGAAGAAGAATTTCGGTTGTTTAAACAACAATTTAGACTTGGTTAAACTATCATTCAATTTTAATTTTTTTTTTTTTTTTTTCTTTTTTTTCGAAAGTTTATCCTATTAAATGGTAAAATGAATTGATAATAAATTATAAATAAACATAATATTGGTTTCTTAAAGTTATACAATGATATATTATATTATAAAAATAAAAGATGAAAAAGAAATTTTTTAAAAAAATATATAGACCAATTTCTTTGAATATTAAAAAAAAAACAGAAAAAACTTCTTTAAATATAAAGAGAATTATTAATAATTTTAAAAATAATTCGATTCCTAATTTAAATTTTTCTCCAAATATGAAGAATTCCTTCAATTTTAATTTAGATTTTGTGTTAAAATGTTCGATAATGAATTAGATGTTAAATTGGAACAATACAAATAAAATGTAGACTTTTATTTTTAAAGGGTGGTTTTATGTTCTTTGTACAGATTTTATTTGTACAGTCTATTTTTCAATATTTTTTCATTTTTTTTTTTGTTTCAAAAAAATCTTGAATCTCAAATTAAAGTATATTATAATAGAAACTAAATTACACTGGTGCTATATCGTAGAATTATTTTGAAATTTTCTATAATAAATAAATTTTGTTGTGTTAAAGTGCTCAAAAAATTCAATAAAAATTATTATTTATAATCAAAATTTTAAGAGAAAATATAAAATAAGTTGAATATTACACATTAGACCAAGTTATAATTTTTACATTTTTTTCAATATTTAAATACCAGTCCTTATTGAAACTATTTTACAGACCCAAAAAAAAAAAGGTCAAACAAAAATCTCTATTTATTGTATTTTTCCAAAAATAATATTAAACCATATTTAAATTACCGAGTATTAATGTTTTTATATGAAAATACTTTTTATCCAGATAAAAGAAAAAAATATAAAATGAAAAAATAAAAATTATTGTTGTACCAAAAAGATGTAAAGGACAGAACAAAAAAAATGCATTGGGTTTATTATTATGGATTATATGAAACTTCATCTAATCTGTTAAAGAGTGAATTTTGAAGTGGTAAAAGTTGAGACTTCGGATTCAAAGATTATCAAGAAAGAGACAGTCGCGAGAAGTATTTGAATCTTGATTCAGTTATCTAAAAAAATTACTGGTAATGTTGTTGAAATTTCACCAACAATTATTTATTGATCAAATGATAGGATATCACCAACCAATTAATCTAATTTTTTTTTTTTTATTTCGTCCAAAATTAACTTTACATCAATACTTGGAGTAATAATTCCTTATCCAATGAAAGTCATTGTGTGGCTAGGAAAAAAAAGATGAAAACAAAATAAAAAAACAAAAAATGAAATAATTTTTAAAATTAAAATTATTTCCAAATTGAATGAAAAGTTCGTAATTATTTTATTTTGTTTATTTGGAAACGGGGAGGGGTTAAGAAAACTGTATTAAATAAAAAAGAGAAGAAGAAAAGTAATTAAAATATATAAAAAAAAAATACTATGCCTTTTAATGACCAAAATTAAAAACTATCCAATGTCATTAGGTTTTTCAGGATTTGAAATAATTGGGTTAAATTCTTGATTTTACTATATTCTTTCTGATTCTGGAGAGCCTAGGTACTAGATTGCATTTGGTGGCACTTGGCGACACGTTACCTGATTTTGCAGGAGGAACAAAAACTGGTGAGAAAGATTATTGATTAAATAAAAAATAATAAAAATATAAAAATGATCAGATCCTAACAATTACTGAATTTAGTTTTGATTTAATTGGAAAATTAGTCCGTCTTTTTTATCATCTAAGATAACTTCTTGAGGTGCCTTATCATTTCTTAGTCTATCACAATATTATATAGTGCTTTGAAAATAAAATTCTTTCGATACTACCAACGGCAATGAATTTTAATATTAGGTTTTCCATATTGATACAATTTTTTTAATTATCTGGAATATAAAATAAGAAGTGTTAGATTTTCATTTTTAAATCTTTATTCAATATTAAAAGTGGGAAAATCTAGGAAAATTTTGGGTTTTTTGGGGAATTTGTTTTTTTCTTTCCATAACTATACATTTAAAACAAATGTAAAGATTAAAAATGGGTTTTTTTGATATGTTGTTTAGGCTGGTAGAAATATCTCTTTTTTATATAGGAATTATACTTATTAAGGTAAAATTTTATTGAAAAAAAATATTTTACATTAGATATTAGAAACTTTTTCTCAATTTATTTTTAATTGTTTGTTTGTCTCTTAATTTGTGATTCAATTGTTTTGTCAAACAAATTTTTTTTTGATTTCCATGTATCTATTTATTATGGGATGTATAAAAAGGAGACAATTAATTATTTGGAATCTTTTAATAATTTTGTCTCTTCCGAATAAAAAATACTTTTTTTATTTTAATGATCTGAAATAAAAAGATTTTAAAATTGATTTGATATTCTTTATAAAACTCCTTTGTTGGGTATTTTTTATTCGAGAAAAAAAAAAAAAAAATTTTCAAGGGATGTATGTACTTATCCGAGATGTGTGGTTCTGTATCAAAAACAAGTTATTAATAAAAAATTAACAATTACTTTGAATTTGTCGCATTTGGGTGGGAAGTTCTATCATTATCTTAATATTCCTTTAATTCTATTTAAAATAAAAAAAATCTTCTCGTAGTTAACTATTTTACAAATTTTATTATTAATTAAAAAAAAATACATTATCTGCAAATTTGATCATTTCTGCTAGGAATATAGAAATTATTGGAAAGAATCTAATAAAAAAAAATAAATAAAAAAGATAAAAATGTTAAAGTGAAAATAACCAGTTCAATGTACAAAAATGGCAGTATATCTTCTGGCTATAGTGCTAATAATTGTAGTTTTTTATGAATTTTCATTGATTTTTTTATTGGGTTCTTCTTATTCAGGGATATTTTAAAAGTCCTATTACATCATCAGCAAATCCATTTTGACTCTCTCATATCTATATCTTTTTTCTTTCACCTTCTCTCTTTTTTTTTTTTTTTTTTTCTTTTTCATATCTCTATAATTTGCTATACTATTATTTTCCAATAAAAAAACGAAAATTTTTGGTTCACTTTCCAAAAAAATTTTCTAGTTTATAGGTTGAAGAGAATCCAAAGATTTTTCGAATCTTTTAGAAATGATAATTTTAGATAATAACATTTTTCTTCCTTCGGCAACTTTGAGACTTAATTTTTACTATGATAATTTTGTTGTATCAGTAATAATTAATATTCATTTCGGAAATTGAAAGAAAAGCTTTTATTTATTATTTGGGATTAAAGAGTATATCTGTCTATATATATATATATATATATATATATCCTACAATGTAATTTAGAGGCTTAAAGTGATTTATTTTTTTTTATTTTTTTTTTTTATATTAAAGGCCATTTCTTATTTCCAAAAAATCTTTTATTATATCAATGGATATAATTGACTTGAAAACTTTGATTTTTAAACAAAAAAAATTTTTTTCTTCCCCCCTTTTGAAGTTTAAAAATTATCTTTATTTATTTTTCCTTTAAAAGAAAAAAAAGAAGTTAACTTCTCTTAAAAGAAAATTAATTAATCTATCTAATAGTTATTCAAACATTGTGAATTTAGTGTACCAATATAAATTTGAAAGATTCTCGAAAATTGTGAGTTTTTTTCCTTGACCAAAAACAAATAACCAAAAAGGTAAAAAAAAAAAATCTTTTGAAAAAAAAGGTATAGATTATCTTTTAAAACCTCAGTGCTGATTTAATCGATGATCTTTTCCATTTTTTTCAAAATGAATCAATAAAAAACAATAAAAAATAAATCAAAATAATTTTTTTTTCATCAAAATTAACAATTATAATCAAACATGGGTTTCAATATATTCATATTTATACATTTTATCAAAAAAATGTTACCGATCATGTGTTTATCATCATGTACAAAATCTTAAGAAATTAAATAAAATCAAGAACAATAATCAAAAAATAAAAAGAAAATTTTTAAAAGAATTTTTTCATCCGAATTAACAATTATAATCAAATATGGGTTTCAGTATATTCATATTTATACATTTTATCAGAAAAATGTTACCGATTAGGTGTTTATCATCATTTATACACTCTTTTAAAAAATGAATTTTCAAAAAGTGAAAAGAAAAGAAAAGAAAAGAAAAGAATAGAAAAGAATAGAAAAGAAAGTAAAGTAAAGGAAAGGAATGAAAACAAAAGAAATAGCAAAAGAAGGATTTTATTTTTGTTGTTTTAAAATTTTGGAAAATTTAATCCAACTAAAGCTTTTAAAAAAATGGTTTAAAAAAAAATGTAAAAACATAATAATAAACATAAAAACATGATTGAAATTGATTCAGTTAGATAGTGCAAAAAAGAAAAGAATAAAAAAGAATAAAAAAGAAATATCTAAATATATATATATATATATATATATATATATTAGAAGTTTAAAATGATTCAATAGTTGTATAAATATTAAAGGTATTTATATTTGGCGGAATAAAAATTAATTTCCTGTGTTCTAATCTAAAATGAAAAGAATGGCATTTAACCAAAGCAAAGAGTAAATAAAAATAAAAAAAAAACAAAAATAAAATGATACACAAATTACTCAATTTTCAAAGGATGTGTGTGCTTGGCGGTTATACTTTGAATGCACGACTAGTTATTTTTGTTCGTTGCCGTATTTATGTATTTTCTTCGCATTAAATGCTTTGACCATATTTTATTTTTTTCCTTTTTTTTAACTTGTACTTCTGTATTTATTTGCGAGTTTCTGCGTGTGTGTGTGCCTGTGTCGGTGTTTGTGTTGATGGTATCAATCTCTAATGCCGTCGTAAGGTGTGTTGTGCTTTTAAATTTCTTTTTCTTTGTGATTTTTGTGATTTTTTTCTTTTTAAAATGGCGCATGGTAAGGAATTTTTTCTTCCGTGTTCCTGTTTTTTTCAAATTTTTCCGATTGATTGTTTTGTAATTCTGTGACTTGTTGGAAAAATCAAACTCTTCGTTGTCTGTGGTTTCAGTTAATTCAGATCTGTCAGTGAGATCAGACATTGAGCAGAACGGCCTTTCGAATTTATTGATATTGACGGTACCAAACCTTTCATTCATCAGATTTGTTTCAATGTTTGTTTCGTTAACCAAAGTGCTGTTTGGAACCAATTCCCTCACTTTCTTCTGAAGAACCTGGTTGTTTTTAGACAAGAGAATCATCTTTTTTTTGGATTTCGCTATTTGCTCCATTAATTTGAAGCGATCCCTTTTTAATTTTTGTGATTTCTTGGCTAATTTGTTTCTTTTTTCATTCGAGTCCTCGAGTGAGCCAATCCCATGCTGTAATTGCTCTTTTGTTTTGAATGTTGGAAAAAGAGTGTGTGGGGGAGGGGAGAAAGAAAAAAAATAAAAAAGAATTATGGTGAATTGAGTAAAGGTTGTTTGAATTTTGAAAGTAAAGTGATTTGGTTTGTTGATCTTGGAATTTTTCTTTTTGAAAGAGAAAAAAAAATTTCCAAAACTAAAAAATGGATTGTTTTTTGTGAAGAAAATTTTTTGGGATTCGTTAAATGAGATTTTTTTATTTTTAAAAGCCATTATTGTTTTTGCATGTAATTACTTTTTTATGATTTTAATTTTTTTCAAAGTTTTGCAAAAATTAAATTTTTTTTTTTTTTTTTAATTGTCTTCTTTTGATCCATTTATGAAAAAAAAAAAGAAAAAAAGAATTAGCAAACTTTTTAAAGTTTGAATTTTCTTTTGGAACTCCTGTCTGTCGTTCATAGCCTTTTCTTTCAGATAGTCTAGTTCTTCTTCAAGACTTTGAAAAGATGGTTGGGATTTTTCGTAAACTGGTTTTTTTGTTTCGTTCATTTCCTCGTTTGTTAGTGAGGAAGTTTTGACTAAACTCATTTAAATGGTTATTTTGGTTGTGTGTGATAAATTTTGATGATGAGATTTACGCAAATGGCAAATTAAAAGTAAAAAAATAAAAGAGTTTAATTAATTTAAAAAATGAAAAAATCAAAAATGAGAACAAATTTTTTTTAAAATCCCTTTTCTCTCTTTCTGAAAATAGCTTGTCTGCGTTTGTTTTTAAGAGTCAGACTTTAAATAATTTGGTTAATTTTTTGCCATTTTAATTGGAATATATTTTACAAAAAATCCAAAAAGATCTTAAACAGCGCCTTCCGATCAAAAATAAACAGACAAATAAGATCTTTTTGAATTTTTTTTTGTTTAACTTTTTTTTTAATGTGGAGAATTGGAAAATGATGAAGTTTTACAATTAAGAAGTTTTTGATTAAAAATTGTATTTTTTCAGCCAAAAGAATTTCTCCCATTCGTAGAACTCAATTTCTGCAATTTTCACCTTAAACACTTCATACACTTATGTTAGTGATTTATTCATATTGTTTTTTTTGGATTGACTCTTGTGAGTGAACTAAAAATGATAAAACGGAAGGTGTAGAATTGTTTCTTGTCGACTAAACCATTAACTCAACTATATTCTGAATTATTTTGTCAAAACGACAGTTTCCATAAAACATATTGATACATACTCTAAATTGTTGATTGAAAAACAATCACGAGACTATATCAAAAAGACCTATTGTTTTTTTCCTTTATCCAATTTTCACTAGACTTTTATAAATATTTGGTGAATGAAATGATCAGTTCTTAATAAGACAACGTACACTCACTTTTCAAATCCAAATAATTGAAAGCCAATAAAAATCTTCGCCTTTTACAAAAAGGTTGTGTAAGATTAAATTCCTAAAAACGACAATTATTTGAGAAAATCACTAGAAGCGAAAAGTTCGAACACTGTTTTCTCAAATTCATCAATTCTGTTCAAAATTGAACATCAAAAATCATTGTTCTTCTTATTTTGAATTTAGATGCTTGAGAAATTATGGTTTTTTTGTACCAAACTTCTTTTGATCAACAAAAAAAAAAAATTTGAAAAAAAAGAGTAAAACAAAAAAATCTCCTGTAAAAAGAAATCAAAGGAAATAAAACAACTGTTCCCAGTTGTAATTTGAATTTATATTCTTGATTCCGTTTTTACAAACAATTGTTTTTAAAAAGTCGTAAACAATAAAGGTAAAAGTTTATTGGAAAATTTTTCTTTCTTTTACATTTTGTAAATTTTTTACCAAAGCTTTGAATAGAGCACTTTCCCATCTTTAAATGTTTAGAAACTTTGATAAATAAGTTGATCTTCAAAAAAAACTTTCAAAAGAGTTGGTTAAAAAGTAGAGTTAAAAGATTTAAAAAAATTGAAAATTAACATAATATTAATATGTAGGATACTATCAATGAAAGGTTCCTTTTTTACAATATATTGAATCATTATTGATAAACAAACCCTTATCAACTTTTGGAAAATGTTTTTCATTGGGAAAATTTAACTACAAACATTTTAGTTTTCAGTAAAAAGCTTCACTTAGATATCTTTGGTAAATTTAGTTGTTTCGAGGTTAAAGTGAATATTATCAAAATTTTTTTTTAGTTTGTGCTTCTATCTATCGACCCCAATCGAGAAACACACTCTGTAATTACCAAAAATACTTTCTGATTTTTGGTATTAACTCAAATTTTTATAAAAGAAGATTTAAACCCACAGAGAAATCAGAAATCTATGGCTTTTGAACAATAATTAAAATCAATTAAAATTTTCTATAAATGGATAATGGAAATATCAAGTGGGGAAGAAAAAACTTAGAATTATTAAATAAGAGCCTAAATCAATTCAGATAAAAATTAATTATCAAGAACAATGTATGGAAAAGTCAAGAATATTTAAAAACAATTAGATATAACAACAAAATAAATAAACAGTTGTTTCGTTAGGTACCTAGTCTTTCCAGAATTTAAAAGAATGGTGAAAAAATTAAAATTTTGCTCAATTCTTTTGAATTCGGGAAAAGCTAAAGGTGTTTTTTTTAATTTAATTTCGAACAAAAAAAGAATATTTCCAAAATTTACTTTTTAATTTCCCAAACTAAAAAAACAAACACAAAAAAAAAAATTATTTCAAATGGAAAGTTTCCACTTCTATATTAAAACTTAGATATTAAACAAATTACCAAACTAGAAATTCTTATGTTTATGATAAGAATAAAACAATAACAAAATATATACAACTTATACAAAAAATATCTAACCTTAGAAATCATTGGAGATCCCAACCATTTTTTATGGGACTGTATACACCAAGAAGAAAATAGAATGATTTGGATTAAAGAACTAATACAAAATAATAAATAATAAACAAATGATAATATTATTATCATTTAAAATTTAGAATAATTGTTTATCTTATACAAGACCGGCGATATATAAACTTATGGTTCTTTATTAAAATTTCCAAAAAACCAATAAAAATTAAGATAAGTGCTGTCAAAAGCCTAAGTTTTTTTTAATTTCTAAAATCAAAAAAAACTTAACTGTGATTTTCTTTTAATTTCTAAAATAAAAAAAAAACATAGTGGTGGTTTTCCAGAATTCAAAAGAATAGAGTAAAAATATAGATTTTATCCGATTCGTTTGAATCCTGAAAAAGTGAAGGAACATAAGAGGAAATTAACCCCCCCTTCAAAATATAAAAAAAAAATAGAAAAAAAAAGAAAAAATTGCAGAAGAAGAAACACGCCTTTTGATTGGAAACATTGGTTTTCAATACCACCAGGAAAAAAATAAATTCTGGTTGGCCAAGGTAGCCAAAACTCGATATTAAATATCAGTATATATCTTTTATAAATTATTTTTTCAAAATTATGAAAATTTAATGTATCTAAGAATTGATAACTATTAAATCTTTTTCAAGATTCTAATACCTCCCTTTTCAAAATTGCACCCTTTTGAAAAAAAAATAACTTATTTTTGGGATTTTTTTTTTATTTTATTCTTTTCCCTCTTTGATTTTTAATATATATTACCCATTTTAATTCAGCAAAATGTTTTAAAAAATATTCTTTTTTCATTCATCTACAAGAGTAAATATGAAATTTTGTAAAAAAAAGAAGAATTTTTACAATTTTAGAGATAATTAAAGAGTTCCACCCAATTACTCACAATTTAATACCAGTAAAAGATACCTGTTTTTTAATTTTTGGGACCAAATGGATTTTAAATAAAAAACCATTTGGTAAATACTAATACATTGTTTATAAAATGATTTTTTTTTTTTTTAAAAATGCTAGATTGGTATTTACGAAACGTTTTTTTGATTATATTTATTATTAGTCTATTAAGATAATCAGAATTTATATTTACTATACAGCCAGTTTCACTTTTAAGGCACAAACTTTCAACAAAATTTAACGCACAAAAAAAACTCAAATTAAAGCAAAAAATTTGACAGTTTTTTTTTTACAATTTATTTTTACTAGAATTTGAATTTTGTGCCTTAATTTGAGATTTTTTTTGTGTGTTAAATTTCGTTGAAAATTTGTGCCTTAAAAGTGAAACTGACCATAATTAAATTGAGGGTAATTGTATGAAACTCTTTATTTATCTCTAAAATTGTAAAAACTCATTTTTTTTTTTACAACATTCATATTTACTCTTTTGTAATTTTCAATATAAAGTTGAATCCTTATAACTAATTTTAAAAAAAAAAATATCCCAAAAACAGAAAAAAAATCAGCTTTTCAATTTAATTATACACTATCTTTTAAAAGAAATATTTTATTTTATTTTAAAATTGAAAAAATATGATTCTTTTTGTACTATTAAAAAAAAATAGATCGAAATAATCTCTCCAATAAGTCAAATAAAAATTTCAAAAATTAAAAATGCAAAAAATATAACTAAAAATTTTCATTTTTTTTTCAATTCCGATTAATATCTAATAAAGTTGTAAACCGTTTTCAAAATTTTTATATAAAATAATGTTTATTATGTGAGTGTGGTTCAAAAATACAAAATTTAGAAATTTTTTTTTGAAACAATTTTCCTATTTAGAAGGAGTGCAGGGTTAATTTAACAAGAGTGATCTTATTTTCTGTGTTGTTAGCTGGGAATTAGAAAAAAAGAAAACACACTGAAACTGTAGAGAAAGACATAATATATGAAACGAAATATTTTATTTATAAAAGATACTTTGATATCCCAAAAAGTCAGATAAATTTGTTCAGACTTACTTCTTCTAAATATATAAATATTAACTTTATTCAATCATTCGTAGAAAGATTAAAATATAAGGATGAATTTATTAAAAAAAAGAAAAAAAAAACAAAAGAAATAATGTGTGTGGCGAGAAAAAACATAAGGATCGGGATCTTCTACAAAGAAAGTTAGTTTTCTTTGTCAGAAAGAGCGGCAACACCAGGTAATACTTTACCTTCTAACAATTCAATTGAAGCACCACCGCCTGTTGACATATGGCTGACTTCGTTTGACTTACCGAACTTTTTAACGGATGCAGAGCTGTCTCCACCACAGACGATTGTTGCAGCACCGTTTGATGTGGATTCAGCGAGGGCATTAACAAGAGAGATTGTACCCTTAGCGAAGGTTGGTAATTCAAAAACACCTGGCATACCGTTCATGACGATAGTTTTAGCTCTCAGGATGACTTTCTTGAAGATTTCTGAGGTCTTTGGACCGCAGTCAAGTCCCATGTAGTTTTCGTTGATACCTTCTTCGTCTGTGGCAAGAATTGTGTTTGCATTGTTATCAAAATTGTCTGCACAAAGGTGATCGATAGGGAAATGTAATTTAACATCAAGCTTTTTAGCTAAGACAACAATTTCCTTGACGAGATCTTCTTTGTCGTTTTCGCAAATGGATTTGCCAACATTGACGCCATCAATGAATTTTTTAAAGGTGAAGGCCATTGCTCCACAAATAATCATTTCGTCAACCTTTGCTAATAAATTTTTGATTAATAAGATCTTGTCAGAGACCTTTTTTCCGCCTAAAATGGCCAAGTATGGCTTTGTTGGCTTTTCAAGTGCCTTTGCAAAATATGTAAGTTCTTTGGTTAATAAAAATCCAGAGGCTCTTTGGGGTAAATTTACACCTACCATACTTGAGTGTGCTCTGTGTGCAGTTCCAAAAGCGTCATTAATAAAGATGTCACCTAATTGGTTATATTAAGATTGAGATAAGAAGCAATCCAAAATTTGTTACAATAAAAATAAAAAAAAAAAAATGAGTAATTTTTTAATCTTTGCTTTTTTTTTTAAACAAAAAGAAATGACAGGTTTTTTAGTAAAAAAAAGAAAAAATAAAACAAAAAAAAGAAAGAAAAAGGCTAAATAAAAAGAAGAAGGGTTATTGAAAGTTACCTAATTTGCTAAGTGATGCTCTAAATTTTTTTGTTTCTTCTTCTGTTGCTTTAACAACATTTCCTTCTTCGTCTTTTCCTTTTCCTTCTTCTTCTTTGTGGAATCTTAAGTTTTCAAGAAGAAAGATTGATCCTTCTTCAGGTTCAGCACATGCCTTTTCAACTTTTTCTCCAACGCAATTTTCAAGGAAAGTTACAGGCTTTTCTAAAAGTTCTGAAAGCTTCTCGGCAACAACTCTTAATGACAATTTTGGGACAACTCTGCCTGATGGTCTTCCAAGATGAGACATTAAGACAAGTGATCTGGCGCCCTTTTCCATGATATATTTCAGGGTTGGTAAGGTTGCAGTGATACGATTAGGATCGGTAATTGCTCCTGTTTCCTTGTCAAGTGGTACATTATAGTCACATCTTATAAGTACTCTTTTTCCTTTTAAGTCAAGATCAGTGATAGATAACTTATTGCTAAGGGACATTGCTTTATTTTATGAAATAATTTAAAATTGAGAAGGATTAAAAAAAATGATTACACTTTTTGTGAAAAAAAGCAAAACTTCATTTTTTACTACTTTTTTACTGTAAAATCTTTAAAAGTTGTTAATTTGCTTTCATTTTTGTTTCTTCCAAACCTTAACCACGGAGTTCTGTTAACCACATTAAGGAACTTCTTGTTATAATTAATAGACAACCATAAATCTAATATTTGAGGAAATTACCAAATTCAACTGAAAAAAGAACGTGCATTAACCTCCAAACTAAAAGTTGTTTTAAAATTGTGATTAAAAGTTGGGTATTTAAGTTAAACAATCATTTTAAGGGGCTATTCAATCAGAAAAAATTTTTATGTAATAAAAGAGATAGTGTTGTAGATTTTCAAAGAGTTCATTTTTATTGAAGAATTAAAGCAAATGTCCAAATGTAAAAATGGATAGAATTTTTTTAAGGGAGTTTTTAAAAAGATTGAAATCTTGGTTTATAAGTTTTTTATTTTGATTTTATTAATTTTACCAAAAATTATGAAGCGTTGTAGGCACTACTCTTGAAATAAAAGTTATGTGTCAAAAAAATTGAGGTTTATAATTGCAAAAAATTCACTATCTTTTCAGAAGAATAAAGTTGGGGTTGTTTGTTTTTTTATTTTGATATAAGTCCAATAATTTTCGATTTGTAAATTTGTATCTTGCTCAATCATTTTGATTCTTAAATGGAATTGATTTTTTGTTACTATTCAAAAATCTCAATTTTTAAGGGTTTCAAAAAATTGAGAATATAATGATATCGGTAAATAAATTGGTAAAAATATTCACTGTATTTTCATTATTTTTCTTTTTTCAATAGAGCGAACAAATTATTTATATGTAGTTTATTATTCTTGTTGTGGGTTTTTCCTTATTGTTTTAAATAAAATAGCAAACAATATAAATTACACCTACTACCTTGGGAACTATTTTTGAAAAAAAAAAAAAATAAAAAACCAATAAGAATAATAAAGTGAATTTTTTTATCCAATTTATTAAATATCTACCAGAACAATATGGTTGTGATGACTTAACACCAATTATCACCCCTTTGAAAATAAAAACGATGAAAAGGTATCTTATTAAGATACCCAATAAAGTATTTTCAAAATAGTTGAAATTTTTTTCATATTTCCAACATTATTTTCTTATAAAGAACTCATATTTTAAATTATTAATCGAAAGTTCAGTTGAAATTAACCCAAAGTTGATATAATTTTTTTTATTTCAAAATAAAGTTATTAAAATATTTCTTTATAAACCAAATAAAACACATATTATTATTAATTTTTTTGTAGAAAAAAAATGATATCCAATTTAAATAAACAATTAACCAATATGTAAGGATCCAAAGGATTGTTTTCAAAAAAAAATAATATTTTAGGTTTTTTAATATACAGAATATTCTATCAAAATTCAACCACCTTTGAAAAAAAAATATTAGAATATAGAAAAAAATACTGATCCAATTGTTATACATTAAAATAAATTCATATAAAAGTGATTATATCGGCTTTAATCTATTCAATTTTTTGTTATATCCTACACACAAAAAATGGAATTATAAGAATTTATTTGAGACAAATTACGTTATTTTATTTTATTTTTTTTTTGAAATCATTTTTTAGAATTTAGCATGAAATATGAAAACAAAACAATTTATCAAGAGTTAGCTACTTAAGAAGTCATATTAAAAGTATAAAATCTCTGTTCATTCAAAATTGATACCAAAATAACTAAAAATAAAAGAAAAAAAATAAAATCCTATTGTAAATTCAGTTTCAAATTTAAGTCACAAACTTTCAACGAAATTTAAGGCACAAAAAATTCAAATTAAAGCAGAAATTTTGGATTTTTTTTACAAATTATTTTACTAGAATTTGAATTTTGTGCCTGAATTTGAGATTTTTATTGTGCCTTAAATTTCGTATAAAGTTTGTGCCTTAAAAGTGAAACTGACTGTAGAATTACTATTAAAAGTATATAACAATAAACCCGAACTGATACACGATGTTATTCTTATTATTATTGAAATGATTTAACAATAAATTACAGTATTACATTAATTAAGCTTAACAACATTCCAATTGAAAGAAAGCTGCACCGTTCAGCTAATAAAACTTGTTTCAAGGGTCTAAATACATATTAGAAGAAAAATTTTATTTTTTTAAATAATTTATATACATTTTTTCATTTTTGAATTTTTTTTTTTTAGATTTTTTTTTGGATTTTTTTTTTGAAACCGAGTAATTCAAGTGTAAATTATTTTTTTTATTATAACAAGATCGAGAGTCACTATGTAAAAAGGGACTATTTTACCGTTTTTGAAACAGCGACAATTATTGTAGATAAATTATATTGATTTCTATCGAAATTCTATTTGATCTATAATTAAAAAACAAAAAAAAAATAATTTTTTTATCTCAATAGTTTCCCAAAGAATTTAATTTTAACAATTTTTTCAGAAAATAGATTGATTTATTTGTTTTATATCATACCGATATTAACTATAGTTTATTTTTTTATGATTAAACTTATTTCTTATTAGTTCTCCAAAAGTAAATTATAAAAAATAATTGACATTTGAAAAAAAAATGTTGGGCCCCTTTGATTGAAACAAAACTTATATATTTATGACTATTGTTATAACTCCGGCTTTTTTGATGTACTTATATGGAAATTATTTTTATTGAAAAAAAAGCAACTTGAAAAAAATTATTATTTCAGTTTTATTAGATATTTTATCCAATGTACAATTCACCAGATGGTTTTTAAAGGCGATTAAGTTGATTTTTTGTAAATTGTGTAAGAATATCTTTTTTTCTAAAATATTTGAATTCCGTCTTGTATAACAATATACCAATAAAATCGAAAAAAAAAAAACAAAAAAAAAAGTATTAATTTTTTGTTTCTAAATTCTTAGGAAAACTTCCCATTCTTTATGTTTAAAATGTTTTTTAAGATTTTTTAGATTTGATTTATGTATTTCAACCCCTAAATAATTAAAAATGATTTACTAATATCTCAGTTTAAGTTCATTTGATTCTTCTTCTTAACGGATTGATTTTTGGATATTATTAATTTTCATATTTGTACAAAAAAGAAAAATTTCTATTGTTTTAAATAATTTCCAACTTATTAAACTTATTTAACTCAATTCAGATTTTCAGAAAAAAATTAAACAAAACAATTCCATTTTCAATACTGATATTTGGAAAATCAATGGGAAAAAAATTTCAGTTTCTTTTTCCTTTTCATTTTATCTAATGTTTTTAAAATTTAACAAAGAATCTTTCAAATTAATAGATTATGATTTGTATTTCTCGAATTATCTCTTTACTTCTTTTTGGATCTTACATTGGTTTACATTGATCTAACTAAGACCTAGAATAATAAAGTATTTTCGATTGAACAAATGATAATCAAGTGATCTTTTCTTCCATATAATTTCAAATATTAATAAACATTAAAATTAATAATAAGTTCAAGATCGATCAGCCTAGGACCAAAATAACAAGGCCACTAAACATAAAAACAAAAAAATCACCTTTTTTGAAAATTTCATTGATTGTAAACCTTAAATATAAAAACATTTTTTTACAAAAATTTCTATTACGTTCTGATTTTGTGTTTTTTGATTACCTTTCAATTTGTTTGAAATTAAAAGCACAAACAACAACTTTTCAATGAGTCTAAAAACACAAAAAAACAATCAAAGTGCCAAAGAAACCTATTGGCATTTTAAAGAGATGAATTTAAATCATTCTGAGCTAATTGTGAATGAAAAATGGTACATGCTTGAAATTGACTGGATGAGATCATTTGAAAGGAACCTTAAACAAGATTTTCACACCAACAAACAAGAATTTAAAAACCAACAACCAGGATTAATCGACAATTCAAGACTGGTAATTAAAAAGGATGGCAAGTTCATCTTAAAACCAAATTTGAAAGAAAACACAGACTTTCTTTTTGTTCATGAAAAGGTTTGGGAATTTTTAATTCAAAGGTAAGTTCTAATTTCTCTCCATTTTGCTTTTGAATTTGGATCCAAAAGAATAAAAAAAAAAAAAAAGAACAAAAAAAATTGATCTGAAGAATCCTTTTTGATCTCGATTTTTAAAATAAAAATACTTAAAAGATATGGAGGTGGACCAGCTATTTGCCGTAGAGTCAGAGAAGTAGGAAAGGAAAAAAAGAAGCTCTTTTTTTTAGATCTCACCGTTCTAAGTGTTTATAAATCAGAAAATTTTTCATATAAGAAACACTTCCAAATAAAAGCAACTTTAAATATCAAAGTTTCACAACTTTTTCTGTTAATTGGGAACAAATTTTGTCTTCCAAAAGAACAATTTAAATTATATCACCTCCGGGATTTGAAGAAGAAAGGAAGACAAATCGAATTCTCTGAAAATTGTATTTATGATGTTGGAATCAAAAAAAATACAAATTTGCTGTTTGTTACAAACTCTATGTTGGATACCCCAAACTTGAATCGAAAAAGGAACCACTCTTCGATGAATGAAAATGACCCAAAGCAAGGCACGCAAAAACCCAGTACACCCATTGAAAAAGTACAAGGGCTCGTAGGATTAACAAACCTAGGCAATACATGTTATTTAAATTCCTCTCTTCAATGCTTATTAAATACTGTTTCACTTCGTGAATATTTTTTGAATGGAAAAGATGAAAATTCGAAGAACAAAAATAAGACTCAGAATAAGAAAAGGAAAAAAAATCATCAAAATAAAAATAATGAAAAGAATAAGAACAAAAACAAGAACAAAAACAAGAACCAACATCTCAATAGCATAATACTAAATAATACAAATGACAAATTAGTCAGATCTTTTGCAATTTTATTAAAAGACTATTGGTTAGGCAATTCTTCAATCCTCCACCCTTCCAAAATTAAACAATTAATTGGCAAATTTGCAATCAAATTTAGGGGCTTTGCACAACATGACGCCCACGAATTTTTATCCTTTTTATTAGATGGCCTACACAATGATCTTAATCAACCAGAATTAAATACAGATAGTATAGAACTTGATCAAAACAATAATACTCAAAATGTTGAAAAATTGGCCAAACAAATCTGGCAAAATTACAAAATGAAAAACAATAGTATTATTGTTGGTAAGACATTTTTTAATGAATTATTAATATTTTTTTTTTTTTTTTTTTAGTTTAGGCTTTGGAGATTATATGTTTTAACATATGAGGATAATGTATTGTTTCAAACGAGAAAAATATCAAAATTTATCATAAAAATCTTAATTGCTTATTCCTTTTGAGAACAAGAGAAACCAAGTGATGGATTTGGGTAAATACCCATTATAAAAATGATCGATAATTTTTTTTAAAAATCCTCCTTACAAAATTTAGTTACTGTTGATTGTATGATTAAAACTTTCAGTATTTTAATACAATTTTTTTAATTAGAGTATTGAAAAAAAAAAATACCCGACATGAAAATAATCCCTGACAAGATTTTTAATTGTTAATATTAGTAAAATTGCTGTGTAATTACAAATATTTAAAATCAAATCCTTTTTATAAATTACCAAATTTTTTGTGAACTAACGAATAAACCCACCTAAAGTTCATTAAAGTAGGGTGTCTATAGAATACTCCTTTATTTTTTTGATTAAATAAGTAGATCTACTTATTTTGAAAAATAATAGAGTTTTATAGAGGTTTGCTATGAGTTTGGAAAATGATAATTTTTATTCTTGTTTTTGGATTGATTGAATATTATTTTGAACATGTGTAATTTCATTAATCATCGTTCTATGAAGTGAATGAGTTATAATTTTAAAAGTTTTATTTATAAAAAAAGGGATTTGATTTTAAATAAAAGAAATTACATAACAATTTTACTAATATGTCCCTACGACCCAAAAAACACTAAAAAGGGAAAACTGATCAAATACCTTCCATTAAAAAAATTAAAAAAACTAAATGAAAAAATAAAAATCAATAAAGTTTCCATTTAACTTTTTCTTGAAAACATTTTTTGTAAAAATTATTAAATTCAAACTTGAAATTATATATATATTTATATACACTATCTTATTTTAACCCATTTACTAAAACAAAATCTAAATTATGGGAATTTTATTTTCACAAGAGGGACTAATTTGGTCTTCAAATGTTTTTTTTTTATTTTTAAATGGTAATTTTTTTTAAAAAAAGTTATTTAAAAAAGATAAACTCTCTGGAAAAATATTCTAGTTTAATATATTAACTTATTATTTGATTTCAAAATTTTCTCAACCCCAATTTTACAAAAAAAAATAAAAAAGTGCTCAGTAATTTCAAAAATTATTTTCGATATAAAAAAGTTGAGAGTGTTTTTATTCAAAAAAATTTTATCCTAGTGGTTAATTGAATTAAGTTATAAGCCAGATTTCGAAAAATATTAATCAGAAAAAAATAGTGCTTTTTTATAATTAGGAAATATTAACAATTAAAAATCTTGTCAGGGATTATTTTCATGCCTGATATTTTTTTTTTGCAATACTATATCCTTTAAAAGTTTGAATAAAATAGTAACTTAATTTCTTTCTATTCATTAACTTCTTTAAAAAATCTTATATAATATATATATATATATATTTGTCATTATTAAAAATAATTACAAATATAGAACAATTCCAAGGATTATTACAAAACAAAATAACTTGCACAAATTGCTCAAAAACGTATTGCAAATTTGACCCATTTATGTTTTTATCATTACCGATACCAACACAACAAATCATGAGGCATTTTCTAATAACTGTTATCCCCTATGACCAAAGTATCAACAATAGAACAAAATATTACATAAAAAGCTTCAAATCGAAAGGTTATGATGGCATAGTGGACAAATTATCTTTATTATGCAACATTAAATCAAACCAATTGGAGCTATATCAAACAAATAAATCACAACTCATCAAACAATTAAATAGTTCAAATATTTTCCAACAATCAAAATCGTTTAATAATCCCATTATAGCATATGAAATACCAGAACATAACAAAAGAAAATCAATTATTATTCCAATACATTTCCATTATTCGAAAGAATCAAAAGATGCTAAATTTAGTTTTCCAATCAAAATTATTCTACCACTTGGCAAGATTAATTCTCTTTTGTTACATCAAATTCTGAAAAAAAAACTATTAGAATTATATCCAAACCTTGAACAAATTTATGAAAAAATAAATCTTGAAAAGAGTGCTGGCCAGAAAAATATGAAGGGAAAGGAAGGTGATCATATCGAACAAAACTTAAAACGAAAGAAAATTAATATTCAAAACAATTATGGGTTTCAACCAGAATCAATTACACCGATCTTTAGAATAATTTTTATCAAACGAGAATTTTCTGGAAAAATGAATATTCAATTTTTAGATTCCAATACAATAATAAAAATTAATAGTACAATTAAAATTGGAATAAGATTTAATCCAACATTTATTGAGAGTGACCAAAATTTTTTACAAAAAATGAATTTTGTACAAGAACACGAATCCGTTCTTTTGAATGAAAATTTCTTAAAAACAACAAATAATAACACAACAGATTCAATACTGCTAACAAAGTGCATTGAAATGTTCACCCAAGAAGAAAAACTTTCCAAAAATAATACTTGGGATTGCTCCAATTGCAAAAAAAAAACACAACCAATAAAAAAAATTGATATTTACAAATTGCCACAGAATTTAATAATACATTTCAAAAGATTTGAAACATCTCAATTTTTTAGTAAAAAAATATCTTCATTTGTAAAATTCCCATTAACATTAAAGATATCAAATATTTTATCAAACCAAAAAAAGATCGATTATGAGTTATATGCAATAATTAACCATTTAGGCAGTGTTAACAATGGCCATTATATAGCTTATATAAAAAACGACACTCTTGACAAATGGTTTGAATTTAATGATTCTAGAGTTTCTTTAATTTCTAATATTCAAAAAATTGTAACTAATTCAGCTTATGTTTTATTTTATAGAAAAATGGTTTAATTGAATTTTTGAAAAAAAAAAAAATTATGATCCAAGCCCAAAATTGTATAAAGATTTTCAAAATAAATTACCCTTAAAAAAAAAAAAAATTATTTTTTTCTTTTTTTGTATTTATTTTTATGTTAAATAAAATCAAATGTAATTCCAGAAAAACAAATTTGTACTATTATCAGATTTTACTTTGAAAATTTTGTTAAAAATATCCAACTTATTTTGAAATCATCTAT